>JAQISU010000182.1:1232500-1900000 GCA_029339505.1 Unio delphinus
GCACAATTACAGCTTTACAGATGCTACCGATCAGATGAATGCCTTTACAGCTTGCACCACGTAGACCTCGATTAATCTGATACTAGGAACGCTTGGGTCCCTCTAGTCACTATGGACACCACTTGACACCACAGGACACTTCAGATACTGGGCACTCCATATACTTGACAACTCTACAGCTGGAACTCTCCAGACACTGGACATCACCGGACAGCGCTAGATACACTGGACTCTGGACATTTCAGACACTGGACAGCTATACAGCTGCGACACTCCATATAATGGTCAATCCAGACATCCGACAACACCGGACAACACTGGACATGTTGGACATTTCTAGACGATGGGCAGCTGAAAACATACCCAATACTGTGTACTACTTATATGACACTGGCCTGAAAACGTAATAACGTTATACACGGTAAGTTATACAGATAATATTGCAGGCACAATTTCAAAGCAACAAGTTCAGAAATAAACCTAACCCTGCTTAATACGAGTCCTACTGTACTAAACATTTCTTAAAAGTGTAGCCTTATATTACTTATTCAAAATCCTTCTCTAAATCGTAAACAAGAATATAAACGTGTGCATTATTCTGTGTAAACCAAAGCTACATACCATTCAGAAATTGACGTGGTAGTACAATAGTGTTATCGTATACGCGATACATTTTTTACAATTAAATACCTCTATAGCTGAAGATTTACGAATTCTTATAGTGGATCTCTGACTGACAAGACGTTTCGTAATGTAACGATTTTTACATGTGATGAGGTATTTATACACAGATATTGTCTGTGCATTGAAGGCATTCGGTTCATCTCATCAAAAGCACTTCGCACGTACGGCATAGTATGAATCGAATTCACTATTTTGAAAACTGCGACACCATATACACTAATCACCATCGAGTAACGTTGTACACCAAAAATGAAACTCTAGTACACTAATTTAATTAATCAAAAAAGGTTTATACAATTCCGTGACAATATAATTAAACTCATGCATTGATTTGTGTAACTGAGACACGTTTCATGTGTATTAATGTGAGTCACTCTTGATTTAGCCATTAGGATGTATATTAATCGTATTAAGCAAGGCGATTTTTTTTATGTTCTGGCACATTTGGTATTGATAATGTAGCCTTTGGTATCTGTTGAATTCCTGTAGGACGCCATCTGACATAACAAGCGAGGAGCATGATCTACTCACAGTAGGATATTAGATTGAAGGCGTAGGTCGCTTCTATGTTTATCTTACAATGAAAATAGACCACTGAGTATCTATCGAGTATCTACTGACGTACATACGAAGACCTACCGTAGTATATACATATCCACGTACTCATACATCCACCAATCTACACAATGTTGGAGGGATGAAAGGACGCTAAACGAAACCGAGTTTGAGAGACGGATAAAGAGAAAAGCAAGATGGAAAGAGAAGAACAACCATAGTGAAGTGGGAGTAAACCGGAAGAAACAGGTTATGAAGTTTTGCAACGCACTGACTTCGATCGGTCACTCCTTTCCATGATGATCTGATTCTATCATAATAACAGATCGGCTATATTTATAAATACCTTTAGGTTCTGAAATTCGGTGAATATATATATATATATATATATATATATATATATATATATATATATATATATATATATATATATATATATATATATATATTCCTCTTATAAGTTTCACACTTTCTATTAATATAGCTCGATCCCGGCATTAAAACCTAAGTCGATTATGCTCTAGGAAACGGAAACCGAATAAAGGCGATACCTTGAAAGAAGGTACAATCAATCACCACCACTCAGCCACCTCTCCATATACACGTGTAATTTATGCATGTTATGTCAGTTTATTTTGCATTATTCATACTATTATGCCTTCGTTTTATTATGTAATACTATTGAATGTTATTAGAAGTCACATACAATCAGTCAGTCTTATTGATCATGAATGTAGCAGCAATATATAGCCAATATGTTACTTGCATGTAGTTTGATTTCATAGTCCTTCCAAGACCTACTCCACAACATAGAACAGTTAAGTGTGTATAAATTGTCCGTCTAACGGCAAGGGAAGTAGGCATAGACCCACCGTTGTAAAACGATTCTGCAAATATGTTGCAAATTACACAACTCTATAAGCTCGAGTTCGACCTTGATATTTTCTTTCATCCAATAACAGAGGACATTACCTTGAAGCTAGTTTATGATTGGCTGGTGGTGGAATGCAAGCTCAGAATAGTATAGCTTTGAGATCAAGACCTGAAATTGAAATAAAATGTATGTAACGATTGGTCTAGGTCTATCATATTCACTGTTGATGCACTGATACACGAACAATGTAAGTATGCAGCAACGTCTTTTCGGTAGTCGTCTCATAAAGATCTCTATAATAATTGGCACGTGTTTCTGATTAGCTGATTATCTTGTAGTGTTTCCACGTCTGCGGTGAACATCTTGTCTACAATCCGAATAAGATATTAGGAAGCTCATATAAAACAAAATTAAAATACAGCGCGATCAGTTATTTCACTACCATGAAGTACAAGTATCAAACATCCTTACATACCGTATTGAACATAATTCAGGTCACTGGCTAGCTGAAAGCACACATTGTAGAAAATAGTTTTTCATCGCAAGAGAAATGTCTGCATAAAGAACAACTAGTTATGGCTTTATCAAATAAGCATTTGCATTGTATGGCTGTTTTGACACTTAAAGAAGCTATATAACCCGGCTAGAGTTTAATATTGGGCAAATACAAACATATTTTGATACAACAGCGAGCCTTATATCATGTCATTTAAATTGTATGGCTGTCTTGACAGGTAAAGAAGGGATATAACCCAGCTAGATTGTAATATATTTCAAAATACAAAGAAATTTGGATAAAATAGCGAGTCTTACATCATGTCATTTTCATAGTTTTCATTGTTTTCTCTTCCATATTTCATGCACGTGTAGTGTGCTTTACGAGATTTTCCAAGCAAGTGTAGCAAATTTTCTAAAACAATGCCATCAAGATCAATGGGTTTTAAATTTGTATGCTATCTCATATGATTTGTAGTTGCCTTCCTTAGCTCAACTTAATTAAATGAACTATATTAACAGCAATATATATGTATAATTTGTTTTTGTCCACCCATGTGTGTGTGTGTGTCCAAGTAAAGCTTATTGAACAAGACCTTAACATGTAAATTAAATCTGTATCTCTAATGTATTCAAAGTTACATGATGCATCGATAATTTTTCACAGCCTTTAACTTACCAAATCCGCGAATCAAAGACACACATATTCATTATCATCATTTGTACTAACCTGCTGAGGAGGATTTTTCCTATAATAAGTGTCGTACTCGTTGCCATGATTTATGCTTCTCGCGTGTAAATCTAGTCCAACATAAAAAAACAGAACTTGATTTTCTTGTCACATCATGCGTCGACAAGTCATGATCTGTGTATCTTCCACATATTACCCACAATACACTGCATTAACCTAGATATACTGATAGTTGGATCAGACTATGACCTATTAAGACGTATATTCCAAGCCGCAGTTCAAACAGAACGGTACAAAGACATATGTCATGAAGCATGCTTAACCACATTTAAGGACAATTAAACATTTTAGTACCAGAATAACTGTCAAGATAAACAGTACATTCGTGTCGCAATTTCTATTTTAAATTAAATTTCTCTAGTATTTATTTGCTTTTCATTGTCATTTGGTACGAAAGGCTGCAATAGATTGTCGGCCAGTGAAGCAAATTCAATAGTGCATAACCTTATAAACTCAGTACGCGTAGGCAAGGAATGATGTTTAGGATAATTGTATTATTTTATCCACGGATTCAATCTGCCATAAAAACAGTTGTATAATCATTACTCTTATACAATCAGTGGTGTTCTAAAACAGTTGTATAATCATTACTCTTATACAATCAGTGGTGTTCTAAAACATAGTATAATCAGTACTCTTATACAATCAGTGGTGTTCTAAAACGTAGTATAATCAGTACTCTTATACAATCAGTGGTGTTCTAAAACAAAGTATAATCATTACTCTTATACAATCAGTGGTGTTCTAAAACATAGTATAATCATTATTCTTATACAATCAGTGGTGTTCTAAAACAAAGTATAATCATTATTCTTATACAATCAGTGGTGTTCTAAAACATAGTATAATCAGTACTCTTATACAATCAGTGGTGTTCTAAAACATAGTATAATCATTACTCTTATACAATCAGTGGTGTTCTAAAACATTCCACGTGTTCTTCTCTTTATATTAATTTTTAAATGTGTTCGTAATTCATATCGAAAATAAAACTGTGTCAAGGCCATCTTACCAAATGCACTAAGTCAAGGACTTAACGTGAGAGGTCTTGATATATAAGCGTAAAAATTGTAAACAAACTTTAAAATGATTTGCTTTTCAAAGTGAAAACTGCTGGATCAGCTGAATCATACTTTTAAAATAATACGTGTCAGTCTGATTGGATGTTTTCTAATACAGCTTAATACGATGGATCAGATGAATGATACTTTTAAAATAATACGTAACAGTCTGATTGTATGTTTTTTTAATACAACTTAATTCGATGGATCAGATGAATGATACTTTTAAAATAATACGTGTCAGTCTGATTGGATGTTTTCTAATACAGCTTAATACGATGGATCAGATGAATGATACTTTTAAAATAATACGTGTCAGTCTGATTGGATGTTTTTTTAATACAGCTTAATTCGATGGATCAGATGAATGATACTTTTAAAACAATGCGTCGCAGTCTGATTGTATGTTTTCTAATGCAGCTTAATACGATAGATCAGATGAATAATACTTTTAAAACAATACGTGGCAGTCTGATGGTATGTTTTCTAATACAGCTTAATATGATGGATCAGATGAATGATACTTTTAAAATAATACGTGGCAGTCTGATTGTATGTTTTCTAATGCAGCTAAATACGATGGATCAGATGAATGATACTTTTAAAATAATACGAGTCAGTCTGATTGGATGTTTTCTAATACAGCTTAATACGATGGATCAGATGAATGATACTTTTAAAATAATATGTGTCAGTCTGATTGTATGTTTTCTAATGCAGCTAAATACGATGGATCAGATGTATGATACTTTTAAAATAATACGTGGCAGTCTGATTGGATGTTTTCTAATACAGCTTAATTCGATGGATCAGATGAATGATACTTTTAAAACAATGCGTGGCAGTCTGATTGTATGTTTTCTAATACAGCTTAATACGATAGATCAGATAAATGATACTTTTAATACAATACGTGGCAGTCTAATTGTATGTTTTCTAATGCAGCTTAATACGATGGATCAGATGAATGATACTTTTAAAATATTACGTGTCAGTCTGATTGTATGTTTTCTAATACAGCTTAATACGACAGATCAGATAAATGATACTTTTAATACAATACGTGTCAGTCTGATTGTATGTTTTCTAATACAGCTTAATACGATGGATCAGATGAATTATACTTTTAAAATATTACGTGTCAGTCTGAGTGCATGGTTTCTAATGCAGCTAAATACGATGGATAAGATGAATAATAATTTTAAAATAATACGTGTCAGTCTGATTGGAAGTTTTCTAATACAGCTTAATTCGATGGAACAGATGAATGATACTTTTAAAATAATACGTGTCAGTCTGATTGGATGTTTTCTAATACAGCTTAATTCGATGGATCAGATGAATGATACTTTTAAAATAATACGTGTCAGTCTGATTGGATGTTTTGTAATGCAGCTTAATACGATGGATCAGATGAATGATACTTTTAAAATAATGCCTGTCAGTCTGATTGGATGTTTTCTAATACAGCTTAATACGATGGATCAGATGAATGATACTTTTAAAATAATACGTGTCAGTCTGATTGGATGTGTTTTGATGCAGCTTAATACGATGGATAAGATGAATGATACTTTTAAAATAATACGTGTGAGTCTGATTGGATGTGTTTTGATGCAGCTTAATACGATGGATCAGATGAATGATACTTTTAAAATAATACGTGTCAGTCTGATTGGATGTGTTTTGATGCAGCTTGATACGATGGATCAGCTGAATCATACTTTTAAAATAATACGTGGCAGTCTGATTGTATGTTTTCTAATACAGCTTAATACGATAGATCAGATGAATCATACGTTTAAAATAATACGTGGAAGTCTTATTGTATGTTTTCTAATACAGCTTAATACGATGGATCAGATGAATAATACTTTTAAAATAATACGTGGCAGTCTGATTGTATGTTTTCTAATACAGCTTAATACGAAAGATCAGATGAATCATACGTTTAAAATAATACGTGGCAGTCTTATTGTATGTTTTCTAATACAGCTTAATACGATGGATCAGATGAATAATACTTTTAAAATAATACGTGGCAGTCTGATTGTATGTTTTCTAATACAGCTTAATACGATGGATAAGCTGCTGACAATATGCTCCACCCGTGTAAATGAAGTCCCGATTTAGTTCTCTATCCTATATATTGTAATATTTTTTAAGTTATGGTGTATCTTAAGGAATTAAGCTGCTTCTACCTATATAAATTAATGTTGCAAGCTTTAATTAAATGTGTTTTTCTCTTACAGGTAATTATTGTGTAACTAACGACGCCACAGGAGGCGCACGTTATTAGGGAAATACTTATCCAAAGACTTCATTTCGTGATTACTCGCTGATAAATATGAAACTGCTGAAACGTTTGCCGTTGAATATATATACGAAGAATGGCTAATATGTTTGATTTGATTCATATACAATAACTAAAAATGAAGACCCCGAAAAAACGTTTTGATCAACATAATTCGTCTTCAGCAACATGATATGCAGATATAAAAAAGAAATGGATTGCTACTTTATTTCTCGCGCTACACTTTATATCCAAGCCTGTTGTTGCCTTGAGAATGTGTAACATTATTGTGTTGCTGTAATAATAGTAATATTAATCAATATATATGTTATATTAATCAATATATATAAGTAATATTAATCATTATATATAAGTAATATTAATCAATCTATATATATATATATATATATATATATATATATATATATATATATATATATATATATATATATATATATATATATATATATATATATATATATATAAGTAATATTAATCAATATATATAAGTAATATTAATCAATATATATAAGTAATAATAATCAATATATATAAGTAAAATTAATCAATATATATAAGTAATATTAATCATTATATATAAATAATATTGATCAATATATATCAGTAATATTAATCAATATATATATATATATATATATATATATAAGTAATTTTAATCAATATATATAAGTAATATTAATCAATATATATAAGTAATAATAATCAATATATAAAAGTAAAATTAATTAATATATATAAGTAAAATTAATCAATATATATAAAAGTAATATTAATCAATATATATATAAGTAATATTGATCAATATATATAAGTAATATTAATCAATATATATAGGTAATATTAATCAATATATATATATATATATATATATATATATATATATATATATATATATATATATATATAAGTATTATTAATCAATATATATAAGTAATATTAATCAATATATATAAGTAATATTCGTGATTCGTGAAAGCCAAACGGCACTTGTATGATAACATGGTCACCTGACTTTAGAGCCAAATGGATTAAACATTAAGCCCCCATGTTGATATATTTATAGCTAACCTCTATTGTGTTTTAAATTATATATATATATATATATATATATATATATATATATATATATATATATATATATATATATATATATATATATATATATATATTCCAAATGACGAATTTGTCTGGTCAATGTGGTAGCAGTGTAAAATGTTGTGTATGCCCCGGAAATGGCATCTGTGGTATTCGAGGATTCTGATCCAACATACTAAAAATGACGAATGTGTCATTCGCAGTAGGTTTTAATTGCGGATATTATCAAATCAGCACATTTTTGTCATTCATCGGGTTTCTGGAGACTAGTGATCTTTTGATATTTTTTAGAAAATAAACATTACTACGTGGATGACGGTCAAGAGGCTTACAGCACACACCAATCAAATCTTCTAACCCTTACTGTTACAACATACACACACACACACACACACACACACACACGCAAACACACACAAAGACACACACACAAACACAAAGCGTCCTAGTTCATTGATTGATACAGAGTTAAGGAACAGAGTTAAGGAAAATAATCGCAGTTTTGATAACAACGACGACAATGGTTACACAATCTGTCATTTACTTTATACAGAGTTTATACAAGAAATTTAGTTTAAACCTAGGTTTAAATGTTTTTGTGAAATGTAACAATTCAGCAACATTTAATTAAAAACGGATATGAAGCGGCTTTCAAATTTGCTTCGCTTCATAAATACATTGCCACAAATATTCATTGATTTATCGTGCAATATATATATATATAACACTTTGACAATTAAGCAACATATAATTAACAAACGATATCAGGTGGCTTTTAAAATGGCCCTGCTTCATAAATTCATTGCTATAAATATACGTTAATATATCGTGCAATATAATGTGGCTATATATATATATTATTTAGAAACTATACAAAAGGTAGAAGAGATACAGCAGTTAGAAAAATTAAAAATTAGAACATATACAGGATTTAGATCAGACACAGTTTTTAAAACGGATACAGTATTTAGAAAAGACAGATTGTTTACAACAGACTCTGTATTTGTAACAGATTCCTTTAAAATAAACAAAGTATTTATGACATATACATTATTTGGAACAGATAAAATATTAGAACAGAGTATTTTGAACAGATACAGTATTTAGGACCCATACATTTTTTTTTAGAACAGATACATTCTTTAGATCAGATACATTATTTGGAACAGACTTTGTATTTATAACAGATTCTTTATTTAAAACAGACCAAGTATGTATGACATATACATTGTTTAGGACCGATACATTATTTAGGACCCGTACATTATTTAGAACAGATACATTATTTATAACTCAAACATTATTTAAAACCTACACAGTATTTAGAACATACACATTATTTACAGCACATATCTAATTTAGAACACATGCAATATTTAGAACACATGCAATATTTAGAACACATGCAGTAGTTAGAAGACATTATTTAAAACAAACACTGTAGTTTGAACATGTTTAGTATTTAGAACAGACACATTACTTAACAGATACAGTAATTAGAACATTCATAGTATTACAATAAAAAAGACGTTATTTAGAACAGGTTCTGTATTTAGAACAGAGCCATTATTTAAAATAAATTCAATATTTAGAGCACACATTATTTAGAATAAATGCAGTTTTTAGAACTCACACATTATTTAGAATAAATGCAGTTTTTGGAACTCACATTATTGCGAACAGATTCAGAATTTATAACATATTTACTATTAGGAACAGAGATATTATGCAGAACATACACAGAATTTATAACACACATAATTTAAAACATACACACTATTTATAACAGATGCAGTAGTTAGAGAGAATTTAGATCAGGCACAGTAATTACAACAGACACAGTATTTCAAATAGAAAGAGTACTTACAACATACACTATTGATAACATATATTTCATTTCAAATAGAAAGAGTACTTACAACATACACTGTTGATAACATATATTTCATTTCAAATAGAAAGAGTACTTACAACATACACTATTGATAACATATATTTCATTTCAAATAGAAAGAGTACTTACAACATACACTATTGATAACATATATTTCATTTCAAATAGAAAGAGTACTTACAACATACACTGTTGATAACATATATTTCATTTCAAATAGAAAGAGTACTTACAACATACACTATTGATAACATATATTTCATTTCAAATAGAAAGAGTACTTACAACATACACTGTTGATAACATATATTTCATTTCAAATATACCCATTATTTATGACATGTACATCATATATAACATATACAATATTTAAAAAGAAATAGTATTTAGAACAGATACATTATTTAGGACACATACATGACTTAAAAACTACATTGTATTTAGAAAATACACATTATTTAGAATACATAATTTATTTAGAACTTTAGCAATATTTAGAACACCTGCATTATCTAGAAAACACATTATTTAGAACAGATATATTACTGAGAACTCACACAATATTTAAATCATATAGTATTTAAAAGAATCATATTATTTAAATCAAATAAAACGTTTGAAACTGGTATGGCGTGTACAGCATATACAGTTTTTAGAACACACACGTTATTTAGAACATGTTCATTATGTAAAACAGATTCAGTTTTTAGAACACACATTATTTAGAACCGATTTAATATTTAGAACATACACTATTTAGAACAGATGCAGCATCTAGAACAAACACATTATTAACAAAAAACAGATTCATTAGTTAGAACACACATTATTTAGAACCGATTCATTATTTAGCACTCACACTATTTAGAACACATTCAGCATTTATAAAACACACGTTATTTAGAAAATATTCATTATTTAGAACACAGCATTTAGAACAGATTCAGTTTTGAGAACTCACACATTATTTATACCAAATTCAGTACTGAGAACATACACGTTATTTGAACACATTCAGAATTGAGAACATACACGTTATTTGAACATATTCAGAATTGAGAACTTGCACATTACTTTGAACATATTCAGTAGTTAGAACTCCCACATTATTTAGAACATATACAGTATTTATTAAACACATTATTGAGAACAGATTCAGTATTTAAAACAGATTCATTATTTGGAACAGATTCATTATTTAGAACAGATTCAGGTTTTAGAACAGACATTATTTAGAACATATTCATTATTTAGAGAGCACACATTTTTTTAAACATATTAATTATTTAGATCGCACACATTATTTAGAACAGATTGAGTATTGAGAAATCACATATTATTTATAACAGATTGAGTATTGAGAAATCACACATTTTTTTAAAGAAAATATTAAATATTCGGACCGTACATTATTAGAACTGATTCAATATTAAAAGACACACCTTATTTAGAATAGACTCAGTATGTTGAACATATATATTTTTAGAACATTTACAATATTTAGAACAAACACATAATTTAGAACAGATTCAATATTTAGACCACACACATTATTTAGAACAGATTCTATATTTATCACACACATTATTTAGAACAGATACATTATTTAGAACATATACAATATTTAGAACAGAAACATTATTTAGAACAGATACATTATTTAGAACAGATTTAGAACAAATACAGTATTTAAAACTGACTAAGTAATTAGAACTGACACATTATTTAGAACATATAACTATTTAAAACACAGTAATTAGAACTGACACATTATTTAGAACATATAACTATTTAAAACACATACATTATTTCGAATATATACAATATTTAGAACAGACACAGTATTTAAAACTGACACATTATTTAGAACATTATAAGTATTTAAAACACATACATTATTTCGAATAGGTACAGTATTTACAGCATATGCATTATTTAGAACATATACAGTATTTAGAACAGATACATTATTTAGAACACATACATTATTTAGAACAGATACATTATTTAGAACATATACAGTATTTAAAACTGACACATTATTTAGAACATTATAAGTATTAGCAACACGTACATTATTTCGAATAGGTACAGTATTTACAACATATGCATTTTTTAGAACACATACATTATTTAGAATAGACACATTATATACACTATTTAGAACAGATACATTTTTTAGAACATACACAGTATTTAGAACTGACACATAAGTTAGATCACATATATCATTTAGAACACATACATTATTTCGAATAGGTGCAGTATTTAGAACAGATACATTATTTAGAACACATGCATTATTTAGAACACATGCATTATTTAGAACACATGCATTATTTAGAACAGATACATTATTTAGAACACATGCATTATTTAGAAAAGAAGACAGGGTATTTTAAACAATTACAGTATTCAGAACAAACAAAGTGTTTGGAAGGTGCAATATTCAGAACAGACAAGTTATTTAATGCAGACACAATATTTAAAACAGACACACTGTTTTGAATATATACAGTATTTAAAATAGATAATCGTACTTAGAACAGACACAGTAGTTAGAACAGACACGGTACATCTTCTCCTAACGTCTAATGTTACCTACCATAAAGTAAAAATTGTCTCACGTCTTTATATCACTAATTCAAGAGACGAAGTTGTATTTGTCTTCCAGATTTTGTTTCTACTTGTTTCATCATGAAATAGTTGTTTCACTTGACAAATGTATTCGACAAACACATTAAAGTTATTTGGTAAATATCGCGACATTTTTATGTCATACGGTGAGCAAATCAGAAAACTCGTTACAGTTTTGTTCTATACATCGTGATATCCTGACTATTTATTTATTCATGTTTACTTGGGAATTGTCTTTACTGTTTTAGATGCAAATATCATCTTTCTTGTCCACGTATATAACCGCGCGTACTTCATCTTTCTTTTCTCTCTTCATTGTAATCGAAGCATTTTTTGTAGAGTGAAATTATAACCCTACAACACATAACGTCCTGAATATTCACTGTAAGGACTACCGAGTCTATTGTTTTTTCTAAATGGATTGTGCTTTCAAAAATATAATTTGTTAGGCACAACTAAGGATACATATTACACAGCTTTGGTGCTGAGGTAATCATTGACGGCATGGGGTGAGATTCTTACATTGTCTTCATAAAACCTGTCATGGCAAAGATCGACTTCAGACTTTGAACATTCACAAGAATCTTGGTGCATCATCTTTTAATAATAGAATATGTCAATAATTTCTGATTTCTGTTCTTATCTATTATGTTGCTATACACGTTGGGTTGAGGTTTTTAACGTTTTGGTGTCTTTTTCTGCATCATCTATGATGCGACGTAGAATAGAACTAAATGTCTTCGGAAAGGAACACGAAGCAAATATTAAGATGCGTCTATGCTACCCAATAGTTTTTTTTCTTAGAATCAACACATCGTTTCATTGCATTCATGAACGAATTGTTACTTTTTTTGTCATCGATTACGGTTGGGAAACATTGGTCATTCCATGCATCAAGCGGGTTATTTGTGAAGATTTTAATTATTTGGTGGCCAAATGTTTTAAATTGTCTGACAGCGTACGATTCGAGAGCACTGCTCAGTTTTATAGTTGTTCGTCGATTTGCATGTTACGTCCGTTAGACCTCGATGGATAATAGTTCTAGGAAACGTATGTACTCGGTGACCTTTCATTTAAATAAATAGACTGTTTTTGTTCCAGACCTCATATTATACTAATATTACCACTGTCAAATCAAACATGTTCCAGGGAAGCCTTGGTAACACGTCGATGTGTTTCAGACTAACTTCGCAATGCAGTTTTTCTTGCAATACAATTTGAGTGTTTTATAAACTTTAGCCTTGTGGTGATTTACTTTTCTGGTTTACTTTTGTCTTCCTTCCCTCCTAATACGACATGTAAGAAGACAAGATGTGTTGGACACCAGCCTTCATGAGGATCTGCTTTACTTTATTGGAGTAGGTTATAACACAACCGGCACTCGATGTCACACCATATCATACGTTTTGGTAGACTATCGAATAATAAAGACATTGCCGGATTTTGACATAGTGAGGCCCTTAGTGATAGGAAGGTTTAAATGCCATATTTGGTATAACATAAATCTGAGTGGCCCCTTCAGACTGAGATTTCAGACTGTGAGGATCCAAACTCTAACTTGTTTAGCTTATGTCTAAACCGGCAGTGAACAGATATTTACATTTTGTCAAACGTTTATCTAACAAGCAACATGCTTAAGAAATGGCAAAGATTTTGCGTCTCCTTACTTTGACTATCCGACCTTTTGTCAGATTCCCAACACGACTGGAAGTTTTGTGGCATTATAAGATTTCCTACACAAATGAAACTTTGTATGGAATTATAAGATTTCCTATACGACGCAAGGCATATTATTCATTGTATTATTTCTTTCTCTTGTAGAAAGTTTATATTTAATTTGCTTTTAAAATTGCATGTTATGGCTCCAGATACACTAAATTTTCAATGGTATAACAAATGTTGACATTAAACAAATACAATTCATATTACATTATATTTAAATTGTTAAGCAAACATTTATGGCGCAAAATATTGCTATTGAAAACAAATATGGTGAAGATTAAAGACTGCATTGGATCGGATTATTAATGTTGGTGTCAATTTGTCCAGTTGACTACTCAACGTGACGTCATGATTTTTGAACATTTTTTAATAATAACACATTATTTTGAAAGAGAATAATAATAATAATTCCGCATAATATGAAGGACACATGGAAGTCTAGGTGGTGGCAGTTATTGAAAAAGAACCCTACATTCGTTACTTAATTAAAATTGCGTTACCAGAAAACGTTTACATTCCTAATTGTCTTTGATAAATTAAGTATGTTTAGTATCTTTATGATTGGCTAGGAAGTTTATGAGTGTTACGAATACTAGGAAGTCATTACAGATTGAATAAAGTCATAATACATATATATTTTTTATCGTTATTGTTAGGGAAATTTTGAGGATATTCGCACAAGTCATTTAGGCTATATGACTTGCAATTTAGAAACGATAAAAAAGATTTTTCAACCCGTATTTCATATACATTTCAAAACAACCCATACAAGTAATAAGTTGAGTAGTCCACTGGAAGAATTGATTTCAACATTAATAATCCAATCCAAACTCTGCAGTTTGTCAGCTTCACAAACTTTGGTATAACTTGTGTGGATTCATTGAAGTGAAAGCATGTGTTTCCTAACAGACACTGGAACAGATCATATGCCTTGCTCCTAGTTTCACCAACAGCAAATATATAATAGGCAAATGTCATTGACAAGTTGGAAGTTATTCTTCTTATAGGTATGATATGATCTCTGTTTGCATAAATCGTTCACAGAGAACAGTGAGAAACTATAACGCATGCTTGCTTGTTACATTATGAAATTGCGTACGGTTTTTAGATCACGTACTCTCAAAATATCTGCGCACATAACTTCGTGATAGTATTACAGGCGTTGGTATGGTATAGTACATAACTTCTTGATAGTATTACAGACGTTGGTATAGTATAGTACATAACTTCTTGATAGTATTACAGGCGTTGGTATGGTATAGTACATAACTTCTTGATAGTATTACAGGCGTTCGTATAGTATAGTACATAACTTCTTGATAGTATTACAGGCGTTGGTATAGTATAGTACATAACTTCTTGATAGTATTACAGGCGTTGGTATGGTATAGTACATAACTTCTTGATAGTATTACAGGCGTTGGTATGGTATAGTACATAACTTCATGATAGTATTACAGGCGTTGGTATGGTATAGTACATAACTTCTTGATAGTATTACAGGCGTTGGTATGGTATAGTACATAACTTCTTGATAGTATTACAGGCGTTGGTATGGTATAGTACATAACTTCTTGATAGTATTACAGGCGTTGGTATGGTATAGTACATAACTTCTTGATAGTATTACAGGCGTTGGTATGGTATAGTACATAACTTCTTGATAGTATTACAGGCGTTGGTATGGTATAGTACATAACTTCTTGATAGTATTACAGGCGTTGGTATGGTATAGTACATAACTTCTTGATAGTATTACAGGCGTTGGTATGGTATAGTACATAACTTCTTGATAGTATTACAGGCGTTGGTATGGTATAGTACATAACTTCTTGATAGTACTACAGGCGTTGGTATGGTATAGTACATAACTTCTTGATAGTATTACAGGCGTTGGTATGGTATAGTACATAACTTCTTGATAGTATTACAGGCGTTGGTATGGTATAGTACATAACTTCTTGATAGTATTACAGGCGTTGGTATGGTATAGTACATAACTTCTTGATAGTATTACAGGCGTTGGTATGGTATAGTACATAACTTCTTGACAGTATTACAGGCGTTGGTATGGTATAGTACATAACTTCTTGACAGTATTACAGGCGTTGGTATGGTATAGTACATAACTTCTTGACAGTATTACAGGCGTTGGTATGGTATAGTACATAACTTCTTGACAGTATTACAGGCGTTGGTATGGTATAGTACATAACTTCTTGACAGTATTACAGGCGTTGGTATGGTATAGTACATAACTTCTTGACAGTATTACAGGCGTTGGTATGGTATAGTACATAACTTCTTGACAGTATTACAGGCGTTGGTATGGTATAGTACATTGTGTGGCTAAAGTTCAAATAGAACTTAGATTGTGAATTAATTCTCTATCGTTCATACCTTCGTTCCAAGCCAGTACGCTGAAGCTTTTTCCATATTGGTATGCTTTCAAAATAACCCCTGAGATCAAAAGCTGTAATTGCAGTTCTAGTGACTTTTGTATTACTAAATCTTTCTCGCAATGAAGGTGGTGCAACTATTACTAAATGTAGGGTTTTCTTTCTTAAGCAAAGGTTTCCTATCTACCAGGTATTTGAAAGCAAAGATTTTTTATCCACCAAGCATTTGAAAGCAAAGATTTCTTATGTACCAGACATTTCAAAGCAAAGATTTCTTATGTACCAGGCATCTCAATGCAAAGATTTCTTATGTACCAGGCATTTGAAAGCAAAGATTTCGTATGTACCAGGTATTTGAAAGCAAAGATTTTTTATCTACCAGGTATTTCAAAGCAAAGATTTCGTATCTACCAGGCATTTCAAAGCAAAGATTTCTTATGTACCAGGCATTTGAAAGCAAAGATTTCTTATGTACCAGGTATTTGAAAGCAAAGATTTCGTATGTACCAGGTATTTGAAAGCAAAGATTTTTTATCTACCAAGCATTTGAAAGCAAAGATTTCTTATGTACCAGGCATTTCAAAGCAAAGATTTCTTATGTACCAGGCATCTCAATGCAAAGATTTCTTATGTACCAGGCATTTCAAAGCAAAGATTTCTTATGTACCAAGTATTTGAAAGCAAAGATTTCGTATGTACCAGGTATTTGAAAGCAAACATTTCGTATGTACCATTTATTTGAAAGCAAAGATTTCTTATCTACCAGGCATTTGAAAGCAAAGATTTCTTATGTACCAGGCATTTGAAAGCAAAGATTTATTATGTACCAGGCATTTCAAAGCAAAGATTTCTTAGGTACCAGGTATTTGAAAGCAAAGATTTCTTATGTACCAGGCATTTGAAAGCAAAGATTTCGTATGTACCAGGTATTTGAAAGCAAAGATTTCTTATCTACCAGGCATTTGAAAACAAGCAAAGATTTCGTATCTACCAGGCATTTCAAAGCAAAGATTTCTTATGTACCAGGCATTTGAAAGCAAAGATTTCTTATGTACCAGGCATTTGAAAGCAAAGATTTCGTATGTACCAGGTATTTCAAAGCAAAGATTTCCTATGTACCAGGTATTTGAAAGCAAAGATTTCTTATGCACCAGGCATTTCAAAGCAAAGATTTCTTATGTACCAGGTATTTGAAAGCAAAGATTTCTTATGTACCAGGCATTTCAAAGCAAAGATTTCTTATGTACCAGGTATTTGAAAGCAAAGATTTCTTATGTACCAGGCACCTTATTACAGTGCTATACCACCATAGATAACTATGTCGCACGTTTTACGCTTAGTTTATAAACATTTTTGCCGCTCAGATACGTTTATCAAGCTTATCTCCGCTTAGGAAAAGTCTTGTTGCTGCCAAATATCGGTTAATGTGACCTCCATCCACTAATTCCTTTCTGGCCTGACCTACTGTCGTGTGAGAACCAAATATCTAAGTGAAGCGTTCATTCATACCTGGTTATGGTGCATTCGTGTGGTTTTAATTTGTTGTTGATTTGAATTCCACATGAAAAAGAAACATTTTCATGTTTATAATGCATACTATGTGGTACAGATTTTAGGATGAGTAAATGGACAAGGGCCGTAGGAAAACTAAAGCAAAACTTGGGCTGCCAACAATGATCGTCCACCGCCTTCACAGTTTGTAATTTGTATGCGCCTACTGGATATTTGTCCTAGAGTCCACAAATCATGTTGTCCGCGGTCCTGAAGTGGACAATTGTGCAAGAAAAAAGAACACGTAAATCAATATAAAACTAACGTGGTAAGAAAAAATAAAAGACAAACGTCCACATCAAAACATCTAATGTTAAAGCATGATCTCTCTCAGTCCTAACCCAAAGAGTTCAGTCGATAATGCTGACACCTTCACCCTTGTTCTCTAATGCTACAATTTAAATTTGAAACTGTACACATAGACCTTATGACCTCTTCAGCATATTTGTTTGCGGTCAGCGATACTATAATACTAGTATCGATACGTTCCTTTACCACAGCACCAAATCCTACCAGACTCACATGGATTCGCGTGCAAGACTTGTAATAATGCATGACAGTGGTGTTCAAAGTCCCAACTTGAAAGAAAGTTCAGGATATCCTTGCCCACCGCAGACTTGGCGTGCTATGCTTCCGAATTTAAATATGAAAGTAGCTTTCGTCATAATAAATGTGAGCAAATATGAAAATACGGTAGTTGTTGTTGTTGTTGTTGTTGTTGTAGGGTTTAACGCTACTTTTCAGCACGACATAGGCTATTCATGACGGCCAGTATTAATTGGTGGAAGAAGAACCCGGAAAACCCCCAGAAAGTACCACCGACCCAAGAAAAGATTCTGACAAGCTTTCTCACATACCCACATTTGCCGAATCCAATACTCGAACCAACGCAGACAGAGGTAAGATGGAAGTGATTCGTTACGAAGATCGCTTTAAACCACTCGGCAACTCGGGGTGCCCTAGGAAAATCGTGATTGATGGTTGGAGATGTGGTTGAGGTTGATCATATTATATAAGTAGTATTTAAAACAGTTGGATGGAGATATTAGCTGATACTATAACACTGAAATAAAGTCTTAATGATATGTAATATCACAATGCGAGGAATAGCCTTGTATGCTCGGGAGTTTAGAAATATTAACAGAGAGGAACTATTAGGAAACAGTCACGAAATAATTCACCGGAGATACTTATATGTATGAAATATCGAATTGGAACACGTTTAAATTATTCAGCTGAAAGTGGGCAGATCAAGCGTAATGACTTGCCTTGGAATGAACACAAGTGGCATGACAGGTTTGGTAATGATAATCACGCACAATGATAGCCAGCCTTCAGGGTTTGTAGCTTGCGAGTTGGTGAGATGTGGAGCCCTCAGTGTGCGTAGAAGTCAACAGTTCGGTGACAGTGAACAATATTTCTTCCAAATCATGGAAGTCGTTATATGATGATGCACAACGGGAATCACAAAAAGTTGTCGGTTTGACTATTATTGGCTCTGCATCAGTCACATGTGTATTTCTTTTGATGAAGCAAGCTAAAAGTGACATCTTATACTCTTATCCGTTATGAGTTTGACTGGATTAGCCCGGCACTAATACTACAACATACTTTTGTACAGGCAGCAGCAATGCGCGAAATACAACGCCACAATGTTGATATGATGAGCACACGCAACAGTTAAGCATGAATCCTGTTTAACATCTCGTTCATTATGAAAGTGAGTTGAGATGAAGGATCAAGCACGGTAAACAATGTCATGATTCATTTAGTGACAACAAAAATCATTAAAAACACTGAACATTAAGATAACGATAATGATATCATCTGCAATATTGTTTTCTCATGTCAGTGTCTGTGGTTTCAAATATAAGTTGTTCTATCCCAAATTCAATAATTTTGTCTGTGACTATAATTGAGGAACATAGCCTGACTGATTAGGAGATTAAGTTACAAACCAAAAAAAATAAAGGTCTAAATTACGACAAGATGGGAGGTACAGATATACTATTTAGAGAAACGTTATAAAATATGTCAAACCACTAAAATGTTAGAATGCATGGACTACAAGTTTAGTGGTTGGTGTAGTGTGTCTTCAAATTATAGTGATGACAAAAAATTGTGTATTTTTAATTAATACCTTTAATTCTCGCAAGGGTTTGTTTAGATGATGTTGTTTTCACGGAAATCGGCAATGCTCACATGTGCAGTATAAACTAATTAGTCTTTACCGATGAAAAACTAAATTTCGAAGCACATTTTTGTGAATGTGTACATATGACAATTCTTATATACGTAATGAGGGACGAAGGATGTAAGCTTTATAGTTTTTTTAAGTTGTAAATAGCATCCCAAGAACAACCAATCTATACCATTGTTATGTTGTTTCGGGAAAGGGTTTACATTATTAATTGGAGATAATATTCATTTTAGACGAAAATAATTTGTTATCAGAGCTCAAGCCGTTTAAGGAGCGAATACCCCAAGACGGACAACGTTATGATACTGCTTGTAACGATTGATTCTTATTGCAGGCATGGAAAGTAACTTTGCGCTTTTATAGGTTTTGATACAACCTTTGATGATGTTTGGATATTTGACTTTCGAACCTAATTGCTATACAATGGTTTCACTGGGAAATGTTTTTAAGTTATATATATATATATATATATATATATATATATATATATATATATATATATATATATATATATGACATAGATCAAAACGTTAAATATTGATGTCAATGGCAAATGTAACGAATTTAGTTAGTGGCAGAATTTAATTTCCTTGTGACTGTGAACAGGCTGTTCTGCTAGGCGGCACGCAATCAGTAGCAAAGTCCTTTAACACGCTTCGATTATTATTGCGGGTATAGTCAGATTCTCACACAACTACCATATCACCATCTGTGTTAAAGCGGCCAAGAGTTAAATTCAAACGATGATGGCGAGCAAATGAAACATAGCCAGGCTCAAAAAGAAGGGGCAAGTGGGGGGGGGGGTAGTGGTATACACTTTAATAGGATTTTTAATAATGGGGACTTTTTATAGCGCCTAATCATTAAAAGCTCCAAGCGCTTTACAACATTATAATGAAATGACTACAAAAGAAACCACCATTAAATCAGAAAACATAAACACATGCTGAACATATTGAAGGTAGGAAACATTATTAGGTCTATAAGTTTAGAAATAGGTAACCTTTAAGAGCACTCTTGAATGGTTTCAATGTGTCTTAGTGTCTAAGTTCAGTGGCAATTCGTTCCACGTCGCTGTGTCCTGCTATGCAAAAAAAGAACAACAACGTTATCCATATGACTTCAGTTACATAGTGGGAATAATCAGTGTACGATTAACAGAGAGGAACGTAGGTATCTTGCTAGTGTGCAAGAGTGAGATCAGGCTATTATGTTGGACTGGAGTCCGTCAGTAAAATGTAGTACAGAGAATAATGCTTGTGTTTGATTCTGGATCAGATGGATAGCGAGTGTAGGGTATAGAGCGGCGGGTCGGTGTAGTCTGATCGTGGTACGCTAAGGAGGATCTGAGCAGCTGCGTTTTGAACTTTGTGAAGTTTCTGGAGTTGATATTGAGACGAACCAGACAGAATTAAATTTCAGTAGTCCAGTCTTGAAAGATACTAATGATCACACAAGGCATCGACTGAAAAATATTTTCGAATTGATCGGATGCGTTTCAGCTCAAGATACGCAGCCTTGCATTTATTCATGACATGTTGGTGCAATGTAAGAGTACACTCCAGAGTGACACCTTTTATCATACTGACTGTGTGAATTGAATGTTGATGTTGCTGATATTTATTGTTTGAGGTGAAGGATGTGAATGATAAAGTATTTGTGTTGTGTACAGAATGGCCTGTTGTATCATCATTTATCTGCAGTTTGTTACATGTCATTCATGATTTCACAAATTAGAAATGCCCCTCACAAGAGCTTGAATGGTAGAATCAACATCAAGTTGGTGGCTAGATTTGTATATTTGGGTGTCATCAGCATACAGTTGGTTTGACATTGGATGATGCTCTATGACACTTTAGAGCGGCTGAGTGTAAAGAATGAAGAGAAAAGGATCCAGAAGGAGACCCCGGTGAATTAACATAATACTGTATATATCAACAGGGTTGGAGTGTATTCCATTTGCGGACTGTATGTACTCTTGATTAAGTAGGACGAATGACAACTACATCATGCAGACGGTGTAATATTGTAATGAATGCTACAGACAAATCAAGGAGGGTGAAGACTGTACACTTTGGTCTATCCAAAGCATTGAGAATGTCATTAACTACTTTCCGAAGAGCATTCCGAAGAGCAGTCTCAGCACTGAGGCACGGCCGATATGAAGATTGAATATTGCTGAAAAGACTTGGAATTCAGATGATATGTAAGATGGGATAGAACAACTTCCTCTTAGAATTTTTGTATATGACTTTACAGCGACAGTTTTGAACTATGATGGGCAGACATTTGTTTTTATAGAAAGATTTCACAAAGATATCAGAGCGCTGAGAATTGTAGCATAGAACAGATGCACGAGTGTGACTTACATCACATAGTAACGCGAAAGGGAAATGTGTGGGTAAGCGAATTCTAAAGGATGCCAACATCGATATTTGTGGTGACCTCTTTCGACAGTCAGAATTGGAATTGGATTTCAAAGCTTCAAAAGATGCTTCCAGAGAGTACACGCGATTCGGCACAGTAGTAGAAGAAGATGGAGGGAGAATATCAAGAGTGGTAGGAAGGAGGAAAGAAATGAGGAATTAGTAAGAAGTATAAGGAGAGCAGATGGATAAGATTATATAGAAGAAAAAAAATGGAGAAAGGAAGGAGGTTTGAAGTAGATGAGTAGAAGGGCCTACACAGGAAATAGTGACACTGACACGTATATCTTAAACTTCCGAATGACGAATCAGCTTGTAGAATGGGAATAGGATTAGCCAGCTCCATTAGTATGTATATCGTATTGGGTAGAACTTGCAGTCTTCATGTTGAACATATTTATTGGTTGATTCTTTACATTTTTATAAACTGTTTGTATATTTTATCTGTAGTTTTTATATGTATTTAGGGTGTCAGAACGGCTGACAGGTGGCTTGACATTCGTTAATATACATTTTCTCTGTATCATTATTTACAATACCTTAGGTGGATCGTGACAGTAACTATTCGTGTTTTTTTTTTTTCTTCTTAACGTTCCCTATATTACTAAAGACTATAACCCGAGAATAACCTGCCCATTCTTAATATTATAAATTAAGGGGAGATCACTTCATAAGTTCTAACATTTTAGCTTGAATTCACCGGAATAATGAATATTTTGACGACTGCTCCTAGTGAACCGGCTATTTGCTCGATTTGAGAAATATGTTCTCAACAAAGATTCAAGCCAATACTCGCTATAATCTACTAAACCTGTAGACAGCGCTGTTAAAACAGTTACCACAAGCCTCAGGATTGTTACAATAAAGAGAATGTGAATAACTGTGTTATTTATCTTTAATATGCATTGTTTTTTGGGTGGGGTGGGGTGGAGTTGTAAAGTATATGATATGGATAGTTTCATTTAGAATTTTACCTTGTCCAGGATCAAATTCATTTTCTATCTGACCTGAATCGTTGATTTTGGTTCTTTCAAAGCATGTTTGTTTCTATCTAAGTCAAGAGCGTTAAAAAGTCCCTTTGATACGCCAGGTCTACCTATTGTTTACCACATTATATGTTATAACAGACCTTGTAAATAAGAATTGATCTTGTAATCATCTGTAACCTTCCAGAAATAAATATTCCATTAGACATATTTTTGTACAACAGGCTAATTTGGGACGAGGTCAGACGAAGGACTATCCAATCTTGTTTGTCTAGAAATTAGTAATACATGATGCACGGTCTTTGCATAATCAGTAATATTATGTCAAGTATTTCATTTTTGGAGAGAATTTATTTATCAAATCAGAGAGTTCAAGTGATCCTTCTCTAGATATATGCATTTGGTACCGTGCCCCTTTAAATAAAACTCCTTATCTCCTAACATAACGTTTCGCCAAAATTACCTAGATCTTTGCTGCTCGAAAGTGTGTTGCGTTCATGCCTGTGAGTGCTTGTGTGTGTGTGTGTGTGTGTGTGTGTGTGTGTGTATGAGAGAGAGAGAGAGAGAGAGAGAGAGAGAGAGAGAGAGAGAGAGAGAGAGAGAGAGAGGCGAGTGAAAAAAGTAGAGACTGACGTAAGAGGTGAAATTGCAGGGTAACACAATGAAAATACCACACAAGACAAAAAATTAATTGATGTACATACATTTTTTTTCATAATTGTGTATGGAGCAGTGCAAAACTAAAATAACCCATGCCAGTAGGTTACTGTGAGATGACGTAATACATTGCTACATTTTGTTTTCGATTGATATGAAAGGATTCGCTAGTATGATGAAAGATTGGTAAGTTCACAATGTCATTGTGTTGAAGTCAAATAAAAATCTCATCTGTGATAAATGTAAACACTAATCATATTTATTTTGATCATGAATCTGGTTCAATTTTAAACTTAACAATCGCACCACTATCGTGGCAACTATACGGACGCAGTATTTGGAATTGTGGGTTTTCTGTGTGTTTTGGCATGTCACGACCCTATCTCAATAGTTATGCCAACTCGAACGTCGGTCAAATCTCAAAACAATTCTTATATAAGATTCACCTGTTTCATGATGATGGTCACCATATTCTTTGCCATCATTGTTATCATCATCATTATCAACAGCAGAGAGAGAGAGAGAGAGAGAGAGAGAGAGAGAGAGAGCTGTTACTAAATTTAATTGGCATGTCTTCAACCATTTTGTGAGAATGATTATTTTATCCATATCACTGGCAATTCCATAAGCGACGACCTAGTCTCATTTTCACTCTTCCGGTTCTCAAAAACACAAGTAACGTATTTATGGTCAGAACGATCTCATTTAGGACATTTCTGACAGTATATGGATAATGGGGTAAGTTATAACAAACGGGATGAAATGTTTGATCTTGAATAGCACCCGAAGACTCCTTATTTTTTAACCACACATCTGAAAGTCTCTATATGTTTTGACATTAAACTTCACACCTAAAAGTCTATATTTGTTTGACTTTCAAATGCACACTTGAAAGTTTTTATATAGTTGATCGTTTGAATTAACTGCACACCTAAGAATCTTGACGCATTTGATTCTAAATTGCACAAAGGCTAGTCCGTATCCAATTTAAATTGTAGTTGAGGAATTATACAGAGTTTGAAGAGATCCTCATTTTTTTAGTAGTTGAGGAAGTATACTGCGTTTGAAGATATCCTCATTATTTCCACAGAATTACAGCTTTTGAAGATATCCTCATTTAAATAGTAGTTGAGGAATTATACGGCTTTTGAAGATATCCTCATTTCTTTAGTAGTTGAGGAATTATACAGCGTTTGAAGAGATCCTCATTTTTTAAGTAGATTAGGAATTATACAGCGCTCGAAGATATCCTCATGTTTTAGTAGTTGAGGAATTATACAGCGATTGAAGATATCCTCATTTTTTCCACGGAATTAAAAAAAGACTGTTTTCAGGAGAATATAGGCTGTTACTACTATTTATAAATGTTTCATGCCTTTTGAAAGTTAAATAGAACATTCAGAGATTCAAAGCAAGCGATATAAAAATATTTTTAAAGATATGCATTTGAAGAAGGAAATGTGAGTTGTTTACTGCAACCATGTCTGATTTAGCATGAGAAGTCCAAATGCATGCAACTTTGTTATTATGAGCCTTCCAAAGTTTGAATCCGATCATGGCCATTTATTTCAGGCGATAATTTCTCTCACATTCTAAATTACCTGACATAGTTTCTGTCTAATCTCTTTCTGTGCATATTTTCAACAAATGTACATTTGATTCACAATGAAGGTAAATTGCGACATGGTAACATAATTTTGATATTCTAATCAGCAGCAAATACACGTAATACTTTTAATGGATGCATTAAATGGAACAACTCAATGTGAGTAGAATCAGCGCTGGGGATCAATTGAGAAAATTGTGGAGGGTAAATAAGATCTAAATATATCTGACACAATTTCTGTACGTAAATTCATTCTCGACACGTTTTCAGCATCTGTCATTTTGATGCGCAACAAATTTAAATTATGAAACAGTAATTTTTATCTCGAACCGGCATTAATTAATTATAAAATGCACATTAAAGGGTGAACGGTTTAACTAACTCGAACAACTCTGCTTGACTTCTTTAAATTGGAGAAGCCTAAGGGATCTCATGAGAAAATTATATGTACTGGACAATATCTAGAAAATCTACTCAATTTAATTAGTTTAAGTTTGAAAAAAAAACATCTTGCTGCCTTTTAGATATATATCACGCTTATTGTAGTGTCAATTATTGCAGATAAATCGTTCGTGAGCCATCCAAGTTGATCATGAATAAAACAAATAGGTACAAATATATATCGAAATCAACATGGTAAGAAACACTGTTCCATTATCAATAGTGAAAGAGTGCACGTAATACGGATTAAAATGATATTCAGTTGTAAAGAAATATTTCGTGTGGGAAGCTAGTTTCTACCGTTTGCACTATTGTCCATAGGTCTCTGTCTCCTCTAACAATAATTTTACGCCATTTGGAGAAAACTAACATGAAGAACAATCCCTCCTTCAATTTTTCGAATAGGAGCTCATCATTGAGTTGTCTTAATATAGATATGTGAATATGCCTGGCGTCATTAACGTTATTAACGGGTAGCAGTTTCATATAAATGTTTGGATTTGCCAATCACACAAAGTAATAAAAAGACAAATTGATAGAATGTTAAACCTAGAGTTATGAATGATTGTATTTGATATGCTATAAATAACTTTGGGGATAAAAGAAGCGTTTTTAACTTTTGGTGTGCCTGTCATTGTTAATTAGAGCTAATTAACTACGTTAATAAACATGATCTTATTAGTATGTACATTATTATACAAAATTTGCATAAACAGCTGATTTGCCTCTTTGCTATAGAAAATAAAGTGAATTTCATATTATCCCGTTTTTGTATACTTTCTAGCTATTTTACTATGATATTTAAAAATACATGAAATTATTTGAATCATTGAAAGTATAAAACGTTCCCTGAAGTGTCTTTACGTAAAAATAAAGACACAACGTGTTATGATAGTGTGGCAATGGCCACTGGTGAATAATTCCTTACTGATTAACGTTCTCTGTACGGGTTTTAATTTCAAGAATTAAAACGCAATGCACTACTAACGCAGCGTTGTCAGTTATCAATATATATGATGTAGGAGACGGACCAGGCATTTTGCCCGTGTTATATTTAGGGTCGAACAGATCCAGATTTTGAATGTAACTTGACAGCAAGGAATGGAATGGAAGCAATACAATTGCAGGCTCACGACACTCAAAGTACTATGTTAAAGACATTATGATCACCAATTGTAATGGCATTTTAAAAATTGCGTAGATCGTTTAACAATGATGTTAGCAAAAAGCATACCTATCAGAAATGTCACAAATAATGAATATTCGAACTTCGTAAGAGATAGGTTTTCAGTAGCTACCTATAAGGAATACAGGTAAGTGCGAGGTAAAATAAGTGTGCCATTATAAAACTGAAATAGACCATTAATTATCCACTATGTACAGTCAACACACATTATAACGAACTTCCTTCCTTTCTAGACATTTGGTTGAGATAACAAATCTGCATTGTAATGAATTCGTCTTTAAATTATAATTCTTCTTTTTCGTATCGGTGTCCAGCCAAATGTATAGATGAGAAGACAGAGATGAAAAGCTTAATATGTATTTCATGTGTTTGCTATGCTGTACAAACGTTCGTACATTATAACTCACTTTTTCTTTACTTACTACCCTCTGACACTGTCCAGTCGAACTGAAAATTCATGTTAGTACAATGTCACTATCAATAATATTACATTACATAAACATTCATAAATAAATAAGTCATAAACTAATATATTATATAAAGATGTATAAATAAGTCATAAACTAATACTAATAAATAATCATGCCCTAATCGTTAGTTGCAATGAATTTCGTTGTAAACTATGGTTGACCGTATTTTTGTGTGGTGTGACTGATCATAGTTTCTTGAAATACACCGAAATGCTTTTTCTTAAAATTCATTTCCTTTCAATGATTCATCCAAACGGAAAGCAATATCAAACTCCACACAGTCTTGATTAAAAAAGCAGTAAACTTAGATACTGATCAAGTGTCATAGATCATTATCCAATGCCTCACCAGTCTCACCAATTGTACACTGATCCCACCCAATTATAAACATCAAGCAATCAAACTGAAGGTGATTATTATTATTATTATTATTATTATTATTATTGTATTGTACCAGGCAAGATTAGAATAGGAAAATGTATTCTTAAATTATATTCATCATATATCATCTTCATCAATAGCTGTAAGTGCCAATATCTCCAACAATAGCTGTAACTATCAATATCTCCAACAATAGCTGTAACTATCAATATCTCCAACATTACCTGTAAATATCAACATATTCAATACTATCTGTAAATAGCAATGTCTTCAACAACAGCTGTCAATGTCAAAATCTCCAATTATAGCTGTAAATATAAATGTCTCCAACAATGGCTGTAAATATCAAAATATCCAACCCTAGCTTTAATATAAATATCTCCAACAAGAGCTGTAAACATCAAAATCTCCAACAATAGCTGTTAATATTAACATATCCAACACTAACTGTAAATATCAATATCTCCAACACAGCTGTTGATATCATAAACTCCATCAAGCGCTGTTGATATCAATATCTCCAACTTTAGCTGTATATATCACAAACTCTAACAATATCTGAGGATATCAAAATCTCTAACAAAAGCTGTATATATTATTATCTCCAACAGTAGCTAAAAATATATCATAATCTCCATTAATATATATATATATATATATATATATATATATATATATATATATATATATATATATATATATATACATGTATATATATATATATATATATATATATATATATATATATATATATATATATATATATCCAACAATAGGACTCAATATCATTATCGTCAACAAAAACTGTAAATATCAATATCTCAAACAATCGCTGTAAATATTATAATCTCTTTTAATAGCTGTAAATCCGATATATACTACAATAGCTGTAAATATCAATATGTCCATCAATAGCTGTAGAAATCATGATCTTAAACAATAGCTGCAAATATAAGTAGCTTAAGTAATAGCTGTAAATATCATACTATCCATCAAAAGCTGTAGATATCAATATGTCCAAATATATAGATATATTACTCTCTCGAATATAATCTGTATATATATCAATATCTCCAACAATATCTGTAAATATCAATATCTCATATAAAAATCTTCATTACTAGCTGTAATTATCAATATATCCAACAATACCTGTAAATATCGTTATCTCCATTAATAGCTGTATATATCATTATCTCCAACAGCAGTTGTATCTATCAATATCTCCAACAATAGCTGTATATATCAATATATATATATATATATATATATATATATATATATATATATATATATATATATATATATATATATATATATAATAGCTGTATATATCATAATATCCAACAATAACTGTAAATATCATTATCTCCAACAATATCTCTGCATATTAATATTTCCAATAATAACTGTAAATATCATTGTCTCCAACAATATCTCTACATATTAATATCTCCAATAATAGCTGTAAATATCAATATCTCATATAAAAATCTTCAATACTAGCTGTAATTATCAATATATCCAACAATACCTGTAAATATCGTTATCTCCATTAATAGCTGTATATATCATTATCTCCAACAGCAGTTGCATCTATCAATCTCTCCAACAATAGCTGTATATATCAATATATATATATATATATATATATATATATATATATATATATATATATATATATATATATATATATATATATATATATATATATATACATACATATATATATATATATATATATATATATATATATATATATATATAGCTGTATATATCATAATATCCAGCAATAACTGTAAATATCATTATCTCCAACAATATCTCTACATATTAATATCTCCAACAATAACTGTAAATATCATTGTCTCCAACAATATCTCTTCATATTAATATCTCCAATTATATATATATATATATATATATATATATATATATATATATATATATATATATATATATATATATATATATATATATATATATATATATATATATATATATATATATATATCAATATCAATATCTCCAACAATAACTGCAAATACAACTTTCATCAAACGATGTACATCATCAACAACACCTGCATATATCAGCATCTTCAACAATAGATGTAAATAGCAATATCATCAGCACTAGATGTAAACATTGCCTCATTTTTGGCATTAGGAGCTAAGAGGTGTGTTGTTATAATATAAAAGGTATGCCAAATACTTAGGATATATATATATATATATATATATATATATATATATATATATATATATATATATATATATATATATATATATATATATATATATTCGATCACATATATTTTGAAGGCTTCCAAATAACATTGAGACGTGGTAACCACACAAGCAAAACAACCCACAACTGTCAAGGTGTCAAAGTGTAGGAAGTGGAAGAGGATTAAAGAGATACGTTTACAAGTTGTGCGGCCGGGAAAGGGGATGGTGGAGCATTTATTGTTACGGTACTGAACAGACATGATCTTCAAAGTTATGGCTAGAATGAGTCTTCAGAAGAAGAACAAAAACTGAATACGACGCGTCACTTAAACACTAGATACATGGTGCCAAATTGTTCCTGTAATTTCATTTTTGTCATTGATTAGTAACGTATTCAGGTGAGTATGATTAGGAACAACAGTGATAACTATCCATGCATATTTACAAACTTTGTGTGATCAGCATGATACATGAAATATTTTGATGCTTACAAATTAAAATTATGTGCAAGGAATCTACATTAAGATTGATTCATATCCGTGACAGATTAAACTCTATGAGACAGCAATTATCGCAAACACTTTGTGGCGCACACTTTAGCGGTATCTTCGTGTCATGTTATGTCTGTTTTATATATCAATCCAGTTATGACCGCTTTGAAATAAGATATAGAAGGCAGTACATATTCTCGATATACTGTGTGCAGTAAATACTCTCGGTATAATGTGTAATGTAAATACTCTCTATACTTTGTACACTAAATAATATAGGTATAATGTGTGCAGTAAATACCCTCGGTATAATGTGTGCAGTACGTAGTCTCAGTATACAGTGTACAGTAACTACTCTCGTTGTACTCTGTACGGTAAACATAATTGGTATTCTCTATGCATTAAATATCATCAGTATTCTCATTGTAGTAAATGCTCCCGGAATAATAGGTAAACGAAATTTGGTATGATGTGTGAAGTGCATAATCTCGGTATTTTGTGTACAATAAATAATCACAGTATGCAGCGTGGACTAAATACTCTCGCGGTATTTTTTGCAGGAAATATTTGGGCATACTTTGGACAGTGAGTTCTCTTGGTATTATATGTCTAGTAAATGCTCTGTTCTCTTTGAAGCAAAACATTTTCGATATGCTCTGTCCTGACATACTCTGTATAATGTGTACAATACATACTCTATACTACGTGCAGTAAAACCTTCGGTATACACGATGCAATAAATACTCTCCGGATGCTCATCATCATCATCATCATCATCATCATCATCATCATCAGTCTCTTGACATAGTGTGGTCGTTGAGGAACTGTGCTGCTGAACATCTGACCAGTTCCTTTCACTTGTTTCGATGATGTGCCAATGTATGTGGCTCCGCAAAACTTTTGCTGGTCCATTCTGTGATGTTGTCAGTCCACTTTGTTACTCTGTCAACCTCTCCTTATTCCACCCTGGACGCTGCCCTGCAGTACTCTTGTGGAAATAACCTTGGCTCTACTGACATGGCCATACCATTTCAGCTTTCTTTTTTTGACGGTGGTGAGGTCTTCATAAAGGCGATATTTTGTGCCTGATGGTGTTTCGTACTTCTCCATCTGTGATTTGTTACATGTAATAGATGCCAAGGATGGTTCTTTAGCATCGCATGTTGGTAATGTTACGCCCTCCAGTGCTGACTGACCCACAGTGGACTTCCATGGTTTCACACATGATTTGCTCTAAGTAGATGTTGAATAGCGTGAGTGACAGAAGAACCGTGATCTTCTCCAACTGTTGCCAGTGACCCACATAAACCTTGATCAATTGCTGCACTGGTATCCTTGGCGTACAGCTGCTTGATGGTATTGGTAAACGTTTGACCCATGGTGTACGTTTTCATTGTTGCCCACAATCCCTCATGACAAACCCTGTCGAAAGCCTTTTTCAAAAATATGAACACATGATAGATGTCTTATTGATGTTGCGAGTACGTTTTGCACATAACCCTCAGACTGGATATTTTTTCTGTCGTGTTTCTATCACTCCGGAATATTGCCTGTTCTTTAGTGATTATGCCTTGTGCTTGTAGTTTTAGTCTGTTCAGGATGATCTTCAGCATCACCTTACTAGCATGGCTGATCAAACTGATAGTTTTGTAATTTTGGCGCAACTTGAGATTGCCTCTTTTGGGTAATGTTTTAATCAGTGCAGTAAAACTTCAGGTTTACACTATGCAATAAATACTCGCCGGATACTGCGTGCAGCAAAAACCTTCTGCATACACTATATAATAAATACTCTACGGATACTGCGCGCAGTAAAAACTCTCGGCATATTATGTTCACTTATAAACTTTCTGTATTCCGTTTGCAGTAAATATTCTTCGTACAACGTGTACAGTAAAAATGCAGTTAACAATTATTGTTTGACTCACAAGGTCAGTAAGACGTCCTTTCATCAGTTGTTAGGTAAGCAACCGTATCAGTTGTCCAGCAGTCAGCGCCGCACAAAGACTTTGCACACGCACATCATGCCGTTCCCTCTTCCTCACAATGATGTAGTCGATGACGGGCCAATGCTTAGAGCAACAATGCATCCATGACGTTCAGTTTTGGGTAGGGAGGCGGAAAACTGTATTGGTGATTAGCAGTTCATGCTCGGCGCAGGCCTGGAGCAAAAGGAGACCGTTTCTATTACAGTGACTCACTCTGTGATTTCCTTGCACTCCATCTTAGGCAACGTGATTACTGCCTACTTTTGCACTGAAAGTTGTGTATGGACCTGCATCCTTTGGATCATCGCCCTTCTCAGCATAGACGGGAACATCTTCAACGATGGGCTTTGACAGCATCCTGAATTACTATTCATCCATCAGTGATGAAGCCATCTGTCGCCTCCTCCAATTATCCACAAAAGAAGCACTGGATGATCCTCTAACCTTGCTGGAGACACATAAAGTAATACGTGTGATCTCAAGTGACAAAGAACCTGGTTCAAACTCCATCCCAGCTGAAGTCTGCAAGGAAGTGGGCACAGCCCTGATAAAATGGCTGCAGCATTTGCTTTTACTAATGTGGCAACAAGAGACGATACACCATGAATTCAAAGACGCTTTCATAATCCACCTGTATAAACGCAAAGCGAACCACCAGGTATGCGACAAAAACCTCAATTGCAGGAAGATACTCGCCAGAATCCTACTGAACCGCCTCATTACACACCGTAACCAGGCACTACTGTAAGAAAGCAAGTGTAGATTCTGAAACGAACTTGGGACCATCGACATCGAGTTTGCTGCGAGGCAGTTACAAGATAAATATCACGAGGAAAACACCGATCTATTCTCATTCTACTTCGACTTCACAAAGGTCCTTTGATACTGTCAGCCAAAAAAGCATGCGAAATGTAATATCCAAGTACAGATTCCCATACAAATTGATATCCTTAGTGCAACACTTCCACGATGGCATACCGGCACGGGTCCAGGACAATGTAGAGACATCCATGCAATTCCCAGTCAGCAATGGCGTCAAGCATGCTTGTGTTTTGGCACCGACACTGTTCAGTCTATTGTTTCCCGCCAAGCTGAAAAATGCTTTCAGAGACGGAGAGTTTGGAGTCGGCATCAGGTACCGTACATATGGAAATCTATTCATTCATTGGAGGCTTCAAGCGAAATCATGTTTTTTACAGAGACCATCAGTGATGTCTTATTTGTTGTCACAGAGAATCATTATTGACGACGAGGTTAACCTTCGCATTGCCAGAACAAGCCCAACATTCGCCAGATTGTATGCCAATGTCAGGAATAGAAGAGACACCAGCATTCAGACCAATTTATATGTCTTAAAGATAGCTGTACTTCCCACACTACTCTCAGGAAAATCCTCAACATCAAGTGGCAGGACAAGCTTACAGACACTTAGGTTCTCGTCCAATCAGGTCTCCCCAGCATCCATAGCATCCTGATGCAGTGCAAGCGATGCTGTTCGGAGCATGTTGTGCACATGCCATACCACCGGCTGCCCAAGAGACTCTTCTATGGCGAGCTACAAAATGGATAGCAATCACAAATAAGTCAGAATAAACACTTCAAGATAATCAAAAAGCTGCATTGAAAGTGTTCAACCTACATCGGGATTTCTGGGAGCAAACAAAAAGCGATTGAGGCACATGGCGTTCCTCTATGCACATAGGCTCCAATGTTTGCGAATTCACAGCACAGTAGTTGCAGAGCTGAAGAGGCAAACCAGAAAAAGCATGTGCTATCAACTCTCCAAGATATGTCCCACTCATTCATTGTCCCTTATGCAAATGAACATTCCATGCAAGTGTTGGCCTCATCCGCCACATGCGCACGCATATAACAGAACCAGCACATCTATGACTTGAGAGAATACTCTTCGACTCGACGGACGAACAACAAAATTTCTATGAGGACAAGGTCATGGTCGTTTTTTGAAAGCAATACATGTGTTAGGCCAAACAAGCCCCAGCCTGATTGTATTGTGGAGAATTATGAACCATGCAAGTCGAAAGGCTATACATCACTTGTTAGTGGGTTTTCAATTGCATCCAATCAAAACCCTAATAAAATTGTATGGGGCACGGGAGCGTTCTCAAAATTGATTATCATCGTTTTCTGTGCCTTTTTGGGAAGTCTTCTAATACAAATAAACCCTATTCCACGGATTGGATGCGGCACGGTTAATGTTCCTCTACATTGTGTACGTTTGGCAAACGGTCTCAGGATCCATGAGAGTCGAAATAATGAAGTATTTATCTATCAAAGTTATTCATGTATTACTTGGCAAATGGGTTATCAGGAGATACGTTGTGATTCATCCGCCGCTTGTAACTGACAATCCGCATTTGGTACAGAAGTTCGATCCTATTGACAAGGAATACTATGGTTTTACCCTGTTTGTACAGTTACAGAAGCTATGTCAAGGAACGTTATTGATAATGATGTTGATAAGTCCTTTAGCAAACGCGTGTGTTTCTCAGGCGATTTTAGTTATTAGTTTTGGAATGGACTAATCCATAGGTATTGATCATTTTGATCCTACTTTCGCTACTCATTCTCTTTATTTTAATCAGGAAGAGAAGCAGTAGTAACGAGGTATAGCATTACAATATGATAAACAAATAAACAATAATTTTGCATTCTCATTGAAATCCTTAAGAATATCGAAGCAACTCTAATCATCTACAGATGGTGCCACTAAATGTAATTGATCCCACTTGATTCATTTCATTAGTAAATTACGTACAAATTGCATATTTGCCACTTTCAGAGGGATATATATATATATATATATATATATATATATATATATATATATATATATATATATATATATAGCTAAAAGACGGCAAGATAAAATTAATATTTGTTAAAAAACGGGTAAACCCATAAATCACACAGCTATAAGTCTTCATATATTTCTTTTTGGCTTGTTTCTTTGTCATAAATTATAACGATAGTATTGCGAATATATTCAGATATATTGATTAATGTATAATTTATAACTTCGAAACCATAAATAGTTTTTTGTTTGACGCCGGCTCTCCTCAAAAACAGCGCCAATTTATCATTCATTAATAATTCTAAATGTTTAGAATCCCCAGGAAAGTTAAAATTATTATTTATGTTGCAGCTCTAGACAAAGTTGAGACTGACATAGTTATCTATTAGATTAACGTTTATCATAAAATACGATTGAAAGAAGCAATTGATAATATATGCACTTGACAAAGCGAGAAATATTACATATGGATATAAGGGAAATACGAAGAGCAGATAATGCTTTAATCGATGAAACGTTCGGACTGTTAATCAGACTGTATGCCCCCTTCGAAAGTCGCTAGGTAACGAACATTAGTTGATAGGAATCATTATAATGCAAATAAGTCCATTCAGAGATAGCCATATCATGTCCATGCTTTCTCCTAATTTTACCTAAACATATAAGTGTTCGTTTTTGAAGTATATATATATGTCACCATGTTAGTTTTAATACATGGCATGTAGGTTTGGAAGAAATTGCTCTCTGTCTCTGTCTCTCTCTCTCTCTCTCTCTCTCTCTCTCTCTCTCTACTTGACTGCCTAATCTATCAAAGCAACGAAAAGTGCACTAATATTCATAAGGAAGACAAAATAGTTTAATTTTTTATAATTCTGAATCCTCTATGAACAACTTTAACTTCTGTCCGTTGATGCGATGATGTTCAGACTATTGACGTGGTTTCATTTGTTCTGCCTCTATTACATAGGCAATAAAATGGGTACCTAAAAACTCTTGCTCAGGTTTCGGTTAGAGTCTTTGTTTATGGCAATCAGCTTAGCGTTTCCTTTACTTATAGGTTCAATCGCCATCATTTTGTTTTTCCTCAAGAGGCAAAGTCGCAATTATTTGACAAACATTGTTTTAAAACAGCTGAAATATTTTACAATTTATACTCAACATACTGATTATTTTTTAGTTTAGATATAACTTAGAACGCAATGCACTCGCAATGCTGAATGCAAGCTTTGGCAAAAGAGCAAATATTCTAGATTCTGGTCTCCGGTTACTCAACAGACGAAAATATGTTTTACTTAGAAGCAATTTAAAGCCCATAAAATTGTAAAAACATTGACGTTACATTGTATGATGTGCTAAACCATTATAACACTAACAGTTAGAACCATTTCGTCACACCAATCCCACAGCTTAGGTGGCCTAAGTGGTTAAAGAGTCTGCCTCGGATGCGCGGGGTCGTGGGTTCGAAACCTGGCCGAGTCATAACAAATCACTTTTTAACATTGTACTAGCAGCTACCTCGCTTGGCCCTCAGCATTAAACAGTTAGTGTTAGAACTGGTTGTTGTGTGTCAGGATAATGTGACAGGTTAGGACATGATGTTATATGTCTTCGGAATGATGTCAGCTAGACAGCATATCGATACGGTTGATACTATTCTAAAGCTACATTAAATATCCAGATAACATACAACCTGACCCTGCCAGATTTTAAAGCTCAATTTCTTTTGAGAAATAAGAAAATTAAAGAAACCGGAAAAAAAATGCGCTTCATGAACACTTATTGACTTACTGATAAATCGTTTCGACGATAATTCAATAAGTAACATAAATCACATATGTTTGTGTATATATATATATATATATATATATATATATATATATATATATATATATATATATATATATATATATATATATGGGGGGTATGTGTGGGTGTGTTCATCTGATGCATTCATATAATATATAACACATTTTGACTTATATACTTTATAATAGTTAAATTACATTAGTTTTCATTCATGAGCAATCATATACATACATTAAACTGAGAAAGATATATGATTACAATTGTGGTACGTTCTTTACATTCGGAGATTAAGAATAAAGGGTTTGAGTATTTATTTCAACATGACAACATTTTAAAAAGAAAATAATGGAAAATGATTAATTAGAGAGCGATATAGAGAGACAGAGAGAGAATACAATGTTATGGCATATATTAAGAACTAGACACAGTGGCCTGGTTGAGGAGGAGAGAGAATACAATGTTATGGCATATATTAAGAACTAGACACAGTGGCCTGGTTGAGGAGGAGAGAGAATACAATGTTATGGCATATATTAAGAACTAGACACAGTGGCCTGGTTGAGGAGGAGAGAGAATACAATGTTATGGCATATATTAAGAACTAGACACAGTGGCCTGGTTGAGGAGGAGAGAGAATACAATGTTATGGCATATATTAAGAACTAGACACAGTGGCCTGGTTGAGGAGGAGAGAGAATACAATGTTATGGCATATATTAAGAACTAGACACAGTGGCCTGGTTGAGGAGGAGAGAGAATACAATGTTATGGCATATATTAAGAACTAGACACAGTGGCCGGGTTGAGGAGGAGAGAGAATACAATGTTATGGCATATATTAAGAACTAGACACAGTGGCCTGGTTGAGGAGGAGAGAGAATACAATGTTATGGCATATATTAAGAACTAGACACAGTGGCCTGGTTGAGGAGGAGAGAGAATACAATGTTATGGCATATATTAAGAACTAGACACAGTGGCCTGGTTGAGGAGGAGAGAGAATACAATGTTATGGCATATATTAAGAACTAGACACAGTGGCCTGGTTGAGGAGGAGAGAGAATACAATGTTATGGCATATATTAAGAACTAGACACAGTGGCCTGGTTGAGGAGGAGAGAGAATACAATGTTATGGCATATATTAAGAACTAGACACAGTGGCCTGGTTGTGGAGGAGAGAGAATACAATGTTATGGCATATATTAAGAACTAGACACAGTGGCCTGGTTGTGGAGGAGAGAGAATACAATGTTATGGCATATATTAAGAACTAGACACAGTGGCCTGGTTGTGGAGGAGAGAGAATACAATGTTATGGCATATATTAAGAACTAGACACAGTGGCCTGGTTGAGGAGGAGAGAGAATACAATGTTATGGCATATATTAAGAACTAGACACAGTGGCCTGGTTGTGGAGGATAGAGAATACAATGTTATGGCATATATTAAGAACTAGACACAGTGGCCTGGTTGAGGAGGAGCATGCATATACAATTTAAATCAATTACTCTTTGGTACTTGGATAATTTTCATACAATTATGGAAACTACCTTTCTTCGCAGACAAAATAACACACGAATACGATCTTCCTTGTTAAATAATAGTGATATTTCTCTTCTTGGTTGAATCAGGTTTTGTGCAACATAATCCTCGGGAAATGCAAAAGGGGTGGCTTTTTCATTGATTTCCAATTCATCGCGGTAAAAATAATTTGTAAGTATTTTTATACCTGCTCATGCAGTGAACGATTGAGCATTAATTTTTTTGTTGTATGTTAATGAAGGCCTCGAGGTTATATTGGCACATCAGGATGGTCCCAGCTTTCGAGTTATATTTGATCCTCAGCTACGCTGTTTCTCAGTGTTTACGGGGGGTTGGGTTAAAGCCAATTTCGTGAAACAATATCACCTAAGCCTCACTGAGCATCTGTTGCATCACTCCATTGGCAAATAACGCAACCTCATCACCGTCGTCAAATTCAAACATTAATATGCAATAATAAGTCGTAAATATAAATATCAATTTTACTTAAGTAAACCCTTTCGATATATATTGAGTTCTTTGAATTGAAACTGCGTATGTTATAGAACATTGGCACCTATGGTGCCATATATTTATAACAGCATTCATATTTAGGACTCATGTATTATTATTGTTCCCCAACCTTTACGGACTTGCTGACTTTGAAATTGTAATAGCAGAGAGGGCGGACAGAGCAACTTGTATAAGGTCCCATTTGCTACACTAAGACTTCATCCATAAACGAAAAAAAAAGCAACCCACAACACTCATGTTCGCCAAACTAAAGCCCCTAACTTACAGAGAGTCTCTCCAAGAGTCTCTGCAGGAGTTTCTCATGGGGTTCATTATGTTGAAACTAACTATTTTGTAATATGTTTCTAAACGTATTCGCGCTAGGTGACTCCGATGACCTCTTGTCGAGGTCACGCCCTCGTTACTGCTGTGAAAGAGATCATTGTTATATCAATAATGGTTGGTATAGCATTAACCAATAGGTTGGCCCGTGAGCGATTAGAAGCAATGAATACATTTCTGCCAATCCGTAATTCTGTCCGGCGAAATGACAAGAACGCAAGGAATCTCAGGTTGATTATACAGAAAGTTATCAACAATTATTCACACATGTTACTGAAACATTCAAACCTCTTCCTCCTCAACTTGAATAAAGTAGTTGCAGCCTCAGCTAGAAAAACCTAGTATTAACGAGATAAAAAAAACTGATTAAGAAATAATCAAAGATTTGCGTAATAAATTTACTGATGATGCTTTAACGGCAATCGATAAAACTGATCTAACAGCGTTTCCAGCTCTTGTTGTTATGACGTATGAAAATAGAAGAAAAAAAATGAGGTCAAAATATGAAAAATATATTTTCAGTCCAAAGAACTGGACAGAGGTATTTTATAAAAATAAAAATAAAACAAGTCGAATCGACAAATAGGTGCATCTTATATACAAATCATCTTTGCGGTTTAAAGGTGTATGGTCAATATGAAGAAGAAACCAAACAGCAAAAAATGAAAGAACGAAATAAAGAATGAAACTGCATAAACCAAAAGAGAAGATAATTCTTCCATCCGTTCAAAAATTAATTGATAAATTTGAACCAGAAACGTTTGAAAAAAATTAAAGATATGGATGATGATCAATTAACTAAATATGCTGCAAATGATTCAAATTATTCTTCTGAGATGTTACAAAAATACTTGGGACTTCACGAACATGATTATCGTAAAATGTTCTTTAGAATTCGTTATAATAAGGGTAGTATTAGTAGGAATGATCCAGATTTTTAAACGTTTTCTGCAAAAGCAGATCAACTACAAAGAAACGAGAAAAGATAATATGATCCTCATGGCGCTGTTGGAAGTGATATTCCAAGCACTGGGGGGGATTGGTATTATTGCCTGTCCTAATAATATTCTTTCTGACATAGTACGATTATACATTATAATTCACCAGAAATACTTAATAAAGCTGCTGATATTTGTCGACGATCATTGCAAGGTCCTATCATGGATATAGGCATATACCGGGAACTTACCGATGATCTCGTTGATGATTATCATAGTCATTAGACGTAACAGTAACAAATGAGTTGATCATACATCAACGACACCGTGGAACCGTAATGGTTAGAGTAACAAATTTACGATTACTTGTAGAAACTTTATCGATGAAAGCTATTAATGTTATTGGTGAAACAATTCATGTTGATATTTGTAATGTTGCCAGTAAGGCCTTTATTGCAGCCACGGAAAAACTAACACGACTAATACGACGAAAACCGCAGCCAATGAAACTGACAAGTAGTGAAATTATCCCCGGGAATGTCAGTAAAATAATACAAAAGCCGCAAATCAGATATTAGCATACTTGACTGTCGAAACGTCCAGAAGAAGAAAACAATATAAATATACGTCTGATAGCAGGAAGTGGTCTTCGTGTTCCCTGGGCAAAGGCAAGACAACCATGATTTAGATCAACGTAGTTATAATAAAAATGTTAAAACGTGTGTCACACACAGCATTTGAGATGGATGCACAGGTTCTTAAAGATGAATCGATACTTGATTATCAATTTTATTCTTCTGATGCAAGACAGCCAAATCAACGAGGCATTATTGAACTACAAGTTCAGGATGCAAATATATATTTTTTACCCGCGGAATCATGTATCAAAGTAAAAGGTGAACTTATTAACAAAATTGATGTTTCAGCATATAACGATGATGTTATGGCTGGTTTTGTTAACAATTGAAGTATCCTTTGTTTGATAGTGCTACATATATAATTCATGGAAGAAATATCGAAACGATTGAAAATGATGTTGATGTTGCTACAATGATAATATGCCTAACTAGATATGTTGATTTTTATACAGTTAGTTGCTCCATCAATGCTGTTTGCTAAATATGCCTCTAATAAACCTAATAATAGAAACGTAACTATCGGTAATGCAAGCAATACTACAGGAGCTGCGGAAATACCAGCAGTACAATCGATAAATGATAATTTCTACTTAGGATTCTTTACAATCGTAGACATTTTTATGTGCAATTCAACTATCTTACATGTTCGTATTTTTTTTCCGAGCCAAGCATACAGTTGTACTCGTACGAAAAGGTGATGATAATGATGTTATATGGCGACCCGGAGGCGATGCCGGTAAAGTATTATCATCAAAACGCTAATTGTGGACTCCAGTAATGACTCCATCAATAACTGAAGAAGAAGAAGTATTATCATGTATGGATACATGCGGTAAATCATTGCTAACAACAACAACATATAGTATTTAAGGTAATATTAACGGTATATGTACTTGGCATATAACATCATACCAAGGTGTTTCTATGCCACGACATATTGGTGTAACGCTACAAGATCATACGCGATTAAATTCTAAAGAGCGAACTAATATGATATTTGACAAACTCAGCGTTCCTGAATTCTCACTAAGAATAACCATCTGAATATATTTTACTTAATTTTTTGGACAGAACCAAGTAGCACGTGCATACAGCAATGTTTGATGTAATTTATAGGGCCTGATAATAATTTAGATACCGTCTGCAAATATCACAACTATATGTTCAAAATCTATATCCGATCTTGTGATTTTCGTTGGAACATCTTGATTTAACCAGACAGACATTCGTTGATACACATTTTCGAGCTCCCGTAACTCTTCCGGCTGCTCTAGACCCCTTTATCCTTAAATTCCGAGCAATCGCTGTTATATTTAGTGACAAATCGATGCTACTTGAAGGTGAGTGCCACTGATGCACCAGTAGAAAATTCGTAACACAATTATATCACTAGTAATATTATAGATGTCATATGATCATATCAATGTTACTCTGACTCCGGGTCAGATTGAAAACTACAAACCGCGTCAGTGAAAAATCCGGAACTACAATGACACTAAAACACAGTCAGATTACAGATGATCAGAATAATTTGTCACTGATAGAAAGAGAGCGGAAAAAATAAATGATGCTAAACATGACATAACCAGAATCCGACTTACTCTATCAGCTAGGATCTATATCAGATATAACTAAATCAGGTTGTATATTTCCACTTCATGATGCAATACCAGTATTAATCTCAGCAACTGCCCCTGCTGTCGCAAAAGCTGCTGATCTTGGGGAAGTCTGGACAGCGGCGGAAATGGCATTAAAGAAAGCAACGGGGCGAAGATATAAAAAGACGAAAAGGTCTAAGATTTCCAGAGACCCCAAAATGGTACAGAATAGGTATGAGACTACCCGGGATGATGTAATAACATCAATGTCAAATTTTGATTTCATCGATGATGCTGATAAACTAAAAATGAAAAAATGTTAGAGGTGTTTTTTATGCGAGACCAGTTACCTTCCAATACAAACAGATCTGAAACCGGTATCATTAATCTCGATGATTCTACCGGACCTGGAACTCACTGGACCGTATGGGTTAGCAACGCCAAATGAATATATCGAGTATGTCAATCGTCACAAAGTTACCATATGGTATGTATCAATAACAACACAGACAATAACTGACTCACCAATATGCGCCCGGGAAGTAATTGGTGTACTCGAATATGTATCAAAATCAACCAAAACACCTCATAAATGTGTACATGAGTACACGAGTAATCGCTTCTTAAAGAGATCTTAGAGTATAACGGTAGCTAGTTACCCACCACAGGAATATCACAAGATAGTGTAAATAAAATCATCAATCACGAGCTATCCGAACTGTTAAATCTTGCAAATGTGGATCCAAACTAATTGTTTTATATGAAAATACGTAATGAATATTGAAAACGATAAATCTTTCATTAAATGATATAATCGTTAACATTAATGTGGTAACCAAAAACATTATAGCCGTGTTCGATATCAACGGGGAATATAAAACCCGGTGTTAGATTTTCAACTGTATCGGATAATATTCGCACCCGAGTGCAAATTTCCGGTTATACAATGCCAGGCAAATTCAACATGAACGGGAATAAATTAGAAATCCAGTATCCGACAAGGATGCGGCAACATAAAATTATTTAGATGTTAACTACAGCACCGTAAAGATAAAAGTATCAACACTGCCGACCGAGTATGATGTTCATATTAACGCGTTTGTATGTCTCGGTAGAGATGTTAGAAAAATGGCTGAAGTCGCAGATAGTTTATATTAGGGGTGCACAATAAGGTAGTGTGAGTAGATCGCGTAGCATTAAAAAAAAAATAGACGTCAGCCTATCACCCATCCCCAATATGGCACTATAAAACTGTGGGCACTGCGCATGCACAAACAACGACGCCAAGTGCAGCAAAACCAACACGCCAGCTAGCGAGTTGCCAAGTTAGCCTCCAAATTTTAGTCCTCGGTTTTTTCTCTTAAACTTAAGAAAGGGTATGAAAATGAGTGGAGGAGCTGGACCAAGTAAGAAGCCAAATACTTATCACTTTCATACGGAATGAGAGGAGAACTTTTTTTGTCACTATGTTATTTTCGAAGTGCATTTGCCTCATCTGTCAGTCTACTATCGCACTACCAAAGAAGGGAAATGTGGAGCGGCATTTTCGGACTGTTCATAAAAACTACGACACCGAATTCCCACCGACAAGCGAGCTGAAAAGGAGAAAGGTGAAGGAACTAAAATGCCAGTTGTCCGGGCTGCAGTCATTTTTCTCACAGCTAACTTCAAAAGCGAAAGCCGCCATCGAAGCATCTTTCCGGGTGAGTCATTTCATCGTTAAAAACAAGAAGTTCTTCCAAGACGGAGAGATGGTAAAAGAGGCATTCGTTGAAGCAGCTGACTCATTGTAGCGAGACTTTAAAAACAAGGCAGAAATATTATCTTCGATCAAAGCTCTCCAGTTATCAAGAACTACAGTTACACGGCGCAGTGCAGCCATGGCCGAGGATTTGACCAGGCAACTTTGGAAGGACATCGCAGATTGCGAGTGTTTCTCACTGCAGTTGGACGAAGCTACAGACGTGAGTGACACAGCCCAGTTGTGCATTTTTATTCGAATGGTGTTTACTGATATCACTGCTAAAGAAGAGCTGTTAATATTACTGCCCATGAAAGAACAAACACGAGGAGAGGATATATTTCAGTCTTTCAAAAACTATATCGAGAAATCCCAGCTCCCAGTGTACAAATTAGTGTCCATCACCACGGATGGAGCGCCCGCAATGGTTGACCGCTTGAATGGATTTATTGCCAAGTGCAGGGGTGACGATGCTTTCCCGGACTTCCTCAATTACCACTGCATAATACACCAACAAGCGTTATGTGCTAAAATGCTCAACATGGAAGAGATCATAGATGTGGCAACGAAGATCGCCTGTTCTATTCGCGCCAGAGCTCTTCAAAGACGGCTATTCCGTGTACATCTGGAGAAGGCTGACTGCAACCACTCTGAGTTGTTGCTACACACTGACGTGAGATGACTTAGTCGAGGGAAATTCCTGCAAAGATTTCGAGAGCTCGCTCCAGAGATTAAGGAGTTTTTCCATATAGCGGGACATGCAGAATACAAGCATCTAAATGACTGTCAGTAGCTGTTAGACTTGGCATTTTTAACCGATCTAACAAACATGTTGAATGACCTTAATCTAGAGCTGCAGGGAAAAGACAAAACAGTGATCAATATGATCAGCTCAGTTAATGCTTTTAAACGCAAAATGCAACATCTCTCTTCAAAGATGAAGCGCCATGATTTGGCAAACTTCCAGAACCTGGCATCGGAGTTGGAGATGCAAGGGAAGGCGTGTGTGTAGCTTGACAGTGCACGCTACTGATTGACAATTGTCTGTCAGAGTTTGACAGACGCTTTCAAGACTTTTCTTTGCTCGAGCCAGTCGCTACATTCATGTGCTATCCTTTTCAGGAAGATGCTGAGGTTGATTCACTCGCATCAAAAATTGCAACACTGTTTCACCCGATCTCTTCTGGAGTGGAAGATGAGATTTTGACACTACAAGCCGACATTCAGCTGAAGTCCAGAGCTCATGGACAGTTCTGGAACTTACTCATAGAGGAAAAGTACCCCAACATGAGGAAATGTGCTACCTCCTTGACTGCATTTTTCGGCTACACTTACCTATATGAGTCAACCTTTTCCCACATTAAGTCCAAGTATCGTTCCACCATGACTGATGATCATTTGGAATTGAGCTTAAGACTGGCTCTCAGCAGCTACTGTCCGGACTATGCATCCGTGGCTGATTCCATCCAGTGCAAGTCATCAGAGTAAGGTAATGACAAAAAATGTACATAGTTTATTGTGTTGTGCAATATGTACTCATGCGGTTATGCAAGGTACATTAACATACAATATTCATAAATAAATATATGTTTCCATTTTTGTGGTAGGTAAATTGTTTTGGCTTGGTCATTTTATAGGTAGCTCGCATGTTGAAGAAGTGTGTGCACCCCTGGTTTACATGGTACTCAGTTAAGTGTTGTCATGAAACTTTCTGATATAAAGGCAAGTATTGACACGATTAAACAATCACAGAATAATATTTTAGTGACTGAAAGGATTCATAAGGTTAAAATACCACATCAACAAAATAATAATACCGTGTACTCGGTACAGTGGGGATATTTCACCTGGACACCTAAACATAACACCTCTCAAATTACTGCATGTGATCGAGGTATATACAGATTAACAGTGATTTCACCTATACAGATTAATGTCTCATAAAGTGTATCCAATGAAATTAATAATGTGAGTGTGATGATATGAAATAGATCCACTGAAACATATGAATAGCACCCATCAGTGACAATTTAGCATCAGCGTTAATCACATGGTATGCATAATTTGTAATTCATTTAAGCTCATACTATAATGAACATTCAAATGTATCTATACAATCAAGTGCGTGAATTGCAAACTAGCTAAATAATATCATTGACGAGTACAGTTTAAAAAATATCGCAGGCGTTTAGTTTTAGTTGATATAATTGTATATTTAGTTTCATCTGTTATTGCTAGAACAGGTTTCCTAAAATAACACCATTAGGTATGGTACAGGTAGTTGTAACAATTTGTGTTTCAGCGGATTCAGCAATCGCTGGTATTCTTAATATTATTGCAAGAATATATCTACATGTAGCGAAATAACAATACGATTATATAATAAAGTCGAATGACTCTGCGGCTGCATATTCCGAATTATTTTCGTTGATATCATCGATTCTTAGCGACGAAATAATATCAGATAACGCGTTCTCAGCGATGATTAAGATTTACGATGAAGCAACATCAGATTTAGAAAATAACAATAATAATAATAATGTCGCAAAAACGTCTACCACAGATCGTTACGAATACAACTCCACCAAGGATAACAATGATATCAATAGTTTCTACTAACCCTGAATTTAGCGTAAACTTTCCAACTTCAATTTTACCAGCAAAATAAATTTCATTTGCTCAGTCAAAAACGTGTATATTATAGCTGTCCAAATATCCCGTCAAAATCATTCGAGTCAAAAAATTCATTGGTATTTGCACACACAAAACCAGATGGAACACCCGCTTGGATCGTTATTGGGATATCAAAAGGATCTTATCAAATCGAATAAATAATGGATGAATTTCAGTGCATAATTAAATATATTACAGGAAAATAATCAAGCATAGCTATAACAGCCCACGATCCATCGTTATCAGCCGCGATAGAGATAATTTGCAAGATGATGTGGTGGATATGTATCAATCATCAATTAGAACGGTTTTAGGATGGTCTGAATATAAAGGACCTCTAGAACCCACCCAGGTTGATTTTAACCAATCGTATTGGGAAATGGCTCCATCATACAAAGACCGTTTACTGAAACAAAACGCAGTTTTGGTTTACTGGTTTCAATTTTTATATAAGGCTTCTGTAGTTTGGAAGTTTGGTGAACATGATGGAACTGAAACTACGTTTATTCGCTTAGATGAAATTCCTAGATAGTTAAGAATTATTAATTAATAAAATAAGCGACAGCGAAAGCAACTACAGCCAAGTTTCACTGAATATATTTTGATATAATAATAATAATAATAATAATAATAATAATAATAATAATAATAATGAGGACTTTGTATAGCGCCTAATCTTACGAAGCTCTAAGCGTTTTACAACATCAATAATGATATGACTACACTACAGAACAAAAATGACAAAAACAATGAAATTGGAAAACATAAAAACATGCTGAAAACATATAAGATACAAAACATGATTAGGTCACCAAGTTTGTCCCTGCAGTCGAAACAGGTGAGTCTTCAGAGCACTCTTAAAATGGACCACTGTGTCTTTGTGTCTAATTTCAATGGGCAATTCGCTCCACGTTGCCGGGCCCTGGTGTGCAAACGAACGTTGTCCATATGACTTTGTTTTCACTTTGGGAACAATGAGTATACGATTATCAGAAGAAGAGCGTAAGGATCTAGCTGGTGTATACACATGGATGAGGCTGGATAGGTATGTTGGACTGGAGTCTGTCATTGAAACATAGCACAGAGAACAAATTTGTGTTTGATTCTGTATCGAATTGATAGCCAATGTATGGTACAGAGCAGTGGTTAGGTGTGGTCTGATCGAGGTACTCTAAAGATGATCCGTGCAGCTGTGTTTTGAACTTTTTGAAGTTACTGGAGTAAATATTGTGCTGAGCCAGACAGAATTGAGTTACAATAGTCCAGTCTTGAAAACACTAATGAACACACAAGTGTTTTAGTGGCATCAACTGAAAGATATTTACGAATGGAACTGATGCGTCTCAATTCAAGATATGCAGCCTTGCATATGTTCATGACATGTTGGTGCAATGTGAGAGTACTGTCTAGAGTAACGCATAGGTTCCGTACTGACTGTGAGAACTTAATGTTGGTGTTGCTGATATTTATTGTCTGAGGTAAAGGATGTGGATGAAAAAGTCTTTGTGTTGTGATCAGAATAGCCTCAGTTTTATCATCATTCATCTGCAGCTTGTTACATGTCATCCATGATTTCACATCAGAAATGCAATTCTCCACTCCATCTACTGGATGGTAGCATCAACTTCAGTTGGGTGGCTAGACTTATATATTTGGGTGTCATCAGAATACAATTGGTGCGACACTGGGTGATGACCTATGACACTTGAGAGCGGCTGAGTATACAGAATGAATAGAACAGGTCCAACAACAGATCCCTGTGGAACACCACAACATACGTCAACTGGGCTGGAGTGTATTCCATTTGCAGATATAATTTATGTCCTGTTAACTAAGTAGGACTTGAAACACTGTAAGGCTATATTCTGAATGCCAAATACATGCTGGAGACAGTGAAGTAATATATCATGGTCTATTGTGTCACATGCTGCAGATAAATCCAGGAGTGAGGACTGTAATCTTTCCACTATCCCAAACAGAAAGAATGTCACCAAATACTTTCATAAGAGTAGTTTCCGTACTGTGGCAAAGGCGATATACAGACTGTACATTGCTAAAAATACTGTTTGAATTCAAAGGAGATGCAAGTTGAGTTAGAACCACATTTTCTACGATTTTTGATATAAATGGGAGATTATAAACTGGCCGGTAGTTCTTTAAATCGTTATGGTCCAGTGTTGGTTTCTTCAGCAATGGCTTTAGGATGGCAGTTTTGAAAAATGATGGGAATTCCCCTGATGAGAGAGAGAGAGAGAGAGAGAGGGAGAGAGAGAGAGAGAGAGAGAGAGAGAGAGAGAGAGAGATATTAATAACATCAGTTAGTGAAGGCAATATATTGGGTTTAAGAACTCAAGCAGCAGTCATGTCGGAATTGGATCAAGTTCACAAGAATTTGGTGCACTTTTCATCACGATTGTCCGTATTAAATCAATAGAAACAGGTTCAAATGCTCCTAAGGGTTGTCGCTGAAATTCTGCATCATAACTGTATGGTGACGAATCAGTTGAAATTGTGCTGTCAAGCGAATCTCTAATGGTTTGTACTTTGTCATCGAAGAAATTTGCAAATTGGTCTGGTAGATCTAGTGGAGAGAAGGTTGTTGGTGTACATTTGTTCATTGACATTAGTTTGTTAGTTATCTCGAAGAGCTCTTTGCAGCTGCAACTCTCCGTGATCTTAGTACTGTAGTGGGGTGATTTGGCTAAATAGACTATGTTTGTGACGTTCTTCTTAGACGCTTCGTAGATTTGTTTATGAATAGTGAGTCTGGTGGAAAGCCAAAGCCTCTGCTTTTCGGCGATATCTTTTAGCAGTGGGAAGCTGGTCCCTAACACTGCAGTACCATGGAGAACACTTTCTTATTGATACTCTGCATTTGGTGGCTGCGGCATGTTTTTCAAGCAATGAACGCAGGCAGTTATCAAGTTGTTCCGCTGTTGGATGTAAGAAAATTGTTAGGTTTACTTGGATGTCATGCATGAATTTGGTTCTATTTATCATACGGAGGTTTCTCTTAGTAGCACATAGAGGTGGAGGGACTGATACGTCATATGGCATACAATGCAGAGGTGATCCGATGCAAGTTCATGGGATACAAGGATGGATTGCAGAATATTATCTTCAGGTCTATAAAGAAATATGTCTAAAATGTGACCAAGTTTACGGGTAGGTTGGTTAACTGACTGTTTAAGATTGAAAACATGAATGGAATCTAGGAGTTTTGACATGTATGGTTGACCAGAACAGTCAAAGTGAAGGTTGAAATCTCCAAGAATAATTAGGTTGCCACCTATCGAAATTCCATACCCTAGAAGATTTGGAAACTGCTCCAAAAAGAGAGATTCAGTAAGCTTGTTTTTTCTACTAGGAGGAGGACGGTAGAGACAGAAAAAATGGACTGACCTTTGTTCCAGTGTGAGCGTTGTTTGGACTAGTTCAAACAATGTTTGGCAGAAATTGAAAGCTGTGTTGTACTTAAGGCATTTGATCATGGAATTCTTTGTAATTACAGAAATTCCACCTCCGCGAGAGTTGCGGGAGAACGACTTGATGGAGTAATCGCTGGGTGTTAAATCAGCACACTTACATTCATCACCTGCGGAATGTAACAAAGTTTCTGTCAGGAAGAAGACGTCAATGGTAACTGAAGTTATAGTCACGTATCACACTTTTAAAACTCGTCAGCACAGCTAATATAAGAAGTTAACGCGATGATATCATTACAGAAATTGAAATATTAAATCAGCTTATATATATATATATATATATATATATATATATATATATATATATATATATATATATATATATGGGGGGGGGGGTGCTGATTCGATCAGAGTTCGTAGTTATTCTTTTCTTAATAACTGCCTCAATAAATGGCATGAGTTCTATACAATAAAAAATGTTATCTGAAGTTATAGTCACGTATCACACTTTTAAGACTCGTCAGCACAGCTAATACAGTAAAAGCCAAGAGAAAATTACTTCTGGACTTCAACATATGTTATTGCATTTGAAAGAAATATAACTATATATATATATATATATATATATATATATATATATATATATATATATATATATATATATATATATATATATATGATGAGCGTAGGTCACCATTTTGACACAACTAAATGCAAACAATAACTTAGCTCTTAGATGTATCCATCAACAAATAAGTATATTTGTTGCGTTTGGTTTCCGGTCGTTTGGCTCCTATGAATATAATAGAACGTGTTCCGGATGTTGTGTCCTTGGTCGTCCATCAGTAAACACCTAAATGCATGTCTCCACCGTTTGCCGGAAGATGGTCGCAGCACCTGAGTTTTGTCAATATTAAAGGTGATTACCACCGATTCCATTTCGAGTCAAGTTGGTGTGCTTTCCAGGGGAAGTAAACCCGAAAACAATCAGTGTTAAAGGAATTTCAGTTTCTCCCCTTTACAGTTTGGGGACTTGAACCAAATATATAATAAATTCAATGAACCATTGGAATAAGTGGCCACCTTATTGCATTGTGTTTGATACGTTTTAACAAGGGAATATTGTTTATTAGGTTTATACTGTCGATCCATTTGCCTCTCGGTCGACCTTTATTTCATAAACTACTGCTATTGTAGGCAATGTGATAATATCACATTAATTAGTTTTTCATTAACGTCTTAGTTGCTATCTATTTAATACAGTTATTTGCTAAGTTATCTGGATACCAATTCATAGATTCATTTCTTCTTTTCATTTCCATTGTATACTCTAATTTGCATTCACACATTAACATTCTGTACTTCTTGCACATAGTACATAGTACCTCAGATTCTCTCTCTCTCTCTCTTTCTCTCTCTCTCTCTCTCTCTCTCTCTCTCTCTCTCTCTCTCTCTCTCTCTCTCTCTCAAACACACACACACACACACACACACACACACACACACACACACACACATTTGCATATATAACATAAATCTGTATTTAAATCATAACCCATCATAACAAATTAAATGTGGTGTTGTTGTCTACAGCTCTGTCAGATTTTGCATTAAGTAATCCACACAGAAACATATCTACTATGGATCATCGTGACACTATAATTAATTACTTGTAGGAAGCATTCGCGATGCTATGTAGAAAAAACTATCGCATAATACCAGATAGTTTGGTGTGTCTGTTGGTCTCAAAATGTTTTGACTAAATGAGATAACAAGACTAAGAAAAGGAAAGTAAACTTAGCAATTCAATTCTCTATGGCATGGGTGAGGTAATTCACTACAGCCAAAAGGTCACTTTTGGGGCATTGTGTTGTCTTTCTTAGTCATGCCATAGTCATCTTAATCACCGTTTCTTGTAAATGTATTGTAAGTACCATATTAATTTTATCTCGTACAAAAGAGTATATTGCGCGAAAGTGTATCTATGTTGTACTAGACTTTATTAATGATATCTTTGTGAAACATACTTACGAGATAACGAAATATTTTCTTATACCTAAAACTTACAAAAGAATCCTTACATTGCTTTGTGCAATGGGGTCTACTTTCTAACATGATGTTTTTATGAATCGTAAAATTTATCCGGGGTACAACATTGCTCTTGACCCTAACTGGGAAAGGAAAAGATTCAAACCTACGTCGTGTACCCTGAACTCTAGTCGTTGAACCACTGTGTTTTCAATGTTGTATTGTTGCATGAAATATGCAGAAGCAAGAGTTGTAGTGTTTGTATCAGTATGTGTACATTTCAAATTGCAGCGAGGTGCATACTTTATCTAAGATACGTGCATTTCGAATTCACTGGGTAACTTCCATTGGAAATTAAGACAGCATTCAATTATAATTTACACCAAAATTACAGTCTCGTTAATGTGAGCAGTAATATGGGCTACTCTAGCGACAATGGAAATCCCAATCAAAAAGGTCGTGGGCTACTCTAGCGACAAGGGGAATTTAACACGGAGACTATTTGGGCCTGTCTAGCGACAAGGGAAATTTAGGCAAAGAAAGCTAATATGCCCTGAAAAGGGCCTTTGGTTTGTTGTTTTTTGTCGTTAACACAGAAGACATCACACGGATCTACTTCTCTTCCTCAAACTTCTCCTCACTTCTGGTCCATAGAGGAGAACTCTTTTCAAACAACCTTGACTCTCTACATAAATTCTTCTGATCCAAAACTTTATGTCCGTGATCCTGATAATGGTAGATGATGCTCTGACATACATGGGTAAGTCAGTACGGAATAGCATTGATGAAACAAGGGTAGATGATTCTACTTTGGTCCACATCCTATGACTAGAACCGGTAGAGCGAATGCAGTGTACTTGTATCTTTGTATTGATCATATCACGTCCACATTCCACTTCTGGAGCCCATCGAAAGGTTAGAAATCAGCAAAATGCTTGCTCTAGAAAGAAGTCGACCATGTTTTCCTTCAGATACTAGTAGATTCATTGCGTTTACTCGAAGAAGTGTACTGTATCTGCGCCAATGGGTTGGAAACATTAATGGGATTGATTCAAAGCAGACCATTTGAATTGATATCATTATTGTTAGCAGCGAAAGCTAGAGTCAAAATTTCCGCTTATGCCTGTTTATAAATGATCAAATATTTTACTTTGGATTTGACCCTTCTGTGTTTAAAATGTTGATATATCTTGACATTAGGATTGTGATTACTGGTACAAGTTTGAAAGAAAACTAAACGAGATTTAATGTGCATGCATGCAAATGTTTTATCGTCTAAAACAGAAGCGAATGGATGCAAAATATAATGTCACAACATGTCTCAATGTACTGACCTGATCATATACTACAAAGACGAAGCATTCAATGCATTTTTCAGCTGGATGTCCATTCGTTCATTCTTAACACAGACTTATTAATCGGAATCCAGTTATGAGCATGGAAATGGTACATCATGTGTCACATGCTACTCGCGTCCTCTTTGGTGAGTTTTAAATGTGTGCAAGCACCTGGCCATACACCACAATTAATTTTACTATATGTTCTCTACATATATTTCTCAGCACTGACCTCTCCACAGTGTGACAATCAATACAAGTCATATGTTAATCTGAAATACCTCCAAAGATGACTTCACGGTTAAATTCTTGTCAAGGGTTGACCGGCATTTTGTTGAGTGGCTGCACTGTAAACAAAGCAGCATGTACACAGAACACTGATTTCACTTCCGGATCATCACTAAGGCCTAATTACTCCATGTGCACTGTCGCCAAAATACATACAGACAACCACTCTCAGAACTCCTATTCTCAAGAATAAACAATTAACTTTAAATCCATACCAAAGATGCATCAATATAACTCTTCTATCACCACCAAAAGGAGAGAGGAAAAAATGTTCTAAAAATAGACTGGAACTTCAGTACCCTGGAAGTATTAATTGTGATGCGATTCCACCTACTTTATTTACCTGGGTATGTTTTGGCGACAGTGCACTGAGAGTAGCCAAACATTATTGATTCAAACTTGCTGGGTGAAGTATGTGACACGTGGCACGTTTTATTTTGCTTGCCGTTCGGCCTCTTAAAAATGCCAATTAAAATATAACAAATACTTAATTGTGATATTTCTTTAGATAGATTAGCATATGAGTATGATTTGGACACACTGGAAAATGCAATACTGACAAAACTAATAAAGCGACTTTATAGGGAATATCAATGTTATCTAAACAACCTTCACCCACCCACTCACTTTGCACGAAGAGTGCCAGACAGATACTAACGTTTTGCTACGGTTGCGTTTCATTTCAACACAGTTTTTTTTTCGTTATTTATACAGCCTCGATTATGGTAATTTATCATCCTTATTACTGTTACAAACTACGGAGAGTTTTAAGTTTGCTCTTGCATTGTACTTGTGTTTCTAAATAACTAAATACTGAACAATGATGAGAACTTTGAGAAAATGTCAATTTTTTGTTGTGGTTTTTCTTTATCCAAGACCAATTTGACGGTGACTGTAAAAGGGAGATAACTATGGAACATACCAGCAAATATATTTTGAGATGCACACCTATAGCAACTAGCATCACATGAATTCGATAATTTTGTACCTGCGATTATTGAATTAATCGAATTATATTGAAACCAGATTATTAGATTATTAGAGCTCACAAATTAAAAGCTAAAATAAATTCACGAAACATATCTTGAGAAAATATTGCGTTGTGTTATTATCAGTGCAACATTACATACAAATCCTTGATATGTTATCTAGCCAATTTTATAATATGTTTATCTACATTAACCACTTAATCAATTTATCTATATATGTACGCATGTAAATATCCTTTTCTATGACTAATTCGAGCCTGACGTCTTATTCACATGATGTTAAACTATTTCGCTTACATGCATTCAAAATGAAAATTAGTGTACAATGAAAACCGTCAATAAGGTTTCGTTTTTCTGGATTCTATTCTTTTCATGTTGTCCAGCAATAAATAATAATACAAAAAGGTACATAGGCACACTAACCATCTCTCAATTTAAACGTCATTCAGTGCTAATTTGTATTTTCCGCACAGCATAATGTCATTCCACGATTTGTTTATATGAACGTCTTTGAGTTATCCTATATTTTCAGATTTCGATTTCGCCAATAGTATTTTCTGCTGATCGACCTATTTGAATTGATGTCAAACATTTTCGTTATGAATATTGGAATCAAATAAATTGTATACGTTTCCAACGCCCAAAAATTTAGCAATTGGAATGAAGTTTGTTTGTCATGTATTTTCTTCCTATTAAAACTTGAGTTATCTTCAACACAGTTCTTAAGAAAACCATCAATTTGCTGATTGTAAACAATAATAAATGTTTAATCGCATTTGTAAACTTTTTTATAACATCTGAGAGTTGAAGTAAGTTATATATTCTCCATTCTTTTTATTTCTTCATTTTCTTTCCAAAACATCACTTAATAAACTTCATTATTGGTGCATGTTACTTAATTAATAATATTACGATTCTTCGTATTAAGGAAGCCAGACAAATACACGTCATAGAGGTGGTTGTTTTGTGTGGGTCAAACAACGAGTATCTGACCATAATTATCAATCTAGAAACACAGCATCTCTTCAAGAACTATGTCATAATTGCTGTTTATAAAGAGTGAGGGGTTATAGTAAGAATGATAAAATGTAGAAAATGCTTTTCATAAATAAGGAGTTGACAATATGTGCATCAATTGACTACTAGAATTTTAGGTTTGGTTTTAATAGTGGTACAAGATGAGCATCACTTTGTTTTTGGATACGAAATGTTTATTGCCTTAAGAAAGAACTATGTATGACCTTAGATTTGGGAAGCCCTTATTATGTTTCAGTTTATGTATGTATGTATGTATGTATGTATGCATGTATGTATGTATGTATGTATGTATGTATGTATGTATGTATGTATGTATGTATGTATGTATGTATGTATGTATGTATGTATGTATGTAAGTATGTATGTATGTATGTATGTATGTATGTATGTATGTATGTATGTATGTATGTATGTATGTATGTATGTATGTATGTATGTATGTGTGTATGTGTGTGTGTGATGTATGTATGTATGTATGTATGTATGTATGTATGTATGTATGTATGTATGTATGTATGTATGTATGTATGTATGTATGTATGTATGTAAGTCTGTATGTATGCATGTATGTATGTATGTATGTATGTATGTATGTATGTATGTATGTATGTATGTATGTATGTATGTATGTATGTGTGTGTGTGTGTGTGTGTGTGTGTGTGTGTGTGTGTGTGCGCGCGCGTGGGTGTGTGGGTGTGTGTACGTACGTATGCATGTATGATTTGTTTCAAGAAACATTTGTAAACTCTTTAATATTATTCACAGTAATTGAGAAGAATGAAACAAATCAACGATAACAGATTCTTTCTGCGAATGTAATATTTTTGCTTAATTTCTTTTGTGTCGTTGTCATTTCATGCCCTCCAAATCATATTCAATGGTCATACAATTCATCCATAGTCCTACATTTCATGAAAATGTAAAATTAAACTTTATGTTAATTTTTAACTTAATAAAATACGGACGTACTGAATAATATCGAAATAGACTATATAGATACATGCTAATTTAAGTTCTCTACATATTCAAAGTGTTTATTTCTAAGGCATTCAGTTACTGTTCCCTATTCTCTGTATTTGTATTTGACTGCAGTGAAAATACGATCACGGCAACAATACATAAATAAAATTAAAGCTGTAAAGGAAAATATTGATATTCTGCGATGTATGTATGTATGTATGTATGTATGTATGTATGTATGTATGTATGTATGTATGTATGTATGTATGTATGTGTGTGTGTGTGTGTGTGTGTGTGTGTGTGTGTGTGTGTGTGTGTGTGTGATGTATGTATGTATGTATGTATGTATGTATGTATGTATGTATGTATGTGTGTGTGTGTGTGTGCGCGCGTGGGTGTGTGGGTGTGTGGGTGTGTGTACGTACGTATGCATGTATGATTTGTTTCAAGAAACATTTGTAAACTCTTTAATATTATTCACAGTAATTGAGAAGAATGAAACAAATCAACGATAACAGATTCTTTCTGCGAATGTAATATTTTTGCTTAATTTCTTTTGTGTCGTTGTCATTTCATGCCCTCCAAATCATATTCAATGGTTATACAATTCATCCATAGTCCTACATTTCATGAAAATGTAAAATTAAACTTTATGTTAATTTTTAACTTAATAAAATACGGACGTACTGAATAATATCGAAATAGACTATATAGATACATGCTAATTTAAGTTCTCTAAATATTCAAAGTGTTTATTTCTAAGGCATTCAGTTACTGTTCCCTATTCTCTGTATTTGTATTTGACTGCAGTGAAAATACGATCACGGCAACAATACATAAATAAAATTAAAGCTGTAAAGGAAAATATTGATATTCTGCGATGTATGTATGTATGTATGTATGTATGTATGTATGTATGTATGTATGTGTGTGTGATGTATGTATGTATGTATGTATGTATGTATGTATGTATGTATGTATGTATGTATGTCTGTATGTATGTATGTATGTATGTATATATGTATGTATGTATGTATGTATGTATGTATGTATGTATGTATGTATGTATGTATGTATGTATGTATATATGTGTGTGTGTGTGTGTGCGTGGGTGTGTGGGTGTGTGTACGTACGTATGCATGTATGATTTGCTTCAAGAAACATTTGTAAACTCTTTAATATTATTCACAGTAATTGAGAAGAATGCAACAAATCAACGACAACAGATTCTTTCTGCGAATGTAATATTTTTGCTTAATTTCTTTTGTGTCGTTGTCATTTCATGCCCTCCAAATCATATTCAATGGTCATACAATTCATCCATAGTCCTACATTTCATGAAAATGTAAAATTAAACTTTATGTTAATTTTTAACTTAATAAAATACGGACGTACTGAATAATATCGAAATAGACTATATAGATACATGCTAATTTAAGTTCTCTAAATATTCAAAGCGTTTATTTCTAAGGCATTCAGTTACTGTTCCCTATTCTCTGTATTTGTATTTGACTGCAGTGAAAATACGATCACGGCTACAATACATAAATAAAATTAAAGCTGTAAAGGAAAATATTGATACTCTGCGATGTATGTATGTATGTATGTATGTATGTATGTATGTATGTATGTATGTATGTATGTATGTATGTATGTATGTACGTACCTACGTACGTACGTACGTACGTACGCACGCACGCAACCATGCATATGCATGTATGTATGTTGCATGGATTAACGGCATTTCTCAGCTCACGATAGGCTATAGATGGCGGCCAATATTAATGGTGGAGAAAGAACCCGTGAAAACCCCCGGGAAAAATCACCGACCCACATACATACATACATACATACATACATACATACATACATACATACATACATTGAGCTATACAATTAATAACGGGACCAAAGAATATTAGTGATTCGTATAACACAATGCCAATGAGTAACGATGATGCAGTTTAATATAAGGCCATTGAGTAACTTTAATGCACAGTGCCAAGGAGTAACGCTCATAGTAGAAGCTTTCAAACATACATAAACAGCAAAGATAAGCAACGTGGTGAATTATAGAATGTACAGATGTTATGCTTTGAAACCTATTTTTTAAAAAATAAGAAGCAAATTAAGATTATAAAAGCACGATAAAACTGTTTCGTTTAAACTCATTTTATGTACATGCCGGTGGTAAATCCTGGTGCAGTTTCACGTTTAAGAGGTTTCAACGTAGGTCACCAAAGCTTTATGCAACGCAGTATTTTTAGCCATAAATATTGAGTTTGTATCCGATAATCCGATAATCCGATAATCTATTGATGATGGTGCCATAGGGTGCTGAAATTGCCGATCCAACTTTTCCTCCAGAAAGTATTTATATTATCGTAGGCTCTGATTTCATCAATTTTACACTGGTAAAGGGGAGGGTTTATTAAGAGCTTTTTTTAAATGCTCAAAGATTAAACATTATTTCGGGAGGTTCTAATAGATATATTGGTGATTTGGAAATGTGCAACAACTTTACAATGTACATAACTATGATAACATCTTTTTTCTGAGTGAGGACGAATCTGTTTCTAATGGTGGAATGAAGGATGTATTCTGAAAGTCCAAAGCTTAGTATTTCGGGCTGTATACTCTATGATATGCAAGCTTAGATGGATTGGAACATAATTTGCAAGGATACTGAAAAATTAGTTTCGGTCGTCTGAGATATAGAGATAGTTTAAATGGCCTCAACGTTGAGGTTTTGTTTAGAAACGGAAGTTTCAAACGCATCAAGAGATGATCAAAGTTGTGTCGCTCATCCAGTTTAACACATTGCTAAAGAGCATCTTGTATAGGTTTTAACGCAGGGAAAGGCGGGGGCCCCGTGTGGCCGTGTGGTCTTAAGCGCTCTCTGTTACGGATCACTGCCATCGCACATCTGTTTGCGTGGGTTCGAATATCAGATTCGGCCCAAGTGGTATCAGAGAAAGCTTGCCAGTAGCTTCTCATGGGTCGGTTGTTCTTTCTGGGGTTTTTCCCGGATTCTTCCTCCACCAGTAATACTGGCCACCATGTATAGCCTATCGTGTGCTGAAAAAAATGGCGTTAAACCGTAAAACAAGAACAACGTAGGGCAAGGGGTATAGCTGATTCCGTTTATGATAGGACCAAGGTGCATTGATGATGCGATTTAATACAACAGAGTAACGATGATGCAGTTTAATATAGGACCAATGAGTAACCTTCATGCACAGTGCCAAGGAGTAACGCTCGTACGATTAAACATAGGATCAATTAAGGAGTAGTGTACCGTTTAAGCGTTTTTATGTATTTACAGGAGAAATTTTCTCCCCGTGAGTTAACAGTGGAAACAAGAGGAGTAAATAAAGGCAAAGAAAACAAACTACATGTGTTCCTTTATTGAATAATAATAATAATAATAATAATAATAATAATAATAATCCAAGCCAAAGCCTACAATGGATACAATATTTGGCATATGGTACAGCTAAATTAAGGTAGCCATGCCTATCACTGACAACATCCAAGAACGATAATGAAGTGTACATGCTAGGTGTTTGTTTAATAAAGTGACTTCGATAAAACGTTTTAACATTTGATCGTTCATTTACATATTGTTCAACACTTATATTGGAAAAGTAGGATCTCACTCATGTATATAAATTGGTGCAATACTAATAAAGACTGCAAAAATAATCAAACTAAATCATTAGTACGCACACATGGTATGGGTATTCTTCTAAGCTTAAGAGTGCCAGGAAATGTAATAACAAAGGTATATTCATTTTCACCGTCCATGTTGCGTAATTGGCAGATTATATCGTTATAAGAAATAATTCGTTGGTACATTGCTATATTTGGTCTTAGCGATAAACTCCGTGCTTTTATCATTTTTAACAAATTTTCTCAACGCATGCCACTAAAAGTATCTAAATATATTGGACATTTAATATCACCTCGTATGCACTTATGAAAACTTATCAACATTTAACTCGTGCACGAAATTATCTCCACATCCTTGTCTACATGTTTTAGTTAATTCTTGCTCATTGCCAAGTCATTTTCCTTGCCTATTTATCAATAAATTCACCTTTGTCAGTATTATAGAAGTACGGTACAGTTTTGTAGAAGTGCGAAACAATATTTTTTAAGGTGTGTCCATACTGTGTATGTGCTCCTAAATTTAAAAATATGAAAATATTTACACTGTGCAAATAATTATAATTACTTATTTTCTTTTTCTGTTTCATTAGATGCATGCCAAAACATATGTGCAAAGCAGGCATGTGTGTGTACTTCTAAATCAACTCAAGCAGGCTTTTTGTCTTTTGTTTACTTTTTTTAATTGTTTCATACGTATAGGCTATTCATGTGCAGCAAATAAACTATGTATGATAATCCAAAAAATGATGTTATATAGCATCCACCCGTCAACAGATCTGAAGACGTGGATTCCAGTCATTATCATAATCATCATCGCTATCTTGTTCCTTCCGTTCGTCTTTTCTGAAAACCGACGCTATAAATTCTACCATGTTAACCTTTTATTTTCATTTATTTAATCCGTGCATAATCGAATTTACCATAACTATCGACATATCACACAAACAGTGGTAAACATTTAATAAAGACATTACAACGGATTTCACCAGTATGGGGTAAAATGTGAATCTCGATATAACGTAAATGAGATCCTCAATGAACGTCTTGTTAAGAAACAAATTAACGTTTATAGTTGCTTGAATATAGTCCAAACATGAAAATATGGTGTCAAGTTGGACAGCTTAATTTATATTCGTGGCGGAGAATTACCTTCATTGTCATCTAAACTTCGGCTGATTTCAAACATTTTGATGTGAAAATCGGTTAATTGCAAACCTTGTCTGTCGGACACAATTTTTAGCAAAGAAAAACAAGAAAGCACACCGAAAACAATTATTAGTTTCCTGACGAAGTGATCCTTATTTCATCGTCATGTAAACAAGATGTATCACCAGGAATATAATCCAGTTTTCAAATCCAATAATGATACGGAGCACACCATTACCGGAATCTGTACTTGCTTCAGGTTTGGCAGAAGAACTAAAGAGGTTTACAGCTGCAGTTGCTTTAGGAATAGTGGGGTTAGCAGTTGAAGCTGCTGTCGTGGAAGATTTGAATGGTACAGCACTTGTAGGGTTGGCTTCATTTGTAACGGGCTCTATAGTTGACGCTTGCGCTTGAAGAGCTAAATGCAAATGGAAAACAATTAATTGCTCCCAAAGGCTACTTTTCTTGCATTCCACTCCCTTATTGATAATTATTCATTCTTTACGTTCCAGATGAGTCAAAGAAATACAAGTTATATACAGTCTTGTACCGTGTGTTTCAAGCAGCTAATTGGAGATACACTAATGATGCAATTTACACATTGCAAATTGAACAATATCTATGGCAACCAATAGACCCTATCCTCTACTTGAAGATATGCAAAAATCATATTTAAAAAGCACGAAAAATAAAAATGATTTTTTTTCCCTCAGAGCTACTTAAATTATTAATTTGTTCATTTTCGTAATATATGAAATGCTTATGGTGTATTTATGTCTGCTTTATAATAATAATAATAATAATATGTTTGTTGCTCTTTTGGGGTTTTTTATTCGGTAATGCAAGCCAAAGTTACAATTTGAAGTGAAGCCAAAGTACAAATTAAAGTTTACGTCACCAAAAATTCCATTACTTGACAGATATTAATGTTTTGTACGGCTTATGGAAACCGTTTTAAAACATTTATTTACTGTGATTTATGACATTAACCTCATGTAATCTACAAATGCCTTTTATCAACATCTTATTGCCATAGTTCTTTGTCAGTGTTGCAACATGGCTTGTTTAAAATCTTAAAAATATAATTTTTTTCGCCAGCAATTTTATTCTTCAGACCTTACTAAATCCACATAAGAACAATCAATATGTTTCATTTCATTTAATCAGCAAAATTTTGGTTGTGAATACCAAATCCTTTTAGCAGCAATAGAGAATTTACGTTTCACCACCAACTCCTTGGCTTTAACAACTTCAGCTATTCTAAGCGATAGCAACACGTTATAATTTTTGGCAGAATGCTCTCGATACCTTCTAACTATTTCAGTTTCATGTTGTAACTGATCTTTGAAAACCTTTGCTGTGTCGACTTTGCAACAAGAATGACACAAATCTTAAATATTTTATATCCTATGTCATTGCGACATTAGTTTTGATATAACATGTTTGTTATGTTATTTTGACTTTATACTTGAGTGTCTTTTACTCTTTATGGAACTTTCTCTCAAAAAAAAAATTATGGATCGTCTTGAACAACTTGAGTAAATACTGTCAACAATTGGCACTAACTTTCTCCATATCTGACCCACTTTTCCACAAGCCTAATGGAAAACATGTAACATGTTTGCATACAAAATCTTATGAGCAAAACGGTTACCTATTTGTACTACTGCAACTGTAGTAGTAGTAGTAGTAGTAGTAGTAGTAGTAGTAGTAGCATTTTATGATATAAGAAAAGCAAATAAAATGCATAAATTTCGGTCAAAAAGAAAGAGAGATCATGTCCGGTCCAGTGGCCTTAGTGTTTCAAGCTTCGCTAATGGCCGAGTCATACCAAAGATTCATAAAAATAGTACAAGTATATGCCGAGCTTGGCGCTCAGTATGAAGAGGTTACGGTTATGGCTGGTCGACCTCGTGTGAAGATAATGTGACTCAGTGGGGCATCATGCTACATATATTATGCCCCAGTGCTTGAAATCATTATATAAAAAAATTAAAATATAAAACTGCCACACTGCATACATATCAACGATATAACCAAAATTGTTCAAGCTGCAGCTACGTTAAAAATCTACCACGCACGATCACACAATCTTAAAATCATGAACTAAAAGCTAACGGAAAGACCACGAAGGTTTTACAAGATGCCATAATGTTATCTTCATAGGAAGATATACAATATGTATTCATAGAATGCCAGTTAGGAACTAGACGCTAATATATCACTAAATCTGAGGTAACTATTTGCTCTATAGCATTTGTGGTTTTGCATTTTTCTCACCATAATTTTATTTCAACTAACACACCTTGTGTAATTATTAGAGACAGTCACTTTAGGTACGCAAATGAAACAGAAAGCGTTTTGTTTTCCTTTTGAGCTTGAAACAGGGACAGAAGTCTAAGTATCGTCTTTGTATCCGTTATTATTAAGAAAACACCGTCAAAAATAATGTAAAATATCCGTTCAAATTTTTAGTCAGCATTCAGATTGTTTTAGTATTGAAAAAATATGAAGAAAGAAAGACATTAACTGTCTGGATGGGAATAATGTTTGTGATACGTTAGGTAATGCGTTATAAATTACCAAGTGTTTGTTATTCGCTTGACGATAAGGTTTTACGCTATAAATTACTGGTTGCTTTCTGTTTGGTTGATGATAAGATAATATGCTATACAGTACTGGTTGCCATGTGTTTTGTGGTACATCAAATCAATTTGGCTTGTCAAGTTGTGAGACACGAGTAGCAATGTTCTAACTAATTCAATGGCAGGAATCGAACTCGCAACTCTCTTGTAGCTAGTATAATACACTAACCATATACTCACTGCAGTTATCATGACCTATACGCTTTTGACAAATCAAACGATAGGAACAAGGGAGTAAAAGATTTTCCACAAAAGGGACTAGTTTATACATTGCACAATATATAACATTCTTAGCATCATAAAGAACACGAAGAACAATAAAGCATTGCATCTTCACCAAAGAAATTAATTGAAAACTTACCTTTCATTATGAAAAGAAAGGACAGCATACAGATTACACGTAACTGCAGCTGAAATAGATAGGAAACTAACTGTAATGATTGAAGAAAAGCTTGAGTATTTCAAAATGTATTAGTATTATTAGTTGCATGGTTAACTCAGATTACTTGGCCCGTTTTCTTCACTTGTGAACACAAATAAACATACTAAGTGTTTGTGAGGTTTTAATTTTTCGTCGCTCTGTTATTCTTTGTACTTTTGAGGTGCAGATTAGTTTTCTTTTAAGTCTCATTATTTCATGGGTATTTTAAATTCTTTGTAATGGTATGTCTAGTGTTTGTGTTGACGTTCATCCCCAACCCCCAATCCCCTGATGCGGGGCATGCATGCCATGTACTTGGTTTTTATCTTCTATTCTCCCCATACAAACAGCCTGGTGTGTTATTGAACTGTCACCTTTTATTCCCTATATGTATGTATGTATGTATGTATGTATGTATGTATGTATGTATGTATGTATGTATGAGTGCGTGCGTGCGTGTGTCTGTCTGACTGTCTGTCTGTCTGTCTCTCTGTCTGTCTGTCTGTCTGTCTGTCTGTCTGTCTGTCTGTATGTATGTATGTATGTATGTATGTATGTATGCATGTATGTATGTATGTATGGATGTATGTATGTGTTTGTCTGTTTATGTCTTTGTGAGTGCGTGTGTGTGTGTGTGTGAATATAAAGATAAATAGTTAAGATAAATAGTGATTGTCTACTTACCATTTCACTGTTGGGGTTTGTTCAATAATCGATGTGATCAAAGTGTAGGTGAGAACTTAATCTTGGTTAAAATGTGTATGCTAGTCCTTCTTATATCGTATTTAATCTCGGTTGTCATGATAATATCAAACGTTGAAGCGACTATGGTGCAAATTTGTATATTTTGCGTATTACGACTTCATGCCAAAACAAATATTATTGGAAGGAGTATGGCGTATACATGTGTGCAGGAAGAAAACACTTTGCTTAACTCTAAGGTGACACGATCTATTCACCTTGACACACGTCTTGTTATCGCCCCTCCCTGATTACATGCAGAAACTTGCGGTAACGTGTGGAGGAAGTTTTAGAACATTCCCAAAATTTACCAAGAGCTCTGAAACAAACAGAAACAATGAAGGAAAGTATATAAACAACGTCAGATAACAAAATTTACCTTGTCGTAAGGGCTTTATAAACTGAAATGTTCTTTTTTTTTGTGTGAAAGGTACAATACGTTTCCTACATCAAACCCTATATTTTCAATAATTCATTAACCGTTAAGTCAAAAACATTTGTTAACTCTTTCGTATTATACACAAAATTCACACAGTAAATGAGAAGGATGAAATAAAATCAACGATAACAGATTCTGTGAATGTAATATTTTTGCTTAATTTCTTTTGTTTTGTTGTCATTGTATGCCCTCCCCAATCTTGTTGAATGGTCATAAAATGCATCCATAGTCCTAAATTTCATGAAAATGTAAAATTAAACTTTATGTCAATTTTTAACTTAATAAAATAAGGACGTACTAAATAATGTCGAAATATACTATACAGATATGTGCAAATGTAAGTTGTCTATTTATTCAAAGCGTTTATTTCTAAAGCGTTCATTTACTCTTTCTTTTCTCTGTATTTGGCTTTGACTGCAGTAAAATATAATGACGGTAACAATACCTTATTAAAGCAGATCTTATAAACTTTGAACAAAATTAAAGTTGTAAAGAGAAATGTTGATATTCTACGATGTATGTATTTATGTATGTATGTATGTATGTATGTATGTATGTATGTATGTATGTATGTATGTTGCAGGGATTAACGGCATTTCTCAGCTCACGATAGACTATACATGGCGGCCAATATTAATGGTGGAGAAAGAACCCGTGAAAACCCCCGGGAAAAAACACCGACCCACATACATACATGCATGCATGCATGCATGCATACATACATACATACATACATACATACATACATACATACATACATACATACATCACCTCTTGACACTATCCTTGTCATAAAATACTGCCGTTAAACCCCTAGAACGTTAGAAGAAGTTTTCAGACATATATAAACAACAATCATAACCATGTGAATTGTAAAATGTACAGTAGTTACTATTTTTTGAAACTTTTTCCAAAAAAGTCAAATGAAGATTATTAAACCACGATTAAACGGTGTCGTTTAAACTCATTTCCTGTACATGCCGGTGGGACATCGTTGTGCAGTTTCACGTTAAAGAAGTTTCAACGTAGGTCACCAAAGCTTTATGTAAAGCTGTATTTCTCTTCCTCCCAAAAGTATTTATATTATTGTAGGCTCTGATTACTTGTAAAGGGGAGGACTTGTTAATAGTTTTTTTTTTATAAATGCTCAAAGATTAAACATTATTTTGGGAGGTTCTAGTAGATATATTGGTGATTTGGTAATACCCAATAATTTTGCAATGTATCTAACTCTGATATTTCCTTTTTTTCTGAGTGAGGACGAATCCATGTTTCTAATGGTGGTATGAAGGATGTATTCTGAACGTACCAAGCTTAGTATTTAGGCCTGTATAATATATTCTTTGCAGGGTTAGATTGATTGGAACATAGTTTACAAGAATACGGATGAATCGTTTCGGTCATCTGAGATAAATATATAGTCAAATGACTTCAGCGTTGAGCTTTTGTTTAGAAGCGGAAGTTTCAAATACATCCAGAGATAATCAAAGGTGTGTCGCTAATCCAGTTTAAGCACACTGCTAAAACAATAACAACAACCATGCAGGACAAGGGGTATCTCTAATTCCGATTATGATAGGGCGAAGGTGTATTGACGATGCGGTTTAATACTGGGCTGAGGAGTATGCAGATACAGTTCAAAACAGAGCCAATGGGTAACGTTGATGCGGATTAGCATATGGTCATGGAGTAGCGGCTATACAATTAATAACGGATCCAAATAATATTGGTGATTCGTATAACACAATGCCAATGAGTAATGATGATGCAGTTTAATATAATTTGCCATTGAGTAACTTTCATGCACAATGCCAAGGAGTAACGCTCATAGTAGAAGCTTTCAAACATACATAAACAACAAAGATAAGCAGTGAGGTCAATTATAATATGTACAGATGTTATGCTTTGAAATCTATTTTAAAGAAAAAAAGAAAGCAAATTAAGATTATTAAAGCACGATTAACTTGTTTCGTTTAAAGTCATTTCCTGTACATGCCAATGGTAAATCCTGGTGCAGTTTCAGGTTAAAGAGGTTTCAATGTAGGTCACCAAAGCTTTATGCAACGCTGTTTTTTAGCCATAAATATTGAGTTTGTATCCGATAATCTATTGATGACGGTGCCATGGGGTGCTGACATTGCCGACCCAACTTTTCCTCCAGAAAGTATTTATATTATCGTAGGCTCTGATTTCATCAATTTTACACTGGTCAAGGGGAAGGTTTGTTAAGAGCTTTTTTAAATGTTCAAAGATCAAACATTCTTTCGGGAGGTTCTAGTAGATATATTGGTGATTTGGAAATATGCAATAACTTTACAATGTACATTACTATGATAACATATTTTTCTAAGTGAGGACGAATCTGTTTCTAATGGTGAAATGTAGGATGTATTCTGAAAGTCCAAAGCTTAGTATTTTGGCCTGTATACTCGATGATATGCAGGATTAGATGGATTGGAACATAGTTTGCAAGGATACTGAAAAATTAGTTTCGGTCGTCTGAGATAAAGAGATAGTTAAATGGCCTCAATGTTGAGGTTTTGTTTAGAAGCGGAAGTTTCAAACGCATCAAGAGATAGTCAAAGGTGTGTCGCTAATCCAGTTTCACACATTGCTAAAGAGCATCTTGTATAGGTTTTAACGCAGGGAAAGGCGCGGGCCCCGTGTGGCCGTGTGGTCTTAAGCGCTCTCTGTTACGGATCACTGCCATCGCACATCTGTTTGCATGGGTTCGAATCTCAGATTCGGCCAATGTGGTATCAGAGAAAGCTTGCCAGTAGCTTCTCATGGGTCGGTGGTTCTTTCCTGGGGTTTTCCCTGATTATTCCTCCACCAGTAACACTGGCCACCATGTATAGCCTATCGTGTGCTGAAAAAATGGCGTTAAACCGTAAAACAACAGCAACGTAGGGCAAGGGGTATAGCTTATTCCGTTTATGATAGAGCCATGGTGCATTGATGATGCGGTTTAATACAGGGCTGAGGAGTATGCAGGTAAAGTTGAAAACAGAGCCAATGGGTAACGTTGATGCGGATTGACACATGGTCATGGAGTAACGCCCATACAATTAATTACGGGACCAAGCAGTATCGGTGATATGCTTAAGTCAATGCCAGTGAGTAACGATGATGCAGTTTAATATAGGACCAATGAGTAACCTTCATGCACAGTGCCAAGGAGTAACGCTCGTACGATTTAACATAGGGTCAATTAAGGAGTAGTGTACCGTTTAAGCGTTTTTATGTATTTACAGGAGAAATTTTCTCCTCGTGAGTTAACTGTGGAAACAAGAGGGGTAAATAAAGGCAAAGAAAACAAACTACACTTGATCCTTTATTAAATAATAATAATAATAATAATAATAATAATAATAATAATAATAATCCAAGCCAAAAGCCTACAATGGATACAATATTTAGCATATGGAATAGCTAAATTAAGGACGCCATGCCTAACACTGACAACATCCAAGAACGATAATGAAGTGTACATGCAAGGTGTTTGTTTAATAAAGTGACTTCGATAAGACGTTTTAACATTGGATCGTTCATTTACATATTGTTCAACACTTATATTGGAAATGTAGGATATCACTCATGTATATAAATTGGTGAAATACTAATAAAGACTGCAAAAATAATCATACTAAATCGTTAGCATGCCCACAAGGTATGGGTATTCCTCTCAGCTCAAGATTGCCAGGAAAAGTAATAAAAAAGGTATATTCATTTTCACTGTCATGCTGCGTAATCGGCAGATTATATCGTAATAACAAATAATTCGTTGGTACATTGTTATATTTGGTCTTAGCGATAAACTCCGTGCTTTTATCATTTTTAACAAATTTTCTCAATACATGTTACTAAAAGCATCTAAATATATTGGACATTTAATATCACCTCGTATGCACTTATGAAAACTTATCAACATTTAACTCGTGCACGAAATTATCTCCACATCATTGTCTACATGTTTTATTTAATACTTGCTCATCGCCAAGGCATTTTCCTTGCATATTTATCAATAAATTCACCTTTATCTGTATTATAGAAGTACGATACAGTTTTGTAGAAGCGCGAAACAATATTTTTTAAAGTGCGCCCATACTGTGTATGTGCTCCTAAATTTAAAAATATGCTAATATTTACACTGTGCAAATAATTATAATTACTTATTTTCTTTTTCGGTTTCTTTAGATGCATGCCAAAACATATGTGCAAAGAAAGCATGTGTGTGTACTCATAAATCAACTCAAGCAGGCTTTTTCTCTTTTGTTTACTTTTTAAAATTGTTTCATACTTATGGGCTATTTTTTAATTGTTTCATACTTATGGGCTATTTTTTAATTGTTTCATACGTATAGGCTATTTTTTAATTGTTTCATACGTATAGGCTATTTTTTAATTGTTTCATACGTGTAGGCTATTTTTTAATTGTTTCATACGTATAGGCTATTTTTTAATTGTTTCATACGTATAGGCTATTTTTTAATTGTTTCATACGTATAGGCCATTTTTTAATTGTTTCATACGTATAGGCTATTTTTTAATTGTTTCATACGTATAGGCTATTTTTAATTGTTTCATACGTATAGGCTATTTTTTAATTGTTTCATACTTATGGGCTATTCATGAGCAGCAAATAAACTATGTATGATAATCCAAAAAATGATGTTATATAGCATCCATCCGTCAACAGATCTGAAGATGTGGATTCCAGTCATTATCATCATCGCTATCTTGATCTTTCCCTTTGTCTTTTCTGATAACCGACGCCATAAATTCTACCATGTTAACCTTTTATTTTCATTTATTTAATCTGTGCATAATCGAAGGTAATCGACATATCACACTAACAGTGGTAAACATTTAATAAAGACATTACAACGGATTTCACCAGAATGTGGTAAAATGTGAATCTCGATATAACGTAAATGAGATCCTCAATGAACGTCTTGTTAAGAAACAAATTAACGTTTATAGTTGCTTGAATATAGTCCAAACATGAAAATATGTTGTCAAGTTGGACAGCTTAATTTATATTCGAGGCCGAGAATTACCTTCCTTGTCATCTAAACTTCGGCTGCTTTCAAACATTTTGATGTGAAAATCGGTTAATTGCAAACCTGGTCTGTCGGACAATATTTTTAGCAAAGAAAAACAATAAAGCACACTGAAATCAATTATTAGTTTCCTGACGAAGTGGTCCTTATTTTATCGTCATGTAAACAAGATGTATCACCAGGAATATAATCCAGTTTCCAAGTCCACTAATGATAGGGAGCACACCATTTCCAGAATCTGTACTTGCTTCAGGGTTGGCAGCAGAACTAGCGGGCTTTACAGCTGAAGCTGGAGTAAAGGGGTTAACAGTTGAAGCTGCTTTAGAAGTAACGGAGTTAACAGTTGAAGCTGCTTTAGAAGTAACGGGGTTAACAGTTGAAGCTGCTGTTGTGGACGATATGGCTACGCTGACTGGTGAAGCAGTTGTAGGGTTGGCTGCGGTTATAACGGGCACTATAGTTGTAGATGGTTCTGTAGTTAGAACGGGCACTGTAGTTGTAGGTGGTTCTATAACAGTTGTTGTCGCTTGCGCTTGAAGAGCTAAATACAAATGGAAAACAATTAATTGCCCCCCAAAGGCTACTTTTCTTGCATTCCACTCCCTTATTGATAATTATTCATTCTTTACGTTCCAGATGAGTCAAAGAAATACAAGTTATATACAGTTTTGAACCGTGAGTTTCAAGCAGCTAATTGGAGATATACTAATGATGCAATTTAGACATTGCAAATTGAACAGTATATATGACAACCAATAGACACTATCCTCTACTTGAAGATATGCAAAAATCATATTCAAAATCACGAAACATAAAAATGATTTTTTTTTCCTCCGAACTACTTAAATTATTATCTTGTTCATTTTCGTAATATATGAAATGCTTATGGTATATTTATGTCTGCTTTATAATAATAATAATAATAATAATAATAATAATACTATGTTTGTTGCTCTTTTCGGGTTTTCATTTGGTAATGCAAGCCAAAGTTACAATTTGAAGTGAAGCCAAAGTACAAATTAAAGTTTACGTCACCAAAAATTCCATTACTTGACAGATATTAATGTTTTGTTTCGGTTTATGGAAACCGTTTTAAAACATTTATTTACTGTGGTATATGACATTAACCTCATGTAATCTACAAATCCCTTTTATCAACATCTTATTGCCATAATTCTTTGTCAGTGTTGCAACATGGCTTGTTTAAAATCTTAAAAATATAATTTTTCGCCAGCAATTTTGTCTTCAGACCTTACTAAATCCACATAAAAACAATCAATATGTTTCATTTAATCATCAAAACTTTGGTTGTGAATACCAAATCCTTATAGCAGCAATAGAGAATTTACGTTTCACCACCAACCCTTTGACTTTAACAACATCAGCTTCTAAGCGATAGCAACACGTTATAATTTTTTACCTTCTAACTATTTCAGTTTCATGTTGTAACTGATCTTTGGAAAACTTTGCTGTGTCAACTTTGCAACAAGAATGACACAAATCTTAAATATGTTATATCCTATGTCATTGCGACATTAGTTTTGATATAAAATGCTTGTTATGTTATTTTGACTTTATACTTGAGTGTCTTTTACTCTTTATGGAACTTTCTCTCAAAAAATAATTATGGATCGTCTTGAACAACTTGAGTAAATAAACTTTGGGCACTAACTTTCTCCATATCTGACACACTTTTCGACAAGCCTAATGGAAAACATGTAACATGTTTGTATACAAAATCTGATGAGCAAAACACTTACCTATTTGTACTACTGCAACTTTATTATTATTATTATTAGTAGTAGTAGTAGTAGTATTTTTTGATATAAGAAGAGCAAATAAAACGCATTAATTTCGGTCAGATAGAAAGAGAGATCATGTCCGGTTCAGTGGCCTTAGTGTTTCAAGCTTCGCAACTGGCCGAGTCATACCAAAGATTCATAAAAATAGTACTAGTATATGCAGAGCTTGGCGCTCAGCATTAAGAGGTTACGGTTATGGCTGCTCGACGTCGTGTGAGGATAATGTGACTCAGTGGGGCATGATGCTATATATATTATGCCCCAGTGCTTGAAATCATTATATAAAAAATTAAAATATAAAACTGCCACACTGCATACATATCAACGATATGACCAAAATTGTTCAAGCTACAGCTACGTTACAAATCTAACCCGCACGATCACACAATCTTAAAATCAGGAACTAAAAGCCAACGGAAAGACCACGAAGGTTTTACAAGATGCCATAATGCTATCTTGATAGGAAGATATACAATATGTATTCATAGGATGTCAGTTAGGAACTAGACGCTAATATATCACTAAATCTGAGGTAACTATTTGCTCTATAGCATTTGTGGTTTTGCATTTTTCTCACCATAATTTTATTTCAACTAACACACCTTGTGTAATTATTAGAGACAGTCACTTTAGGTACGCAAATGAAACAGAAAGCGTTTTGTTTTCCTTTTGAGCTTGCAACAGGGACAGAAGTCTAAGTATCGTCTTTGTATCCGTTATTATTAAGAAAACACCGTCAAAAATACGGTAAAATATCCGTTCAAGTTTATAGTCAGCATTCAGTTTGTTTTAGTATTGAAATAATACGAAGAAAGAAAGACATTAACTGTCTGGAGAGGAATAAGGTTGGTGATACGTTAGATAATGCGTTATAAATTACCAAGTGTTTGTTATTCGCTTGACGATAAGGTTTTACGCTATAAATTAATGGTTGCTTTCTGTTTGGTTGATGATAAGATAATGTGCTGTACAGTACTGGTTGCCATGTGTTTTGTGGTACATCAAATCAATTTGGCTTGTCAAGTTGTGAGGCATGAGTAGCAATCTTCTAACTGAATCGATGGCAGGAATCGAACTCGCAACCCTCTTGTAGCTAGTATATCACACTAACCACGTACTCACTGCGGTTATCATGAACTATTCGCTTTTGACAAATCAAACGATAGGTACAAGGGAGTAAAAGATTTTCCACAAAAGGGACTAATTTATACATTGCACAATATATAACATTCTTAGCATCATAAAGAACACGAAGAACAATAAAGCATTATATCTTCACCAAAGAAATTAATTAAAAACTTACCTTTCATTATGAAAAGAACGGACAGCATACAGATTACACGTAACTGCAGCTGAAATAGATACGAAACTAACTGTAATGATTGAAGTAGTAAAGCTTGAGTATTTCAAAATGTATTAGTATTATTAGTTGCATGGTTAACTCAGATTACTTGGCCCGTGTTCTTCACTTGTGAATACAAATAAATATACTTAATTTTTTGTGAGGTTTAATTTTTCGGCGTTCTGTTATTCTTTCTACGTTTGATGTGCAGATTAGTTTTCTTTTAAATCTCATTATTTCTTGGGTATTTTAATTTCTTTGGAATGGTATGTCTAGTGTTTGTGTTGACGTTCATCCCCAACCCCCAGTCCCCTGATGCGGGGCATGCATTGCATGTACATGGTCTTTTTTCTTCTATTCTCCCCATACAAACAGCCTGTCGTGCAATTGAATTGTCATCTTTTATTCCCTATATGTATGTATGTATGTATGTATGTATGTATGTATGTATGTATGTATGTATGTATGTATGTATGTATGCATGTATGTATGTATGTATGTATGTCTTTGTGTGTGTGTATGTTTGTCTGTTTATGTCTTTGTATGTGTATGTGTGTGTGTGTGAATATAAGAAAAATAGCTAAGATAAATAGTGATTGTCTACTTACCATTTCACTGTTTTGGTTTGTTCAATAATCGATGTGGTCAAAGTGTTGGTGAGAACGAAATTTTTGTTAAAATGTGTATGCATGTCCTTGTTATATAGTATTGAATCTCGGTTGTCATGGTAATATCAAACGTTGAAGCGACTATGGTGCAAATTTGTATATTTTGCGTATTACGACTTCATGCCAAAACAAATATTATTGGAAGGAGTATTGCGTATACATTTTTGCAGGACGAAAACACTTTGCTTAACTCTAAGGTGACACAATCTATTCACCTTGATACACGTCTTGTTATCGCAACTCCCTGATTACATGCAGATACTTGCTGTAACGTGTGGAGGAAGTTTTAGAACATTCCCAAAATTTACCAAGAGCTCTGAAACAAACAGAAACAATGAAGGAAAATATATAAACAACGTCAGATAACAAAATTTACCTTGTCGTAAGGGCTTTATAAACTGAAATGTTTTTTTCTTTGTGTGAAAGGTACAATACGTTTCCTACATCAAACCCTATATTTTCAATAATTCATTGACCGTTAAGTCAAAAACATTTGTTAACTCTTTCGTATTATACACAAAATTCACACAGTAATTGAGAAGGATGAAAACAAATCAACCATAACAGATTATGTGAATGTAATATTTTTGCTTAATTTCTTTTGTTTTGTTGTCATTGTATGCCCTCCCCAATCTTGTTGAATGGTCATACAATGCATCCATATTCCTAAATTTCATGAAAATGTAAAATTAAACTTTATGTTAATTTTTAACTTAATAAAATAAGGACGTACTAAATAATGTCGAAATATACTATACAGATATGTGCAAATGTAAGTTGTCTAAGTATTCAAAGCGTTTATTTCTAAAGCATTCAGTTACTCTTTCCTTTCTCTGTATCTGGCTTTGACTGCAGTAAAATATAATGACGGTAACAATACCTTATTAAAGCAGATCTTATAAACTTTGAACAAAATTAAATTTGTAAAGAGAAATGTTGATATTCTACGAGGTATGTATGTATGTATGTATGTATGTATGTATGTATGTATGTATGTATGTATGTATGTATGTATGTATGTATGTATGTTACGAAATGCCCGATATGGCATGGAGGATACACTATACTCCTCTAAGCTATATTTTAAACATTAATTTTGTCATATAATGTGTTTGTCGACGTTCTGTATTTCATGGATTATTTTTAAGCTCGTTACGCAATATCCGATATGGCGAAGAGGGTACACCATACTCCTCAACGTGAATTGTCCTATACAGCGAGTTGCACGCGCCGCGCGGATAATTCACGCGAATTACTTTTTTACAAGTACGGCCAACTAATATATAAGTACAGTGCAGGGTCTTTTTAAGACACAGTGGACATTAGAGCAGACCTCTAAACGTTACCATTTGTCGGATTTTTAGAGCCAAAAAGTTGGGTGAGTTAAATACATTCCATTTTGGTTTCTTGTTTCAGGTGAATATTCAGTTTCGTAACAGCACGTTTATTTTATTATGTATTGTGTTATTTTATTATGTATTGTGTTAATTTATTTTTTATTATTTGGGAAACTGTCTATTTTTATATTCAGCTCGCCGGTCGTGTGAATAGATGTGTATTCAAGACCAATGTTGACCGGTGGAATGGAGACGGACAATGAATTACTGTCACACCGGAGGAAAGTGTATTGTTAACACACGTGGTTTGTTTTATTGACTGCTTTATTTTGTAAAACACGAATAGCGTGTTCGTCAGTCAATAAAACCCTACGTTTGCTTTATTTTGTAAAACACGAATAGCGTGTTAAGTCAATTTGATAATATTATTGGGTTTTCATTGATTATATTTTGCGTGTGTGACACAAGTAGTATGTTGTCAATTAACCCTTATGATATTGATATCGTATCAATAGTCAATATCATGCTACGTTGGTAGTATATGACGGGACATATATAATACAGTAGTGTATATCTATAGGAATAATACAGTACTGTATAACTATAGAAAAATAGTACAGCAGTGTACAACCATAGATACAGTAGTGTATATCTATAGAAATAATACAGTAGTGTATAACTATAGAAAAAAAGTACAGCAGTGTACAACCATAGATACAGTAGTGTATATCTATAGAAATAATACAGTAGTGTATAACTATAGAAAAATAGTACAGCAGTGTACAACCATAGATTCATTTGTGTGTGTATCGTGTGCTCATTATATATATATATATATATATATATATATATATATATATATATATATATATATATATATATATATATATATATATATATATATATATATATATATATATATATATATATATATATATATATATATAATATCTATCATGATTTTTTTTTTTTATAATATAATTTGTATTTGAACAAACGTGTTTGTTATTTCTTCAAAACCCAACCTAATCTCAAAGGGTCGGCTCGACTACGTTACAATGTGTGTGTGTGTGTGTGTGTGTGTGTGTGTGTGTGTGTGTGTGTGTATAAAGGCACAATGAGCAATATTTATAAATTGCAAGGTTGATATTTTTTTACATACACTCGCATCCAAGTTCTAGACCATAGCCTGTTACGACATTTTATGACATTTTAAGTCATTCAACATCCTTCAACACGTTGGAAAGTTTAGAATGTAGGCAGTGTACAACTTACTTAGGATTTCCTGGAATCGGGAATGATGAAAGTAGTGGAAGACATTTTCTCTTCTCATCTGTTCCAATCTGAATCCATTCTAAATCGACATAGTCTACGTTTTATTCTATAGCTACATTTTGCATCTCAAGAACGATAGTCAATCATCAACCATGTTTCTAACAACATGTCTGCGTGGAGAAACGTGAATCTATCTTTTTAATGTTGCTATTTGCCTAGGTTCGAGTTATAGAATCATTATAAATGCTGACATAGTGTCATTAATATAGATAATGTAAGAGTCCTCTCTCTCTCTCTCTCTCTCTCTCTCTCTCTCTCTCTCTCTCTCTCTCTGTTCTTTTTTTTATATAATGCCGTTAAAATCATTTGAACTTTATACTTTGTTAAACTTCTACACACAGGTATGGTCAAAGGGTACTTTCATCAATAAACTTAGTGAGTTTATTTAAACATAATTCGCTAAATAAGCCTTTTGATAAGGAACACAATAAATCGATAACCCAACCTTTCACGAAAGGATCTAACTTGAACTTAGTGTTGTCGGTATACTGAGTGATACGACAATTAAAAAAATGAATTTTATTGGGTACGTTTAAAAAACTAGGCAACGTAATTAATGGAGATTAAATTGTTTACTTTGTATCCAGTGATTTCCAGAAAGACAAATCGTTTCCATTTGAGTTTAATTTTATTTGTAATCAGCGTACTGCAGTCTCTACGATTTGAGGATTGTCTACCATTTTTTAAGTCCGGGCCTGTTTTAATTGAAACTTACGCCGTTCAAGCTTTTGAGGCGCGCAACTTCATTTACATCTTTGTCAAAGTCACAAGACCTGCTAAATGAAACTTATCTCAACATGAACACTTTAATCAAACATCTTAATCTTTGAATCAAACTGTTTACAATTTTTCAGAATAATTAATGGACGTTTTCGTAACACATAATGCACTCCCAAGATGGGAAGGGTGAAGTCAGTTAACGATAACAGTTACTGTAAACGTAAATGTTCTAATTTTTGTCACACTATTTATTTACATCAGTGACCACTCTGTTAGCCCAGTGGTTAGATCGTCTGCCCCGGATGCGTGACGGTGTGGGTTCAAACCCCAGCCGAGTCATACCATAAGCTTCTAAAAAAGGTACTAACAGCTGCCTTGCCAGGCGCTCTGTATTAAGAGGCTAATGTTAGGAGTGGTTGGCCCGGTGTCATGATAATGTGACTGGTTGGGGCATCCTGCGACATGAATGTGGCTTGATGCCACAGTGCTAGACAATTTTTTGAATTGCCACACTGCAGACATCGTAGCAATATGACTGAACAATCGTTAAAGCTACGTTAAAAATCGAAATCACACACACACACACACACACACACGATTTACGTCAATGAGAAATCCACCGGAGACTGTATAGTAACCGATGGAACGCATTGAGAGAGAGAGAGAGAGAGATGTTTTGTATATTCAGAATGTGGGGCTCTGTGCCCTGTTAATGTACAGAAAAGAAGACGAAAAAGAAATTAGTCTCTTTCTGATTTTGGTGTGCCAGACTGCCGATTATGTTGCTTGTAAAATTTGAAGAAGCTAATACAATATTGAAAAAGTAATCGAACCAATGAAATATGAAAAAACGACTTAGAAATTTTTACTCCCGTTATAATGTCTTAAAAATAGAAGTTCATTCATTTTGTTACTTTGGGGTATGTTAATGAGAGTTGCAGTTTTTATTTGAGCATTAAGCATTTATTAATTGGTAATATAAATCGAGACTTTCAAGGAAGCGTCATTATTCCAGTCATTATGTTGAAAGATTTCGATCAATTTATTTAACGGAGGAATGTTTCATTATTTCTAGACGTATCTCTTATTGCACCAAAACTAGTTTGTGTCGTTTTTGATCGAATGAAGGAATTTCTTCGTTGTTGTAGTTTTGGGTTTTAAACCATTTTTCAAGGCGTGATAAGCTATTGATGGCAGCTAGAATAACCGCTGGCGAAAGAACCATGGAAACCCACGATCAGAGACACTGACCCACCGGAAGCTACTTGCAAGCTTTCTCACGTACTAACGTACTTTTAACTCAGACCCATACAGACAGAGGTGAGATGGCAGTGTTCCTTCAAGGCGAACGCTTCAGAACACCCGGCTGTCAATGGTTCCTAAATATATTTGCTAAAGAATTATTTGATATTCTAGATCCTTTGGTATACTCCAACCTGTAAGTACAAGGAATTAATGAGAGCACACACACTGTGTTTCATAAACCTGTTTTCTTATTATAAACGTTATATGGGTTGGAAACTAAAGAAAAAAAGTGTTTCTAAATATTGTATCCTAAATGCAGATGTACTTTATATTGAGATGGCCATCACGGAAGTTATCCCTGTAGTTATGGGATATTTTCCATATTAGAGAGTGTTGAATGGAGCAGATCAAACAAGAGGACAAGAATCTTCAAACCGCAACATAGCTGCCACTAATTTTGATAATAGTATATTTACTTAACTGTTGTTTCACTAGTTTCAAATGTTTCTTACATATATGGACAGCACGAATAACTGGAAGTAATTGGAAAACATTACCCTCATGCAGCAAACCCGATTTAATACTTGCCTTCGACGAGTCAGTGAACAGTCTAGTCTCATCTGGATCATGAACGATGTTGAGGGCTACCATCAGACCATCAGTGTTGTTGCAGGTTACCAGATCATCTTCTATGAAGAATGATGGGAATAGGTCCTTTTGACGGTCACATCACATGAAAACCCTGACATCACCTATCAGGAGATTTCACTGCCGTAGTCTGGAGCCCAACAGTTTGCCTAACTCCAGGTACGAATGCATAATAAGATCATTCAGTAAACCTTGTGTTATGAAGTGCGGTTCAGAGGAGGTAGATAGGAAACATAATTGGGTAATGTGTCATTGACGGTTCAGGACTAGAAGTTTCTTCCTCATCCATTTTCTCGTTTGACTCAATGAAAATAGTTATGTTGGATCGGAAACCGGCAGTCGTTCTCCGTGCGGTACCGGGCGTATAGTTAGTACAATGTTTGGATAATGCACAGTACTTAAAAGCATGTCCAATCCAAACCAAGTCGTAGATGTATTCATAAGTCTACTTAAAGGTATATTTAGTCATTTAGCATCATTTTCGTTCTCGGTGACCCAGTGTGACTGCATTTATTTCAAAAGGAGTTTGGCCGTAGATCAGATGTCTTGACCAAAAGCCGTGTTCGATTATTTGTCAACATATACCAATATGATCATACACAATTGTAATAAAAATATATTTTGCAATCATTTTCTCATTGAGTCATATATTTTCCCTCTGCTTTACCGTGTATTTTGTCAATAAATTCCAATCACGTAGTTTTGTTTCTTTCAAAACCTGTCTCGTTTGTGGTTTTCCTCTTCTGATAACAGTCTTTTGTTTTAATCACCACTGTGTATCTACCGCGAAGGCTGAGGAATTATTCTTCCTTATCTGAAACAGTTATTGTTCTCGGTTGTTGTTTTTTGTTGTTGTTGGATTGATTAATACCCATGGCATATTTATGATTTTTGAAAATTGTCATACCCATAAATTCAAGTAATATTTGTGTATATTGATTATTTTTGCTTGATTCTCTACGAATCTGCGTATGTATGTATGTATGTATGTATGTATGTATGTATGTATGTATGTATGTATGTATGTATGTATGTATGTATGTATGTATGTATGTATGTATGTATGTATGTATGTATGTATGTATGTATGTATGTATGTATGTATGTATGTATGTATGTATGTATGTATGTATGTATGTATGTATGTATGTATGTATGTATGTATGTATGTATGTATGTATGTATGTATGTATGTATGTATGTATGTATGTATGTATGTATGTATGTATGTATGTATGTATGTATGTATGTATGTATGTATGTATGTATGTATGTATGTATGTATGTATGTATGTATGTATGTAGATATGTATTTAGTTATTTAACAGCTAATTAGTGGATAGCTATCAATTTCATTCAATATTCGCTTGCAAACAGTCATTACTTACGAATCTAGACAGAACTGAGACAACATGCATCTAATACGGATTCGCTTGCAAACCTGGACATTTACTACAGATATCTCACCTCCTATCTTTTTGAATCACAAATCGACAAATAACATCGAGTTTGATTTACGTACGCTCCATGGATATTCATACGTTATGGACACTAGAGACATAAAGCTTGCTCAGATTGAAAGAATTATTAAGGTGATCAACATAGTATATCTGGGAAAATAAACTATTGAAGACAGTGGGTTTTGGTTACATGTTAATGTAGTATTGGTAGGTTAAAGAAACATATTACCTAAACCATACAATACGTTATACCTTTGACTTTGTTTTTCATTACTTTATTATCTTAGGGTTCAATTTTTGTCTAGACATTTTGAAGATGATTGTATATTATTTCTTGATGAAAGTTTCACCTATCCAGGTTAATATTTTGAATAGAACATTTTGCAAATTACCATAATGACTATCTGAAATATATAGAGTATATTTGTGTACATACAGTTATGAGTACGAAAGGGAATTAACATGATTAAACATGGTTGAAGAACAATGCATACATATTCATGGAGGATACGCTGTTTTTAACAAGTTTATCGTATGGTATTTGGGAAAGTCCAGATCTGAGAGATCTAGCAATGCTATAAAACTTAATGTAATAAACCTTACGACTAACGATATGCGTCATATTGTCAGTGGTTAATAGATCAGGTTTGAGCGGCAAGACGTCCTCTGCTAAGTTGAACCTGTCGAAAAACGACAATACTGAAAGGTTCTTTCATATGTGTTATTCAAAGAATAGTTCGGAAAATAATGACGATTTGACATAATGTAACAACAACAAAAAAATGAATATGACGCAGTAAAAATTAATACAAGTACTGACTATGTTCATATTTATAGTTGCGTTGCACGGATGTAAGACTTTTTATATATGTTCGTTGCACTCGTCTTTCATTATGCAAAGAAAACATTGGTCTGTACAGAAACGTCAGTCAAATAGGCTTCAACGTTTATATTTTATGACGAAGATTGCATTAGCTATTTAGATTTAATAAGATGGAGATAGTTAATGTTGGTCGTCTGTTTTCTCTTTCACAAGGTCTGAACAAAGAAGGCGACCAGATTTTTCTTTCTCCATGAAATGTGATCAAAAATGGTAGTTAATAATTGTTTAAAGTTTATTTAGTAGATTACGCTGTCCAATCCGTACAAAATCATTAACTTTATATATTTTCACTTTGATTTTAAATGAAAATATATTAAGTGTCGTTATTTCAAAATAAATAATAGACTCCTCCATTTGTGATTTGCTTCCCTTCTACTAGATTGTGTTGAGATACATTTTGACTTCTTCTGATTAGATGAAGCCAGCATTTGTACCATTTACAATTTGTCTGGAAACACTATTGTTAAATATAACTTGGTATTGATAAACTATGAATAGATCAAACGAATATATACTCCTTACAATGCTGTTACAAACTTCATACCAATAACTGGTTTGATGCCATGATTATCTAAAGACTCCGTCTGATTAAAATCCTAAGTCAAGATCTGACAGCTCACCGCTTAGGAGTCATATTATTGTGCCTATGTTATCACAATAATAGTTATTTGTTATAAGTCAATCAGACAAAGTATTCTATCTTCACATTTAGGATGCTGAACATTATAACTGAAAAGCATAAATATGCGTCGAACGATTTAGTTCACTTTATGATTTCTGAAAGCTGCATTTTTATTGGCTAATTTATAGGTCACGAAGAAGGCCCCGAGTGACCGAGTGGTCTAAAGCGCTCTCCGTTACGGATGACTGCCATCTCACCTCTGTCTGCGTGGGTTCCAGTCTCGGATTCGGCTAATATGGGTATGTGAGAAAACTTGCCAGTAGCTTCTCGTGGGTCGGTGGTTCTTTCTGGGGTTTTCCCTGGTTCTTGCTCCACCATTAATAGTGGCCGCCATGTAGAGCTTAGATTGTGTTGAAAAATGGCGTTAAACCCTACAACAACAACAACAACAAAACAACAAAGGTCGCGAGAACATAATCCATAGATGCTCGCTGTCCCATAAACTTCAGAGAGCATAGCGAAGATCTGGTTGTTTTAATTAGATCGCTTCGATCTCGAAGGACGAATAACATCAGTTTTTCCCAACACGAGTGCCGTCAATATTGAATTAACTTCAAATATTGAAGTACATTTTAAAACGAACAAGAAATCAATAATGTGTCTCACAAGTAAAGTTTGATCAATCTGCACAGTCTATGTATGTCTCTTATAATACTTTGGAACCTTTTATGTTGGTTAGTGAGAGAGACAGAATTAGTGAGTTCGTTAAACGTTGCCCTTCCAAAGCATTCCGAATGGATTTCAACCTTAAAAAAGAAATCAAATACTCCATTACACTATTGATGGGAGTCGTACAATTGACAGGCGTTATTAGCGATAGTTAAATCTCTGTTACGTTATTTTTCAGTCATATCGCTACGATGTCTGCATTGAGGCAGTTTATAGTGATGTCTAGCACTGAGACATCATTCCGCAGACATGTAGCATGATGTCTCACCCAGTCACATTATCCTGACACCAGGCCGACCAGTCACATTATCCTGACACCAGGCCGACCAGTCCTCTTAATGCTGAGCGTCGAGCGAGGCAGCTGTTAGTACCATTTTTGTAAGTCTTTGGTATGACTCAGCCGGGGATCGAACCGACGACCTCCCGCTTCCGGGGCGGACGCTCTAACCACTAGGCCACCGGAGCGGTTATAAGTGGTACTATTGTTAAGTCATTATCCAGTGTTGCTATATTTGACGCTACAGATGATAGTCGTATAAACCGAATCGCGTTAAAAGCAAAAGCTGTGTTTATTTCGTTACAAACATACTTCGTGTTAGCGATAAAAGCAGCGAGAAAATCGACCAGCATTGTAATCATTACCTATGATTAATGTATTATACGTTACCCCTCTCGATTACACAGTCCATCTGAGTCCTTACAATGCGTCATCCTGCAATGCAACACTCTTGTACACTTTTATCAGCCACAAAGTTGACGTATATTATTAGCGATAGGTATGACGAAGTCATTGTAGTGTGCTTCATTCTGTTACTCTGTTTCATACAACTATCCCCACCCTCTTATCAGAAATATCCATGGTTACGTCATTATACAATGCTCTTCTATTTCGCCCTTTCTATGAGAGACAAACACTGATATGTGTTTAAGAGATACAATAGCTATGGTTACGTCATTACTCAATACTTCACCGTGTTCTATGCTATTTAGGCGAGTCTTAAAACTGACACTCGTTGTGCGCGAGATCACTTTATTTAGATGTGTGTGTGTGTGTGTGTGTGTGTGTGATTAGGAACGTGGCTTTAAAAAAAAATTCAGTCATATCTTTACGATGTCTGCAGTAAGACTGTTTATAGGTATCATGCCGCAGACATGTCTCATGAATATCCTGACACCAGCATCACCAGCCCTAACACTAAGCTCTTAATGCCGAGAGTAAGCGAGGCAGCCTTAAGTAACAATTGTGTATGTCTTTGGTATGACTCGGCCGTAGATCGAACCCACGACCTCCCCGCGACACTCTGACCACTAGACCACCGGATAGGTCTTTATATTGAATTTAGTATGAGGATGTGTGATATTACTGAAAAGTCAAAATATAAAACCCAATCAATGGTGTCAAAGTACACGGTGTTGAGATCTAACACAAAGAATTAAAATTAGTTTAAATGAATAAAAAAACGGATAGAAATAACAAATATTAACCAGTTAAAGAGGACTCTCATTTGTGTTATTGCCATATAAATTTCTGCATTATTCTGAATGAGATGCTAGTGATGTCCTTAATAAGTGTGTAAGGATGTATGCATTTGTTTATCTGACTCGAATATATTTATGTTTCTTTAATCCTACCGAGTTATCATTTACTTAATGTTGCTTTTGTGGTCTAAAGAGCTCGATTGTATCGAGAAAGTAGCTTACCGTGGGTCAGTGTTCTTACCTGGATTTTCCGGAGTTCTTCTTCCACCAGTTATATTGGCCGCCGTGTATGACATATCTTTTGCTGGAAAATGTCGTTAAACACAAAACAAAAGCAAGAACAACAACAACAGTACCGAAGAAAATTTATTAAAGAGCGTTTCTCAGAAAACAAAACAGCGACTCTCACATGTCTTGTTCTGGACAGGTTTGAACCGACACCGTTCTAGTCGCTTGTCTGGCACTCCAGCCATTTATATACCACTGTTTTAATATGTGAGTACTTTGCGATTGTTCTACTTGGTTTTTAATTTGTGTTTATATCAGTATTTGTAAATTCAAGATAGTAGTGGGCAAAACACACACATTTATTTTCTGATTCATCGTATAAACACTGTTTAACAATAAGACATGGTTCACGTTAGTCAGCCAAAGATTAGTCAGTGAAATTAATGTTCCCATGGTGTGGATACATTCAAGTGTATATGGTCACAACAACACCTATAACCTTGAATCAGCTTAGATAAAAATAAATGCATGATAAATACATGACTTGTTATCAACGGTCTTACCCTATTCAAGCGGTAGCGTGCTATTACAGAGAGAGAGAGAGAGAGAGAGAGAGAGAGAGAGAGAGAGAGAGAGATACAGACATACAGATGTACACCATACATTTATTTTGTAGCCCTCCATTCATGATAATATTTGTTTCAGATGCAAAAAGGAAGTATGATGAAGTTTGAAAACTATACTTGGTTAGATTTTCACGAATTGAAAACCATGAAACACGTATTAAATTAAATTAAATCGACAATATTGTTTTTGTACCTAGATTTCATTTACCAAAGCGCTATGTGCACAGTAGGCGGTCGTACATATAACTTTAAGATTATCACGTCATAATTAAGTTTTCATCACATCCAAAACTTCTTCATCCGAGCACATTTACCGTCGAGATTATATGTGTAAATCTTGCGTTGGGTCTGACTAAAACGTCTACCATGTGGTGGAATATCCCTGTCTTTAACAGATGAATATCAAGGATTTTGTTAATTATATATAATTTAACAATCAAGAAGCACCAAGTATATCATACATCAACCATGTTAGCATAATAGTCAAGACGTATCAAGTATATCATACGTCAACCATGTTAGCATAAGAGTCAAGACGTATTAAGTATATCATACGTCAACCATGTTAGTATAACAGTCAAGTCGTATCAATTATGTCATACATCAGCCATGTTAGTATAACAGTCAAGACGTATCAAGTATATCATACATCAACCATGTTAGTATAAGAGTCAAGACGTATCAATTATATCATACATCAACCATGTTACTATAACAGTCAAGACGTATTAAATAAATCATACATCATCAATGTTAGCATGAAGCCCCAGTGCTAGACAGAACTATAAACTGCAACACTGCAGAGATGGTAGCAATATAACTGTAAAACTGTCAAAGCTACGCTAAAATTTTAACACGTATGCCTCACACGTCTGTATTGGCAACAGTGAACTGTGATTAATCAGGCATTGACGTTGTACCATACGTGAAATATGACGCTTTGTGTACTGGTACCATCTCCAAATATGCCTGTCAAGCTATGGCAAGAACTATTCTGTGAGTTCGTGTTCGAAGATATTTTTAAATTGTTAGATTAACAAAGAATATCTTATGATTTAAATACTCTTGAAAGTACTGAAAAAGACAACTAATAAAGACGACAGTCCTACCCCACACCTAATGCCTATTTCTACCTATAATGCTTAAAGCAAGAATACATGGAAGTAGACACCATTTTTTAAATTTGCACATTATTCATTAGCTATTTCTCTTTTACTTTACAATATAATTTTAACACTCGATTTAAATATATTTCTTCCAGTTTTGGCAAGTTCTAGTTTTTGATGCAGTTAAAAAAGGTATTAGTTACACCAGGACTGAGTGAACCATTCTAGTGATAATGCATATTTGTGATATGTATGTTTGCGATATCGAAAGTTTACTGTTCATCAAGTCCAGATGATATTTTCCATGTTCAACAAATTTTGTTTTCATCGATTAACTTAACATTTAAGCTTGGTCGATAAGGTAGATAGTTGTTGATAAAGACATCTGTTGCTTTATTGTAACCACAAAAAAACATTTCGAATCATATGATTGATTTTATTTGCGGGCCTGAACCTCGAGATAGTATTTATATACTCCGAAATGTCTCATTATTCATTTCCTTCTTAATTATCAATTAATTCAGTTCATTGTTCCCGTCTTGCAAGTAATTAAGAAAACCAAACACTGACGTGAATGACACGGATTGTAAATTATTCTACCTTGTAACTCAGTGATCAGAATTGTGAGTGATACGCACCTGCAAAATTACATTATACCTCAACTGTGTGTCACGTGAGGGGGACGGGGGTCAATTTGGGCAAAAGGTTCAAGTCTTATAATTGAGTAACAAAACAGTGAATTGAACGAGAAACAAGAACTTTTCCAGAATATGAAACGTATTATACAAATGATCAGTTATTGAAAATATTTTAGGTGGGTGAGGAAGCGATGAAATGTTGCAAGAAATCAATACGGTCCTTGGACTTGTTAGAGCATGAATGAAATAATACAATAATTGAATAACTAACAACAAAGAAAAAATAGACACAGAGATATAAGATTCATCTGTGAAATCGACATCAATTTAAAGATTGCTAAAAATCGTAGCGGTATTATCAGTATCAATCATCAGTTACTATGAGTTTATAAGGTCGGATCTGAAAAAAGAGTACGTTGAATGCAAAACTTGTTGAAGGGTTTAGTTGTATGTGTGTGTCCTTTCTACAAGATCTTGCCGAAACGGTATAGCTAAGGTCCATAGTCTTTGGTGTAGACATTGATGGACATTGGGAAATTAACATTAGACCACCATTTGTGTGGCATCCTGAGAACAATGAGAAATGATGTTTAAATGTCAATGGGTTCATTCTGTATAAATCCTTTTGAAACCCAAGTGTGAAAGTTTAAAAAATATTTCCAATCCAAAGTTACGATTACCAGTGAACATTGTTACGCCTGCTGCATTTTCATTCACTTGTTTCTTAGAATATTCCAACTGTGCTAACATTAGCACTGACTTGACATTTCAATGTACTCAGTTAAAATATTCCGTTTGAGACTACAGCTATATGTATGTATGTATGTATGTATGTATGTATGTATGTATGTATGTATGTATGTATGTATGTATGTATGTATGTATGTATGTATGTTTGTTTGTTTGTTTGTATGTTTGTATGTATGTATGTATGTATGTATGTATGTATGTATGTATGTATGTATGTATGTATGTATGTATGTATGAATGAATGAATGAATGTATGTATGTATGTATGTATGTATGTAGGTATGTAGGTAGGTAGGTAGGCAGGCAGGCAGGCAGGCAGGCAGGCAGGTAGGTATGCATGCATGCTTGTATGTATGTATGTATGTATGTATGTATGTATGTATGTATGTATGTATGTATGTATGTATGTATGTATGTATGTATGTATGTATGTATGTATGTATGTATGTATGTATGTATGTATGTATGTATGTATGTATGTATGTATGTATGTATGTATGTATGTATGTATGTATGTATGTATGTATGTATGTATGTATGTATGTATGTATGTATGTATGTATGTATGTATGTATGTATGTATGTATGTATGTATGTATGTATGTATGTATGTATGTATGTATGTATGCAAGCTTTACAATGTCCTAATAAAGATTTGCATAGACACTTCGTCTATGACTACAACGTTGTATTTATGTTTAAGAAAATTATCATTACATAATAATAGATTCAATATTCATCATTGCCAAATTGTCCGTCTTTGATGCCTGAGAAACGATGACTTGTGGTCACATTTATTTCAATACATATATACTCTCTTAACACGCTTGCAATTTTTCCAGTTGATGTTATAAAAGCTATCAGCCTGATGGTCAGTTTACCAATATTTATGTTATGTGTGAATATTTTCCAATTCCCGAATAGCCTGTTAAAAGTAAATTATGATCTTACTCTGCCATCCTCGTAACTAAATATGGAGCTTATCTATTCCCTTTAAAGTTCATATACGGACAACAATAAACACAACAACTGTTGGACTGTTTAGGTAATTATACTAGATATTGATGTATTTTCAAACAACAATTATGTTTCAGGAGTTAACAATGCACTATGCAACAATGTAACCAGCAATCACCAAATGTACCAAAATCCATATTTGCTTTTGCCACCAAAATTAAAACTTATAACAATGTACATTAACGACATTTACTGTGGACTCGAGGTTGTTCGGATCTTATCTGTCGGTCAATGGTGAAATCAAAGACTATCCGAACGCAAAAGACACTGTAGGGGCCAATATTTATCAAAACGTCCAAATCGGAGAAGAATTATTGCATTTTCTCCAATATGTCCCATACTGAACAAAGTGTGTCGAGCTGTTTTCACAATTGAACTATTTTTTTTATTACGCATGGCTTAAGTTGAAAATTAGCAAACGTATTTAAGACAAACTAGTAGGGTTGGAAATATCGAGGGGTACGGACTCGTGTCTTCCCTCTGTTGTATTATAACAGGTCGTATCTCCCATTCCTTGATTCATGGAGGGATACTTCATAATTGTCTTTGTAATGAACCCAGGTGGTCCAGGTATGCATATTCTAAACAGTACAATTTTCTACGTTCACGTTTCCATTGCTAATTTCAATTTACATATTGTATCATATAGTAGTTTTCCCTTTTCCAATGTATGTATCATCCCAGTAATGGTACGCTTGTGCATTGACATAAATTTCATTTTTAATGACGGATTACGTTCACATGTATGTATGTACATGTATGTAAGGTATAGTACTGAAGACATTATTCATGAAAAACATATGTGAGACAATATTTAATTGTTTGCCTAAGCAATGAAGAAATATTGGTTAACTAAGTTATTATATTTTTAAGCGAGTGTTTGCACTATTTTTGCACATCTCTCACACGCCTTTATTTATACTGAGTTGTCACCCTTTGTTCAAGTTATCATATTTCAGTTTTAATTCCACCCACCCAGCCATCCATTCTTGATTTGCTACCGCCAAAAGCAGAAAAGGTTATTAAGCAGTTTATCTGTGTGACGCATTCTTCAATACGTGAGTTCTTACCGTCTTCGACTGTCTCAAAACATTGCAAGGAATACTTCATTATTGTACTGCGTCTTTTTCAGTTTCAGTAGATGTGTGAAATTTCACACATATTTTCTAAACGTTTTACTTTTTTGTACCTTGGAGTTGGTATGAACATGCACACAACAGTTACGGTTTGGATACGACAAGGACGGATGCAAGGATTTGTATATGATATAGGCAAGGTATGTAAAATGGAAAGGAACGGATATAAAGATGGGCCTGTTTCGGCAAGGCCGGATCGGGTATGTCCTAGGTTTTCGATACCACACCTGCTAAAAGGAAACAAAAAAATATACATTCAGAAATGTACGAAACGTTTCACTTGAAATCTGACCATCACGTGTATAGGGTATTATGAACATTTTGAGTAAATCGAAACAGTCGTTTGTTTTGGTGCACTTTTGAGGAAAGGCGGGGTCTTTTGGAAATGTTGGAACAATCACCTCCAAGAACACTTGGCCTGATCCGGCCCATGTCTGTATATTATGTAGAATGGTTTCACCCGACAGGAACGGATCCAATAATGGATTGATGTCGGTATAGTACTTATAAATGGTGTCACCTGACAGGGACTGATATAAAGATGTTGCAAATATATGTATAATTGTTGAATTAGCAAGATAAGCCCATAGATAAGTCTTCAGATTGTAAATAAATCGTGATTATCTGCGAATAATGTTCTTCCAATATTGAACATGATATATGTAAATATACGACTTTTACTTGACATCCTTCCTTCCCATGCTCTCATTGGAACTCATCCTAAGTGCGTCATGGTAATGCAACAAACGAACAAATAAGTATATGTTGATCGCGCGTGCAGCTGCATATATAACATGATGTGATTTTGTAAACAATTTTTGTCCAGATAATCAAATTCGGTCATAGATATGCAGACCCATAGATACATAACTAGGTCAGAACAACAGATAATATATTAGGCGAAGACGATGACAGTGCCAAATTTACACATCAGTGTGACCGACATTTTCAATGACAAATGTGAAATCAACTTATACGTTTACGATGAAGTTCGTGGTCACATTTCATAAACAAAGGATTTAACAAAATGAAAACTAATATCACAGACAAATCTAAGAATCAATGTTATAACGATGAAAATTAAGTTTTTCGAAAGTAGTAGTTATGGTGAGCTCAGACTTCATTGATAGCTTTTTCTTTGTCGGTGTAACGATGTTTTGGGTGATATTAGATTTAGCATTTTAATTAATTGAATTATTTGAGGTGTAGATAATGTTTGAGCTCACACCAAATTTAGAATATGAAGGTTGGACCATATGGATCTTGTCTAAGCGAGACAGAATGACCCAAAGGTTATGGGGACTTAACTAATCAAGACGGAAAGACCAAATTGTATTAATGTTAAGACACAATAACTCAAAGGATGATCACCCAACATGAAAGACAAAACTTTGACAAGTAGACCAGTGATGATTCTAATTTTAATTTAATAATTGTGTGTCTTCTTGTAAGCTAAGTATTAAACAAAATGTGTTTGACCTTCATTGCTGTTTTGCGACGTTATTTCAAACTTTTTTTTCAAAGATGGCGATTGATCAGCCATTTGACCATGTTACGAAAGGATTTAGCACTCGTGGACAGACACACGATTCATTTCGGGACCATTCTGGCAACATTGTTTCTCACATAACGACATCACTGGTTCCATTAAAATATGTTTGAAGCAAACCACGTGAGTTGTCATTCTGAATAGACAATGTGTTTTACAATCATGAACGATTGAATACTGGGCATCCACTGAAAACACGTTCTACTGTAGACGCGATGTTTAATGTTACCGCACGTAAGTTAAAGAGATCAAGTTTTGGTCTTAGAGTACGAAATTAGTCAAACTCCTAATGGAGATTAAAATTGTACATTTACGTGCAGTAACTGTGGTTGTAGTAGATTTGGAATTGCTTTGGCCTTGAAATTATAAAATGTATACGCCTGAATTTAAGACTGAAATCATATTTCAGCCAATGAAAAAGAATTTATATAGAGATTTTGTGTCCGCCAATGACAAAGAATTTAGTTTAAGATCTTTGTGTCTTCAAATGACAAAGAGTTTACCTGGGGATGTTTCTGTCGGACAATGATGAAGAGTTTACATTGAGATGTTTGTTTCAGGCAATGGTGAAGATTTTGAAGACAAAGAATTCGGCATGAAATGTTTATGTCAGCTGTTGATAAAGTATAGCTTAAGATTATTTGTCAGCCAATGAAAAAGAGTTTATCCTGAGATTTTTTTGTGAGCCAATGATAAAGAGTTATCCTGAGATTTTTTTGTGAGCCAATGACAAAGAGTTATCCTGAGATTTTTTTGTCAGCCAATGACAAAGAGTTATCCTGATATTTTTTTGTGAGCCAATGACAAAGAGTTATCCTGAGATTGTTTTGTCAGCCAATGACAAAGAGTTATACTGAGATTGTTTTGTCAGCCAATGACAAAGAGTTATTCTGAGATTTTTTTGTCAGCCAATGACAAAGAGTTATCCTGAGATTGTTTTGTCAGCCAATGACAAAGAGTTATCCTGAGATTTGTTAGTCAGCCAATGACAAAGAGTTTATCCTAAGATTGTTTTGTCAGCCAATGACAAAGAGTTATCCTAAGATTGTTTTGTCAGCCAATGACAAAGAATTATCCTGAGATTTTTTTTTGTCAGCCAATGACAAAGAGTTATCCTGAGATTTTTTGTCAGTCAATGACAAAGAGTTATCCTGAGATTTTTTTGTCAGCCAATGACAAAGAGTTATCCTGAGATTTTTTTGTCAGCCAATGACAAAGAATTATCCTGAGATTGTTTTGTCAGCCAATGACAAAGAGTTATCCTGAGATTGTTTTGTCAGCCAATGACAAAGAGTTATCCTGAGATTGTTTTGTCAGCCAATGACAAAGAGTTATCCTGAGATTGTTTTGTCAGCCAATGACAAAGAGTTATTCTGAGATTTTTTTGTCAGCCAATGACAAAGAGTTATCCTGAGATTGTTTTGTCAGCCAATGACAAAGAGTTATCCTGAGATTTGTTTGTCAGCCAATGACAAAGAGTTTATCCTAAAATTGTTTTGTCAGCCAATGACAAAGAGTTATCCTAAGATTGTTTTGTCAGCCAATGACAAAGAATTATCCTGAGATTTTTTTTGTCAGCCAATGACAAAGAGTTATCCTGAGATTTTTTTGTCAGTCAATGACAAAGAGTTATCCTGAGATTTTTTTGCCAGCCAATGACAAAGAGTTATCCTGAGATTTTTTTGTCAGCCAATGACAAAGAGTTATCCTGAGATTGTTTTGTCAGCCAATGACAAAGAGTTATCCTGAGATTGTTTTGTCAGCCAATGACAAAGAGTTATCCTGAGATTTTTGTGTCAGCCAATAACAAAGAGTTTATACTGAGATTGTTTCGTCAGCCAATGACAAAGAGTTATTCTGAGATTTTTTTTGCCAGCCAATGACAGAGAGTTATCCTGAGATTATTTTTGTCAGCCAATGACAAAGAGTTTATCCTGAGATTGTTTTGTCAGCCAATGACAAAGAGTTATCCTGAGATTTTTTTGTCAGCCAATGACAAAGAGTTATCCTAAGATTGTTTTGTCAGCCAATGACAAAGAGTTATCCTGAGATTTATTTAGTCAGCCAATGACAAAGAGTTTATCCTGAGATTGTTTTGTCAGCCAATGACAAAGAGTTATCCTGAGATTGTTTTGTCAGCCAATGACACAGAGTTAGCCTGAGATTTTTTTTGTCAGCAAATGACAAAGAGTTTATCCTGAGATTGTTTTGTCAGACAATGACAAAGAGTTTATCCTGAAATTTTTGTATCAGCCAATGACAAACAGTTTATCCTGAGATTTTTTTGTCAGCCAATGACAAAGAGTTATCCTAAAATTTTAAAGTCAGCCAATGACACAGAGTTATCCTGAGATTGTTTTGTCAGCCAATGACAAATAGTTTATCCTGAGATTGTTTAGTCAGCCAATTACAAAGAGTTATCCTGAAATTTTTTTGTCAGCCAATGACAAAGAGTTTTCCTGAGATTTTTTTGTGAGCCAATGACAAAGAGTTTTCCTGAGATTTTTTTGTCAGTCAGTGACAAAGAGTTATCCTGAGATTTTTTTGTCAGCCAATGACAAAGAGTTATCCTGAGATTGTTTTGTCACCCAATGACAAAGAGTTATCCTGAGATTGTTTTGTCAGCCAATGACAAAGAGTTATCCTGAGATTTTTTTGTCAGCCAATTTCAAAGAGTTATCCTGAGATTTTTTTGTCAGCCAATGACAAAGAGATGAGCTGTAGATTTCAGTAAATGAAATACGATTAGTTTAAGATCGTTGTGTCAACCAAAGACAAAGAATGTAGCATACATGTTTTGTGTCAGCCACTGACAAAGTGTTTAGCAGGAGATTTTTGTGTCAGCCACTGACAAAGTGTTTAGAATTAGATTTTTGTGTCAGCCAGTGACAAAGAGTTTACCTGGATATTTTGTGTCAGCCATTGACAACGAGTTTTACTTCTGTAGCGTCACTTGTAATTGACTGCGAGTGAAAATTTTATTGAAAATAAATCAACATTAGATTTATATCATCTCTGGAACTAATCTTCTCATAAAATATCATTCACTTACTATTATTATTTGAGCTGAAAAAAATATTTCTTAATGTCGTATTCCTACAGTCCTCCGTTTAAATTATGTGTACAAAAGCCTGGAATTTGTCTAAATATGATTTGTATGGGACACTTTAGTCTTATTGTTAGTTCTGTAAAATGAGACGTTCAAAATTAGACCAGTTTCAGTAGCTTTTATATTCTTTTCGTTTGTTTTGCACTAAGCAATATCGGTGTGTGTGTGTGTGTGTGTGTGTGTGTGTGTGTAATTAGGACTTATAACGTAGCTTTAACAATTTGTCAGTAATAGCGCTACCATGACTGCAGTGTAGCAGTTCATAGTCATGTGTAGCATTGGGGCATCATGCCGCAGGCATGTAGCATGATGTCCCACCCACCCAGTCACATTATCCAGAGACCAGGCTTACCAGTCCTAACACTAACTTCTTAATGCTGAGCGCCTAGTGAGCAGCTGTTATTAGCATTTGTATAAGACTTTGGTATGACTATGCCGGGGTTCGAACGCAAGACCACCGCTTCAGATGCAGGCTCTAAAACCACTAGGCCATCGGAGCGGTCCCAATCGTGCGGTATAAGAATGACTTGCCTTGCGTCTGTTATTAACACATTGTCTTGCATATCATTTGTGTTTACGCCCAAAAAAGTTTTAGTGTTTGCTCATTTAACAATGAATGTACATTAATTGCTGCATTCAAATTTAGCTAAGCATTGTTTGAAAATTTGAGCCAACATGCTTCCACATTTTCAGGTTCTGAGCAGTGACGCAAAAGTTAAAATGTGTTACATTGGCAGTGTAAGCTTAGTAAATTGTGCACTATCCCCACATTCGCCCATCCATTACAACAACTAGTGTTAGAATGATAAAAATGGTGGTGATCAGTATGATGTTGCTTTTGTTACCATACCTATGATTGTATTCAAATATCCATATTGTTAATATATGCTTTTTGCTTATTTTGCATTTAGTGTAATTAGACGTTAACCAAACTTTGTGTACAAATTTTCTCTCATGGGACTTTGTGAATTACTTGAAATTAATCATGAGAAAATAGGAATGAATATTGCAATGATTATTAGGACACGTCATTCTCTGAATACATATAGTAGCCTTGTTTTGGGATAAATGATTCGTCAATAATCGGGATGACGTCTATGATCAAATTATGGACCAGTTGTGTATATACGTATATGTGTGTTTTGTGTGCTATTGAGATCAGAAAAAGAAGTAAATGAGATACTCGCGATTAAAAAAAAATTGTATTTATATACTCTATAACGGCGTGTCTTTCCTGAGAACACCTGTACGGTATACTACGTTAAGTGCGATACAGTTGAATCTAAAATGTCATCTGTAAATTATAGATGCAAATCACAGTATGATTGCACATCATGACGCCGAGATATGACAATCCCATTGTTAAGTGAGCAGACTGTGCAGGAATTAAAGGATCATAAGTAAACTTATCAAGCCATATTACACAAATAATGGGGTCCACTGAAGAGAGACATAACTTTATCGGTAAGTGTCAACACTGTTATTTTTTATGATCTTGTAAATGATGACGGTTATCTATAGGTAAGCATGGATCTGGAGTAGTAGAGTTACTCCGAATGATTTATTATTCTACAGTCTGCCACATTAACAGTTTTTGTTTTAATAAAACAAAAAAATAATAATGTTGAAACGCTTAAAAAGCAATTTTAGGTACTTAAGACAATCATTACTCTGATCACGTCACAATTATTCCAGATGTACAAATGTACTATATTCTGCATCATTTAGAGTTTAGCATTAATTCTGTTTTTATATTAAATAATGTAAAAAGCCAGTGATACATATGTACCAAGATATCAACCTAGCTAGTGCTATACATATAGAATTCATCGAATATGTTCACTCTCTTCCTCACTTTTCACCGAGAACTCCACACCTCCAAAAGTCCGAACGAGTTTTTCTAGCAAAGATATATAAACGATTCAATGTTGACGTCATATTTGTTCATTATTCAGGTGGACCTCATACTGGCTCATCATCTATATTGTTTAAGTTAAGGTAACTCATCATCAAGAGTGATCTCATAGTAGTTAATCATCAATGTTGACTTCAGATTGACTCATCATCAATGTTGCATTCATGTTAATTCATTATCAGGTTGATTTGATAATAACTTATCATCAATGCATCATCAGATTTGCCTTAACAGTAGCTCATCGTCAAGGTTTCCCTCATATTAGCGCATCATCAAGGTTTTGCTCATATTAGCTCATCATCAAAAGTTTCCCTCATATTAGCTCATCAACGAGGTTTCCGTCATATTAGCTCATCGTCAAGTTTTCCGTCAAATTAGCTCATCATCAAGGTTTCCGTCATATTAGCTCATCGTCAAGGTTTCCGTCATATTTGCTCATCGTTAAGGTTTCCGTCATATTAGCTCATCATCAAGGTTTCCCTCATATTAGTTCATCATCAAGGTTTCCTTCATATTAGCTCATCATCAAGGTTTTCCTCATTAGCTCATCATCAAGGTTTCCCTCATATTAGCTCATCAACTAGGTTTCCGTCATATTAACTCATCAACAAGGTTTCCGTCATATTAGCTCATCAACAAGGTTTCCATCATATTTGCTCATCATCAAGGTTTCCGTCATATTAGCTTATCGTCAAGGTTTCCGTCATATTAGCTCATCAACAAGGTTTCCATCATATTAGCTCATCATCGAGGTTTCCGTCATATTAGTTCATCGTCAAGGTTTCCGTCATATTAACTCATCATCAAGGTCGATTGCACATTAGCTCATCATCAAAGTTAATTGCATATGTGCACATCATCAAGGTTGATTGTACATTAGCTAATCAACAAGGTTTTAATTGTACATTTGCACATCAACAAGGCTGATTGTATATTAGGTCATTATCAAGGTTGAATGTATATTTGCTCTATATCAAGGTTGATAATATATTAGCTCATTATCACGGTTTATTGTATCTTAGTTCATCATCACGGTTGATTGTATATTAGGTCATTATCAAGGCTGATTGTACATTAGCTCATCATCAAGGTCGATTGTATAATAAATAGCTCATCATTTAGGTTGATTGTATATTAGCTCATCATCACGGTTGATTGTATATTAGCTCTTTATCAAGGTTGATTGTACACTAGCTCATCATCACGGTTGATTGTATAATAGTTCATCAGTTAGGTTGATTGTATATTAGCTCATCAGTTAGGTTGATTGTATATTAGCTCATCATCACGGTTGATTGTATATTAGCTCTTTATCAACGTTGATTGTACATCAGCTCAACAGTTAGGTTGATTGTACATTAGCTAATCAGTTAGGTTGATTCTATATAAGCTCATCATCACGGTTGATTGTATAATAGCTCATCATCACGGTTGATTGTATATTTGCTCTTTATCAATGTTGATAGTATATTAGTTCATCAGCACGGTTGATTGATTTTATATTAGCTCATTATCACGGTTGATTGTATACTAGTTCATCATGATGGCTGATTGAATATATTGTTAGCTCAATATCAAGGTTGATTGTATATTAGCTCGTCATCACGGTTGATTTTATATTTGCTCATAATCACAGATGATTGTATATTAGCTCATCATCACGGTTGATTGTGTATTAGGTCATTATCAAGGTTGATTGTATATTAGCTCATAATCAAGGTTGATTGTATATTAGCTCATAATCACGGATGATTGTATATTAGCTCATCATCACGGATGATTGTATATTAGGTAATTATCAAGGTTGACGTGTATATTAGCTCTTTATCAAGGTTGATTGTACATTAGCTCATCATCACGGTTGATTGTATATTAGCTCAATATCAAGGTTGATTGTATATTAGGTAATTATCAAGGTTGACGTGTATGTTAGCTCTTTATCAAGGTTGATTGTACATTAGCTCATCATCAAGGTTGATTGTATAATAAATAGCTCATCAGTTAGGTTGATTGTATATTAGCTCATCATCACGGTTGATTGTATATTATATTAGCTCATCATCACGGATGATTGTATATTAGCTCATTATCAAGGTCGATTGTATATTAGTTCATCATCACGGTTGATTGTATAATAGCTCATCATCAAGGTCGATTGCAAATTAGCTCATCATCAAAGTTAATTGTATATTTGCACATCAACAAGGCTGATTGTATATTAGGTTATTATCAAGGTTGATTGTATATTTGCTCTATATCAAGGTTGATAATATATTAGTTCATTATCACGGTTGATTGTATCTTAGTTCATCATCACGGTTGATTGTATATTAGGTCATTATCAAGGCTGATTGTACATTAGCTCATCATCAAGGTTGATTGTATAATAAATAGCTCATCAGTTAAGTTGATTGTATATTAGCTCATCATCACGGTTGATTGTATATTAGCTCTTTATCAAGGTTGATTGTACACTAGCTCATCATCACGGTTGATTGTATAATAGCTCATCAGTTAGGTTGATTGTATATTAGCTCATCAGTTAGGTTGATTGTATATTAGTTCATCATCACGGTTGATTGTATATTAGCTCTTTATCAACGTTGATTGTACATTAGCTCATCAGTTAGGTTGATTGTACATTAGCTAATCAGTTAGGTTGATTGTATAATAGCTCATCATCACGGTTGATTGTATATTTGCTCTTTATCACTGTTGATAGTATATTAGTTCATCAGCACGGTTGATTGATTTTATATTAGCTCATTATCACATTTGATTGGATACTAGTTCATCATGACGGCTGATTATATATTAGCTCAATATCAAGGTTGATTGTATATTAGCTCAATATTAAGGTTGATTGTATATTAGCTCTTTATTAAGGTTGATTGTATATTAGGTCATTATCAAGGTTGACGTGTATATTAGCTCTTTATCAAGGTTGATTGTACATTAGCTCATCATCACGGTTGATTGTATATTATACTAGCTCATCATCACGGATGATTGTATATTAGCTCATTATCAAGGTTGATTGTATATTAGTTCATCATCACGGTTGATTGTATATTAGCTCATCATCACAGTTGATTGTGTATTAGGTCATTATCAAGGTTGATTGTATATTAGCTCATAATCACGGATGATTGTATATTAGCTCATCATCACGGATGATTGTATATTAGCTCATCATCACGGTTGATTGTATATTAGGTTATTATCAAGGTTGATTGTATATTAGGTTATTATCAAGGTTGATTGTATATTAACTCAATATCAAGGTTGATTGTATATTAGTTCATCATCACGGTTGATTGTATAATAGCTCATCATCACGGATGATTGTATATTAACTCAATATCAAGGTTGATTGTATATTAGTTCATCATCACGGTTGATTGTATAATAGCTCATCATCACGGATGATTGTATATTAGGTTATTATCAAGGTTGATTGTATATTAGGTTATTATCAAGGTTGATTGTGTATTAGTTCATCATCACGGTTGATTGTATATTAGGTTATTATCAAGGTTGATTGTATAATAGCTCATCATCACGGTTGATTGTATATTAGGTTATTATCAAGGTTGATTGTATATTAGTTCATCATCACGGTTGATTGTATATTAGGTTATTATCAAGGTTGATTGTATATTAGTTCATCATCACGGTTGATTGTATATTAGGTCATTATCAAGGTTGATTGTATATTAGTTCATCATCACGGTTGATTGTATAATACCTCATCATCACGGTTGATTGTATATTAGGTTATTATCAAGATTGATTGTATATTAGGTTATTATCAAGGTTGATTGTATATTAGGTCAATGTCATCTTTGCTCATGTCACAATTCTTACAAGATTATCTTTATATTGGCTCATTTCAAAGTTTGCATCATATTAGCTAATCGTCACGGTCCATAAAATATATAAACTCATTCTCGTGTTTAATGTTTCTTGATACGAATAAGATTAAAGTTGTCATAAAAAAAGCAAAGTGCATAATTAAATTCTGAAAAATGCTTCGTCGAGTTTTGTTAACAGTTTAATATGGATTTTGTAAATAAGAGTTCCTTATATCGCAAGCTGTCTCTTACAAAGTTCATATTCTTATTCAGATATTTAATGACTTAAATTTAATACTGCCTGACAAGGTAATGTTGATGACGGTTACAAAGGTTGGTTCAAATACATACTTTTAAACAAATGAACTTCTTTGTTATGGATTATATATAATTGTTAACGTAATACGTGTAATTATTTTGTATCATCACATATGCTTAATTTTACTTACTGTATTCAACATTTCCAACAATAAACTTTACTTCAGACTTGTACATATTACTCCAAATGGGCTAATGCGGTATTTCGAGTGGTAAATCTATTTTCGTGTGAGATTTTAAGTTGAAACGGCCAGAACCCCGATGCCTTAAAATTCAGACGAGGCAGTTTTGATTGGAACTGACAATGTAAGCCGTTTATTGATCAGAACATGTTCGAGAGAGATAAAAGTGTTATGATAAAGGGGCAAGGACTGCATATGTGGTAAAAAAAATTAAATTGAATGTTGACGTTTAAAGTCAAACTTGGGTTAGTGAAATAATGAGAACATATTGTCCTTGAAAATTGTATGAATGAATCTAAAAGACACACATATTTTTTTTTTATTTCAGAAGAGACCAGTAATGGAACACTAAAGAGAAGAGAGCTAGAACGACTTCACAACGAGTAATATATGCTGATCCATTTATGACATCTTGTTTTATGTGTGTGTGTGTGTGTGCGTGCGTGTGTGTGTGTGCTATTTCGTTGCTTTGATGCTCTCTCGTGCGACATTCCGACAATGCTTTCTATCAGAATCCATAGCAAAATCCTTTCCACTTACAAGCGAAAATTCATTTCATTACAAAGACTGAGTTATTTAGACATGGAATCGAACGACATTAATTCAACTTCCAAAATTTCTAAAATTAAGATCACATTAACATGTCATTAGCTTGATAATAATGTTTGCAAAAACTGCAATATATATGTGACTATTTGTTCCGTCTCTATCGAAAACAATTTTGTTTGATTCCTAAAATATGCTGGTCATGCAACGTTTACCACATGTGGGAATTTCATGACAAAACAAATTGCTTAAGAAAGGAACGATATTTTATCAATTAAAAGATGAGGAACAATTAAAAAAATAAAAGAACAAAGAGACAAATTAAAAAGTATAATAAGAATTTGAGAAACGAAAATAAATTTTCAGATCTTATTTAGCTTTTGGAATGAATGGATTTGCAAGAATTATCACCATTTTTACTTTGAAGATAAGCAACAGCGTTTTCTAATTTCTTGCACTTATCCGGATGCACCGTGTAATTTTAATCGTATTATGATGATACACACATATTAATGAAACGAATTTTTATATCGTATTATGATGATACACACATAGTAATGAAACGAATTTTTATATCGTATACGTCTCAGTATAAATTGCAGACAAACGTTTTATATATTACAATATTACAATAATACAAATAAAAAAATAAATATACCAATACTCTGACAATACTGCTTTTTAATATCTGACGTTGACAAAACAACAACAAGAACGAACAACAAAAACAACAACTAAAAATAATATCATATTATATTATATTATTATATTATAATGATAATTTGTTATTATATTATATTAAAAGATATTAATAATTACAATAATATTAATATCATCATTATTATTAGTGTTATTATTATTATTATTATTATTATTATTATTATTATTATTATTATTATTATTATTATATTATCATCATCGTCATCATTATTATACTGTAATGAGAATATACACAATTAAACTCACATTTCAAAGACAATTTTTAAATTTAAAATATGTCTAAACATATTGGGGTTTGATACTTTGCTACAAATGAACTTGAAAAATATGTATTCCTCTTAGTACTAAAATTTCCTAACATACTTGCCTCTACTCACTAGTTGATGTAAATGCCTAAAGTATACAACAATGAATACATTCATATCACGTGCATGATGAAAATGCCTAAAGTGTACAACAATGAATACATTCAGATCATGTGCATGATGAAAATGCCTAAAGTGTACAACAATGAATACATTCAGATCACGTGCATGATGAAAATGCTTAAAGTGTACAACAATGAATACATTTAGATCACGTGCATGATGAAAATGCTTAAAGTGTACAACAATGAATACATTCAGATCACGTGCATGATGAAAATGCCTAAAGTGTACAACAATGAATACATTCAGATCACGTGCATGATGAAAATGCCTAAAGTGTACAACAATGAATACATTCAGATCACGTGCATGATGAAAATGCTTAAAGTGTACAACAATAAATACATTCAGATCACGTGCATGATGAAAATGCCTAAAGTGTACAACAATAAATACATTCAGAGCACGTGCATGATGAAAATGCTTAAAGTGTACAACAATGAATACATTCAGATCACGTGCATGATGAAAATGCCTAAAGTGTACAACAATAAATACATTCATATCACGTGCATGATGAAAATGCTTAAAGTGTACAACAATGAATACATTCAGATCACGTGCATGATGAAAGTGTACAACAATGAATACATTCAGATCACGTGCATGATGAAAATGCCTAAAGTGTACAACAATGAATACATTCAGAACACGTGCATGATGAAAATGCTTAAAGTGTACCATAATGAATTCATTTAGATCACGTGCATGATGAAAATGCTTTAAGTGTACTATAATTAATTCATTTAGATCAGTAGCAGCATCGTCAATATTGATTAAGTCATGTTATTTAATATTTGTGTCTTAATCAAGATTTTATTGATTCAAGTCTCATATAAGCTTGACAGCATATTTATTGATGGATTATGGAATATACACATGGACGTACGGATTCAAACATGTATCAGCTCATTTTTAAGTAGGGGTTCACAAAAAACTAACCCTTTAACGAAGCAATTGGATCTTTTGTTATGTTACCAACTCTTAAATATTTTGTTCCTAGAGGTCAATCAACATCATCATTATTATCAATACCATCATCATCATGAACATCTACAATAACGACAGCAACAGCAACAACAGCAATACTACTACTAATGATAATAATAACAATAACGGCAACTCAACCACCATCACCACCAATAATAATAGTACTACTACTACTACTACTACTACTACTACTACTACTACTACTACTATTAATAATAATAATAATAATAATAATAATAATAATAATAATAGCAAGAAAAATGGCAACATAAGCAGCAATTTCAAGCCAATGTTATCATACTATATCCGAAAGCACTCTGATGACATAGCACTCGTACTGGAATGAAAAGCTAATTATGTATTCTCTGCTTATTCAGGAGACGGCTAGTCAGAAGAACATTATTGGAAAAGATCCTCTTGTTTCTTGTGGTGATGTTAGCCATTACAGTTGGATGTCTGGCTGGCGTTATAGTCAATATCTCCAACAAAGAGGTAACTGTAAAAGTTCAGTCCAATTGTAAATCTGCCACGTCTGAGGAAGTAACACCTGCCAGTGAATCAAAACCGGATTATTGTGGAGAAAAAGATGGACTGAACAAGTCACATAGTCCGTACATGGGTAGGTTGATAATATCATTCGTGTAGTTATATATGATTAATTATGTTTCAATCTATTAATATTTCAAACTACTAATATAATGAAATGTTAGTCGACTGCTCTGTATTTTGTAGCGTATCATATCATTAAGCAATGGTAATTTGTAATCCATGATATTGATATTAAAACTTTAATACATTGGTAATTTGTTATCCATGATATTGATATTAAAACTTTAATACATTGGTAATTTGTTATCCATGATATTGATATTAAAACTTTAATACATTGGTAATTTGTTATCCATGATATTGATATTAAAACTTAAATACATTGGTAATTTGTTATCTATGATATTGATATTAAAACTTTAATACATTGGTAATTTGTTATCCATGATACTGATATTAAAACTTTAATACATTGGTAATTTGTTATCCATGATATTGATATTAAAACTTTAATACATTGGTAATTTGTTATCAATGATATTGATATTAAAACTTTAATACATTAATAATTTGTTATCCATGATATTGATATTAAAACTTTAATACATTGGTAATTTGTTATCCATGATATTGATATTAAAACTTTAATACATTGGTAATTTGTTATCCATGATTGTTTGTTTGTTTGATTAGGATTTTTAACGTAGCTTTAACAATTTTTCAGTCATATCGCTACGATGTCTGCTGTGAGGCAGTTTATAGTGATGTCTAGCACTGAGGCATCATGCCGCAGACATGTAGCATGATGTCCCACCCAGTCACATTATCCTGACACCAGGCCGACCAGTCCTAACACTAACCTCTTAATGCTGAGCGTCAAGCGAGGCAGCTGTTAGTAACATTTTTTTAAGTCTTTGGTATGACTCGGCCGGGGATCGAACCCACGAACTCCCGCTTTCCCAGGCGAACGCTCTAACCACTAGGCCACCGGAGCGGTGTGTTATCCATGATATTTATATTAAAACTTTAATACATTGGTAATTTGTTATCCATGATATTGATATTAAAACTTTAATACATTGGTAACTATGCATGTAAATAAAAGTTTAGAATAATATTGAAACAGTGATTTTAATTTAAACGGTGGTTTTAGCTCATTTTATCATACTATATCATGTAAAAGTGCCAATCGGAGCACCTCCTGGCTTCTACAAAATGTTATTTTTAGAAAAAGAGTGAATATTGCAACTTTAAATGTTAGAATACGACAGAAAAAGTATATAATTTTAAATTGGCTAAATAGAAATTATTATAATAAGAAAAATAGTTCCGATCCTTGGAGAAAAGGTGTTTTAATTTGGAAAATGCATCGTAATTATTACTATTTCCATTGACGGATCTCCAGAGCCGAGTAATTCCGCTTCTCTACATACACCCCCACTAGTGATTCATGGATAATTTATGAAGTAATATGAACTTTTCGTTGGATCCAGCAATATATTGTCTGAGCCGATTCGATAAGCTGCTTAGAGTAGGTAAATTCCCCAGTAACCACTTTGTGGCGCCGTAACGAGGCCAAGGAAAGTATCAGACAAATACTATCGCTCCTTCAAGGATAGAACGGTAGGATATATGTTATCTTTATTCTTGGTGTCTACAAGGCACACACATTTCGGATCTCAATGGCAAAGTAAAGCCGCTGATACATTCCTGGTTAATGTACCTGGGGCTGATGAAAAAGCAGCTTGGGAAGTTCGTCAACCCCAGGTAATTACGAGTGTAAGAAGGTGTTTACGTATCAACAAAATCAGCTGATATCAGTCTCCCGTGGTTTCTGCAAGCTATTTTAACCTTCTTGAGGACCTAACCAGTATACAAATGTACATTGTTATTACTATTTGCTTTTGTCTCATTTTGTCTGATTTTCTCACATTTTGTGTGATTTTGTCTCATTTATGTTATATTGTCTCAGTGTAATTTTGTCTCATTTTGTGTGATTTTGTTTTGCAGAAGTGTGTCTTACAGAGGGATGTGTACTCGCAGGTAAACCTGTTTACATTTTACGAATGCTTTCATCGAGCTCAGGTCTGAAATTATGCCAGATTTGGTAGCTCACCAGGTTTATCTTCCTGACGTTATTCAGTATGTATATGAATTGTGTCATTCCAGTAATTATTTTCAATATTAAAAAAGACACAAAACAAAGTTAAATCCAAATGTGTATTCACTTCTTACAATACAATTCCACTCTGTTTAAAACACACAGAAGTGTCTTTGGGTAGCCATATTTTAAATTTCTGCGATTATATTTATTGGAGAACATCGCCACATTGGGTGCCACATATTTGATGGACCACGCTGCAGCGCATTTTCCAGTAAGGACATAAAAATTTGCTGATGGTACGGGTTACCTGTCTGTGCCGGCAATAAATTTCCTAATGGTTTAGCGTACCTGATAGTATCGGAAATTAAAGTCTTAACGGTACATAGTACCTGACAGTACTTCCACCACTGTATGCCTCACAAGAAAACAATATCTGAATCTTCACGTCATTGATCGACAATTCATTCAGGTGTAATGTAAAACAAATTTGATAATGGAAAAGCAAGAGATTTAAAACAAATCATGCAATTATTGCAACTCAACGTTAATTTCTCTAACACATCGAATTTATGTAACAGGCTATGATTTAGGAGTGTTATATCAACCTAGGGAAGTACATTAAAAAAATATTATGTTGACAATATTTTCTCTTTTTTGTCTCTCACTATAATCTACTTAATGCAAGGCACGAGCGACAAACAGTAAAATTCTTCCCCAGTTGTTTAGACACTAAAATGTGTGTCAATCACCAATATATCTATGTATGAAGTGCTAGGATGATTGTTTTCTCACAATACGGAAATAACCGAAAAGTTACAACCATCCCTCAAAGGTCGACATAGACGTGACAAACGTGATTCGAATATAGCATGGCTTCTGCAAATTGGAGTTTATCTAACATGCAATTGTCCTTCACACTTTCATCTACCGTTTGGAAAGGTTTCTAGATAGGATTACTGACGGGACGGTTTATTTTAATTGCCGAAATGATGAATTATGTTATAAAGAAAACTATACGTGATATAAACGTCAGAGAGTGTGACATGCACCAAGAGAGAGAGAGAGAGAGAGAGAGAGAGAGAGAGAGAGAGAGAGAGAGAGAGAGAGAGAGAGAGAGAGAGAGGGGGGGGAGAGAGTCAATATAAATAAATAGAGAAATTAAGGTCAATTGAAAAGCAATGGTGTCAGGCCGGTTGAGTTTAATGCAAACTACTAGGAAGGTTTCAAGTACAATAAATGTGTATTATTTGCTTAGTTTTTTTAATGACGCAAGTAATGAAGGAAATCCGATAGTTCATTATAATCTTCTAAATTTTAATAGATGTGGAGTATGTATGTATGTATGTATGTATGTATGTATGTATGTATGTATGTATGTATGTATGTTTGTTTGATTAGGATTTTTAACGTAGCTTTAACAATTGTTCAGTCATATCGCTACGATGTCTGCAGTGAGGCAGTTTATAGTGATGTCTAACACTGGGGTATCATGCCTCAGACATGTAGCATAAACATAAAATATTACTCTTTTCAACGTCAAATGATATTGGACATTCATATAAAAATCAATTACTACTCTTTTCAACGTCAAATGATATTGAACATTCATATACAAATCAATTACTACTCTTTTCCACGTCAAATGATATTGGACATTCATATACAAATCAATTACTACTCTTTTCCACGTCAAATGATATTGGACATTCATATACAAATCAATTACTACTCTTTTCCACGTCAAATGATATTGGACATTCATATACAAATCAATTACTACTCTTTTCCACGTCGAATGATATTGGACATTCATATAAAAATCAATTATTACTCTGGTTAGTGTCAAAATTAGTATGTACCGGCAATCAAGTTTTTGTTTTCATACACCTTACAATTGTACAACACAATAGCAATTACACATAACAAAACTGCGGGGCCCCGAGTGGTCGAGTGGTCAAAAGCGCTCTCTGTTACGGATCACTTCCATCTCACCTCTGTCTGCGTGGGTTCGAATTCGGCTAATGTAGTTATGTCAGAAAGCTTGCTAGTAGCTTCTCGTGGGTCGGTGGTTCTTTCTGGGGGTTTTCCCTGGTTCTTCCTCCACCAATAATACTGGCCGCCATGAATGGCCGGCCTATCGTGTGCTGAAAAATAGCATTAAACCCTACAACAACAACATAAAAAAACTTAACTTAGATTCTGTCTTTGCATTGATATAAACAAAGGGCATTCGAATTCGAACCAAAGACGCTAATATATCATGGAACCACATTTGATCCATTTATCACTTAGTTCCTCAAAAAAGCATTCCTCCTCTGGCCCAAGCTCTCCATTAACATATTGCTTTATATACATGTTGGCCTTAACCCCATTCATCAGCCATGCATCATTGCACTGGTTGCAAAGAATAAAGAGTACAATGGTTCTGGTCGGTTTACTTAAATGCATGGATAGAACGCGTAAAATAATGTTGTTTCTTTAACGTTGTTTTTAATTAACGTCGGTAGATTTCAAATATAGAAAGACATGTCCGCGAGACGGACTTAGCAACTTTCTTTTTATCTCTCCGCCGATAGAATCACATGTGTTTTATAGCTTTTTCAAACACTAATTATAGATAAACCAGGCAATATATTTCCAATATACTTTGCTTAATAGACGGTTTGTAGATTTCAATAGAATTATGCTCAGAAGAGGATCTTTAAATGCCGATTTATCGAGACACACATTGCAACATAATATAGGACTAAACGTTTTGCTTTTGAATTTCCTCCCTGCTGTTAAAAATTTGCAGCTTTCAAGAAACTTGCGTTTGTCGTACTACAATGTCAGTTATAATTGTAGTCGATTATATTCAATTTCCAGTATTATTAGTTGGTGTTGTGATTGGTAAATTAATTTCATTTATCAATACGTGTATATTGATTGATACGCTGTGACGACCAACATCTTTATGTAATTCCCCAACAGAAATACAGGTAGGCAAACAATGCGTTACATCTCATTGTACGGTAAGTTGAGAACAGAATATATATATATATATATATATATATATATATATATATATATATATATATATATATATATATATATATATATATATATATATATATGTGTGTGTATGTATGTATGTATGTATGTATGTATGTATGTATGTATGTATGTATGTATGTATGTATGTATGTATGTATGTGTGTGTGTGTGTGTGTGTGTGTGTGTGTGTGTGTGTGTGTGTGTGTGTGTGTGTGTGTTGTGTGTGTGTGTGTGTGTGTGTAACGATTGTTGAGTATTAGTAGTATTCTTATCGAATGCATCTAAGGGCAATTGAAAAAACAGATCAAAAACGTATTACACCGTATTTAATAGAGATATGACATTTATTAGTTATATCACACTATCCACGTCCTGTCAGTCTGATTAAAGATGAGCAAAACCTTTCAGATATTATCATATTTTATAGGTCTAGCGTCATAATATTTAGTGTGAATGTGGTATGTTAGATTTCCATAGACGATATGCTCGAGACTAATGAACGATATATGCATTTCATTGAGTACGTGGAAACCTCAGTATTATCACGAGTGACGAAACCATGCGTTAAGTGAATATACTTAAAGATTTCACCCAGTCAAGTAAATATGATATTTTATAAAACTTTGCAGATCGTAAAAAACAAGTGTTGTGATTACTGTCACTAATTTTATGTACATGCTATATTTTGTCCATAGCTGCACTCATTGTGGAATCCATTGACCCTAAAGTTGACCCATGTGAGGATTTCTTTGAGTACGCATGCGGAGCTTGGAAGAGAAAGCACGTGATCCCACAGGATATGTCCAACCTTTATGCATATGGCGTTCTCCGTGAAAATGTTTTAACAAAAGTCAAGGGTAATTTCAATGTTCGTAATTTCCGTTTTATTCCATTCATCCACCATTTCTTTGGCTTGCCAACCTTTTCCCGTTGTTTGTTAAAAATGATGATGACGATAACAACTAACATCATAATGAGTAGACACAATTATTTTCTTTTACCATTACGTTTATACACCGCCATAATCAAATGTTTCTGTGTTTCGAAACTTTTTCACTTATCGAAATGTTTATGTGAGTCTCCTGCTGGTACACATCTAGCTGTCGCTTACGTTCGAATGAAGTTTCAATCAGCCCTGTTTATTATGAAACTGCCTCAATGGCCTCAAATAAACTATATTACATTTGTCACAACCCCGCTACTGTATTATAAGTAATACTGCAGATCCACTACGGTATAACAAGTAATACTGCAGAAAGTGTGCATTAAAATGTATTGACTCACGAGCCCCAGTTAGCAAGTCCGACTCTCTACATACATATAACAACTCAAGGTTTGATAAGTAACACTTTTTATCAAAGTTACGAATCAATGCAAGAATTCCATGGACATAAATCTTCATCTCAGTATATAATAATGCAATTACCTTTTTTTACTTGTTCTGTCCTATTGTGAGAGAGTCTATGTTCATTGGGTTTTCCAAAGTACTCAACTAATTTCTCTTCTTTCATCTTTCCTTCCTTTTCTTCCTTCTATACAACTGTGTCTACCCTGGAAGTCTCCACGGCTTCGTTTTATTCTCTCGGTGTCGTCACTTCGTACACAGAATGAATCTCTCAGCGCCGACTCTCACGGGCACCCTGGGAGCTTTCTTTGTGAAGTTTGTTTACACAGTTCAATTCTCTTCTTTTTACTTTTTCTTGGGGGGGGGGGGAGAGAGAGAAATAAACACCAAAAGGTGTTTTATTTGTAGTTGCATCCCCCATGAGATATGTTGTTTTTTTATTTTAAATTTTAAATTCGATCAAAAATAATTTTCTATTGATGGGGTATTTGTTTAAGTTCTTTTGACGAGTTAAGTCTCTGAGTGGCTTTTAGCTAAAATGCCCTTCTCAACATTAGCTTTCTGCTTTACTTAACCAATACGTCTCTTTCCTTCGAGATCTAGCAACTCACTAATAATAATATAATTTTCCTAATTAGTTGTAATTGGACGATTTGTAAAAGCAAATTGTTCTCTGCCCGAATAGTTAAAGCACAAAACGGATTATGATTCTTATCACAGATCCACTGCATTGTTTGTGTTCTATAGCCATATCACAAATTTTGTGTACATGAAGCGTAGAACGCCTGGTGACTCGTAACGTTCTGCATAATAGGCGTAATGGCCGAGTCATCCAAATGCTTTTCATTCATTTTGTTACACTGTTCTGCTGATTGGTGCAATAAAGTCCTCTTGTGACACTTAAAGCCTATCATTTTGTCCTCATTTCAAATAAGATTTAGAAACCTATTAAAGAGATTCAATCGTTATTGGATTAATTTGATCAATTTAATTTCGAATGACTACTCGTGTAAAGCCCTTATTATGGTTTCACCGTATATGAAAATTATATACAATACATAATTCAATAATTCATTAAATACAATCAGTCTGAAAATACTAACATATAAACATGAAGTACATCATGCTTACATCAGTGGATGTTTTCAATGCTTAATGGAATCTGAGTCTGAGTGCATATATATATATATATATATATATATATATATATATATATATATATATATATATATATATATATATATATGTATATGTGTGTGTGTGTGTGTGTGTGTGTGTGTGTGTGTTAAAACCTTGATAGAACCTTAGTGCAAATGTATCAATAGTAGCAAGTTTTTCCCCTTACAGAATCTAAGTGCAAATATATCATTATTAACGAAAGTTATTACTCCGTATTTATATTAAAGGATTATTTCATTTTTTCTTTACGGAATATCATGAAGTAATATTCTCAAACTATTTAGAAATATTATCGGAATAATTCTAAAGTGCCCAAATCCATCATATTGATATGCTTGACAGCTTAGCATCTCAAATAATGTTCTTTTTTGCATTGTAGGTATTTTGGAAGAGGAAGTAAATAAAAATGATCTTAAAGCGCAAAAGAATGCTAAAAATCTGTACCAGTCTTGTATGAATGAGAGTAAGTATGTTTTGACCTCTCACATACCATTAATCAATGTAAAGGCCGACTTGTACAAACAAAACCAAACTAATACACACGGACAGAGCAAACAATGCTTGCCAAATATGGGGAATGATTGCTACAAATACATTACTTAACTTTACGTTAGCCTGCATCAATTCTCGTTTGCCGCAACGTGCACAGAATGATGGTCTTTCAAATACAGATGGTATTACCTGGTTTATCGAGTGATTCAACAATTATAAATTTCTTCCGACTGCGACGTTAATATTGCACTCTGTTTAGTTATTTTAAATACTATAAGTGTAAAACAACCATGAAACATCATCCTCATATGTATTTCTATGAAACATCATCCTTATATTTGTTTCTATCAAACATCACCATTATATTTGTTTCTATGAAACACCATTATTTTATTTGTTTATATGAAACACCATCCTTTTATTCGTTTCTATGAAATACCATCCTTATATTTGTTTCTATGAAACATCATCCTTATATTAGTTTATATGAAACACCATCCTTATATTTGTTTCTATGAAATACCATCCTTATATTTGTTTCTGTGAAACATCATCCTTATATTTTTAACATCATCCTTATATTTGTTTCTATGAAACATCATCCTTATATTTTTAACATCATCCTTATATTTGTTTCTATGAAACATCATCCTTATATTTTTAACATCATCCATATATTTGTTTCTATGAAACACCATCCTTATACTTGTTTCTAGGTTTTTTACAGAGCGTGTAGTCAAGTCTAATAAATGAGTATAGCGTAATCAGCCTAATATTTCGCTTCGAGGGTTTAAGAGTGTAAATACAAATGGAAAACACATGGGAAGTAACTTTATAAAACTAAGACACGAAGAATTAGCTTATTATTGTCTCCCCTTTACAATAACTTGGGTACATTAATATGAAACCATTATCCTTAATTAAAATTTTACCTTTTGCAACATAATAATGCAAGTAACAACTAGTAAGCACATAATTGTCAGTTCACAATACTAAATGTGTTATATAAATTTATCAATCACATAATTCGTATCATATTCAATTGTTGTTGTATTGGGTTCTCTATGTTATCCAAAGCAGAGAAGGCCATTAACTGCTTTCGGAAGAGTAGTTTCAGTATTGTGGCTAGGGCGATATAATGTACATTTCTAAAAAGACCGTTTGAATTCAGATGAGATACTAGCTGGGATAAAACTACTTTTTCTAAGATTTTTTTAACATGAATTTGAGATTAGAAGAAAGTGGTGTACGTTTGTTCCTTGAAATTAGCTTCTTAGTAATCTCGACGATTTCTTCGCAGCTGAAACTGTCCGTGATACTAGTACTGTATTGGGCTAATTTCGCTTCATGGACTATGTTTGTGAGGTTCTTCTTAGAGGCCTCATAGATCCGCTTATGAATAGCGAGTCTGGTAGAAAGCCAAAGTCTCTCAGCTTTACGGATGCGTTTCTTTTCTTGCCTCGTTTACATTTAAGTAATGATGAATGTAGTCCCAGTTCGTTTCTTCTAGTGCATACTTTAGTGTGGAGAGCCAAGAAGTGGTCATTTAAAGCAAATCATAAGTCTATCATAGCATAAACGGGTAGACTGCTGAGTATTACATGATGGCGATTTGTTCAACAACAAAGACTGATGTAGCAGTGGAGCAAGACATTTGAGAAAACGTCTTTTTGTTCTCGTTTACAAAACAAGGAGATGAATAAACACATACGAACTGAACAGCCAACGCAGTAAAGTAGACGAATACAGACAGTAATAATAATACTAATGAGGACTTTGTATAGCGCCTAACCTTTAGAAGCTCTAAGCGCTTTAGAACATCTATAATGGTATTATTACAATAAAAAAGCACATATATAATGAAAATCGGTACACAAAATAGAACAGATGCTTCACGCCGGTTAAGCGATAGCGGCCATCTTGTAATGGTATATATGAATGGTACGGTTTTAATCGCTGTCCTTCTCTTCTCTTATTTCGTTCTGATTCCCCAAAATTGCAATGATACTTTGGCTTCCGTTTATGAAGTAAGTTTCTCTTATCCATGCAGATTATGCGAGGAGATCATATAATGCGGGATTTAATATTTCAAGGCAGCACATAGATTTGTTTTAGCATATGCCGTTGTTTATGGTTTTGTTACCACATACACAGTATGTTGCTTACATATACAGCTTTCTTTTGTTAGAAATCCTAATAATTTGACAAACGTTAGTGACCCTCTAACGGCAATCAGGTAAAAAATCATAAATTAATTAAACAAAACTGTTATTTTTTGTACATTTCTATAAACTTGATGTTTTGTAATTTTAAATTTTGTGTAGGATAAAAACAAATTGAACGATCTTTGATTACTTGCATGGATGGTCCTGGCTTTAAAAAAAAAAAAAATGTAACAAAAAAAAAATGGACAACTTCAATATTTCGTCGCCAATTTTCAAAACATGTCACCAGAACAAGTAGTGAATACTTTTCCAAGCGTACTAATGTAATATGCAATGCAAAATGAAAAATATGGGATAGTTATTATTTTATTGTCAACAAACACTACAGCCATACTATTTCAAAATCAATCTGACTTATTTCTACGTTCATGGTCTATGCATCACATATCAAAGTTTGTGCATAGGTATGACTGTTGGTGCCTGAAATAAATTCATTATCAAAACTAATATATCTACTTTCCTGTCATCTACAACCCCCACCCCACCCTCTCTCTCTCTCTCTCTCTCTCTCTCTCTCTCTCTCTCTCTTCTCTCTCTCTCTCTCTCTCTCTCTCTCTCTCTCTCTCTCTCTCTCTCTCTCTCTCTCTCTCTCTCTCTCTCGCGCGCGCGCGCGCGTGCTTTATCATATTCTTTTAGCAGAAACATGAGATATTAAGCAAATCTATAGAATGTATATTTTACTTTCGAAATAATAGTTTTGTAAAGAATTTTTGTTAAAATAATTTTAAAACTACAACCATGTGATCGTACTTTGCAATGTAAGATACATAACGTATAATGCGACTATCAATTGCATGCATTTACAAATTATATCTTCGTCAATCAGGAGTTCAGTAATTATTTTTTGCTGCACTTTAGAAGCTTTTTCTTGTAGTGAATTGCTTCTCATATCCCAATATTGATCATAGAATGCTGTAGCGTTTTTCTCTACGACCAAACTATGGTCTCTATTCCCACCAATGAAACCTGCACGAATCAACAGCTGGCATTAATTTTCCGAATATATAAGCATTAATTACCATCAGTAAGTTGAAAGAAAGGAATGAAGAAACGTATCGAAGATCATATACCCCTACCCTGATAATAAAATAAATGTAAAGAAAATAATTCGGAATAACTATGTTATTTAGTAAGTAGTGTTATGAGTATATGGGTTAACAATAAGGAAATAAAGTGGGCTATAAAATGATGGAAATAGTTATTACATGCATGGTAGCATGAGACCACGTTTGAACTGTTAATATAAATTAGCACCCATTTTATGCGATGTTAGTTATGAGCAAAAAGGGCATTATTTATTTTTTAATCAATTGCTAGTGATTCCACTCACTGTGAAACAGTCGGTGTTTTGGAAGTATGTCAAAGGGCTTGCAAGTGTAGAACAGATGGTTTTGTTTAAAGTATATTAAAGGGATTGCTAGTGCTTTCACTCACTGTAGATCAAGCGGTTTCTTTGAAGTATGTCAAAGGGCTTGTTAGTGCATTCACTCACTGTGGAAAATGCGGTTTCTTTGACGTATGTCAAAGGGCTATATACTGCTCTCACTCACCGTGGAACATGCGGTTTCTTCGAAGTATGTCAAAAGGCTTGCTAGTGCTTTCACTCACTGTGTAACAGGCGGTTTCTTTGAAGTATTTCAAAGATTTTGAGCATCGCCTTTAGCTATTGTGCAGTTTGGGCACAAACTGACCAGAATAAGAAATGGGGCACGTTGAGGGAAGATAACACAGTCCACAGGGAGAAATGACGTGTCGTTTAAATTCCACGTGTATTGGACCCAATAAATCGGTGATTCTCTTAATCAAAAGGAAGCTTAAATATGCCCCAAAAGGTCCCGATAGTTAATACCAATCTTTGTGGTTTCTTAGTCAATCTCTCAACTTGGGTTTTGGAAAGATTTATTTTGTGCGCGACATTCTAGAATTACTGAAGGGTATCAAATAAATATATTCAACGACTATTTTAATTCTTTGGAAATACTTCTGTACATTTGAAATTTCAACATAGAAGTAACATTTTTTGTTGGAACGTATTCGGATCTCTTGATGGTGAGCAGCAGAGAGGGAGTCACAATCGTGGCGTCGATCTAGCCAGGGATCTCACCCCACCCCAATCAGGGTCTTGTAGGAATGTTGATTTTAACTGTAAAGATGCTACTTTGTTATGTAACAAATAAAAATTTATCATCTGCGACATACTGCACTGATCGTGTTATAATAACGAAATAGTTTTAGCAGATGTCATTGATGTAATTCGTGTTATTTCTCCTGTATCAAGGATAATTTATTTAACAGGCCTCGGTGTTTTGTTAGGGTTTGCCAGTTTTTATATGTTCCTGCTATTACTTGCACAGTTTCTACGCGTTTATCTTTTCTATCTGAGGTGATATGTTCGATACATAGACCGTCATTAATCATACCATTAAAACACTCATAAACAAATTGTGTGAAAATATTTTTTATAGTAACGCCAGGTATTTTGACAGCGATTATTTGGTAGCTAGTATTACTTGCATTGCCGAGAGATTTCGACAATTCCTGATAACACTCTGAATCTGAATTCATCGTCAGCAGTATCTATTTCAGTTTGCGCCGTTATACGATATTGTTTCCTTTGGTGTATTACTACCTTCTAGCAAAGGAAATCTTGAGATGAGCAATTGCGTCTTTTATTCTGATGTCATCAGCAACGTTTTGTATCTCGTAATATCTCTTTAATGCTCGATAGTTTCGTCCACTCAATGATACACATAATGTTGTTTTCCATTTGACCTCAGCGCTACATTTCAGTCACGGTTTTGGTCCAAGTCTACCACGACATACACCGGCCATATGATAGCCACATCACTCACCATGACAGTGTTTTCCACAAGATGTGTCTGATCTGATCATGCGGCATCGACAACTATTTTTTGCTTCTATCATTTATATATTTGATAGGTTAAATTGAATAAATTACTTCTCTTTTATATAATAATGCGTGAATCGTAATTCTACTGTTGAAAATCAGACGGCGATGGTATTTCAACTGACTCCACAATAACTGACAATCGCGCGAGAACTATTGATAGAAATCTTGCAAATGATAGAAAGTACATATTCAGATTAACATTTATTGCACAACATGATGGTCTGAATTAGATTATTCGTAATAAAACTCGATCCTATTAAGGAATTACTGCGACATATTAATATTGTCACAGTCAGCAGAAATTAAAAAGCAGGTATGTTTACCGGAATACATAGACCATATTACAATATTGATGTATTGATGTCTACGATAATTGCAATCACAACCGTCTGAATAATTATTAGCACAATCGTTAGCTATTACTATGGTGATTCGCCGCAGTTTAGCCCTTTGAGATCTTCGGTGCTCGCATTTTCATATTTAAATATGTCATCGATATTCATCCTGTGTCCAGATGATGCTTTTTTATATATGTAGATCGAAAATGGAAACTATTTATCGACATCATATATAAATACTCAATTATTCTGAATCAGCTGATGTTAATCCCATCGACATTTAATATCGAAATGATAAAGTGCCTGAACCATCTCGTCTCCGTAAGTGAATCATCAAAGCACGAGACATTACACGGTCGATCTTAATGACCATGGTGGTTATGGTGAAACAACACGTGGGATATAATTATCTAACAATTCAAATTACCGTCATGCATGTATAACAGTTATGGTCCTAAAATCATCATTTGGGGCGAAGAAAACACGGTTTCAAAAAGCACGTTAAAATGTCTCGTTACTGGCTGTCAACGAAAATCTCCACGATTATCTTGTGCGTCGATTGAGGCGATTGAGGACAACCTAGTCAATTTACAGGTGAATCACCACATGGCTGGCAAAAACTTGTGTCGAAGTATATTAGGAAATGTAAGACCACCGAATGCGCGACGAAACAGTTAATTAGATTCCAGCCAGACATCAGCCACACAGGATTCAATGTGAGATAACGAATAGTGTAATTTCAGAACCTTCCATGCTGGATTTCTAAAACGTATTGTGCCGTAATAATCTGATTATTGTCTTATGCAAAAACGTCCGTGATTCACTTGAAAGTATATATTTGGAGCTTCAATGGGAAATATTTTCAACTCTGCCGGTTATACTGTGTTATCGTACAACGGATACCCGTCGACAAAATATTCGAGTATATATTCTAGGAACTAATAGAAAAAACACACTCCTTTATAATGATAGCGATGACGTTCTCGTAGAAGCTGCACATCATACTATAGCAGAGAGAAGAATCTAGAGTTACAAAATTATCTTAGCTACGCAGACTCTACGACACTCCAACGTCTTTGAAGACGGAGTGTGTTTATATGATATTTCATCAATGGGTTCCATAGCAATTGTACGCGTGACGTCATGACACATTAACGATATTCTTGCTCAGTACTGATGTCCAATTAAACGGTCAGCAAGGTTTCGATTAAATCGTTCAATGATTGTTTGATCACCATATAACGCGATGTGTCCGCGTCTGATTTTAACGTTAGAGGGTCATATGATTAGCATGTTAATTGCGTATCTCATACGCCGAGAGATCAATGTCCCTTTGAGCCTGCGTCTAGCAGATATTCCGTAAATATATAGCATTTTAAATGATCAACCAGTGTCAAACTACTGTCGTGTATGACCTGGTGTGGCTCGATCATCTGTTTATGATGAAATTTCCTCGGAAAAGCAAACATTACATTTTTCATATGTCGTTCGTAAATCCCGCTGCTGATACAAATGTTATTGTAAATACTGCTGTCGTTGCATTTATTATTTTAACCTTGTGGCTTACTTATCCTGAAAATGAGAGAGTTTTGCATTTGTGATATAACTACCCCATAACTATTAATACTTTAGGACTTGGGATACTATTCTTACTTTTTAAATATTTTATCATAATGATCCGCTCTTTCATAACTAATAAATGCTATTACTACTCTATATTATTATTTGGTTAATTTAATGTTATAGGTGGGGCTAATTACCACATCTTGATTCTTTTCAGAGATAATATAAGATTCGAGTACAATTGCACTCGTTACCTTGTATTGTATAGCAGCATTGCTATTGTTCATGATATCAATCATAGCATTATCTCTTTAATCGTTTTCTTCCGTTAAATTGCACAGTGTCAAAGTCTCCAGTTAACACGATTAACAACTTCTGACACTCCTACGAGCTCTGATCAATATCATTAACTCTATTTTGTATATTTTTTTGTTCTGATTTTAGCAGACTCATCTTTTCATCAAATCCTTTGCAAGAGTGTTTGTAAGTTGTTTCGATTATGGTGTTAACGTTGACTAGATCACTGAATTGTGCGCGAATTTCAGCAATCTTAGTTCTGGCGGTTATTGGGTTCCCAAAGAGATCATAGGCGACTTGAAGAACAATATGGCTTGACTCGTAAACGCGGTTATATCAACATCATGATCAGATCACAGTGTTGTTAATATATCACTCGTCATTAACTATATCCACGTATGTATTGGTTGCAGCGTCATCCGGTAATTGCGCTTCTGCATCATTTTTATTTCTAGTCATGACGAGTAAACCTGTGAACCACCTGATAAAGGAACACAACTGCTGAAATCATGTCTTATCGTTGATAGTAATATATCTCCGATTTGTATTTTTCCGTTACAAGTAAATACCACGATGTTTTCGTTAGTTGCACCTACATTTTACAATAAGCTTATCGGCTTACTAAACACTGGTCATCTTTAACCGTCCTTCTTGATCCTGACAAATAACACTTTCATCCTGGACAACCCTTGATGAGTCTCATACGATCAGCTAATTCGGCTCGGGTCTTAAAAGTGCAAAAAATAAATGTCACCTGGGAATTTCCGTGTAGGAGATCTTCCTTAAATATATAGCATTCTTGATTCCTATTAAATAAATATGCATTTCGAATGGTATGCTCATGCACGAATTTATTCATGGCGTTGATGACTTTGAGACAGAGTCAACTACAGCAAATATGTCTTTACGGCATATAGTTGGATACGTTAAAGTTTGTGCTGGTAATGTAAAATACCAGATCGGAGCGGCAGTACCAATGATATACTGTAAAATAAAATGGTGTCGCTGGTTGATACGAATCATAATAAACAGCACCACGTGAATCGACTGTTTATGCAACCCAGTGAGTACCTGGACTAGAACGACCATTGAGTATAAAGATATCGGTTTCAATGTGGTTTAGTTTTTACGGTAATTGATCACACAAACAAAATCAGCACTGAAGGATTGTATCTCTAGTCGTTGGGCAGCATGAATTAAATCAAAACTGGATATGAGAAAATTTAGGGAAATACCCCTAGTAGTCTAAGACCTGGACCGTAACTTGTTCCTGATAATTGCAGACACCGTTCTTGTTTTGAGATTCTCAACCCGTGTCCTGTCGCAGTGCTGATAGTTGTGCCAACGGTACCAATTGCAGATGTTTCTCGCAACAGTTGGAGCTGCGGCGCCAATCAGTGCCAGTATCGACCCTAGAAGAGGAAATATACTGCCGGTATCTGCCGTACTATTGATCGCATTCGCAGAGAAATCATGTCTGACTCACATTTTTGATTTATTGGTGTCATAGTAGATTTTGCGCTGAGGCTCCGTAAACAATTATTTATATGAGTATTACAACGTCCTTGATTTTATAGATATTCGTCCCCAGGATTCTTCTGACTGTGTGGTAGAGTTAGGTTGATGTAATGATATGACATTATAACATCATGAATGTGCTATTTACAAAATTGGCACTAGTGCATAAATTACTCTCATTCGCCCACCATCGAGCTAAAGCAAAATTGTGTTGTCTGACTGTATTAGATCGATTGCTCTGTAACTACATGATGAAACAGACAACAGTAACTCGGACGTGTTCGTCAACAGCAGATTGTCTGAACAAATCCAGATGTTTTAACTATAAATAATAAATCGAGAAATCCCACTTAGATATTTGCTAGATGGAGTCAAAATTCTGATCCCGCCTCATAAATCTTATCGGACTAAGATGTGCCCGTGCTACGGTTTATTGTTCTAAATCCAGTATTATAATTTCGGATGGTTCTTGATGTCCATTTATCAACCACAACATCTTAGACACTGATAAATCTATCAAACACCGTTGGGTTTGCTGTCGGATCGTTATATCTAGTAGCACTCTGATATGCCACGAATATTTTTCGTAGTGCAGACGTTAATTGCTGTGATGCGATCTGTTATTAAATGTCACAGCTGTGTCCGAAGCAACGTATGTGGTCGTTGTCAGACACGACAAAGATGAGTTACCACCACTGTCCTTCTATTATTGATGGAGTCATCCTTGGTATCTATAATGCTATTTTTGTAAGTGTTACTTTACCATCACTAGCACCACCTATTTCAGCACGCCTGGTTGCATCGATGCCGGCAGCCTTTCGAACTAGTGAAACCGTATATGTTGCTTCAAAGATACATTTACTAACATGTGTGCAGAAACCCGAATATATGTGACAGCGGTATCACACATGAAAATCGAAAATCAGCTTTAACCGGAGATCGCAATGCCGCAAATATCTCAGGTTGAATTCTGGAATAGCAAATGTTCGACGGGCCCTTGTATCGTTTCAGCTGCTGAAACATCAAAACTATCATTTCTTAATTGTACCATGAGATGCTGGTTATCGTCGGGGTGGTCAGTAATATCATTCCCGAACATCATGGATCGGGCAGCGGACCGGTGAAAAGTCATCGGAGTATCTTGCATAAACGATAATTGTGGTATAAGCATCAGCGTCATAGAGAGAGCATGGCTCGATTTCTCTACCATAAATAATATTTCTGGCACTGTTGAAAAAAGCCACAACAACATTGTTAACGAATCCACTTTGTTCATTTGCTGCATATGCAGTATCATCATTTTTCACAATTTTACTGTGAACTTCAAAAAATGCCTTGGTGGGTGGAAAATACTGGATGTATCTTGGACGTTTGGTACAATTCATCCACGCTGGACTGGTTCTCTTGCTTCATGAAAAGAAAATAGTGATAATCAAGTATAGACTCATTCTTGAGTACATGGACATCCCTGTCAAATCCTGGTTTAGGCATATGCCTAAACATTTTATTACATTTATATTGCTGTCTAAAACGATGTTCTAACACCGATCAATAAATGGTTCATCACCGATAATGACGAGCCAGACCATTACCCACTATTAGGTGTGTGGTTATAGTTTTTCAATGTCGGCTGTTGCTTGATTGACAGAGATGGTCCACCAGCTAATAATTTAAGCTTCTCACTTCCAGCATAATGTATTATTTTACTGACATGTGCTGACATTGCTTCAATGCTGGACAGTTTTATCGGCTGAGGCTTTCGTCATACTAGTCGCTCGAGTCTATCATTGATGTCGTGTATGCTTTGTTTCTTACAACATCGATGTGCTTGAGAATCGCGAGTGGCAATGTCACTTCCGGTTATTCTGTCAGGTGGTTCGTCGCGTGGCTCTGGTTTTTGTTCTGAAGAAAGATGCCGGCATTCTAAAATCGGCGTTTTCAGTATTTGCGGAATCACTCATTATTATTATTATTATTATTATTATTATTATTATTATTATCAAACAATTTAATTACAAAATCACAAGACAGTTTATATAAAAGATGTTAATATTCACAATAATGTACAATATTTTGTATTCGCTCCAAGATTTCTAACAATCATTGTAACAGATAAATTCAGCATTCATTTAATGTCCGGATTATAATAGAGTGCCTTGATGGGGGTAGGGTGAGAGCCTTAAGATCTAAGTCACATTTGATGGTTCCCCCCCCTCTCTCTCTCTCTCTGTTGCAATCGTATGATTGTATTCTTTTGAGATGTGTTATTATTGATGATCAGATTTGCAAGATGTTGGATCTTTATTTACATGTACAGCGCTTCTGCAGGAAAGGGGGAATAAAGTGGCTAACCCATTATTCAAAGAACTTGGTGGTTGGCCGATTCTTGGTAATGCTACTGGACATGCATGGAATGAGTCTGAATTTGATCTGAATACACTTCTCATAACAACCGCAAAGTACTACAATCTGCCATTAATAGTCCCATGGGTTGGACTGGATGATTTGGACAACACAAAGTATATCATATTCGTGAGTAAAAATTATATACTATATTATTAGCATGGAAAATAAAATTATTAACGTGAAAACAATTCTTAAACATCACGTTTTGCGCAAAGATTTGTTTTCGGAGATTGTATTGTGAGCAATCATGTATAATGTTTCAGAGGACCTTTCTCTTGACGAATATGAGTTAAGTTCAATATTGCATCATTTCTCTATTTCTGAACTTTAGGACTGCTTATACTGAATTTACTCTTTTCTTGATCTTTCAGATTGACCAAACTTGGTTTGGAATGGACGACGCGGAACAGTATCTTGAAAAGATGTATGAAGATCAATTATCAGTCTACAAAAGGATGATTATAAATACAGCACTACTCTTCGGTGCTAACACAGAAACAGCGACTGCTGATGCCACAGAAATCGTCCGCTTTGAGACAGATTTAGCTAATGTGAGTGTATGTTATATTTCTGATGTACAATATCTTTCTTTGCCATTCCATGAAAACCATTTAAATGCGATACAACGAACTAAATAGTTAAAAGATTTTAAATAAATACTCAGGTGATGGCTTATTCAGAACATTATAATGATATCACAGTATCCATACGACATATTCATAACATAAATAATAAGTAACATTGTATTGTTTACCTAATATTACGTAATTCGATGATATAGTCTAAATATGAAGTCCCATCTCCCTGCGTTATTATTTTGTCATTTCAGATAACTATTCCACCAGAAGAAAGGAGGGATAACAATAAATTATACAACAGAATGACTATAAAAGATCTTTTGAATAATTTTACAGATCGAAATGCCTCGATTGCCCTCCAGGTAATAATGTGGCATTTTCAGTATAATAAGGTCATACAAACAAGACGAGCTTTACGGCCAACAGAAGGCCTAAAATCTAGATTGAGATATTGATTTAAGTTATGCTAGATAGAGATATCTAAGTTGTAGTTTTTCTTTTAGGTAAATTAAGATATACAGAATTATAACTTCAACGGACTACAGAGCCATACTTTTTTCTTACATTGACAGTAAAAAGGGAAACTCAATACTACTCGCAACAGTGAAGCAGGGGTGTAATAAAGACTACTTCAAATTTGACATGAGCCTCTTTCCATAAATAAAGATGTTTATTCGATGTCGTGACAGTTGTCGTAAATCGTTCGGGTATCAGTTTTCTCGTACTCTAACTAATTTATGGATTCTGGAAAGTTATATCGTGTAAGTGGTATCCACAATGAGAATTTGCATCACATCGTTTTCTTGCATTCTGTTTGTATGTTCATCCTTGATATTTTATAAAACAAATCAAATGTACTACTTTGGAGCATATACAATCAGGATAAAAAAAGCACTGTGATGTTGTTGAATAATACAATGACATATATGGAAATATTTGATAATCCTTATTTCCTATGAAAATATTTATGAGGAAAAGAACACTTTATTTTGACCATCGTGTAATTACTACATACTTCGCAATACTTATAACAAGACGCCAAGTAGGACTGATAATGCTCACCTGTTGACTGGGATTTGCCTTATATGAAACAACAGCTGACTAATACATTTAGGTTAGCATGATGCATCTTGTGGAGTTCTATTCAACTGTTTTATTGTTTTGGGTTAGTTTTTTGATGTTGTTTAAAATGTCGTCCATATTTTATGCTATACCTTCGTCATTTATCTTATGTAGAAGAGGGTAAATTAAGGCTATGAACGCACTCCATCCTGAAAGGTATTCTTTTTAGAAAGCAACGTCTCTTTCTCAATTTTTTCCAAAACGCAGGGAAAAATCGATTGCGCTCAATCCCAGATAGTGTCATTTTTCGAAAATAATACTTCTATCACATTTATTCAAGGAGATGTTATTTTTTAAAATCAACAGCTCTATCACAAGTTTTAAAAATAATACTCTTGAATCAGACTTTCATGTGATAAAATAGAATTAAAAAAAAAACTCCATACAACTCCATACCATTTAATTTTGCGCTCATAATCCTTGGCTTTGTGATGGAGTTGCGTTCATAATTATTTGTTTCTAGTATGGAATCCACGTTTTATGCTATTAACTAGTATGGAGTTGCGCTCATAATCCTTGGCTTTGTGATGGAGTTGCGTTCATAATTGTATGGAGTTGCGCTCATAATCCTTGGCTTTGTGATGGAATCCTTGGCTTTGTGATGGAATCCTTAGCTTTGTGATGGAATCCTTAGCTTTGTGATGGAATCCTTGGCTTTGTGATGGAGTTGCGCTCATAATTGTATGGAGTTGCGCTCATAATCCTTGGCTTTGTGATGGAATCCCTGGCTTTGTGATTCTATAATGACCTAGCGCATAAGTGCTGATATTATCGATACAGTATCGTTTATCATCGTAATTAACCAATCCTGATTTATCCGTCCGTATAGTAGTTACTTGATGTAACCGCGATTGAAATGATGTCATTGACGCAATATGATCAGTAATGTCCCCAGAATGAACTGCTCTATATAATTCATGATTGAAAGTTTTTGTTACCACAGATTTTTTTATTCCCTTAGATTTCACTTTATTCTGTTTGGGATCTACTGCGAGAATTGAGTACATTTTAGGACGTAATCCGATAAATCCTTTAATGGGTTTAAAATTCAATTCATCCTTAAACTTTCCAATGACTTTCTTGTTGGTATTATCATGAAATTTTCCAACTACATCTGATAAATCAAATAATGATCTGTGCTGATAAATACTTTCGTACAAATCATCATTACAATCCCGACCTGGTATTTCATATAACAACGAATCAGTATCAGAGAAACACAATTGAGCTCCAGGGTATTCTTTTTTGATGAAATTGTAGTGAAAATCATACATCAACGTCTTTGAAATATCTAACACTGATACTCCAACAAAAATTGGTTTATTTAATAACACTTCGGTTTTATGCTTTTTTACGAACACAAGATCGTCTTTAATAACAATTCTACCATTGAAATCATTTAATGCAACTAGTTTTGAGAACCGCTTTGTGTTTCTATTCACTAATTCAATATTACAACGATTTCTAACATTTTCTAGCGTTTTACCGAATACAGAATTGATCATCAGCTTGTAAAAATCTTTTTGAAAATCATTGGTAGCTTTTGCTCTCATTGTTGTGTTGTATTCGATATATTTTGCTAACCACGGAGACTGATTGAATTTCAATGCTCTGTGCACTTTTTTTACCACTAATCCAGCAGCAACTGCTTGATGAAGCACACGATAGTGACAAAAATAGTTGCGCTTTGGTAGCAAATTTTGAATGAGTTTTTCATGCGAGGATGGTACTATCATTTTTTCTACAAGAAATGGATAATTATTGTGAGCATCATGAAGATGTTCTGGGTAATCCACATCAACTTCAACAAAGAAAGAATAATTCTCACGTGATAAATCCTTGGTACAGTTTTCTGTGGCTGAATTAAATAACTCTTCTGTATACCATAATGAACAACGATACGGGATAAATTCTGACATTGGCCAACCATAGAGGTTGTTGGTATCTAGATCAATTAAATAACTTATTGGACTATTTGCATTGAAATCTGGAAGATCTTTATTGTTTGCAGTTGATTTCTTCTTTGTAATCACACTGATTCCACCACGAAGACAGTTTTCAATAAACTTATACTTATCGGGATCAGTAATTAATTCTAGTTCGAATTCTGTTAGTTTTAACATTGAATCCCACGCAAGACCCGGTGCAGAAACATACCAACAAGGGTCTAGTTTATACGCTAACATGGAATTATTACGAAATTCTGTAATGATATCAGACAGCAATAAAACATCTTGTATCAAATATACATCAAAATAGTCCCCGATGGTTTTACAATCCAACAACGAAAATAGTTCTAACGCGTTGTTATATTCTTCAACGGTCACATTTTCACCATTCAACGCTGAATAGAATTTTTCATGAGGTGGTAATTTAGCTTCAGTGAGTTTTGAATAATCAGTCAGATATTCATACGGAAAGATGCCTTTTTGACGCATCATCAAGGACTTATCATTGAAGTGTTTATATAACGCTGGAAAATGAGTACAGTTTTTTACAAGTTGTTCTAGACTAGATGGAATTAATTGAGCACTATCTATAAATTTCAATTGTCTACGGATTGACAGTGACAGAAATTTCTCATTGTTTGTAGGAATACCCTCAATTGTATGATTACCAATTAACCGCTGAATTGTAGGATCTGCTAATGCGGTTATAATAAAATGACTATCATAACCACGAAAATTGTGTGCTATCACTGGAATCCAATTCTGTTGACATTTTTTAGCACAATCTTGATGTGCAGCACCACGATATTTTCCAGTAATCACACAGTGGGATTTAACCACATCGTCACCTAATTTTTCGTACACACATGACAATGAGTTGCAATTGCAAAATCAGCTAATTCTTCAACGGTTAATTCTTTTGATGGTTTTTTAGATAAAATTCGATCTGCATCCGATAATAAATTTCGTAACAGCCAAACAGCAGGTTCTTCATCAGTGTCACTATTTCTGCGATATAATCTTACAGGACAATCCAGTTTAGGATCATTGCTGTTAATTTTATAAGCCACGGATACGGGAACGTGTTTGTGCGTGATTGTTGTTGTTCTTGATGGAGAAGTATGAGATTTTTCAACTGGTACCAACAATGATTCAAAATCATAGGATACGGTTACTGGCATTAAAAATCCATTTCGATGGTGTTCAAATTTTAAGATATTTTGTCCTTCTTCTGGATAAGACTCTCGTTAGTCATGAATACAATATCGTTGATGGACAACTAAATCATCTTGTTTGTAAAATCCTGCAAGACATTTCACACAGAAGTGATGCTTGTGCTTATTCTTCGAAAACTGTTTTCGTACTAGTCCGTTAAAGTTTTTGATATACACGAAATGATTTTTATCCAGCAATAAATTGATTGTGGAGCTATTTGGTGTTTTAGATAGTTTCCTGGGAAATAATTTATCAGAGTTATCTAGACCAAAAATATTTAATCCACCAGGAAGTATTGTTTTGTTATTTTCTACAAACTTATCAATGTGTTCGATTTTCACAGGAAATTTTATTCCAGTGGTGTTTATTTCTTTGAGATATGGTAAGTACTTTCCCACTCGATTAGGATCTTTACCAACAGGATGTAGAGCTGCTAGAATACTCCAAACCAAACACTTATCATCATCAGATTTCACATTGATACAGCACTGTGATGCTTTTACACTTGCAGGGAGTTCTACAAAAGTCCCAATACGAAGCGGATTGTATTTAAAAACATCGAATTTGATCATTTTGAGTTTATTAAAAACCCAACCAGACCCTACTCCAGTATAGTTTTCAACCTGTTGAAGGTACTGATTAGTAATCTCCGTTGCAATGGCATCTAATTTATCCTCAGAAAGAATGATACGCACTGGCTGAATTAAATCAACAGTAATTTCTTTGAGAGGATCAATTGCCGATTTGAAATGCACCACCGCAGTAACAATTAAATTTATACTTGGATTATCTTTAATAATCATTTGTAACAGCACTGGCATTGCAACACTGACTGAATCATCAGGTATCCAAGTGTAAACTCGATCATAATTGTCTATTGCAGATCTCACTAGCAATAATTTGTATCGTGGAGGTGGTGGTTTTTCATTACCATCAACAGTGTCACTCGACAATAATTTTCGTAATTTTTCTAAATCAGCATTCGATTTTGGGTAGTTAAAAGTTTTTCCAGTTTGTTCGAAATATCGTTTTAGCAATTCAGTGACAATATTGTGGCGATTAGATCTGGACATACTGTCTATTATATAATTCATATCTTCAATTGAAATCAAAATTATGTTTGAACCCTATACTATAAGCAAATTATTGGTTTTATTCAATTCTATGATATTTATTAGAATTCAATTTTCAATTAGATTAAACTTAATTATATAATGGGTTTTCTACCTGCACCTAATTGTTGCAAATGGCTTCCAGTAGGTACTATAACCCGTTGTGGGAAAAATTGTTTCGGTGACTACTGTGGAATTCATGCCCATTCAATTAGGAAAAATCCTCAATCAGGTCCAAGGCCCTGTTTGGTTTGTCAACGAGGTGTTAAAGGACCATATCAGTTATGCGGAGATTGTGGTGGAAAACACTATCGATCATTAATCAGTTATTATAATAAAAGGTCTCCAAAGTATTATCAAAGAACTACACCACCCACCGTTGAAGAGTTCCTTAAGAATCGTCAAACGTAAATTGCAGTACAATAGAAATTAAAAATACAATCTAACTATTAGTAATGACCTATATGAAGTGTGATCTAAAGCATTTCCTAAGAATTATTCAGGGGCAACTATCAATAAATCCTAATTCAGCTGTAAAAATAAAATATCATAAAGGAAAATTTAGAGCAACACAAAAAGCTCCAGAAGGAGGGAAATTTATTTTTAGAATGATTGAGAACAGATCAGAACCAGCATGACGTAGACTACAAGAAAAACGCCTGAATAGAATGATTCAAAATGGAGCCTCTGATGAAGAATTAAATGCAGAAATGGAACGATTGGGACTATTTCCCGTTTAATTTTCTTCGGGTTTGTTCATGCAGTTCTTCATATTTTTGTGTTGCTAGTCTATTTTCATGATTGATGGCTCTGCCATTAGGTTGTATTTGTTTTCGTTTTCCAAGGGCTTCTTCAATTTCATTTAAAAACTCACGGTCTTGGTCAGGGATATGTTTCTTCCATGAATCATCGATTTTATCACGTGATTTGTGTTTTCGTTTTCGTTTTCGTTTGCCACCATTGACCTTTTCCACAGGAATCCTTGAATACACTTCATTGATAGAATTATACTCTGATAATAAAGAATTGTATTTGTGAGTTAGCAACGAATACTCTTCAGTGATAGATTTTAAATTACATCGCACATCATTGAGTTCAGTCCTTAACCGTTCACGGTCCTGAATTACCTCATCACGACGTTGTATTGTATGATCTAACCGATATTGTAGGTCTTTCTGGCGCTGATTTCTCTGCAATGATTTGTTTTCATTAGTTAGATTAGATACTTGTTGTTGTAATTGACGAATGGTTTCTTTATCCATAATGCTGTCACTAACAGCATCCACATCTTGTTTTTACCGTCTAGAAAATCCGTTATTTCGTTTTCAACTTCAGTATCAATAATTCTTTCAACCGGAATATTTCCACCATCATTAGATTTCCAAATTTTGTAGATCCGCTGGTAACTGATTTTATACCTATCTGCGATTTCTGATAACGGGATAACATCTTTGGAGGCCTTAATAGCGGATATATCATCATGGGTTAGTAATCTGCGAAGAGGCATTATATAATCAATAGGAAATATTTTTACAATAATGACAATGACAATGACAATGACAATGACAACAAGACGGTTCAGATTGATCAAAATAGAATGGAGAAACTATCAGTATTATACAATTATGATACTTTCTCCATCATTGATAACGCTGTTAACACTTCCATGATGGTGTGACATGCCAGTGATCAAAAAAGAAATGTTGAAACTGTCAGTATTATTTATTTTATATACAATTATGACACTTTCAACATCATTGATAGAAGCTGTTATAGGATGAAATAACACTTCCATGATCATCATTGAGGTTGATACAAATGGGTCCGATTCCACACCCATCAAACTATAGTCGGTGTATTAGGAATTGCTGACTTGACCCTACGAGGTTTTTTGATGAAAATCATCAAAATCAATGAAAATCAATCCTGCGAAATTGCTTTAGTAAGTAATAACAGTTAAGTAGTACCAACAACAACAACAACAAAAAAGAGGTGATATATTTTTGATGCAGAAAAAATAAATTATTTTAGAAAAATCTCACTGCTGTTATATTTATCATCTGAGATGAGATTGTGTTATAGTTGTTAATTCACCATCTGGGGCTTGTATAATGAATGATCCTGATACAATTATTGATTGCTGCAACAGAATCAATGAAATATTTATTCAGTGTGAAATATTTTTTATTCAGTTAAATATTTTTTTATGACAGTTTTGGTGGTTTTTCATTGATTTTCTGACAGTTTTGGTGGTTTTTCATTGATTTTCTGACAGTTTTGGTGGTTTTCAGTTGAAAATGTCATAGAAATTTTACGGTCAAGTAGTTGATTTTGCATGGGATTTTCCGTAGAGAAAAGCTGTTAGGATTGATTTTCAATGATTTTGAGCCAATTTTCATTAATTTTTGCCTGTTTTCAGTGATTTTTGGTCATTTTTCATCGATTTTCATCAAAAAACCTCGTAGGGTAAAGTAGGCGATTTTGCATGGGATTTTCCGTAAAAGGATTGATTTTCATTGATTTTGATGATTTTCATCAAAAAACCTCGTAGGGTCAAGTCAGCAATTCCTAATACACCGACTATAATTTGATGGGTGTGGAATCGGACCCATTTGTATCAACCTCAATGATGATCATGGAAGTGTTATTTCATCCTATAACAGCTTCTATCAATAATGTTGAAAGTGTCATAATTATATATAAAATAAATAATACTGACAGTTTCAACATTTCTATTTTGATCACTGGCATGTCACACCATCATGGAAGTGTTAACAGCGTTATCAATAATGGAGAAAGTATCATAATTGTATAATACTGATAGTTTCTCCATTCTATTTTCATCAATTCAGTCTTGTTGTCATTGTCATTGTCATTGTCATTGTCATTGTCATTATTGTAAAAATATTTCCTATGATTATATAATGCCTCTTCGCAGATTACTAACCCATGATGATATATCCGCTATTAAGGCCTCCAAAGGTGTTATCCCGTTATCAGAAATTGCTGATAAGTATAAAATCAGTTATCAACGCATCTACAAAATTCGGAAATCTAATGATGGTGGAAATATTCCCGTTGAAAGAATTATTGATAATGAAGTTGAAAACGAAATAACGGATTTTCTAGACGGTAAAAAACAAGATGTGAATGCTGTTAGTGACAGCATTATGGATAAAAAAACCATTCGTCAATTACAACAGCAAGTATCTAATCTAACTAATGAAAACAAATCATTGCAGAGAAATCAGCACCAGAAAGACCTACAATATCGGTTAGATCATACAATACAACGTCGTGATGAGGTAATTCAGGACCGTGAATGGTTAAGGACTGAACTCAATGATGTGCGATATAATTTAAAATCTATCACTGAAGAGTATTCGTTGCTAACTCACAAATACAATTCTTTATTATCAGAGTATAATTCTATCAATGAAGTGTATTCAAGGATTCCTGTGGAAAAGGTCAATGGTGGCAAACGAAACCGAAAACGAAAACGTAAATCACGTGATGACGATGATTCATGGAAGAAACATATCCCTGACCAAGACCGTGAGTTTTTAAATGAAATTGAAGAAGCCCTTGGAAAACGAAAACAAATAGAACCTAATGGCAGAGCCATCAAGCATGAAAATAGACTAACAACACAAAAATATGAAGAACTGCATGAACAAACCCGAAGAAAATTAAACGGGAAATAGTCCCAATCGTTCCATTTCTGCATTTAATTCTTCATCAGAGGCTCCATTTTGAATCATTCTATTCAGGCGTTTTTCTTGTAGTCTACGTCGTGCTGGTTCTGATCTGTTCTCAATCATTCTAGAAATAAATTTCCCTCCTTCTGGAGCTTTTTGTGTTGCTCTAAATGTTTCTTTATGATATTTTATTTTTACAGCTGAATTAGGATTTATTGATAGTTGCCCCTGAATAATTCTTAGGAAATGCTTTAGATCACACTTCATATAGGTCATTACTAATAGTTAGATTGTATTTTTAATTTCTATTGTACTGCAATTTGCGTTTGACGATTCTTAAGGAACTCTTCAACGGTGGGTGGTGTAGTTCTTTGATAATACTTTGGAGACCTTTTATTATAATAACTGATTAATGATCGATAGTGTTTTCCACCACAATCTCCGCATAACTGATATAGTCCTTTAACACCTCGTTGACAAACCAAACAGGGCCTTGAACCTGATTGAGGATTTTTCCTAATTGAATGGGCATGAATTCCACAGTAGTCGCCGAAACAATTTTTCCCACAACGGGTTATAGTACCTACTGGAAGCCATTTGCAACAATTAGGTGCAGGTAGAAAACCCATTATATAATTAAGTTTAATCTAATTGAAAATTGAATTCTAATAAATATCATAGAATTGAATAAAACCAATAATTTGCTTATAGTATAGTATTCAAACATAATTTTGATTTCAATTGAAGATATGAATTATATAATAGACAGTATGTCCAGATCTAATCGCCACAATATTGTCACTGAATTGCTAAAGCGATATTTCGAACAAACTGGAAAAACTTTTAACTACCCAAAATCGAATGCTGATTTAGAAAAATTACGAAAATTATTGTCGAGTGACACTGTTGATGGTAATGAAAAACCACCACCTCCACGATACAAATTATTGCTAGTGAGATCTGCAATAGACAATTATGATCGAGTTTACACTTGGATACCTGATGATTCAGTCAGTGTTGCAATGCCAGTGCTGTTACAAATGATTATTAAAGATAATCCAATTATAAAATTAATTGTTACTGCGGTGGTGCATTTCAAATCGGCAATTGATCCTCTCAAAGAAATTACTGTTTATTTAATTCAGCCAGTGCGTATCATTCTTTCTGAGGATAAATTAGATGCCATTGCAACGGAGATTACTAATCAGTACCTTCAACAGGTTGAAAACTATACTGGAGTAGGGTCTGGTTGGGTTTTTAATAAACTCAAAATGATCAAATTCGATGTTTTTAAATACAATCCGCTTCGTATTGGGACTTTTGTAGAACTCCCTGCAAGTGTAAAAGCATCACAGTGCTGTATCAATGTGAAATCTGATGATGATAAGTGTTTGGTTTGGAGTATTCTAGCAGCTCTACATCCTGTTGGTAAAGATCCTAATCGAGTGGGAAAGTACTTACCATATCTCAAAGAAATAAACACCACTGGAATAAAATTTCCTGTGAAAATCGAACACATTGATAAGTTTGTAGAAAATAACAAAACAATACTTCCTGGTGGATTAAATATTTTCGGTCTAGATAACTCTGATAAATTATTTCCCAGGAAACTATCTAAAACACCAAATAGCTACACAATCAATTTATTGCTGGATAAAAATCATTTCGTGTATATCAAAAACTTTAACGGACTAGTACGAAAACAGTTTTCGAAGAATAAGCACAAGCATCACTTCTGTGTGAAATGTCTTGCAGGATTTTACAAACAAGATGATTTAGTTGTCCATCAACGATATTGTATTCATGACCAACGAGAGTCTTATCCAGAAGAAGGACAAAATATCTTAAAATTTGAACACCATCGAAATGGATTTTTAATGCCAGTAACCGTATCCTATGATTTTGAATCATTGTTGGTACCAGTTGAAAAATCTCATACTTCTCCATTAAGAACAACAACAATCACGCACAAACACGTTCCCGTATCCGTGGCTTATAAAATTAACAGCAATGATCCTAAACTGGATTGTCCTGTAAGATTATATCGCAGAAATAGTGACACTGATGAAGAACCTGCTGTTTGGCTGTTACGAAATTTATTATCGGATGCAGATCGAATTTTATCTAAAAAACCATCAAAAGAATTAACCGTTGAAGAATTAGCTGATTTTGCAATTGCAACTCATTGTCATGTGTGTACGAAAAATTAGGTGACGATGTGGTTAAATCCCACTGTGTGATTACTGGAAAATATCGTGGTGCTGCACATCAAGATTGTGCTAAAAAATGTCAACAGAATTGGATTCCAGTGATAGCACACAATTTTCGTGGTTATGATAGTCATTTTATTATAACCGCATTAGCAGATCCTACAATTCAGCGGTTAATTGGTAATCATACAATTGAGGGTATTCCTACAAACAATGAGAAATTTCTGTCACTGTCAATCCGTAGACAATTGAAATTTATAGATAGTGCTCAATTAATTCCATCTAGTCTAGAACAACTTGTAAAAAACTACTCATTTTCCAGCGTTATATAAACACTTCAATGATAAGTCCTTGATGATGCGTCAAAAAGGCATCTTTCCGTATGAATATCTGACTGATTATTCAAAACTCACTGAAGCTAAATTACCACCTCATGAAAAATTCTATTCAGCGTTGAATGGTGAAAATGTGACCGTTGAAGAATATAACAACGCGTTAGAACTATTTTCGTTGTTGGATTGTAAAACCATCGGGGACTATTTTGATGTATATTTGATACAAGATGTTTTATTGCTGTCTGATATCATTACAGAATTTCGTAATAATTCCATGTTAGCGTATAAACTAGACCCTTGTTGGTATGTTTCTGCACCGGGTCTTGCGTGGGATTCAATGTTAAAACTAACAGAATTCGAACTAGAATTAATTACTGATCCCGATAAGTATAAGTTTATTGAAAACTGTCTTCGTGGTGGAATCAGTGTGATTACAAAGAAGAAATCAACTGCAAACAATAAAGATCTTCCAGATTTCAATGCAAATAGTCCAATAAGTTATTTAATTGATCTAGATACCAACAACCTCTATGGTTGGCCAATGTCAGAATTTATCCCGTATCGTTGTTCATTATGGTATACAGAAGAGTTATTTAATTCAGCCACAGAAAACTGTACCAAGGATTTATCACGTGAGAATTATTCTTTCTTTGTTGAAGTTGATGTGGATTACCCAGAACATCTTCATGATGCTCACAATGATTATCCATTTCTTGTAGAAAAAATGATAGTACCATCCTCGCATGAAAAACTCATTCAAAATTTGCTACCAAAGCGCAACTATTTTTGTCACTATCGTGTGCTTCATCAAGCAGTTGCTGCTAGATTAGTGGTAAAAAAAGTGCACAGAGCATTGAAATTCAATCAGTCTCCGTGATTAGCAAAATATATCGAATACAACACAACAATGAGAGCAAAAGCTACCAATGATTTTCAAAAAGATTTTTACAAGCTGATGATCAATTCTGTATTAGGTAAAACGCTAGAAAATGTTAGAAATCGTTGTAATATTGAATTAGTGAATAGAAACACAAAGCGGTTCTCAAAACTAGTTGCATTAAATGATTTCAATGGTAGAATTGTTATTAAAGACGATCTTGTGTTCGTAAAAAAGCATAAAACCGAAGTGTTATTAAATAAACCAATTTTTGTTGGAGTATAAGTGTTAGATATTTCAAAGACGTTGATGTATGATTTTCACTACAATTTCATCAAAAAAGAATACCCTGGAGCTCAATTGTGTTTCTCTGTTACTGATTTGTTGTTATATGAAATACCAGGTCGGGATTGTAATGATGATTTGTACGAAAGTATTTATCAGCACAGATCATTATTTGATTTATCAGATGTAGTTGGAAAATTTCATGATAATACCAACAAGAAAAACATTGGAAAGTTTAAGGATGAATTGAATTTTAAACCCATTAAAGAATTTATCGGATTACGTCCTAAAATGTACTCAATTCTCGCAATAGATCCCAAACAGAATAAAGTGAAATCTAAGGGAATAAAAAAATCTGTGGTAACAAAACTTTCAATCATGAATTATATAGAGCGATTCATTCTGGGGACATTACTGATCATATTGCGTCAATGACATCATTTCAATCGCGGTTACATCAAGTAACTACTATACGGACGGATAAATCAGGATTGGTTAATTACGATGATAAACGATACTGTATCGATAATATCAGCACTTATGCGCTAGGTCATTATAGAATCACAAAGCCAGGGATTCCATCACAAAGCCAAGGATTATGAGCGCAACTCCATACAATTATGAGCGCAACTCCATCACAAAGCCAAGGATTCCATCACAAAGCTAAGGATTCCATCACAAAGCTAAGGATTCCATCATAAAGCCAAGGATTCCATCACAAAGCCAAGGATTATGAGCGCAACTCCATACAATTATGAACGCAACTTCATCACAAATCCAAGGATTATGAGCGCAACTTTATACTAGTTAATAGCATAAAACGTGGATTCCATACTAGAAACAAATAATTATGAACGCAACTCCATCACAAAGCCAAGGATTATGAGCGCAAAATTAAATGGTATGGAGTTGTATGGAGTTTTTATTTTAATTCTATTTTATCACATGAAAGTCTGATTCAAGTGTATTATTTTTAAAACTTGTGATAGAGCTGTTGATTTTAAAAAATAACATCTCCTTGAATAAATGAGATAGAAGTATTATTTTCGAAAAATGACACTATCTGGGATTGAGCGCAATCGATTTTTCCCTGCGTTTTTGAAAAAATTGAGATAGAGACGTTGTTTTCTAAAAATAATACCTTTCAGGATGGAGTGCGTTCATAGCCTTAATTTACCCTCTTCTTATGTAAATAGCATTGTGTGCCTGGAAGATCTCTGTCACATATTGGTTAGATCATTAGAGCTTTCTCGAGAAGAAGGTGCCTGAAAGTTTTAATTTGTTTATTTCTAAGAATAGGCGCTATGACGGATCGCACCTTTCCATTATCATTAGAGGTGTAAGGACGTTATGCTACGACGCGTTTTGTCCGATATAATCAGATTCTACTTGAGCAGTCATTGAGAAGACGTTATTTAAATATTTTTCTGTACTTTTATAACAATAGCTGACATATTTTATGCCAGATTACCATACCAGAAGTCAGCTACACAAGAATGGTTCCTGTCAGAAATGGCCCAAATCAGACCAGCGTGTTTAGTAGCTTTTGAGAAAAAAGATCGAGTCAAGTTGTTTTCATCGGTTTCTTTAACATAGAACGGCGGCCATGTTTATCAATATTTGCATTTAAAGAAAAAATTGAATGCCTTGTTTTAAGTGCATGCTTTTAACTTTAGGCAGCAAAGCATTAGAGCATCGGTTATTTAAATGTGATATATATATATATATATATATATATATATATATATATATATATATATATATATATATATATATATATAAGCTCTTTACCATTTACCTTTCTTTCGGCCGTTTCAGTTCAACTGGTTCGATTACCTGCAGCGGATTGTCAACCTTGGTTACAAGAACGTTACGCTCCATGAAAATGAATACGTTGTATTAATGACTCCTGGTTATTATACAAAGCTGTTTAATGTTCTGAACAAATATTCTAAAAGGTTGGTTTTTATTCGTTATTGTAGGTTTAAAATATGAGTTTGGATTTTGTTGGCAATCACCATGCACACATTGGGTATAGTCTTTGCTTACCCATAAATGTCTTATATCACAATATCCGCCTATCGAATGAGACCTATTCGGAGAATTTGTTTTGGTACTTGGTTGATCACATATTAACATACGTTTCATTGAACTACATTGTCTTATTAGCAACTTAATCCTAAGAAGTTTAAATTGTCAATGATATTTTACAAAATATCCATACGAAGACTATTTAAAGTCTATTTCATCGAACTTAGGGAATGTCCTTGTATGGTCAAATATTATTTAATATCATCAACGCTCAATAAGAAACAAAAAACCTGAACTTGCTTATTATTGAAACGTTTCATTTCGTGACATGTTTCCTTATGTGTACATTTGGGACGGGGAGGGCATTGTGTTAGCTGAAATTATTTTCAAGAAATAAAAGCATTATTTTTCCTTTGCAGAACTATTGCCAATTATGTTGTGTGGAGAGTAATGATGAACAGATTGAACAACTTACCAAAGAGGTTTACTGAAGAATATTTCAAATATTACCAGGTACATAGTAATAGCTGACTTTGATTTTATCTTTAGACAGATATAATTCAACCTTTTATTTCAAACAACGTTAAAAAGATATGCGTTCGGAATAGACAAGGGGTCATGATGGAACAAATTAGTTTACAAAAAATATTAATCATTGAATTCGATACTTGTACGAACACCTTGGTTTTGAATTAGGTATTTGTATGGTCAAAACATGTTTCTATGTTACAGCAGTAAATATTTTCATCCTTGTGAAGTATCTGTTCCGGTAATATCATTGTTACATTTTCGTGGATATTATTTTTAAGTTTCAATGCAATTTTATGTTGTTGCTTCGTTAATGATATCGTGTATAACACGAAAATTCAAGTGTGACAGTGGGCCTAACGTTGCATGTTTCGAGTTTATGGTGGTCTGAGATACTAGTAGTTTGGCTTTAGCAAGCCATTACAGTGATGTGGAGCGTTGGACAAATTGCATTTTAGTCATCTGTGATTTATTGATGCTGTCTTCATAGCTAACTTTACCTTCAATTAAAACAACAAAAATGAGATAATTGCATGTCATGATCATTATGATGTGGCTCATGCAGTAACGAATTATGAAAATGAATATTAATTTGCACACGAGCTCATCGCACAGGCATAATAAAGCTGTAAACTAATGCTAAAAAGTCTTTGGAAAGCGAATCACCCTCGAGTCTCTTTTATTGAAGGTGTCAGCGAGTCAAATGGCGTTAACGTTTGATACACTCCTACCGTTGATATACCAAATTGAATGTTGTATAGTGTTACAACGAAATTGTAGTTGACTCTGGTGTTAGAGTTGTTAAATGTCATATCATTGTCAATTATTTGTTAATCGCCTATTACTAGTGATATACAATCATCACTTTGCTGTGAATATGCCTTCAATAATAAAATTAATGTTAAAGTCATGCAAACCATGTTGTAAGTATTATTTCAACATCAGCTGCTGCATTCGTATGAAATCTTGGGCCATTGTAATACTATTAAGGAGTGTGTTAGGATTTATTGTGTCGTCTTTTTAACCAGAAGGTACAGCATTGTTAAGGTGTTAAGGAAATTATTAATTTTATATGAATGTATCACCTACATCATTTGCTATATTCGGCTTACGTTTGGAGATAATAAGGTCCTGTTTAATACTAGAACCTCCTGTTTCGCCTCCCTAAATAGTTGGATGGTTGCATTATTGTCAGAAATGTCCAGTCACTTTTAAAACACTTTTGAACTGGGTATATATTCGATGTTATTTATGTATGTCGATGAATCTTTCGGATAGTATTCCTGTATGTTGGTAGCCTAATTTGATATTTGATACTGTCGTGCATGCGGTAGCAGAAACATGTGTCATAATAATTCAAATATGCATTCATAGCCCGGAATTTATTACCTGGATTGCGATGGATTAAATTAAGGGAACACGATATTGATATAAAATACGTGCTCACTGAAATATTCTAATTACAACGTTGGGATAACAAACACTTTTACAATGTACTTTCGGTCAAGCATTTTCCCTCTCTTGTAATTCTCCAATATATTAATACTGATTATATATATATATATATATATATATATATATATATATATATATATATATATATATATATATATATATATATATATATATATATATATAGATATATATATATATATATATATATATATATATATATATATATATATATATATATATATATATATATATATATATATATATATATATGTGTGTGTGTGTGTGTGTGTGTGTACGGAGAGAAGTCATTTGTATTTCGACAGCAATGCAAATTGATATTTTACTTGACGAAAATAATTAGATAGAAAAATACAATAAAATTATACTGCGTTTTAAAATACCGAGAATTTAACTGAAAGACAGGTACTAAAACACCTAATTTGCCTTTGATGTTTAGTTTCTACCTCGTTAACCATGAGAAGGAGTTACAGTGATATATTATCGTTTGTGTAATAGTTAAGTGGTATTTAATCTATTTGAGAATTCAAATATCGTGGTCTTCCACACTGTGTTAATATTTTAAAGCAAGGTCGAGTCATAAGAAGGACCTTATCATTAAGCGATTGGTGTTAAGACTGTTTTGCCTGGTGTCAGGATCATGTGGCTGGGTTGGACATAATAATACATATATGCGGCATGATTCCCTGGCGCTAGACATCATTATAAATTGCAGACATCGTAGCGCTATGACTGAAGCATTATAAAAGCAATGTTAAAAATCGCAATCAAAACCAACACACACACACACACACACACACACACACACACACACAAAAGACAAATCAACACTTTCAGCGTTGGATTTAATTTAGATTTCCACTAAAGTTTGTTCAGACCTGTAAAACATTGTAAAAATTGTGTATATAATGCGGGGATTATTTGGAAATTAATTCCCAATACCATAAATTCCTTTAATACGTTTCCACGTGGTATTCTAACTCAGTACATTACTTGTTGAATTTTACGAAGTTTATTGCTTCTCAATTTTATATATTATTTATTTAAGATCGTTTATTGGTAATACTAGACCGCTACATTGCATATACAGTGCTGCTTGTTCTAACGATTCATGAGTATTTTGTTGTTGTTGAAAATACCATTGGTTTAGATGCCAAACATATATTGCAAAAGGTTTAAACGTTTTTGATTACAAGAGAGAAATGCCGATATAACTGTATTGATATTGTAACGGTCGGTTGAACACCATTCTTAGATTGTCATACCTTGTGACATAGTTGTTTGGATTCAATTATTTTGTTTCGTGATCATGAGTTTCGGCTACGACTACATTTTGATAATATGTTTCTTACTTGATTTGCTACACGTACTACCACGTATGTAACTATTCTAGCTTTCGTAGTGGTTATTGCTGATCCTTTTGTCAATGTTGATGTTGTGATCGTTAATAGGTTGCATATGGAAATGAAATGGAGGCCGCAAGATGGAAGCGCTGTACCCGTTACGTCATGGATACTTTCGGAATGCTCATAGGACGGCTTTTTATCAAGAAGCATTTCGACAGCCATTCTAAAGATGAGGTATAATTTTAGATGGGAAAGAATACTATATTTTGGTTCTAATTGTCTTTGATTTTACCCTTCGGTTATTGCTGAAAACACGCATTTCTTTCCTTATCAAACATTCTTCTGTCTTTTTCAACTAGTTTTTCATGCATATGTCGTTTTGCAACTTTTTATATTAATCAAATCATATTCAATTACATATACAAGACTGTTGCCATATTTGCTTGTCCATAAAGATCTTACCAACGTTCTATTTCATATTTTCATTGGCGGTATTTTGATGAATTGTTATTGACTGTTTAACAGTTGTTGTAATCCTGATAATGTACAATATTTATAATACGTTCTATTCGAATGTTAAAGTTAACATCCACTTTTACAGATTTTTCGTTTATGTTCAGCACCGCTACCGATTTTCATATGCGTATCACAATAATATCACACGGTCATCAAAAGCTTGTTCTATTAAAAATGTTGATTCGGAAAGATACTGTGTAAATTGTATCGTGATGCATTTATCTGAGCAATGACTTTGTTTGCTTAATATTAATTTCTCTTATAACGTATTTGACGCAAAATTAACCGTTAAAGCAGGTTTGATTATTGTCTACCCAATATGTTAAGTCTGGATCGAAACTATTTTTACATGAAAATTGTGCATTTATCTGAATGATCCATTTAATATTTTACAAGATCGCGGTGTTCATCCCTTATATATTTCATGTTTTCATTACTTACATCATCTGATGTTTTTAAAAGTGATAACTAATATTGTTAATAATTACCATTTCTCAGATAATGAATCTTCAGTTATGTTCAAGAATGACATAGTTATTAAAATTTAAGATAAGCTGTTTTATATCCATGGTAATAATAATAATAATAATAATAATAATAATAATAATAATAATAATAATAATAATTATTATTATTATTTATTAATAATAATTATTATTAATATTAATTATTATTAGTATTATTATTTATTATTATTTTATTATTATAGCCGTTGTTGTGTTTATTATTATTATTATTATTATTATTATTATTATTATTATTATTATTATTTTATTTTTAACTTGGATCTAAAACAGTTTATATTAATTTCAGCTATTAGACCACTAGTTATATTATTATTATTATTATTATTATTATTATTATTATTATTATTATTATTATTATTATTATTACTGTTGTTGTTGATGATGATGTGGTCTTTATTATTATTATTATTTGTATTATTATTTTTATTATTATTGTTGTTGTTGTTCTTGTTGTTGTTGTTGATGTGGTCTTTATTATTAGTAGTAGTAGTAGTAGTAGTCATAATAGTAACACGGATCTAAAACAGTTTATCTTCATATCAGTCTGCTATATTATGGGTTACATTTTGGGGTGGGGGTGGGGAAATCAGAATTAAACTTAGTCTTATGACAATGAAGAGGATCCTAAATTTGCAGTTCGTCAAAAGATTTCGACTCTATTAAAAAAGCATACAAATTTAATGATTTTTATAGCATTTCATTTTACGGTTGTCGTGAACATGTAACTTATAAACTAATTACGTACTTCTTCATAAAGTACTTTGTTCCTAAATGTCACGATATACTATCTGTAGTTATGATCACTTTAAATTATTGTATAAACTTCATCTATTCATAAAGTACACATTTAAATGTTCCCTTGTATGTCATTGTATCCCTTCCTTAGTCCTGTTGTTACGATCAAAAGATGATATAATTTGTCATCACAAATGGTGTACAATATATCTTACACATGTGAACATCCTTTACATTCCAAGAAATATTACCGAGTGACCTTGCAATTTGGTTTAAGTTCACTATACTCAACACGAATTCGGGTTTAGTGCAATGATGCCAGAAATATCTTTGCAACATAACCAATTTCCTTTAAGGGCACAAAATGTTGCATTTGGCCGTGAAGCGCATGTATTTCACTTTTTAGTTCATTTACTTCTCTTGTATTTTAATTTATATGACGTACCTGACGTATGTCATGATAAGATTGTGCCTGATTGTCTTTTGTCATGCTTTTAAAAAATGATATTTACTAAATTTGATTTAAAGGCCTTAATTTGTTTAATGGATGAGAATGTTCTGTAAACAAACTTGATGGAACCATAACAATTACCCAAGCTAGATTTGTCTTTTCCTTTTGTCAAATGTGCATATCAAATAATGACGTCAACTGTCTTGTTAGTGGTGGGAAGCCGTTAATGTGGACTAGAAATACGGTTTGGTATCAGGTACTACAAGTCCCTTCTAGTTGTTTGGGTGAAATTGTGTATTTGTTCCCTACAATACATAGTCTTGTGAATAACTGTGACATAGGTATGATACCGCATTCTGATCTGATGGAGTGAAGTTTCGTGGATGTTTTTCGGTCATCGTGTTATCCTTGATGGAACAGGAACCATCTACAAATTGATTTGTAATGTAGTTACGCGCATGACATAATAAATGTTGTGATGAACTAAGCAAAATGAATGACTACTGACAAAACGTTAACCTTTTATGTCTTCCATTTGTTTTATCTAGAAAATAAAGTTTAATATAAGAGTCATAATTATGTGCCTTGTATTTCTTCTCGATTATCATTCATGGATGCGATATACCAGGAAAAAGACCTGATACCTACAAACGGTAAGTTGCCTTATTCAAATGGAATGATTTCAAAGTACATACAATGTCTTTTATTATTTTTTTATTAATATTTTTTTGTAAATTATTGTTCTAATTTTAGGTCAAGGAAATGATAGAACATATTCGTTCGACGTTCATTGATAATTTAGATAAGATAGACTGGATGGATAACCAAACAAAAATGGTCGCTAAAGAAAAGGTAGGGATATTTCGGACATAATTCTTGTACCTGTTTGAAATACAAGTACGGTAATGCAATTTCTTATGCAATCAATTCTAGTGATTACAATGCTGTGCGTTAAAAAGCAACCAAAGAGTTGTTCAAACGGTTTATAAACTCGTATTGAGAATATTTGATCTGTTAAAGTCGATTAAAGGTGTAATGTGATTTAGATTTTTAAAGTAGCTTTAAACAAATTTTAGTCATATCGCTACGACGTATACAGTATGGTATTTGATTGTGATATATAGCACTGGGGTATAGTGGCGCAGACACGTATCATGACGCCCCACCCAATCGCATGTTCCTAACACCAGGCCAACCAGTTCTAACACTAACGTCTTAATGATGAACGCCAAGCGAGGCAGCTATTAATACCATTGTTATAAGTCTTTCATACGACTCAGCTGGGGATCGAACCCACGACCTCCCGCACCCAATGTCTACGCTCTAACCACTAGGCCAGTGAAACAGTTAGTCGGATGAAATTAATTAAACTGAATTAAAATATTTTGTAGAAAAAAAAATAATTTAATTAAATTACATTAAATTGTCATTCTAAATTAGTTGAGTTACTGTAAATTAAATGCCCCAAAATCTCACCAGTCTTACTCGCATGACATTATTGGTCTGTTTCCATATTTATGAAGGAAATAAAACTTTAATTTTAATCCGTCCATTCTTTGAATGAATAGTTTATAATTTGATAAAGATTTGGAACTCCCTCAAGCAAGTGTACAGCTTGAAAACGATTCGTTGCCCAAATTAAAACCATATTTTTAAAACGTTTTAAACAATGCATATATTCTGTATACTGTTGTAAACAACATAACTAAAATGTTCCATAAGTCTTATTTATGGCCACGATCTTGGATAAAAAAAAAATGCGTGACTAAGATATGGCACTCAATAACAATAGCTTGAATTTCCGTCCTTTCACATCCAAATCTTGACAGGACCAAACATTGTTAGAAACAGAATATTAGTGCGTAAAACCTAATATTGTGGATCTATCTGCCTGAAAATTTAGGGGAATTGTGTTTCATATTGTAATGTGTTTTGGGTGAGATCAGCGTACTAAAGAAATTACATACTTATATTCATCATTATAGGCAAAAGCCATTATCGACTTAATTGGATATCCGGACTACATAATGGAAGACGAAACTTTGGAATCTATGTACGCAAATGTAAGTATAAGTAACATGTACCATTGTAAACAAAGCAAAAATTAATTCAGTTAAAACAGTCCGAAATGTGACAAATATAATAGATAATAATTTTACTTTCACTAGAACATAATGCTAAAACTGCATGCCATGACTATAAGCTAAACATGCCGATTGTACATTTTTTCAGAATGCATGTATATCCATCTGTATTAATATGCGTATATATTTTAGACTGTAAGTTTATATTCAAGTACATAGTATGCATATATTATTATTGTTATTATTATTATTATTATTATTAGTAGTAGTAGTAGTAGTAGTAGTAGTAGTAGTAGTAGTAGCAAAAGTAGTAGTAGTAATAGTAGTTGTATTATTAGTATTATTATTATTATTATTATTAGTAGTAGTAGTAGTAGTAATATTACTATTATTATTATTATTATTATTATTATTATTATTATTATTATTATTATTATTATTATTATTAGAAGTTTTAGTAGTAGTAGCATTATTATTATTATTATTATTATTATTATTATTATTATTATTATTATTATTATTGTTATTATTATTATTATTATTTTAAGATAACCATGGACCCAAACAAGTATTTCGAAAACGTACTGTACATTCTGACGAGGGAATATGCAAATTATTATTATTATTATTATTATTATTATTATTATTATTATTATTATTATTATTATTATATTATTATTATTATTATTATTAGAAGTTTTAGTAGTAGTAGCATTATTATTATTATTATTATTATTATTATTATTATTATTATTATTATTATTATTATTAGAAGTTTTAGTAGTAGTAGCATTATTATTATTATTATTATTATTATTATTATTATTATTATTAATATTATTATTATTATTATTATTATTATTAGAAGTTTTAGTAGTAGTAGCATTATTATTATTATTATTATTATTATTATTATTATTATTATTATTATTAGAAGTTTTAGTAGTAGTAGCATTATTATTATTATTATTATTATTATTATTATTATTATTATTATTAGAAGTTTTAGTAGTAGTAGCATTATTATTATTATTATTATTATTATTATTATTATTATTATTATTATTATTATTATTATTATTATTATTATTTTAAGATAACCATGGACCCAAACAAGTATTTCGAAAACGTACTGTACATTCTGACGAGGGAATATGCAAATTATTATTATTATTATTATTATTATTATTATTATTATTATTATTATTATTATTATTAGAAGTTTTAGTAGTAGTAGCATTATTATTATTATTATTATTATTATTATTATTATTATTATTATTATTATTATTATTATTATTATTATTATTATTATTTTAAGATAACCATGGACCCAAACAAGTATTTCGAAAACGTACTGTACATTCTGACGAGGGAATATGCAAATTATTATTATTATTATTATTATTATTATTATTATTATTATTATTAGAAGTTTTAGTAGTAGTAGCATTATTATTATTATTATTATTATTATTATTATTATTATTATTAGAAGTTTTAGTAGTAGTAGCATTATTATTATTATTATTATTATTATTATTATTATTATTATTATTATTATTATTATTAGAAGTTTTAGTAGTAGTAGCATTATTATTATTATTATTATTATTATTATTATTATTATTAGAAGTTTTAGTAGTAGTAGCATTATTATTATTATTATTATTATTATTATTATTATTATTATTATTATTATTATTATTATTAGAAGTTTTAGTAGTAGTAGCATTATTATTATTATTATTATTATTATTATTATTATTATTATTATTATTATTATTATTATTTTAAGATAACCATGGACCCAAACAAGTATTTCGAAAACGTACTGTACATTCTGACGAGGGAATATGCAAATTATTATTATTATTATTATTATTATTATTATTATTATTATTATTATTATTATTATTATTATTATTTTAAGATAACCATGGACCCAAACAAGTATTTCGAAAACGTACTGTACATTCTGACGAGGGAATATGCAAATGAGGTGGCTAAACTGAGGGATACATTTAACATCTCAAATGATAAGTGCGTATCTTTCAGATCAATTTTTTCATTTTTGCTTTTAATTCTTTTTTTTTGTTAGCAGGAAATGGTAAATAACATAATTGTCTTGCTTAGTTATAAATTTACGTAGTTAAGCATTGAGCGAGTTGTTATTACTTGACTTTATTTATTACGTATTCACTTGTCAAATACCGCTGTCAAAATATTTTGGATACATGTCCAAATATATTATACGTCCATATGAACAGAAATGCGACCTTAGCTACTTTGAATATAAGTTTCGAAACAATAGATTTTTGTTTGATTCGCTGTTTCAATATAAAGCCAAACTATTGGCATATCGTGTTGTAATCACCCATCTCCTAAAATGTTTCGCTTTTTATTCAAAGATTTTTTTATTACAAATGAATTTCACATTTTATATATACATATATATCTTTATTCAGATGGACCACTCCACCTACGATAGTCAATGCATTTTATAGTCCACAAAAGAATCAGATCAGTGAGTTAAATTTATTTTCATATTAAACCTTTATTTAATTCTTTCTTTTCAAGTTTGTTGAAATAAATGATATATCTTCTCACATTCCTTTATACATCCGATTAATTGCCACGTATCTCATTATGTTCATATCCTCATCACCTTTATCTATTGATACATCTATCTGTCTTTATTTGCATTCGACCCAACACTGCTGAATTTGAATGAGCCAGAATAAACTATTAATAGTCATCTTTTTCTTATTACGAAGATTTTGCAGATCACATGATGACTTCGGTGTACTTTTATGGCAAGACGTTAGGGACAGAATCCGAAAACACTTTGCGATTTCAGTACTCATTATAGTCAAGTCAAGAAAACTTAAATGAAGCTATTTTTTTGGTCTTTGTAACTCGCATAATCGATACCTTCATTTTGTGCAATCAAAATGTCTATTATGTGAAATCGAAATTCGTATGCCAACAAGACCATACTTGACAATATTTTCTTGTTCCGTTGATTACAGTTCACATGTCTGAAACTCGAATTTTTACTATGAAAATAAATAGGCTTTTCTTCATTAAAAAAATGTAATTTACGCGCTTTGAATAGATTTACAATCTGACGTAAGTCTAGCTAAATAAAATAGTTGTGCCTACGCAAGAGTTATATAGTCTTTCGATCGAATAATTTTTGTCTGTGCTAGATTGCCAATGTAGGTAAAGCAAGTAATTAAACCCATATCTCTTACTGACTCGAGATCTCACATGGGGGAGGTTTAAGAAAGTGTATTGCTCTTGCCTCGAAACGGGATCATTCAAATCAGAACTACATTTCTAACTGCCGCTCATGTGAACTTGTGTTCGAACCTGGAATACTGAGTATTTAGAGGTTAGTGTTTGGACTAGTCGGCCTGATTCCAGGACAATGTAACTGGGTGGGACAAGATACAACATATCTGATCCCATGTGTTCAATATATGTAGTCAATAATGTGTAAAAACCTCCACTGAAACAAAAGAAAACAAAATAACCTTATTCCTTGGTGATAATATATATCACAATAAAGTTTATTTGTATGTTATGTCTTATGTCATGTGTAATGTGTTTACGCTCTGATAAACAGAAACACAGAAAAAGTGAAAACAACAAGCTTTGTAAAACTTAACAAATACATTTTTCACTGGAAAGAGACTGTACAACTTAAATAGAAAATTAGTTTTATGAATCAAATCCAAACGTAATCTAAGAATATTTCTCGAATTAAATCGCAAAAGTCTTAGTAATAAAATTTTCTAGTAGATTCAAGTTCGAGTCATGTTGGAAAATCCAATAAAAAGAGATGACGTATGCTGAAGTCTGTGCTGTGTTCATCTACCTTGCATAAACACACTATTTAACAGTCCGGTGTTTTATTTCCGAATTCAAGTTTGATAAACTGTCTTTGTCCAAAAATTCTGAATGAGAACATAAAATATTTCCAGAGATAAGAATTAATCCTTTCAAAATCCAAAAGAATTGAAGAAAAGTTAAAGTGGATCTAAAAACTGACAACAACAAAACAAAATGACTTTATGTCAGATTTAAAAGCCCAAGCTAACTATATTTTACTAAAACAAAAATTATCTTATATTCTAATATGCAATTTCGAAAAAATATCTAAATTGCGACATCGAGAAAAACGAAGGGGGGGGGGGATCGATGCACTTGATAGTTTTAGCACGTATTCCTATCATGACCCTGGTGAGAACCAATCATTTTTTAAAAGAAATAAAGCTGCTTACTTCTTAATTCACTAGTCCCATCTTGACCATGACAACAACCGATCAATTGAAAATTAAAATAAAACCTGTTTGCGTGGTACCTATTAACCTTGAACTAAGATCAGGATATAGGTCAACATTACTTGTTTACCAAAGAATAATCCAGGCAGACCGATTGTCTGATAAAACATCATCTCTTGTTAATAAGGTTACATTACAAGTGCATGCAATGAAAAAAAATGAATTTAAACAAAAAAACATACGATTAAATTATATATGTATTAAATCAGATATAGGTGACAATATGTTAACCATGATATGATAGATTTATTTTAAAAAGTCATTATTCACATGAAAAAAAATGAAAAATGTGACAAAATCATAATTGGAGGTATCATAAGTACGAAAAATTTATAGGAACTGTCTCTAATTCTTTAAAATGTTTTAATACTTCTTTTAATTTGCCTAGAAAGTCTACCCCTTTGTGACAGAGTGATTATGTTACCTATTTCATTCATTTTATGAGCATTATCATGTTTGTTATGGCGTTTGTCATCATCATCATCATTATTATCATCGTCATCATCATCATCATCATCATCATCATCATCATCATCATCATCATCGTCTGACATAGATTACTTTAGATACAGAAAAATTTAGAAACACTGTCCCATTTTATAAGTTGATTTTTTTAATTAAGTTATTTACCTTGTCCTTTTTCCTTTCCATGGATTTATGCAATATATTTTTGTATTTCATATAATATTGTATAGTTCGAATGCATATTCATTCAAAATCTTCGTATTGGGGTCGTCCGTTATTTACTTTACTCCAAAGTTTTAATAAAGGCTCATACTCGAGACTGGAAAATATTACTCCAAATGTATAAATGCACATTATCGAGGTATCAGAATACTTTTAGGGTAAGTTTATACAGGTAAAGTTTAAAGGACAGAGGGTTTGTACTCTCAAAGATTTCGAAAGGCATTTTCTCGTTGCATCTCTAGCTTTCTGGTGATAATCGAAGAAAAACTGTTAATTATGTGAAATGTACATTCACTGTTCACTTAATAACTGGATTGAAACCAGGCTTTAGGAAATAAAACCAAAATCAACCTCTTGAGTTATAGAATGGAGATGGGGACAAATATTCTGAGCATATTCCTTGAAATTGTTTTTAAATTTTTATTTTATTTATATTGATGTTTTTATATTTCAGTCTTTCCTGCGGGAATACTTCAACCACCATATTTCCGAAGCGATCAACCAAAGTAAGCAACTTTATTTAAATAAAGCATCGTACCTAAACAAAGTCGACGACGGCATTCTTACAGTTTCAGTTTTTAAAGAATGGTCGACGACGGCATTCTTACAGTTTCAGTTTTTAAAGAATGGTCGACGACGGCATTCTTACAGTTTCAGTTTTTAAAGAATGGTCGACGACGGCATTCTTACAGTTTCAGTTTTTAAAGAATGGCCGACGACGGCATTCTTACAGTTTCAGTTTTTAAAGAATGGTCGACGACGGCATTCTTACAGTTTCAGTTTTTAAAGAATGGTCGACGACGGCATTCTTACAGTTTCAGTTTTTAAAGAATGGCCGACGACGGCATTCTTACAGTTTCAGTTTTTAAAGAATGGTCGACGACGGCATTCTTACAGTTTTAGTTTTTAAAGAATGCACGTAACGAGGTTCTGTTATGGCATAGTACTAAAACACATGAAACTTATATGTGTCATGTGACATTTCGGTGAACGAATAGTGGATACGTTATTGTACGATACACAAGTACACGCAACAGAGTACAATCTTGATAATTCTACCCTATATCAATCGAATAGTACACGTAACAGAGTACAATCTTGATAATCCTACCATATATCAATCGAATAGTACACGTAACAGAGTACAATCTTGATAATCCTACCCTATACCAATCGAATAGTACACGTAACAGAGTACAATCTTAATAATCCTATCATATTTCAAAAATCGAATAGTCATTCATCTCGTCAGCTCAAACAACCAATAACTTTCAATAAAAGATTTAGGGAAAATGACTATTCGAAAAGATGTGCTTGATATCAAACATTGAAAATTCTCTATCACATTCAGAAGACTGTTTCCTTTTTAAATATGGTACTTTATCATGTTCGATAAAATTGTTCAACGTTACTATGTTGAACATCTATATTATTATATTTTCAAGAAATTAATTAATTTTATTAGGTCAGTATTTACAGTCTTCGTTTGAAACAATTACATTAATTAGACCAAGGTGAACAAAGGAAATTGAAACTAGTATCTGATATTTCATTCCAACGCATTTCATGTACTTAGTTTCTTTTATACATGCATGAACATTCTAGTACTGCAATGTTCATATTTTACTTAACTTAAAAACTAGTCATGTTGAATATTGGGGTTAATACATTAATGCATTAATGGTACATGTTCGGTAGTCTAAATTATTACTGATTTTGAGTCATCACTTATCATATTTAAAACCAAGCCTTGTTTGTATTTCAGAGCTCTAAACTATGGTGGTATCGGATTTTTAATGGCGCATGAAATTACACACGGTTTTGATGATTCAGGTAGAGTACACGATATATATGTATGTATGTATATATATATATATATATATATATATATATATATATATATATATATATATATACGCATTCATAAAAATGTCTTAATTTTATTTTTCCTTTTTTTTTTCGTTTTTATAAAATTTGACCACAGTCCAAATTTTCTTTTTTCAAGATTGTATACCCCTACTTTACTCCCATCTCCCACCAAATATAAGCACCCAATAACAGAAAAGAAAAAGCAAAACAATGATTTGAACGTTAACTATTGTTTTTCTTTCTTTTTTTTTTTGTCATACGTTTTGGTATAGATCTGTGTTCAAGACAAGTAAGTCTCTCATTATAAAATAACGTTTTATTCACTGCAACTCAAGGGGAAATTTTGATAGAGTTTATAATCTCAGAATTCAAACATATAACATCTTAAAATCATTAGAAGGTTTGCTTACATAGAAACACAAATCTAACCCACTATTTATTTGTTTTGTTTTCAAAGGACGCCAGTACGACTTAAACGGAAACCTCCAGAACTGGTGGACGGGAGAGGCGGAACAGAAATTTAAAAAAAAGGCACAATGCCTTATAGACCAATACAGTAGTTACGTGTCGCCTATATCTGGAATTAATGTTAGTAACTGTTATATTGACAAACATGAGGGACGCATAAAGACATTGTAAAATTTGATTTAGGAAGATATAAAGAATTTGTAGTTTAGTTAAAACCAAATATTAACAAAACACTAAACCATTTGGTAAACACATATTCAAGTGTCGTGTAAATAATTTAGTATATATCGCCCGTGTTGCCATCAGCTTCTTTTTTCTGGCTACATGTAGCAAAAAGTGTATAGATTTGACTGCTTGCATGTATAAATTAGCGAATACATGCTCTTTTGATCTGGTTACATCTATATATGAGTAAATTCATGAGTCTATTTCTTTGGTGATATGTTTAGATAAGCAACTGCATTAGTATATTTGTCAACCGCTCCGGTGGCCTAGTGGTTAGAGCGTCCGCCGCGGAAGCGGGAGGTCGTGGGTTCGATCCCCGGCCGAGTCATACCAAAGACTTACAAAAATGGTACTAACAGCTGCCTCGCTTGACGTTCAGCATTAAGAGGTTAGTGTTAGGACTGGTCGGCCTGGTGTCAGGATAATGTGACTGGGCGGGACATCATGCTACATGTCTGCGGCATGATGCCCCAGTGGTAGACATCACTATAAACTGCCTCACTGCAGACATCGTAGCGATATGACTGAAAAATTGTTAAAGCTACGTTAAAAATCCTAAACAAACAAACAAACAAAAGTATATTTGTCTGGGTACATACGTACGTGAGTGCATGTATGTGTATATCTTTTTGTTTACCTGAATATATGACTGAATGAATGTACATAATTGCCAGGGTACATGTATGTATTGATGACTTCACGAATGTGTCTTTCTGTCTACTGGCAGATGAGTGTATGCAGGTGAATATATGCCTAGTTTGATGCATGAATGACTGCTTGAATGTGTATATTTGTCTTATGACATGAACGTATGAGGGAATACATTATATGTCTATTTGGTTACATATGTCTTTTATTAAAAAAAATAGATGTTTACGTGTACGCGTATACTTCTCTTGTTGTGTATGTATGTATGTATATATATATATATATATATATATATATATATATATATATATATATATATATATATATTATATATATATATATATATATATATATATATATATATATATATATATATATATATATATATATATATATATATATAGATATATATATATATATATATATATATATATGCTTGTATGTGTATGTACATGACTAAATACATACTTATATTGGGTTATATTAAAACCGCTCAGTGGCCTAATTGGTTAGAGTGTCTGCGTTGGTTGCGGGTTCGAACTCCGGTCTAATCATACGAAAGATTTATAAACATGATACTAACTGCTGCCTCGCTCGGCACTCATCATTAAGAGACTAGTGGTAGGACTGTTCTCTGGATAATATGGCAGGAAATATCTGACTACGTGGAAAGATGGGCGAATACGTTACACGTATAGATGAATAAATGTGCATGTATCTTTGGTTACATACACAGGTGAGCGAATGCATGTGCATATTAGTCTGGGTACATGTAAATGGGTGCATCCGTGTGTATATCAGACTAGTTACATGCATTGATAAGAGAAAGCATGTGCATATCTGCTTTGTTACATATATAGATCAATACATGTGGGTGTATACTTGTATAATTGCAGTTGCATTAGTCGATTCATGAAGGAAAGATTGCCATTGGTTAGAACATAATCATGTGATCATTCCCAAATGAGTTTATTTCTGTACAAACTCAAGGGAAAACTGCATTATACTGACTTCTAAAAATAGAATAACGTGCAAAGTAATTTAAATAAACACTCAACTAGAAAGCATACCCACTGCATGCCTTTAAAACTAAATAGCATCAGTGGGTTTGTATTTGATTAATAAAAATTTTCTGACATAATTAAATAACACAGCTCAGCTGTTTTTTTTCTGAATATAAATAACTATTTATTGACAAAGATTTCAAGGGAAAAAAAGTCGGGAAACGCAAGATCTACCACACTTAACTGCAAATCGTTACAATTAATTTAAAACTATAGGTAAATATATATAGGAAATGGAAGGAGGACGGTTCAAAGACTAACATTATATAGCAAATAGATTTACAATCTTACTATGTAAACGTCGACCTTGATAGTTACGATGTGGGAGGGTGGATGATCCGGTACACCCAATCGTAACTTTCAGTGTCCATGCATTGCACTGTTTGACTATTTGACCCCATCATTGCAAAAATATACTGATAATCTAAATGTCATTTGTATGTAGCTGTACCTGTAGGTTGCATAATATGCAAATCAACACTAAAATAGATTTAAAGACTAAAAAATTGGTTACTCTTCCAAGAGTTATCCGTATGTCATACAAAATAGCACATCCTTGCCTTTGAATATTGAAGTTCTACTCAAATCACTTCTGCCCATTTAAGTAAATGATTGAGATGATTTTGTGCAATGTTCAAAACCTTATAGTGACATTGAGCGTAGATCTTGTTTAAATTTGACGTAGGTATTAGGTTGTAGATGGAGGATCCCCTGTTTTATTAATAGCTACGCAGGACGCCTCAACAAGAAATCGTACGCTTAGACAGGCTCTAAAACAAAAAGGAAATATCTTTAAAGATAACAGTTACAAATAAATACAAGTATAGTGTTATTTACTGTGTAATTCAGCAGCTGACAGCTTATACCACGAAAAAACTCAGAAAAAAACCAACAACGAACTCTTAAATGATTGAGTGTATCGATGAGCAAATACATCCTAATAATAATAATAATAATAATAATAATAATAATAATAATAATAATAATAATAATATTAATATTAATAATAATAATAATAATAATAATTTTGTATAGCACCATATCTTTTGAAGCTCTAAGCGCTTTATACTATCTATAATTGATATTACTACCAAAAGAATGATAAAACAAAACACATGAAATTGGAAAACATAAAAAATACTGAAAATATTTTAGTTTGGAAACATTATTAGGTCTTTAAGTTTGTACTTGCAGTCGTAAAAGGTGAGATTTCATAGCACTCTTGAAAGGATCACTGTGTCTTTGTAACTAATCGAATCGAATGAATAGCAAGTGTAGGGTACAGAGCAGCAGGGAGGTGTGCTTTGATCGTGGTACTCTCAAGATGATCCGAGCAGCTGCGTTTTGAACATTTGAAGTTTCTGGAGTAGATATTGACACGAAACAGACAGAATTGAGGTTCAATAGTTCAGTCTTAAAAGTACTAATGAACACACAAGCGTTTTAGTGGCATCAACTAAAAGATATTTGGAAATGGAGCCGATGCGTCTCAGTTCAAGATATGCAGCCTTGCATATGTTCATGACATGTTGGTGCAATGTGAGAGTGCTGTCTAGACCAACACCTATGTTTCGTACTGGCAGTGTGAATTTAATGTTGGTGTTGCTGATATTTATTGTTTGAGGTAAAGAATGTTAATGAGAACGTATTTGTGTGCTGATCAGAATGGCCTCCGTTTTATCATTATTCATCTGGAGCTTCTTACATGTCATTCATGATTTCATGCTGGACAAATACACCCAGGCATCCACTCACCATTACATATAGCTATGCATGTACTCACTGATCGATACATTTCACTAGGCATATATTAGCATGCCAGCATTCAACTAAACATTAAAGATGCCTAGTTAAATGTGTAACTGAATGGATGCACGTGTATATTTGTCTGGTTACATATATATATATATATATATATATATATATATATATATATATATATATATATATATATATATATATATATATATATATATATATATATATATATAGAGATATGAGTGAATACATGTTTATATTTGTCTGCTTACATGTATAGATGATTCAATACGTTACACGTGTAGATGAGTAAATTAGTGCGTAGCGTTTCATGATTACGTGTATTGATGAGTACATGCACGTGTACTTTAGTCTGGTTACATGTATAGATGAGTAAATTTGTGCGTAGCGTATTCATGATTACGTGTATAGATGAGTAAATTTGTGCGTAGCGTATTCATGATTACGTGTATAGATGAGTAAATTTGTGCGTAGCGTATTCATGATTACGTGTATTGATGAGTACATGCACGTGTACTTTAGTCTGGTCACACGTATAGATGAATGATGGCATGTTAATATATGTCTAGCGACATATATCGATCAGTGAGTACATACATAGCTTTATGTAGTGGTGAGTGAATGCCTGTATATATTTATCCAGCATGAGATGACCACATTGCCTGTTTGATTTCATGATATTAAATGTAACTTTGACTTTTCATGTGCAATATATGTATGCGAGATTATTTTATATGGTGTCAAGCCATTGTTATATAGTTGTGATTTTTCTATTTGCTTACTCCGCTCCGGTGGCCTAGTGGTTATAGCGGGATGTCGTGGGTTCGATCCCCGGCCGAGTCATACCAAAGACTTTCAAAAATGGTACTAACAGCTGCCTCGCTTGGCGCTCGACATTAAGAGGTTAGTGTTAGGACCGGTCGGCCTAGTCATGATAGCGGTGAGACATCATGCTACATGTCTGCGGAATAATGCCCCAGTGCTAGATATCACTATAAACTCTGCCTCAATGCAGACATCGTATCGATATGACTGAAAAATTGTTAAAGCTACGTTAAAAATCCTAATTAAACAAACAAACAAATCTGCTTACATTCTATCCCAGGTTGTTTCTTTTTTACAGATAAATGGAGTACGGACGCAAGGGGAGAACATCGCTGATAACGGAGGTGTTGTTCAGGCTTACCTAGTAGGTGCATATTGCCTGTGTCTATGTTTAAAAGTAACTGCAATAGAAACAGCTGCAGCAGAGACATCAACTTGAACAAGGACATCACAATACACGAATTCAGAATCTTTAGTTGATATAATGAGACCAGTGCATAAATAGAATGTGACCCATACATAACATGAAGATCTGACAATGTATATATATATATATATATATATATATATATATATATATATATATATATATATATATATATATGTAATTCTTTAGCATTGGTTTGAACATTAGTGATTAGATGATGTTCAGCTTCCATACTGGCTTTAATCCACTATCACCATAATAGAAACCAATTTACTCTTATATCTGTATAACATTTACAAATTGATAGAAAACGATTTACTCTTATATCTATATAACATTTACAAATTGATAGAAAACGATTTACTCTTATATCTATATAACATTTACAAATTGATAGAAAACGATTTACTCTTATATCTATATAACATTTACAAATTGATAGAAAACGATTTACTCTTATATCTATATAACATTTACAAATTGATAGAAAACGATTTCGCACTCAACGCTACGATCTGTTTTAATGTGTTAAAATAAAACAGCGGAAAATATGTCCTCGCTTACAATTCCGACACTAATAAATTACACCTAACATATTTGCAACGTGAAACGTGAGAAATTTACTTCCTCATATGGATCAGCTGTCAAAAAGGGACATATACAAATAAGAATATGTTAAGTCGACCATAACTGTAATTATATAAAAACAAACGGATACCGATTCAGGTCAGTGAATGATTGTTTGGTCCATTCCAGGGATACCATCGGTGGCTGAAATCTCAAAGTCACCCCGAACCAACACTTCCCGGTCTAAACTTTACATCTGAGCAGTTGTTCTTCATCAATCTAGCACAGGTAATATGAATGCATTAAATAATTAAAAATATATCTTATTTCCATTAACTCTGCCAGTGATGTCCAGTAAACCGCGACACTTAATGGGATCATTATTGGTAGGTTAGTGTGGAAAATGGTATTATACACGATGTAGGTACCAAATTAATGTAATAAATCAAGAGTTTGTAACATTTATATTTACGTCTCCATTTTTGCAGATCTGAGTTTTGTGATTACTTGTTTGATTATGGGAAGTCAGTGTTAGGGAAATATTCCTCAGTCCAAATAATCAGCCAATTGCTAGGGACAAACATTACGGAGTGCAGTGTTGATTATATTTCATTATGGCATGGTTTAATTCCGAAGATAGTTCAGGTCAGAGCTGCATACGTGGGCCTTAAGCCACGTAGTTTATATGAAAATCTAAGTGTGTTGATTGATTGTGTATCTCCATGTAAATTATTTGTGACGGAGACTAATATTTTGTACCATGGAATAACTGAGAAGAAATTGTTCCATAATCAGGAAACGCCTTTTATTGTTATGTAAATATGGTGTAGACTTACATGAGAAATGATACTTAAAATCATGATTTGACTGACATATGGATACAAAAGGAAACTAGTTCCATGTATGTAGTGTTTTTAGTTTCATTATATTTTCAAGACGTGAAATACTGGCGCTACAGCACGGAATGTTAATAAGAAGAAACCGTGCAAATTTGAAGTTGTAATATGTGTGGTCATTCGTTGATTAGAGGAAAATTAGTTATGGTCTTGGCGAGTTCTTAGAATTTCTATAGCTAATACTTATACAATGTAATAACAGCTAGGTACCTCACTTGGCGCTCAACATTAAGAGGTTATTGTTAGGACTGGTCGGCCTGGTGTCAGGATAATGTGACTGGGTAGGAAATGATGTAACATGTCTACGGCATGATGCCCCAGTGCATGACATCACTCTAAACTATCACACTGCAGACATCGCAGCGATATGCATGAACATTTTTGGAACTAAATGTTTTTGCCGGTCATGCCGTGCAATCAACGCTGTGTGTGGTTAAATTTCGGCAAACTTGCAAGGAGAATTTTTGTTACTTCTTGAACATCTCAAGAAAAAAATTCTTCGGCAATGTGTTATACATAATGTCGAGTTCTTAATGCAGCATCCAATTTACGCAATATATTTGTGAATGAAATTTCTTTCAAACATAATTTACACTTTTCTCATCGTTTTAGTATATGTTCACTACATTGCAATCATGGAAACCTTTATAAAGTACGCGACTTATGCAAGAGACTAGGCAAATTTCTATGATGCAGCAAAGGCACAATTGTACATGTAACATTTTATGTTATGATCGGATTGATGATCGCAGACTAGAGGTTGTGGGAATTGGCGATAATAATGATGATAATGTTGTAGTCAGGCAATGTCCGAAATATGGTATAATCAGCTATGGCGGGTGATGAAAACGAATATTGTAATTTTAAAATACAGAATTACTTAATTCTTATTTTTAATGCACATTCATTCTCCGTTTAGATTCGTTGTGGTTCCAGTAGAAAAGCCGATGATATCAATCATATTCTTACGGGAGCTCACAGCCCAAACAATTTTAGGTAAATATGTAAGGCATAACATAATATGTACAGAAAATGTATAACGGTAAACATGCAATAAATTGTGTTCATAAAGCGCAATGAATGTTGCTAAGAGAATGGTAGGAGGTTACTGCAACAGGTAATGCTTTGGCACCGCTCTTTGGCAGAACTTGAAATATGTATTAAAACAAAAAATCCATCTTGATAATGACTGCATAAAATTAAAAATGTTTGCAACCAAGTAGGTCATATTTACTCCTAATATAATAAAAGTCAGCATTCGAAATTAAGTGAATGAAATGTATTTTACATAAACATCACTATATTTATTGTATATTTGTTATAAATTGATAATATATTTCATTTATGAAATAATAATAGCTATTAGCTATACGTATATTTATAGGTCATTAATATCTTGTATTTATGTATGATGAATATGGCGTGTCCACGTACGTTGAATATACTTTGCTCATATCAGTAGAATCCAGCGCATTCATGTAAATGGAATAAACTGGTTACATTTATATCGAATTTACCGTCCAAACTGAAATTGAATGTACTGTGTTCATGTACGGTAAACATTCTGTATTCATGTATGGTGAACATTATGTGATCTTGTGTGGTGAATATACCACGTTAATGTAAGTCGAATATGTAGTAATATGTATAGTGAGTATACTTAATTTATTTATATCAAAAATACATTATGCATTTTGAAGCCGTCATATTTTCTTCATGATTGTGTCATTTGTTTGTCTAGGTTATCATTTCACTCCCATTACAAATTTAAACATAACAAATACATGTGCTTGCAAAATCTGCCAATCAAGAAAGACCAAATTTAAAACGTGACAGTTATTATGTGTTCTAATGAAGGTATTTTCAATTTATTTTTTGAGATTATTGAATCGCTTTCTTTATTTTTTTTTTTAGAATTATCGGAACGCTGCAAAATATGCCAGAATTTGCAAGGGCATTCAATTGCCCATTAGGATCTCCAATGAACCCCGAGAAAAAATGTTCCTTTTGGTGACCGTCTTAACATAATTCTGCCCATCATATGACTGTTGTATGATAGACGGCAATTATAGCTAAAAAGATCAGGGACAATCATTAGTACTTTAAATTAAAATTAATTAAATTAAAAATCGATTTTGCCTTTATCACATTTTTTATATAACCAGCCAGAAGAAGTATATTTTCGAAATCATGAGTGCGCATGTGCACCATGTATGCATATTTTTTATAATACTACCCAGGAATGCAAGCATGAGACTATTGTATATAATAAAGATTGTCTATCCTCACACATGAGAACCATTCTGTATACTAATGATTGTATGTCGTCACACATGAGAACCATTGTGTCTACTAATGATTATCTGTCCTCACATATGAGAACCAGTGTGTCTACTAGGGGTCATATGTCCTTATCCACGAGGCCCATTGTATATAATAAAACATGAATGTCCTCGTACACTAGGACAATTGAATCTACTACAAATGTTGTGTCTTCACACTCGAGGTTCAATGTATCTACTAAGGGTAGTATGTCTTCACAAACGAGGTTCAATGTATCTATCAAATATGTTATGTCCTTATGCACGAGGTCCATTGTATCTACTATGGGTTGAGTGTCCTCACACACGAGGTTCAATGTATCTATCAAATATATTATGTCCTTATGCACGAGGTCCATTGTATCTACTATGGGTTGAGTGTCCTCACACACGAGGTTCAATGTATCTACTAAGGGTAATATGTCTTTAACCATGAGGTCCATTGTATCTACAATTTTTTCTATGTCCTCACACAAGAGGTCCATTGTATATCCTAATGATTGTATGTTCTTATCCAAGAGGTCCATTGTATATATTAATGAATATGTATGTCCTCACACACGAGGTCCATTTTATATCCTAATGATCGCATGTCCTCACAATCAAGATTCATAGTGTCCTCGAAATGTTGTAAATCCTTACCCACGAGGTCAGTTGTATATACTAATTAGTGTATGTCCTCACATGCTAAGTTCATTGTATCTAACAATGTTTGATCGTCTTCACACACGAGGTATGTTGCATCTATTAAAAGCGTTTTGTCCATAAAATATTTTCCAATTCATTTTGATTTTGTATGTATACAGTAGAACTATGTAATCAGGTTTGAACCTTTGATGAACGCACAAGTCCATTTAAGCGTCTTATTTGATACACGATAATGATTTATTATTATTGTTGTTATTGTTATTTTCTAGATTTGATTGTACCTGTTTGATTTTATTGCTCTCACTCAGAGTGAATATCTTTCAATAAATGATTTTCTAATAACACAAAACATGCAAGATACAATACCTTAGCTATATTTGGCATATACCTGTAACCTTATTATCGCAGTCTTAAGTATGTAGCTTGCATTTCTAAATATAAATCCAAGGATTTGTGCATAAAACTGGGTGTAAAGTTATTCTTGTATAGCCAGCAAGTTCGCAAGCACTACGTCCATGTGTCAACCTTGATATGTAGATGATTAATTGGGTAGGTTGGGGCGCTACTGCATGACACTTAGATTCCTGAGTACTTGGGCTACAGGTTCGATTCCTCCTGTGAATGAATTTTATAACTATCTAACATTTTTGACTATGATGTGGACGATACATATATATATATATATATATATATATATATATATATATATATATATATATATATATATATATATATATATATATATATATATGGTCGATATGTCTCACACTTCTAATTAATATTTATTTTATACGTATAGGTCTCTATTGAAAGACCAACTCACCATACTAAGAAAGTTGAAAACTCTTTTCAGCGTGAATATTTTACATATGGAAAACATGCACCACTTTGCGCGCTATTGCTCATTTTAGATGTTTGAACTAATGTTCGTCCTTCAGAGAGAGAGAGAGAGAGAGAGAGAGAGAGAGAGAGACAGAGACAGAGAGAGAGAGAGAGAGAGAGAGAGAGAGAGAGAGAGACAGAGAGAGAGAGAGAGAGAGAGAGAGAGAGAGAGAGAGAGAGAGAGAGAAAGAGAGAGAGAATTGCTCTTTTGTTACGGTAGAAATGTTTGCCACATATTTTCAAGCGCTTCTTTTGTAATTAATACGTTTCGATACATTAGCTCGTCGAATTTTTTTTTTTTAAAATACGGAATCAGATTTCTTTGTTAACATTAAGCTACGATGTATTTCAAGCTTTCTAACTCATAATTATTACACACTTTTTCCTTCTTGTCTTCTGCAATTTCTTTGTACTGTCACATGTATATTAACCTTTGAAATACCCCTCGTGTCACGTATTGTCTACTAATCTTTGAAGTACTGTGGAATCGCCCATGGTCTATTAAACATTGATGTCAGGTAATGTTGTCTATCAGCTTTTCGACTTTTTGTTTCTATCCCATTATCAATGGTATTGTTTAATTCAATTTTAAATGAGTCACTGCATGTCTTGTGAGATGTTATTGCGTGCAATAATTAAACACTATTTATTTTTCCAAGTGGCACAATGAAAGCCAGTAGACCTTTTAAATCTCCAAGACACGGTAAATGACTCCAATCAATTAGATAACGAAATACGGTTGTGCAACAACCACCTTTATCATATGAAACTTACATCAGGACCCAACCAACCGCAGGCGGGTAAAATTTCAGACCGATCTGGCATACTTTTTATTACGGAAACACATAATTCATATCCTGACCCTGTGTAAAGAAACAAGAAGGCTTCTCAGTACGTGAATGAATCCAGAAACACATATTTTACATGAAGGAAGTTAATTCCTGTGCACTCGATTCCTCAAACTTTGCAATCATTTCTGGCAATATTGGACTCAAAACTGGACTAGTAAATAATTATCTGCGTAAAGTAACTTTATAACCTTGTGAGGCAAAAATCTAAAAACTCTCTGGTACGTCAAACTATACTCCCTAGCAATACGTAGTAATTCTGAATCATATCGAAGGGAACTTAATATAATCTAATACTACGCATATCTTTACAAATTATATGACTAATTGATTAGGTCATGATAGGTTACACCTTAATAAATATGTTACTATTGTTTTGGTTATTATTTTCCACGCTTATAAGAATGTTATGCTATCTCGGGTGGGTGGGTGGGTGTTGGCTATCTCAGGACAGCATATACATAAAAGATGAAGATATTGGATTTGAAACTTAATGGATGGCATATACCGAATGTATACGACCCAACCTGGCAATAATAAACGATAGACGAAAAGTTATATAAGAAGTGTAAGGGAATATACACAATCATATTATATGAAGAAAAAAATCGTTTTGGGACGATACATTTTAATAGGTAGATTAAGAAATTGACAGAAGTCCTGGTTAAAATATATTGAATTATATGGGAACGTAATAGAATATATATATATATATATATTAACATGGGAATACTAAATGTAGTGTTCCAAGACAAATTGTAGATATAAAATATAGGTAGAAAGGAGGTTTTAGTGCCTAAAATGATGTTATAAATATCTCTGAACAGAATGCGACCAATTTAACGTCAATAATGGAAAATATCAAATTATGGGTGCAAGTATGTGGAAAATTTGCAATTTGATTTTAGACGAAACATATATGAAAGAAAATATTAGCAAACTTAACAAAATATCTACAAAAAAGGGTATAATAACACAGTTAATGATCAAGTTGGTATTACCCTAAAAGACGGAGAAAGATCAAACACACATAGTACATTGCTCATTAAGATAATCAATGATAGAAACAAAATACAGTTTGGTTTTGCTTATTTGTTAAATACACAAGATACCATCTACTAATTTGAAGATATGTTATGAATAACGCATAGTTTAATTACAGTTTAATTTAAAACAAAATATACCTAAATAAAGAAAATAGTACTTATATTATCATGAAAGTGCACATGTAATTAGAATATGATGCGTCTAAATATGTTATTGTATTCCTGCAACATCAAACACCACATCAACAATCGAAAATATATAATAGAAGGAAATTATACACATTTAGTAAAATGAAAAATAAGTATATTTTAGCTTCTCATCAACGCTTACACTGGACGGGTCGAATTATATATTCGTGCCACTAAATTAGCACTTTCATTATTATGAAACTCAGTTTCCTTATTACAAATTCAAAGAGTTATGCAGAGATGTTCTTAGTCTAAATACTATTTAGCTAAAAGACCACAAGACCACGTTGTTTGTGTCCCCGGTGCACGCAGCACCTCACATAACGTTATCGACCATGTCCTAACACATATATAGACTCAAACTTGTTTATCCCGGTAGAATAAGTATAATTCCTCACCAGTCCTCGTAAGCCTCATATTTAGCAATTACGGATATTTAAACCACTGCTGCACATAAGACAAATATGCAGTAAAATACTACAAATGTTGGCATTTCTGTTATTAGAGTACCTAGACAGGAAATTAACCTTGAACCACAGGATGTCTATGACTGTAACCGTGTAGAATCTTTTTGTTATGGCGATACTCGTCTGACAAGACTTCTCGTAGAATTAGACGGCATAGAATTCTATTGAAATATTTCAACCCCTTTTGGGTCATGGCATTCTTTAAATTCTTATTTAGTGCCATGCTATGCATTTGATTCCTTTAACTTTTGAATTGTATTGAATATCGTGAAGTGTTCTTTTCATTCTATGTTTTGCAAAATTTTACTAAATATTTTTCAAAGTACTTTTCATTGTATGTTTTGCATTTTTCTGAGTAAATTGTATTTTACTCACTGTATTCTTGAACTTCACTATATGTCTATCAATGTTTTTTTCATTGTATATTTTCAATTTTACCAAATGCTTCCAAGATGTTAATATCATTGTATTTTTTTATTCTTGCACCTTTTACCTTCCTGTATGAACGTATTTGTTTTTACCTATATCGTGCCTCGAGGACCCAGATCAAATGACCCAATGGCTATTATTTGGACAGAATAAAAGTATTAAGATTGAAATCTTTAATGACGGTCAGCATACCTGGTCGAAAAAAACCCTGGAAAATCCCAGAAAGAACCACCGATCCATGGTGAGCTACTTGCAGTTTTTTTATATTAGTTCAATGACCGAGACACAAGTTTATAAAGCCAAAACGTGTACGTTGACATCACGAAGCTCTAGAGAGCGAAATGGAGAATATATTGTTAAACTTAGCATCGTGATAGGACGTTGTCGTGTAGAAAATATTATTGTTTGGGAATGGTAATGTACCAATCTGGATAGTAAGGTGTGTGTTATATAATGTCTCCAAATTTTAACATTATACTTTCTGTATATCCCTTTTCGAATGCATTTACCTGCGCCGGTGCAAGGCATTTTGGTGCCCAAGGCGAGATCAGATATATGGCGTCCCCCTTCCACTCACGCCCTCCCCCACCCACCCATCATGAAATAAGCCCTTAGCCCAGCGCCCTAGGCGATTGCCTAGTTCGCCTAGCGGACGCGCCGGCCCTGGTATGTACTAATAGCTTATGTATAAAATCTGCTATACCTTTTGATCATATAGTATGTTTGTATGAACGTAAGTAGATAGTGTGCATAAATACTCCCATTTACGTGTGAAGGTATATTTTTTAAGTATAATTTGCGTCGTATACAAATATTAATATTACATATCCCCATTAACGTTTTAGCATATAACGGTCTATCAATAGCCCTAATTTAACTTTACATTTACAGTTTGGTTCTAACTTGATATGGAGCTGTAAACAGAGCCAACATGTCAACTTAAAGAAACTTTGGCCCCCACCGAAACCGGTGGACAGATATAACACAAAATGTTCGAACATATAAATAGAAGCGCATATTGATGTAAAACTCTAACTACCTTTCCACGTAACCCAATTCAAGGTTAACACACTTTAAACTTTTACTCTCAAAGGTAAACCTATGGCTAATGCGAACCCCGTAGGTTCTGTAATGGCACATACACAATTTGTTAAGATATTCAACTGATCAAGAAGATTCAATATCTGGTCACACCCAGATAATTCATAATGGAACATGAATGTAAAATTACTAGAATGATCTTATCCATTTGGTACTTGTTTTTACTGACCTTGGTTAAAACCTAATATGTCCCCATGATGTGTTCTCGTATCACGCGCACTTGTCAACGCATGAAAGTTACATACACTCATACATGCAATAGGTGATTCATGTGGGTTAGAAGACTTCAACTGACATCGGTAGTCAGCAAGGGCCTGTCAAGAAGTCGACAAGGAGCACACGGTACATGACCAATAATGCACGCATTCTTTGCATCAATGCTCTCGCACGTTTTTCCATTATATCCTTGTGACGTTTCAAGAAACAGCCACGCGTGTGTAAAGATTTCGACTATTAATATCGGAACATTTTACCAGTAACTTTTAGAGTGATGTTCGTCCATCAGTGTCTTTGAGGACCGTTCAGTGTAATCAATGCACTGGGGGGGGGGGGTCCGTAGATGGCTAATAGGATCAGATCCGGGCTCGAAAGAGTCTGTTGCAGAAAAGGGCATGCATGCACATAGCACATATTGCTGACTGTGAGATGCGGAACTGCTCTTCATGGATTTACCCACATCACGTTTATTCTCATCTGCGTTCAACAGTCCGTTTTGTTCACTTGCTACCCTGGCTTTCACAATCCTTGTGTTGAACTAATTGTCAATGTGGGCTGCTTGCAAAACCATCATTGATTTGATTGTGCAGGCAAAACACAAAAAAATGGTGACATAATCAGAGATATTCCAATAGCGCTCAATTATAAACAAATCTCCGATCGTTAATTTCTTTATCACATCTACTAGTTGCGACTTTGAGGATAATCTTGTCATATATAACGAAGCGATACTTGAACAAGAAACAAATTCCTCGATAATATTTTTCCGAGGTCAAAGCAAAAGCACGTATGTGACACGCACGCACGCACGCACGCACGTACTTACGTACGTACGTACGTACGTACGTACGTACGTACGTACGTACGTACGTATGTATGTATGTATGTATGTATGTATGTATGTATGTATGTATGTATGTATGTATGTATGTATGTATGTATGTATGTATGTATGTATGTATGTGTATATATATGCCTAAAGTGACTTAGGACAATTTTAACTTTTCAAGGACATTTAATGGCAATTATGATAAATATCATGCCAATTGTTCGAGTGAAGCCATACCAGAATATGGGGAATGACCTCTTAACGCAGACACTGATTCGACAATGTTATAGCCAGTCCTAATATTCGATCGCTATCATATGGATGATTTCCAGCAAATTACACGTTCGTGTTTCGTCGGAATGTGATGCGATCTGGAACGTTCTTAGACCTTGTCCAAATGTGTTGAAGGATCTCATTAGAAACCAAGCGCCGTTCTATTACCAGCATATGGGTATATGAACCTACACCTTTGGCTGTGCCATCTCGATCAAATATCCACCGTATATGGTTGATATGGCACAATCGTCGCTGCGACTAGTTCTAGTTTGCCTGAAAAAAGAGGATAAACGAATTCTGCGTGGACTATTCGACAGTACCAGTTGTACTATCGCGCCCAAAATTGTCAAGATAACCTCCTCGATTCAGTTTAATCTGACCTATAACACCATCAGTCGTCCTTACAAAGCTTCAGCTTCGGCAACAAAAGCGTCTCAAGGTTATATATTATTTTGGTTTGCCCATACTGAGACTAAGATGATTTGATATCATGTACTTTCCACGCCCACACATCATCATCCATGTCATAATGGTTAATTGACATATATTCGTTTTACCCTTTGGGACCAGGGTGTGCATATGGGGGATTTTCGCATGGGGACATTTGACAATATAGCTGTATATCTTGGATGGCCTTCATATCAAAATGCAATAGCTGGTTAATGTGGTCATGTGTTATACCACCTTTGCTGTCAATTCGCGAAAACCCATTGGAATGGCATTCGTCATGGCGATTGTATTTGTGGATGTTTACAGGCTCACCAAATGTGCTTGCTATCTTGTCATTGCGCGTTGATCAATCAATCGATAAACAAGTTGTAACACGAATCATTGAGTGTATCATTGAATCACTGAAAGTATTACACATATTGCGGCATCAAATATATCGACGATTATTGACTCTAGTATCGACGATTATTGACTCTAGTTACGACGATTATTGACTCTAGTACCTCCAAAGGTTCCATTTACACTACCATTGTCAGCGAGAATGTCAGCCCTGGTCAGAAGTTCATCCAAGAAGCTACTTCACAAGATATAGCTTTTTCAGTAGATGTTGACAATGGAGAACATATGATTTTCACGCAAGGTCGGATTGCATTCAGTCATACACCTGTCCTTTTTACTAATATGTTCGCACGGTTATTTTTGAGGCTTAAGACACAACCATGTTGAAATGAGAGAACCACACCGGCGGTGTAAGTTTGACGTGCTGCAGGTGCTTCTGTTAGGAAAGTTGTCTTATCAACCTTACCATTATGTATGTCTGCGCTAATACCTTTACTTACCACGTAATCAGGTTTGTTGTGGTATACGCTGTCTGAAACAGCGACAACGCTGTGGCTTCTCGCGCATACCATGAATGCGTAAACAACGTGAAAAAAGTGACTTTGCTCTTGACAATAAATTAAATCATGACATTGAAAAAACGACAGAATGACCATTGTGCGAGTAATATTGTAAATAATAAATTAAGACAATTTACCGTTGATAGAATTGATAGTATTCTTGGTCTTACACTCGAAAATGTGATGCTGATCTGTCTTCAATGTAATTGACCTTGAGGCACTATATCACAAAACTGAAGACAATGGTAATCGTGCCTCTTCAGGAATTACGTATAAGTGTTCACTTAGAAATGCTCGTAGAGGAGCACATGAAATTAATTTATAGATTGCAGGTGAACCTGTAAATCTTACCACGCTGAAAATTTTACGTGTGGTTACACTCCAGAAAGGATCAGTCGCCTTTGTACCACCTTGAAGTTCACTGTGTTTGAATTGTATTGAATATCGTGAAGTGTTCTTTTCCCAACGTCTACCAATCATACTAGTATAATGTGGTAAAACAAAATATCGACTTTATAAACTTCACACAGACATAAAAATGTACATAGTATTTTAAATGTCCTTAGGTTGTGGTAGATAACTTTCCATATTGCTTGTCATGCTAACCAATTTGCAGGAACAGAACGTGTGACATTTGCTGCATAAACAAGGTTACTAATCGCTAGTCTATCTCTCCAATAACCACTTGGGCTCTCATAAATCGATTCCATTTTAATAAAAATCGGTTGATTAATTACCAGCCTCTAGCACTAGTTTACCCTTCAACGCAGATCTTACCCACCAATAAGCTAATGATTCCCTGAAAGATTTAATTTTTATGGAATTCCACGCATGAATCAAATTGAATTGTCGCTGTTGTAAATTTAGATTTGCATACACTACATCATGAACGTGACATGCTTGATCCATGTCATTTATTGGTTACTTTCCAGGGCTTGGATAATCTCGTTCGTCGAGTCGAATGTCAAGTCGGGTTCCAGGCCCACAGTAATTATATCCTGGAAGATGTTTTTCACCTCGCTGTTTCGACCATGTTATCTCCTGGTAATTTCCTTATGAAGCAGCGATATCACCATCTTTTTTTGAATGGTCAAAAGAGACAAATCTACATGTTATGTACCACATTCTACAAACTTGCTTGCAAGTGCACACTTTTTAATGTTTGTCATGATTTTTGCTGTCCCATGGCTTGAGGTGGATGTTCTGAATCTAACACAATATAAATTCATATTTCTTATTATATTTGTATAACATGGATGTCATTGATTTCTCAGCGACATGAAAGCTAGAGTCAGTCAAACATCATGAAGTAATACCAAATTCTATCAGAGCAGTTTTCACAGGTCCATCTGTGTCTTGTAAGAAGCAGCAATCACAGGTCCATCTGGGTCTTGTAAGAAGCAGTTATCACAGGTCCATCTGGGTATTGTAAGAAGCAAGTGTTACTTAATTTAATAATATTATGGATCAAGTGGAATAATACACATTTAGTTGCTCCGTCAGTTGATGATCAGAGATGACACGATATGTTAAAGATTTTAATGAAAATTTAAAAGTGTTTAATGAAGACGGTGATGATATCATTAACATCGTCACCGATGTTGTTAAAGCCCCATCTGTAGATAATGTATGCGGTTTTTTTTTAAAATAGTTTAATTTGTTTTTCATGATGCAATGCTGAACAAGTAATCAATCATACAGGAATATTTTCTCGAGGAATGGTTTCAAATACAGATATAATTTATTTTGCACAGATATATACACGAATTTCGAAATGGATCAGAGCTCACTGTAATATTTTAGTTGTATTTACACATACTTTAAGAAATTTTCACCAAACTCGGCGTTCACTTGATTTGGATCTTATTAAGTTTACAAAGTTCTTCACACGTGCGCAATCTACCCCACACGGATTTATAACGATGCATTTACGTAATGATATATCAGGATATATTGTAGGTTCTTATAAAACGTTTGGTTAAGAAATATCATCTAGTATCATATAATAATGTTTAAATTACTCGTAAATTTATAGTAGCAGAGAGGCTGTGGCCTCAGTGAATCGTCTTTCGGATTGACAAACATATATTTTTGTTTATTAAAAAAAATCGCTATCGACAAAAGATAAAGTAAGAAAAATGAGAAGAAATTCTCGGTCAGTGTAAGGCTCCGGTTGGGCGTGTTTGACCTTATATTTTTCATTTTAGTAGGAAGCTTTATGTTTGAATAAGATGACGTTCCAGCAAAGGTGTATGTTGATGATATCTGCTGCTTTTTCTGTAGATCACGCAGACTCAGGCATCTTAGGTACAATTTAACGTTTGACCCAAACACTGGAAATTTGATCCAATAAAGCAGCAGAGAGGGTGAATCCTACAACGTTTTTAGACAAAATTTGATTGAAATCCTAAAACGAGCCGTCTTATAATCTTATTTTAACCAAAAAAAGGCGAACCCTACAACGTTTTCAGACAAAAAATTGATTGAAATCTCCCTACGAAATCATTTTAACTAAAAAAATGAAAACGATTTTTTAATTAATTTTGGTCGCAACTTGTTGTCATCCACCCTCTCTGCTGCTAAAGTTTTCAGTTCTGGGTTAGCAAAAAATAATAAATGATTTTAACCGAATATTTGATCCAGTCCTTACGATGAAAATCACTAAGATTTCACAAACAGACTAATCGCTAACACCTCTTCTTGTCAATCAATCAGATTATTTGACTGGTCGGTGAGTTTGAAATTAATTCTGGTTAACGAATTATTATGGCATCGCATGTAGACAGGATTAATTGGGTTTTCAATAATTAGGAATCCTGGAGGAGCTGTTGGTGCAAATGAATAAAGAATATATCCTTGCTGAGCTTGATTTGATCGTTCGAGATTAATCTGATAGCTTCCTTCGATAACATCACACACTAAATTGAGCGCAATCACCGATGAAATATTCACGTTGAACGGAGCGATATGCCTACCGCCACCGTCTGGGTCATTATTGTGTTTGAGGATTTTTATTTCCGGTGATGCTGTTTTTTTCCACGTATCATGAATTATTTTGAAACCGACATTGATGGCATCACTGAGAGATTTTTGTAGTTCTAAGATATTATATCCTGGTAGTTTGAATGTGGGGATATCTTTGACGCGTATATTATACTTCGTTGCAAATGTTGTTCTCGTTTGGGGGTTATTGTGATCTAATATATCCTGAATAATTTTTAGGTTAAATGTTTCCATGTCATTGATGATTTTGTTACATGTTTCTACAACGCTGATAAATTCATCTCGAGTGAGAGTACCGGATTTAAGGGATATTAACAACAATGAAAAATCTTTATTCATTGCTGTGAAATTGTCAATGATTTTAGGTTCGTTAACAAAAAAATGATGATGCTCCTTTATTTCCTCCTCTTCTCCAATTGGTCGATATACTAAACTAAAAAACTCTATAGTAAATCTATGATCTTTATAACTCTTTATTGGATTATCAGGTTTTGTCCTGTCTGTGACATAATCAGTTTTTTTTGGTTCTGGTAAATCAACGGTTTTTCCCCCGGGTGGGATTTCAGGCCATCCCAGTACGGTTCTAATAAAACTTTGATAGATATCTACGACATAACCCTCTGTGCTTATTTCAATGGCAGATGATAGTGTTGGCTCATGAACCGTTATAGCTATTTTTGATTCTTTTCCAAGTAATCGATTTTATTCTACGTTGCAATTCAGCATTGATTTGTTCGATTTGGTAGGACCCTGTTGGTATCGAAACGACGTTCCAGTCTGGGGTTCCGTCGGGTTTATTCTTATTCGCAAACACTAAAGAATTATTGGGTTGTTGACCACCAAATGATTTTGATCTGATATTAGGCCAACTGTGATACACTCGTAGTTTTGCTAGCGCTATCTCCTTCACTGGGACCGGAGAGGGGAAATTCACACTGAATTCTGGATTCGTTGATGTTATTGATATCATGCTTGTTTGTACTGGGTTCGTGTTCTCCACTATTTGTTGAAGTAATTCCTGCGGTGTTGTCATTATACTCATGATTTATTTCTAATTTTGGTATCAAGGAATCATAAATACTGACCATCACTGAGAACTCACACTCTGGTAATGTTGATATTATTGAGATCATTTTGTTTTTTGGGTTCGTGTTTTCTGATTCCATCGGTGTTGTCATTGTTATTATACTTATGTTGTCGCTCTAATTTCGATATCGCGGAATCAAAAATACTGACCATCGCTGAGAATTCACTATCTGATATAATCGTATTATCGAGTGACGACGATATCATCAATGATAATTGCGAATATGCGGTTGATGCAATATGAAATTGAAATAAGTAATTCTGCAGTTTACTCTGGCTGCATGATGATATCTTTTTTGCTATCCCGGTTGATATACCCCCGATTGTAGCCACCGCAGAAATGCAAATTGGAACTACGACCGGGGCAATCATTGTAACCGATGCAAGTATTATTCCGGCGCCAGTGAGAACGCTTGATACCGAGTACACAATAACATCAATTGCGGTGATTCTTCGTCGGTATTTTTTCATTTTTATTTGATACTCCTCAGTGAGGGTTTTGAGTCTATTCTGAAATTCTCTGACCTGATCATAGCGACATTGAGTTGATGAAATCATTTTTATTTTAAAAACACTAGCGTTTTCAATTGTGAAATCGTAACGATTTAGTTATTTACTTAAATCCGCTACGAATTCAACATACCAGGTTACTGAAACCCCAATCAAATTTTTATCAGTAGCTGTTATAGTGAACTTTTCAGTTGTATCCTTGTCGATGATCGTTGAAATCGTATTGTTGACCCCGGATGAACTGGACGATGAAATATTAAATTGAGATAATGGTGTTACTAGTGTTAATCGATAAATACCCTTAACGGTTGCAGTGATATCTAATTTGTTGTTTGTAGGTGTCCACTCAAATGATCCGTGTTGGATCGTGTATACTACGTTATTGGTTTTCTCATGAGGAATTTTTGTTTTTTCAATGATTGTTATCATCCTCGAAAAATCACCTTTGACGGCTTCGATGAAAGTTTTCGTCTCATCGATGGATTTTTTAATATCAGGGAGTTTTATTTCAATTTTATCCAACTGGGTTCCAATAAATTTATCAATGATATTTCTACGAAAAACTGAAAACTGTTTTACGTTTTCTTCAATTCTAGATTCAAGTGTTGTTAGTACAAACACAGAATTGTTTAACTCATCGTTGAGAGTTTTTAATCGATCTGTAATCGTCGAAACGAGTACACCCGGTTTTAGTTTACCCTGATCGGAAAATAACGCGATAGTATCCTCGATTGCGTTTTGTTGTTTAACCAAAATATCATCCAGAGAAATATTACTGGTTTTCAATTTACCCTGATCGGAAAATAACGCAACGGTGACCTCGATTGCGTTTTGTTGTTTAACTAAAATATCATCCAATGACACATCACTAGATTTCAATTTACCCTGTTTGTCTTGAAATACAACTATTTCATTAGGATCAACATTTGTTAAGTTCAACGTCTCAGCTATTTCATCTTTGATTAGTTTTTTTACATCCTTGACAGAATCAGGTGGTGCAGTGTCATCGGGTTTGGGTTTCAAAGATCTCCCCCAAATATCAATCATGTTATTGTAAAACTCTTTCTCTCTCTAAAATCGTTTTTGACGACTTCGTCGTTGCCAGCGATTACTAGTGTATTCATTCACGACAACATGTGGTGGTTTTCCGCTTGGGTTACTCAAGGAGTTAGAAATAGCGTCAAGGACATTTAATACTTCGCTGCCGCATATTGGTGGGTCAATCATCGTTTGTGTTGGTAGCGTAGAATACCAAGTCTTCATTGGAAGGGTTTTTATATAACGCAAAAACTCTTTTGGTGGGGCTAATCCATATGAATCGAAATAAACAATCCCACGTGGATCAATAGCGTATGCAACCCAGTGAGTTCCAGGTCCGGTGCTGTTATCGAGATTAATAATACCTGTTTCAGTTTTGTTTGGTTGATGTGGTAATTGATCTTTCATAAAAAAACCTCTGAAATTTTTAATCACTAGTTTTTTAGCCGCATCCATTAAATCAAAATTGGACATAGGAACCATCGATTCCTCAATTAATAAATCGTTCCTGGTAGTCTTAGACCCTTTCCGCTGTACCACGAATACGGGGTTCCTGGTAGTCTTAGACCTTTTCCGCTGTACCACGAATACGGGGTTCCTGGTAGTCTTAGACCCTTTCCCTTTTTTTTATATCCTTCCCCAGTTGCCTTCTTTAGTGCCATTCCTGCTGCAGTACCAACAGCCCCTAACGCCGCTGCTTTAGCCACTGCTGGGGCTGCTGCTGCAATCAATGCTGGAATCGCAGCTAACAACGGAAATATACCGCCTGTTTTAATCATATTTTTGATAGCAGCCGCAGAGAGAGTAATCTGAACACCTTTTTTGGCTGCAAGTGCATCATTGAAATGTTTCACCTGACGAGTTGTCAGCGATAGTTTATTTGCACCACCAGTCATTTGGTTGGGTTTCAACGTGATTGTGGTTCCACAGTTTTTAGCTGATTCCGATTGCAATTTTTTTAATTGACCGGGAGTTAACGCAACACTAATAACACTATATGACATTATACATAATTGATTGATTCTAAATCGTTTACAATTTCAATTACATGTTTTCCACTGGTGCATCTACCACTCTCATTCTTTCACCAACACCTTCAAGTAGCATTGATTTATCACTGAGAATGACAGCAACCGCTCTATAATTCGGGATAAGGATAGGAGGTACCCCACCAACTGGTGGACCAGTCGGACGGGTTACACGGGCTCTAAAGTGTATATCAACGACAGATTGTCTTGTTAAATCAAGATGTTCAATTGAAAAGTAATAAATCGGATAGAGGCTTTTAAAATCCAATTGCGATATTTGCAAACCAGTATCCACATTTTGATCACGTGCCATAAATGACAACAGGTTATGATAGACACGTGCAATATGATTCTGACCGTAATCAAGTTGTATATCCTCGGATGGTTCCTGCTGTCCGTTTATTCTCAGCGAGACTTCATTAACACCTAACTGATCAAATATCATATGGCTTCGTTCTTGATTACCAACTCGCGCATTATTCTGTAACGCTACGAATATATGACGTGGAGCTGAAACACCTTGTTTTGATGCCAGGTGCCATGTGAATGTACCATCAACACTGTCCTGTTTAATATCCGTAGTCACTGATAACCAACTCAACAACGACTTTCCTCCTTGGTCCATAAATGATAGTAGTCGTTGTTCTTCGGTGATTGATGGAGTTAATACTGGCATCCACAATGATAGTTTTGTTAAAATGACTTTACCGGGAGCAACCCCAGCATTACGCCAGATTGCATCATCATCAGTACCCTTTCGTACAAGCGCTACTGTGTGTTTAGCTCCATAAATAACTTTTCGGACGTTTCTACAGAATCCAAATATATGATGCAGTGGAATCGCACATGAAAATCGTCGACGCTGCCCATGCAACGTTGCTACACGTGTTGCAAATCCTAAATTGAGATTACCATTAACGCCTCCGAGAATATCAAACGCAGCTCCGGGTCTAGTTCGACGTTCTGGATTAGCTGCTTCCTGTTGATCGGCTTCTGCATTATCTCTTGCTGTTAACACTTTAATGAATTGAAGGTGATCAGCGTTATCAGAGGTATCCTTTGCAAACATCATAGATGGACCCGCTGATCTTGTATAATCATCAGAATATCTCGCTAACCCTATGACTGTTGTGGCCACATCAACTTCACGGTCAATGGATTCAATTTCTTTTCCATCAATGAGATATCTAGCGCTTTCAAATAACGCCATTATACCATTGTTGACGAAACCAACTCGGATATTTGCGTTATTGTCATATGGGGTATCAGCTGAAACATTTGTTACAAGTTCTCCTTCCACTTCAATAAATGCCTCACACGGTAGAAAATATTTACTGGTATCATGAACTTGAAGTTCAATTCGCGATCGGAGATCTGGTTGTACTGCATGATAAGAATAAAATTGAAAATCGCGTACAGAATCATTCTTGCCAACTGGGGCATCCATATCAAATGCTGGATCAGGTGACCTTTTGAACATTTTATTCTATTTATCAGAGTCTAAATCACGATTTTTCATTTCATCGTCGTGTTTTTTTAAAGCCACTTCCTGCTATCATGTTTGCTATCATGTTATTTTGGTCCCCTTGATTTATCAAGGGAGTTAAAGCCATCGACGCTAATTTTTCGTCTACTGCGTTATTTATTATTTTACTAACACTTGCAGGCATTTCCGCTGTAGACGGTAACGGTTTCTTTTTTCGTAAATCACTTCGTGATTTCACTAATGATGTTAATTTATTCTTCGCAGTTGAAAACGCTTTTCCAGCAAGATCTTTAACAGCACCAATACCCTTATCACGAATAACTTCAATTGCTTTCATTCCTAGTTGTTTAGCCAACGGCATCACTTTTGGAGCCATTCTCGCAAATAACCCCGCAATTGTATTACCTAAACCATCTCCGTAGTATGCTCTATAAACTGGAAACCGTGAATTAACTACGTAGACGGGGGTTGGTTTATCATGATTGTAGTGTATGATCATTATTTGAAATCAGAAACCATTTTTCAATTGGAAACGCTTGCGTTTTTATTCAGTCTCGGTGATTAATCACTGTGATAATCCTCCACTAACTCGCCAATGAAATCTCGATATGTGCTGATATCCATGATACCACCCTGAAATAATCGTCTACAGATATCAGATGCTTCATTAATTATTTCCGGTGAGTTATTTCCAGCTCGGAACCCTCCTACAAGAACTTCTAATCGTGATATATCATTGATAACACTACCAGGACAGAAACCCGAAGAGTTTCCAACTAAACCACTGCCTGAAAATCCTTTGGTTTTATCAGTGATACCGGTTGCACCTTTTTCATGATCAGCTTCTCTCGTTATTTTTATCTGTTGGGGGGATTGTGTTATATCAATAAATTTTGATTGTTCTGGTAGTCTAAGAAATCCGGTATCCGATTGCTCCCCTATAGATGATTCAGCTTTTTTTATTGCTGCCATATATTCCTGAAATGTTTTATCATCTCCTTTTGCTTGAGAGGAACCTGATAATATACGATATAACCCCCTATACCAATCTTTTTTTGGGGGAAGATTATAATCATCGTAAATATATTTTCTTCTCTGATGAAAACTCCTAGTGACAAATTGGGCTAATTCTTCCATAGAATCAAATTTTTTATTTCTCAATTCATCTAATTTACCGGGAAGAAGTTTTTCATTGAATGCAACTCGTCCACTAGTAGTAGTATCTTCCCCTTCTTCTTGAAATTCGGGTGGGGGGATATCTTCTTGAAGTTCTCCTTGTTGTTCTGAAGCGGTTGATATATCCTGAGGAAGTGTTTTCAATGATTTTTTTGTTTGTTTAGTTCTTTTTGCTATTTTTTCTAACACAGGAAGAAAAGACTCTTCTTGTTTTTTTCCTTCTTCAGAGATTGTTGACACTATCTGTTTCGTTGCTGTGGTTACTGGTTTAAACAATTCTTCAGATCCCGCAGCAAAATCAGTCTGAAGACTCTGTCGTTGTTGTAGTTTATTCCGTACAGAGTCACGAATTGGTACAAATCTCCTGATTGCATCCAGTCGTTCACGAGTCAATCGGGTTGTTAATGCTTCATTGACCATTATTTAAAATCAGAAACAATTTTTCAATTGCAAAACAATTTTTTAATCCGACCTAACACCATCGTGGAAGTGATCAATCCGAACCAGCCATCAATTTTTTATTCACTGATTTTGACATTTTTAATCAAAAAATGCTAAAAAAAATTAAAATCTCTATGAGGGACGGTCACAATCAAATAATGATAAATGGTCGGTCAATCAAAATTGTTCATTTTCTTGAATTAAAGCCCGTAGGTTTCTAACTTTAGAATTAACCTCCTTTTTCAATTCGTATTCGTACCCCAATTCTTTTCGTATTCGTTCTACGATGGTATACAACGGAGCGAACACACTTACGTCACTGGAAAATGCGAGAGAGTCCTTAATAGAATTCTGAATTCTTTTGATGAGCGCATACTTCTTTGGTAGCATATACTTGTTAGTGCTAACTCCGTATTCTATATCCTGAAAATCAGACATGATTTGATCAGGATTTAACCCATCTGATAGTTCAATATCCCAACTTTTCAATTTTGAAATCTCGGATAAAATGCTATTCATGTTTTCAGAATTCATTATTCTATAATAATGATATATTTCTAAATGAAAAATATGACGCATTAGACATAACTAAATTTAATTTTCTGTCCGCGATTTTTTGAAAACGCAGATCGATAAAACCCCTCTGCAACATATCGTACTGAGGGTGGACAAATATCGAAGTGCCTACCGGCTTCATATAATGATTGAAATATTTTTTCTTCGTTAGTTGTTGTATTCAAAGATTTTACGGGTCTCGCTTTTTTCGAGTATTTCCCAGTCTCTCCTCTTTTCAAATTCTCACTTTGTGTGATAGCTTGCAGATTTGATAAAGAATTGTTTTTCGGATTAGAATCCTTGTGATCAATGACAGAATCATCCTCGATCAATCCATGGAAACACTCGTACACGAAACGATGGCAGTAATATGTCTTCTTTCCAGCACCAAACATCAAATACCCTTGATTATTCACAGAACCAACTGGTTTCTTCAGTCTGCGGTTTCTTACAACACCATCACTTGATGCTTCATAATTTGTGATCACAGGGTGTGGTCTGAATTCTTGGTTCATTTATATATTATACTATTGTTTGTCTAATTCATCGTTTGGTTCAATAATGAATCTTTCAATGTAGTCTTGAGGGGTTCTTATGATTTTATCCTTGATGTTGTCAGGGTCAAGGACCTTTTCAGGGTCAAAATTTCTGATTGATTGTCCATTTTTTATTCTTTTATCATAATATCGCTTCAACTCCCTGTATCGCTTACCACCGCAGTTTAGACACAACTGAGATTTTCCCCTGACCCCAACTCCACATAGAATACAGGGTAACGGACCAAGGCTTCCACGTCGAAAGCTTTGCATATGATACCCACAAAACTCATTTCTGCATGATTTGTTACACTGGGTTATTGATCCAATTATAAGCCACTTGCAGTGATTCATTATATAAAAATCTTTCATTTAAATGCTTGTTTTAATTATATCATGAAGGAATTAAGGAAAACGCCTTCGAAAAATGCTGAATTCAATGCTGATAAGGAGTTTAAGAGATTGTTGAAAATCAATCCTAAATTTAATATCGATAGACCCAAAAAACGTCCAAGAGACGGAAACATGAAGGAGTTTAAGAGATTATTAAAAATTAGTCCTAGATTTAATCTCGATAAACCAAAAAAGCGTCCAATAGACGGAAATATGAAAGAGTTTAAGAGATTATTGAAAATCAATCCTAAATTTAATCTCGATAAACCAAAAAGACGTAACAAACGTCCAAGAGACGGAAACATGAAAGAGTTTAAGAGATTATTGAAAATCAATCCTAAATTTAATCTCGATAAACCAAAAAGACGTAGCAAGAGATTATTGAAAATCAATCCTAAATTTAATCTCGATAAACCAAAAAAAACGTCCAAGAGAGATTACCCCTGAAAAGATGCTCAATTCAATCTCGATATAGCTTCTAATACACCAAAGAATACAATTCTTGATAAAGCCATGATTAGTAAAATCAGAGACTGTTTTAATGAATTTAAGCGTGATGGAGCATCTTATTGTTGGTCAACATTTCGAATTGATGGTGTTGTTGATGCTACCATGAATGATGAAAAAGCAGCAGTGATAATTTCACGTGTTGGGGAAAAACGGTATTTTTTCCGAATCAAATTCATTATCGAAGTCGATGGCAAATGGATTATTAAGGATAAATTTGAACCAATCCTCAAGAATAAAAAAGCTGTCATTGTGAGTAGAGATTCCAAACCAGAGATTCTAACCGGCATTGATAAACCATACTACGAAAGATCTTATCCCGTAACAGCAATGGTTTATGGGATATATCCGTTAAATGATAAACCCGATATCGCAAAACTAGCTCCTATGAAATATTCGTCAGGGCTTAATTGTGTAGCAGAACGAATAATAGAACACTTCACAAATGCATCCCGAGGAAATAAACTAACTGATCTGCGACGTAGGAAAATAACCGAGTGGGAACTGACAGTGAAACAGCATGGTGCAAAGATTTCTGATATAGCTAAATTAGAAACATCATTAAGATTTCCAATAACAGTTATGACGATAACTGGAGAGGTTTTATACGAACCGAAATATAACAAAAATGGAGCGCCAATACAGATTATTGATCATAACAAACACGCGTGGACACCTGCGGTAACAATATTTCCACGAGAACGAACCGTGAAATATATCCCTAAGGAGTTCGTCGGGGATGTTTTCTATGAAGAGAAATTATTCGATGCTATTCATGCGTTGTGTAAGGATGATCCTGTGTCAGTGTGGTTACTTAGAAGTGATGAAAAATTCGATCAATTTGTAAAACCAAATGGTAAATTATATCGCGTTGAAGAATTAGATAACAGAATGAGAAAAATCGCTAGTGATTTTTCACCGGAGAATTCCCTTGAAAAACTACTCACGGATAGTTTTACTATTCCATCAGTGGTAGCTCACTTCGCAAGAGAAAAAAACTCATGGCGTCCAACACGAAGTGATTTTCTCGAGGATGTTAAATTAAGTTGCGTCGAATTCGGTCATAGAGGACTGTCGAATACGAAATACTCACGTGATGGTATGATTTCAATTGATATATCCGCGTGTTATCCCGGAAGTTTTCTCGGGTATGGGGAATGCGCTGAGTACTTCAAAAGATTTGGACACCCCACGCATGAAATGACTCGTGTTGCGATTAATGGACCATTGCCTGATTTTGATTTAACCGGATTCGCTCGTGTGATATCATTTGAATTAGCGACAGGGTTACATCCGTGTAGTTATGTTTGGCTCGGTAGACACCTATCTGAAAAGGCCGCGATGCCAATAGTGCTATTGAGATATATGATTGATTGTGGTATGCTAATATCGTTGATTGTTTCCGAGGCTATTATATGCTATCGAGCTCAGAAAGAAGTTTGGCTACCACAACCCGATCTAGATAGAATAATCAACGAACTACGAAAACAGTTTCCAGATTTCAGTGAAGAAGAAATCATAAATTGGTCTAAGAAGTTATTTGAAATTAAAAAAGAACAAGCAAAAGATCTCGGAAGAAGAATAATCGGTAAATTTACCCAGGGTGGACGATACGATAACGCAAAATATTCTTCGCGCTTGATCATAGATGTCGCTGAATACGATTTTATTGTAGCGGATTTAATGAAACAGAGAAAACTTGTATCCCGTAAGGATGCTTTTCTATCTAATGGTGAGAAATTAGGTACGGTTGTTACCTACTGTGATGGATATAATTCCCAGTACACACACTTAAGAAGTTCAATGTTAGCCTATGCTTCTATTAATCTATTTTCGATGATAAATAGATTTCCTAATACCGCGGTTAGAGTAGCCACTGATTCGATGTATATACACAATAAGTACAAATCAGCTGTAGCTAAATTCACAGATCCCGAAGAAAATTGGGGGTGTTGGCAATTTAAAAAGGAGATGCTACATGAGTATTGTGAATCCGCAGACGTTGCCATGGATGATAAATATATTTGTTGTAACCGTATTGAAATTCAATCAGAATTTTCTAATGCACCACCGGTATCTGATCCAGTATGTAGATACAAGACAGTTTATTTAAACGGTTGTGGTGGGTCAGGAAAGACAACTCGTGCAATTGAATTATTTCGTTGTGGAAACGCTAGCGTTTCTAACATGATTGTGCTAACACCGACTCACAGACTCGCCAGAGAGATGATACAACGAGGGGTAAATGCTTGCACTTATCACAGTTTTTTTCGATGGAAGGGTGACAAATGGACTCCTGAGCGTATGGGTGATAAATTCATTCTTGAAATCATAATTTGGGATGAAATATGCACAGTGTCATTAGATGTATTAAAAACATTTCTTGAGTGATTGTTAAACAAAAACACAAAAGTCGTCATGTGCGGTGATCAAGGCCAACCACCACCATTTGTCGGTGCATCTCGACATGAATGGCTAAAGGGTTTTGTAGACTACTATGAAGAAATCGCCACTGATTATAGATCACTTGATGAACGATTACGCGAGTTCAAAGCGCTAATTAGATTACAACCGGATAGAATCCAATGCGAAATAGCGCGTAAAGTGATTTCAGAAACCCCAATGAATGATTTCTGGGAAGCGTGGAGACCAAACGATTTGATCATTGCAAGTAGAAAAATAGTCAGGGACACACTTCAGATGAAGTTATTTGAATTGCATAAAGAAAAATTTGCAACGCTTCCAGTACCCCTTTGTTATAGGCCATCGGATACACGAAAACAGAACATTGAAGTTGATATTCCAGGACAGAATGAAAAACAAATTCTGGTATTAAATGATATTGTGCTGGTTGATATCAATGTCGTTGAAGATGCATTGCGTGCTAATAAATCCCCGTGGACGCTAGGATACGCAGCAACAATACACTCTTCACAGGGATTGACTATATCGAATACAATTGTTTGGATGGTGGATAATTACATCGAATGGTCGAATTTAGTCTATCTCGCAGTATCCAGAGTACGAAACATAAATCAACTTCGAAGAATTGTCCTGACAGAGTCAGGCGATGATAATGACACAACAATAAGTGATATTGATGTTAGCATCATTAATAAAAAAACTCTCCGGTTACAAACAACAGGACAAAAAAAAACAACGAGAATTTGATATTGATGCTGAACTAATAATCACTTTGAAGAAACAACAGAATAATCACTGCGCGAGTTGCAATTGTATAATGCGTTGGCAGTATTCGGATAAGGATCCTCGCCTATTCACCGTAGACAGAAAAAATAACAATCTCGGTCATGTCAGAACTAATGTGATGTTGACTTGTCTTGAGTGCAATAGACGCAACGGTGCTAGTTAAGACCATGCGGTGGCAATTGAGTATCCTCGGGAATCACTTGTAGTTGTTGTCGAGTAAAACCCCGCTGAGGGGCAGTTGAATCCAGTTTATAGATTGGAGGTCTACCAGTTGATCGTGTTATACTAGATATCTTATGCGTAGTGACGCTCCAAATAGGATCAGTAGCCCTTTTCCTACCCCCTTCAAGCTCTCCTGGTTCGTATAAGTACCTCACAATGACACTACTACCAAGAATTGGTTGGGAAACGCTAGCGTTTCTAGGGAAATTTTTTTGTGGTTGTACGGGTATTGACTTCTTTTTAATCGCGTTGATAGGTTTCATGTTGATTGTTCTAGTAATCTCGTTATTCAGTGCAGTAATCACAGATGATAATCTTTTAACCCATTCACTGGATCGCTTTTCTTGAATGAATTCTTTTGCGTATTGATATCCAAATAACCGCTCAGCAATCGTCCGATTAAATCGTTCTACAATGGCCTGATCGCGATGTAGCGCAGTATGCCCTCGTCGTATGGTGACATTATGATGTTTCATTGTAGATAACACTACACCCTGAAATTCCTTGCCAGGATCAACCTGTAATAGATTTGGCCAGTGCAGAGGACCTCGTCGATAAATCCTTTCAAATGCAGAAGCGACTTCAGTGGCTGATTTTGTTTTTAACGGTTCTGCTTCTTTGTATCGACTTGCAATATCAACTACGGTTAACGCATATTTGTAACCACGATCATGTGGCAGAAATAATATATCAGCCTGATGAACTTCATTAGGAGCGGTCACATCAAAATGCGAGAATTGAATTTGTTTAGGTGGTGGTAGATAAATTTGCCATAGTGCCTGTTTGGATAACCAATGAGCCGCAGTGGTTTTTTTCACTTTTGCAGCTCTAGCGAGTTTATTGATTGCAGCGTTACCCCTCCAGTATCCCCTCGGAGAATAATAAATTGATTCCATATTATTAATTACCAGCACCTAACATCAATTTACTTTTCATAGCCGATTTTATCAAAAATGAAGACAATTTTTCTTTGAAGGATTTATCAGGAATAGCATTTAACGCATGAATTAATTTCACATCTGCTAGATGCCTGTGTTGCAGATTGCTGCTTTTATAAGCAACGTCATGAAGGTGACAGGCCTTATCAATGGCGTTTATTGGTTCTTCACCGGGGTTGGGTTGATTTTGATTATTGAGTCTGATATCAAGTCTGGTTCCCGGTTCACAGTAGCTATATCCTGGGAGGTGCTTTTCTCCGGGGTACTTTGCCCATGGGGTTCCAGGGAGCTTTGCCAATTTGGCTGCGATATCACCTCCTCGTTTTTTTTTAAAGGTTCCTTGGGTTTAGAAACAAATCTAAATTTCTTTGTACTACATTGTACGCATTTACCAGAAAGGGCTGATCGGTTATTTTTAGTTGTAATCGTCGTCAAGTCATCTGTGCCAGTACGCGTTTTACACTTCACACAATATAGATCCATAATTTATGTATAGAAATATGGATATAATTGATTTTTCAGCGACTAAAACAAGAGAACCAATTAAGCATCATGCAGCGCTACCAAACTCTATCCGGATGATTATAATCGGGCCATCTGGATCCGGTAAAACGCAATTGTTGCTCAATTTAATAATGAGATGGATGAAGTGGTATAAGTTGTATTTAATTGCCCCTAGCGTAGATGATCAGCGATGTTATGAAGTGTTAAAGGATTTTAACGAGAATGCATCAGAAATTAAGGGTGAGAACGCCATTGATTTTATAACCGATATCGATGAAGCACCGAGTATTGATGATATTGATGGAGATATTAACAATTTAGTCGTATACGACGATATAATGTTGGATAAACAAAAGAATCCTGCTAGAATATTTTCCCGTGGGCGTCACAAAAACACTGACGTGATATATGTCACTCAACGCTACACTCAGGTTCCAAAAGTGATCAGAGATAACTGCAATTTATTGTCTGTATTCAACGGAGTTGATACTCATACTCTTAGAAATATATGGCAGACATGGTGTTCTGATATGGACTTCAATCAATTTCGAGATTTCTTTAGTCATGCTCAGTCGACTCCGCACGGATTCGCAACAATAAATTTACATGATCCTCGGACACGATATCGTATCGGACTCGATCAAATATTCGGTTAAAATCGTAAAAGAATTATTAACCCAGAACTGAAAACTTTAGCAGCAGAGAGGGTGGATGACAACAAGTTGCGACCAAAATTAATTAAAAAATCGTTTTCATTTTTTTAGTTGAAATGATTTCGTAGGGAGATTTCAATCAATTTTTTGTCTGAAAACGTTGTAGGGTTCGCCTTTTTTTGGTTAAAATAAGATTATAAGACGGCTCGTTTTAGGATTTCAATCAAATTTTGTCTAAAAACGTTGTAGGATTCACCCTCTCTGCTGCTAATAAATTAGATATCCTTGTTAATGCTGCCAGAAAAATACACTTGAATTAATAAATAGACATAATCTGCTTACAGAACTTGATGTAATGAATGAATGTTTTGTTTGTTAAGAACTATTGGTACTTGGTACTTAAATTTCTGACAAGGGACAAAACTCTATGAATTCACAGAAATTAATCGTTATAAGTTAGCTACCTTGTACTGTGATCAGGTGCAAACTACGCGCGCGCGCGTGTGAATGTGTGTCTGTTTGTTTATGTGTGAACTTAAATATTTGAGTCCATTGGACTTTTAAACATCTTTATTGTTTTGGTTCAAATTAGTTTGTTTCCTTGGAAACATAATGTAGTTTGACTCTCATGTATGAAGAACTGTGCAATCTAATATATGAACTATACATATGTTCACCATTTCGATAATTCATAATTACACAAAATTACTTATCAAGGTAAGCATTCATCGAGCGCATGTGCGTGTACGCGTGTGTGTGTGTGTGTGCGTGTGTTTGTGTGTGTGTGTGATTCGGACAATTAAGGTAGCTTTAACAGTTACGTGGCTACGATATATGCAGTATGGCAGTTTATAGTGATGTCCAGCACTTGGATATCGTGCTGCAGACATGTAGCATCATGTACCACACTGTCACATTATCCTGACACTAGGCCAACCAGTCCTAACACCCGGCTCTTAATGCTAAGTAACAAAATAGGCAGCGGCTAGTACCACTGTTATAAGTCTTTGGTATGACTCGACTGGGTTTAGAACCCTCGACCTTCCATATTGGAGTCGGTAGCTCTAACCACTTAGTTGACCGGAGCGATTCATTCATAGAGCGGATATCACTAGAAAGAATTATTAAAGCAATATATGCCCCTTATTATAATGTCCTCATAGATATTGTTTACTAGTCCATATTGCTCAAAGACATAATAATTGTATTTCTTTGCTTTAGAGATTAATTACACCTACTATTTTTACGGATTTGGTTAATAGACATTTAATACATTAGTGAAAATGAAATTGAATCAATGAAAAACATATGAAATAAATATGAAATTTTAGGTGCCTGATATGTAAAATATCGGAACAGTGATGTATGAAATGTGAAATATTTGACAAGTTTAGCAAAATGTCTGATAATTTAACATCATGGAAAATTAGTTGACACTATTGCAACTTTCAATTATGATAAATATCAATGTTTGAAAAACAAAGGTCATTTTATAACATTAACCCCATTTTTATTTTTATTTATCTATAAATATTGCCATATTTTCATAGAGTCATCGACGATAACATTGAGGATAATATTGATAGGATTCTGCACAATAATGTCAAACCGGGGTGAAGTTTAAACAGTTGTACCAATTTAAGTTTTCTGTACTGCTTCTCTAATTTAACAAAATATCGTATTACGAACAGAATAGGCACTTAAACGCTAGTGTTCAGTTACGACAGAAAAAAATATCGGATTAGCAGTTATGAACAATAATAATAATTAATATAAAGATAAATATGTTCAGTCTAATGAAGGGGAAATATTCACAACACACACATACACACCCACCCACACCCACACCCACACACACACACACACCCACACCCACACACACTGTTACGCAAGGACCCTTTTAACACCTATAACATCGACATTGTGACATCATGTTTGGTGATGTTCACATGATTGATATTGTACAGCGGTTAGTGCTCACAGACAGGGCTATATGTACCATTTATCCGCGGATCCGAATCTCCGTAGGATAGGAAATTTCTCTTAACCTTGTATGACAATATATTTATACACAATCATCAAATTCAGTTAGTATTTTCTTGTAGATTCCAGGGATTTCTGTTTGGTGTATACTTGTATTTGAATTCAAAAATTATGCTCTAGCACAGAATGTGCGTGGAAAAAAAGATATATAATTATTTAGGCAATGGGCTATACTCGTTTCTTACCTGATATAGTCCTGACAATTAATAAATAGTGAAGGCTTCTCAATTAAAATCAGGGGGAAAATCCGATTGTTACTTTTAGAAGACCTTTTGGACTGGATCTATAACTTGAAATGGAAAATTAATTATGATTAATATGTGCGTGTATACGATCCAAATAATTAATCATTTACCATAAAACGCACGGACTTAAATAATGAAAATACAAATAAATGACAATACACCGTACAAGGACAAGGGGTGAATACTCCACAAAGATTTCATCATAAAGGGAATTATGCGTTTTACGCTACAGCAAAACATGTATTATGGTACTCATATAGTAAAAATGTATCATGTATTATGGTACTCATATAGTAAAAATGTATCATGTATTTACTGAAATAGTGAAATTATGTAAGCAAAAAGGAACAGATATTCAAACTATATCTACAGTCTCAAAACACACTGGATTTTAAGAAGCCCCAAAATTAGGCCACGGCTAAAAATTACGTTTTTAGTTATACACTTCATCATCAATATCTTCGGCTACCTGTGACACTGGCCAACCAAGCCGTCGGTGCATAACTCTGAAGCTGATACCATGTCGACTCCGACCACTCTGATCATTCTTATCATTCTGTTCACTGCTCTCTCTGGTCAGCTCTAGAGCTGAAGATGTTTAAGTCCTTAAAATAGACCTGTCACTGACAATATGTGTCTATAATGTAAAGAGTTTTACCTATGGTGAGGATTTATACACATATATCGTCAATTAACTTACTAATTTCAGTTATCAAGTAACACTTTAATCAAAACATGCAAAATTGAGAATTAAATATAAAATAGTCAATCACGATTCCAAACGGAGAAAAGGTTTGAACGAAATAAAGGTCTCTAATGTGCTTTTGTACCAATTTCATTGAAGATTAAGTGACAACAATTTTGATGCATCACAATTATACAAGATTAAACAAAATTGGATGTTACGACCGTCGAGTATCGTTCTACACAAGTAAGAAACCAGGGTACATGTATTTAATAAATAGAAAGATTTATATAATTCCTTGACATATATATTGTTACGTGCTTAGGCTCAAATAAACAGTAACATAGAAAGAGTGAAAAAAACAAGCTTGTAAAACTTAATAAATAATTTATTGAGCACAAATATTTTTCAGAAAAGAAAAATAAACTTACGGTTTTAAGAATTAATTCCAAAATTAATCCAAAAATAGTTCAAAATATTATCGACTGGAGAAATTGCAAAAGTCCTGGTAATAAAAAGTCCAAATAATTCTAAGTTCAAATTCCAGCGAAGTATCCAGTATGGAAGGCGATGTCACTTAATGAAGTCAGTTCTTGTTAATAAAATTTCTATGAACACAATTCTTTTCCAGATAAATAACAAAATAATTCCTCTTGATTCAAACGAATTGACATAATTTCCAGTACAAGGTAATTTATGATAACTCAAAAAGACACAACTTAATATTCTAAAAGCCCAACTTCTACTCAATAGCTCGGTCCCAAAATATAGTTTATATATCTGTTTTTACGTAAACAAGGAATGGTCACGTGACCTTCTAGAACAAATTTACGTTCAAGGAATCACGTACACACCTTATGACCCAACTAAAATAGAACGATGTTTATATAAAACTCCATTTTGTCCTTGGAACCAACCAATTATTTTAAAAGCTTGTTTACAACTATGAAACCAGGTCAGAAATGAGGTCAACACCTGGTGTTCATTCTGTAAAGTACGGTCACCCCCCCTCAATGAACGAATCTTAAAACTTAAAATGCCAAATTGGAAACAGACATTAAAAAAACCATGAATGACTCATATTATATATATATATATATATATATATATATATATATATATATATAAGCATAGGAACAAATATTAAACAACAAGTTCTTGAAATAAAATGTAAGTACACAATTTGTTTATAAAATAAGCATTATTAGAAAATGTTATATACCACCATGTTTGCTTTGTTTCGTGTTTTGAGCGATATATTATATATATATATATATATATATATATATATATATATATATATATATATATATATATATATATATATATATACATATATATATATATATATATATATATGTATCTGTTTTATAGGATCATTTCGTTATTGATACATATGGGCATATTCTTGATTACCTGTAGACAAAGCACAATGACATGTAAGTCTAAGGTGACAAACTTTGCCGATTGTTATTGTTGTATTTTCTAGCGTTTTTTAACACGTATCATATTTTAAACTTTCCTATAGGTATGTTTCGGTATCCGTATCATCTTACATAAAACATGAAGCTAAATTCTATAATATCCGACTGACCAAAATGATGTCAAGGTCAGGTACAATGAGGCATATTTACAGTTGTATATGATTTGTTTTGTAACAGATTGAATAAATTGACATTCTTGGATATCTTTTCTTAATATTCTTTGATCAGGGATGACTGTAGTGCTCTTTATAGTCTTTCGATGTGTTTAAATGTCACGATCATTATGCAATAACATAAAAGAGTATATTTCCTTAAGGAGTTGCATTAATGATCATGCTCGCTTATGTAATAACACTAAATATCATGCTCGCTTACGGAATAACGTTAAAAGGTAAATTGCCTTATGTAATAGCACTAAATATCATGCTCGCTTACGGAATAACGTTAAAGGGTATATTGCCTTATGGAATAGCTTAATATTATGATCCCTATGGAATAATATTATGGGTATATTGCCTTATGTAATAACACTAAATATCATGCTCGCTTACGGAATAACGTTAAAGGGTATATTGCCTTATGGAATAGCTTAATATTATGATCCCTATGGAATAATATTATGGGTATATTGCCTTATGTAATAACACTAAATATCATGCTCGCTTACGGAATAACGTTAAAGGGTATATTGCCTTATGGAATAGCTTAATATTATGATCCCTATGGAATAATATTATGGGTATATTGCCTTATGTAATAACACTAAATATCATGCTCGCTTACGGAATAACGTTAAAGGGTATATTGCCTTATGGAATAGCTTAATATTATGATCCCTATAGAATAATATTATGGGTATATTGCCTTATGTAATAACACTACATATCATGCTCGCCTACGGAATAACGTTAAAGGGTATATTGCCTTATGGAATAGCTTAATATTATGATCCCTATGGAATAAAATTATGGGTATATTGCCTTATGTAATAACACTAAATATCATGCTCGCTTATGGAATAACGTGAAAGGGTATACTGCCTTATGGAACAACTAAATATTATGATCCCTATGTAATAATATTATGGGCATATTGCCTTACTGAATACCTCTAACTATCATGTTCGCTTATGGAATAGCGTTAAAGGGTATACTGCTTTATGGAATAACTCTAAATATCATGCTCGTTTTTGGAATAATAAATATTATGGGTATATTGCCTTATGGAATGACTCTAAATATCATGCTCGTTTATGGAATAACATTAAAGGGTATATTGCCTTATGGAATAACTCTATCATGCTCGTTTTTGGAATAACGGGAAAGGGTATATTGCCTTACGGAATAACTCTAAATATCATGCTCGTTTATGGAATAACATTAAAATGTATATTGTCTTATGGAATATCATGATCGCTATGGAATACTATTATGGGTATATTGCCTTATGGAATAACTTTAAATATCATGATCCCTATGGAATAATATTATGGGCATATTGTCTTACTGAATAAGTCTAAATATCATGCTCGCTTATGGAATAGCGTTAAAGGGTATATTGCCTTAAGGAATAACTCTAAATATCATGCTCGCTTATGGAATAACGTTAAAGGGTATATTGTCTTATGGAATAATTAATATCATGATCGCTATGGAATACTATTATGGGTATATTGCCTTAAGGAATAACTCTAAATATCATGCTCGTTTATGGAATAACTTTAAAGGGTATATTGTCTTATGGAATAATTAATATCATGATCGCTATGGAATACTATTATGGGTATATTGCCTAATGGAATAACTTTAAATATCATGATCCCTACGGAATACTATTATGGGTATATTGCCTTATTGAATAACTTTAAATATAATGTTCGCTTATGGAATAACATTAAAGGGAATCTTGACTTATATAATTACATTAAAGATCATGACAGTCTAACATCAAGAACATTAAACATCGTGATGGAATAACACTAAAGGGCATATTGTATTATGTAAAAACAAAAATGATCACGATGCCTTATGGAATAATATTAACGATCTTAATGTCTTATGTAATAACATTAAAGAGCGCGATGACATAGGGACTAAAATTAATGATCGTGATGCACTTTGGAATAACAATAAAGTTCGTGATGTGTAATGGATTAACATTAAAGATTGCGATGCCTCATGGAACAACAACAACTCTAATAATAATAATAATAATAATAATAATAATAATAATAATAATAACAATAATAATAATAATAATGACTTTGTATTGTGCGCATAATCTTTAGAAGCTCTAAGAACTTTACAACATCTATAATGATATGACTACAAAAACAAAAAACAAAATACAATGAAATTAGAAAACATGACAAATGCTAAAAATATTTAAGGTAGAAAACATTTTTAGATCTTTAAGTTTGAGTTTCTTCTTGCAATCGAAAAGCGAGAGCACTCTTGAAAAGAATCGCTGTGTTTGTGTGTCTAATTTCATTGGACAATTCATTCCACGTCGCTGAGCCCTGGTGTTCAAAAGAATGTTACCCATATGACTTCGTTTTCATATTGGTAATATTGAGCATACAATTGTCAGACGGGTATCATCCTGGTGCGTACACATGGGTGAGGCAAGATGGGTATGTTGAACTGGAGTTCATCAGTGAAATGTAGCACGAAGAAAACAAATGTTGTGCTTGATTCTGGATCGAATGGATAGCCAGTGTAGGGTACTGATCGGCGGAGATATGTAGTCTGTTCGTGGTACTCTAAGGATGATACGAGCAGCTGTGTTTTGAACTTGCTGAAATTTCTGGAGTAGATATTGAGAAGACCCAGACATAATTGAATTACAGTAGTCCAGTCTTGAAAGTACTAGTGAACATACAAGTGTTAAAGTTGGATCATCGAAATGATAATTCCGAATGGAGCTGCAGCATTGCATCTCGAGATATGCAGCCTTGCATGTGTTCATGGCATTTGATTGGAATGTGAGAGTACAGTCCATAGAACACATAGGTTACTGTCAAGAGTAACACCTAAATTGCCTGCTGACTCTGTGATTTTAATGTTGGTGTTGCTGATATTTGTTATTTGAGGTAAAGGATGTAAATGAGACGGTCTTTGTCTTGTGATCAGAATAACCTCAGTTTTTTCATCATTTATCTATAGTTTGTTACATGTCATCCATTATTTCACATCAAAGATGCAGCTCTCTACTACATGGAAGGTAATAGAAACTTCAGTTGAGTGGCTAGATTTTTTTTTGTGGGTGTCATCAGCGTACAATTGGTGCGACACTGGATGATGATATATAACACTTGAGAGCAGCTGAGTGTACATAATGAAGTAAAGAGGCCCATGAACAGACCCCTGTGCAACACCACAACATAGATCAACTGGGCAAGAGTGTATTCCATTTGCAAATAACATTTGTGTCTGGTTGACTACGCTACACTTGAGCCATATTAAGGCTGCAGACGGTGAAGTAATATATCATTGTCTATTGTGTCAGCTGCTGCAGACAAATCAAGGATGGCGAGGACTGTAATCTTCCCGCCATCCATAGCAGATCGAATATCCATAACTACTGTCAGAAGATCTGTATGATCAGTACTGTGGCAAAGGCGATATGCAGAATGTACATTGTTAAAACGACTGTTTGAATTCAGATGAGATACAAGTTGGGTTAGAACAACTTTTTTCTAAGATTTTGTATATGAACAGGAGATTAGAAACCTGGCGGTAGTTATTTAACTCGTCATGGTCGAGTTTTCGTTGTTTCAGCAGAGGCGTTACGATGGCAGTTTAGATAAATGATGGAAATACCATCAGTTAGTGACGGCAATATTTTATCCAAGCACTCAAGCAGCAGTGTTGTTGGAATTGGATAAAATTCATATGACTTTGGTGCACTCTTAATCACGATTGTAGGTACTAAATCCATAGAAACAGGTTCAAATGCTGCTAACGGTTGTCGCTAAAATTCTGTATCTCAACTGTATGGTGACGACGAGTCAAATGAACGCGTGTTGTCAAGCTTATCTCTAATGTTTTGTACCTTGTCACGTAAGATATTTGAAAACAGGTTCGGAAGGTCTACTCGAGAGAAGGTAGTTGGAAGTGGTATTCATTTGTTTCTTGACATTAGTTTGTTAGTAATCTCAAAAAGCTCTTTGCAGGTGAAACATTCCGTGATCTTAGTACAGTAGTGGGGTATTATGGCTAAATTGACTATAAGTGTGTTTTGCCAGCATCAAAATAGCTTTGGTCTCTGTTGTAAGTATGAACCCATATACTTTGACTTTGAACGAGGACGATGTCTTATGGAATAAATTTAAAGTGTATGAAATCTTATGGAATGACATTACAGAGCATGGAGCCTTGAGAAATAACAATAAACACAAAGCCTTATGTAATGGCATCAAAACATATGGTGCCTTAGGAATAACTTTAAATATCATTATGCATTGTGAAATAGCATATAGTGATACGATGTTTTATGGACTAGTAGTAAAGATCATTATGAATTATGAAACAGCATATAGTGATACGATGCCTTATGGAATAGTATTAAATATCATTATGCATTGTGAAATAGCATACAGTGATACGATGTCTTATGGAATAGTATTAAAGATCATTATGCATTATGAAAAAGCACCTAGTGATACGACGCATTATGGAATAGTATTAAAGATCATTATGAATTATGAAATAGCATAAAGTGATACGATGCTTTATGGAATAGTATTAAAGATCATTATGAATTATGAAATAGCATAAAGTGATACGATGCATTATGGAATAGTATTAAATATCATTATGCATTATGAAATAGCATAAAGTGATACGATGTCTTATGGAATAGTATTAAATATCATTATGCATTGTGAAATAGCATAAAGTGATACGATGCCTTATCGAATAGTATTAAATATCATTATGCATTGTGAAATAGCATAAAGTGATACGATGTCTTATGGAATAGTATTAAAGATCATTATGCATTATGAAATAGCATATAGTGATACGATGTTTTATGGACTAGTAGTAAAGATCATTATGAATTATGAAACAGCATATAGTGATACGATGCCTTATGGACTAGTATTAAATATCATTATGAATTATGAAATAGCATACAGTGTTACGATGTCTTATGGAATAGTATTAAAGATCATTATGCATTATGAAATAGCATATAGTGATACGATGTTTTATGGACTAGTAGTAAAGATCATTATGAATTATGAAACAGCATATAGTGATACGATGCCTTATGGAATAGTATTAAATATCATTATGAATTATGAAATAGCATACAGTGTTACGATGCCTTATCGAATAGTATTAAATATCATTATGCATTGTGAAATAGCATAAAGTGATACGATGTCTTATGGAATACTATTAAAGATCATTATGCATTATGAAATAGCATATAGTGATACGATGTTTTATGGACTAGTAGTAAAGATCATTATGAATTATGAAACAGGCATATAGTGATAAAATGCCTTATGGAATAGTATTAAAGATCATTATGCATTATGAAAAAGCATATAGTGATACGATGCATTATGGAATAGTATTAAAGATCATTATGAATTATGAAATAGCATACAGTGATACGATGCCTTATGGAATAGTATTAAAGATCATTATGCATTATGAAAAAGCATATAGTGATACGATGTTTTTTGGAATAGTATTAAAGATCATTATGAATTATGAAATAGCATAAAGTGATACGATGCATTATGGAATAGTATTAAATATCATTATGCATTATGAAATAGCATAAAGTGATACGATGTCTTATGGAATAGTATTAAATATCATTATGCATTGTGAAATAGCATGAAGTGATACGATGTCTAATCGAATAGTATTAAATATCATTATGCATTGTGAAATAGCATAAAGTGATACGATGTCTTATGGAATATTATATTAAATATCATTATGCATTTTGAAATAGCATAAAGTGATACGATGTCTTAAGGAATAGTATTAAATATCATTATGCATTGTGAAATAGCATAAAGTGATACGATGTCTTAGGGAATAGTATTAAATATCATTATGCATTGTGAAATAGCATACAGTGATACGATGTCTTATGGAATAGTATTAAATATCATTATGCATTGTGAAATAGCATACAGTGATACGATGTCTTATGGAATAGTATTAAATATCATTATGCATTGTGAAATAGCATACAGTGATACGATGTCTTATGGAATAGTATTAAATATCATTATGCATTGTGAAATAGCATACAGTGATACGATGCCTTATGGAATAGTATTAAAGATCATTATGCATTATGAAATAGCATATAGTGATACGATGTTTTATGGAATAGTATTAAAGATCATTATGAATTATGAAACAGCATATAGAGATACGATGCCTTATGGAATAGTATTAAATATCATTATGCATTGTGAAATAGCATATAGTGATACGATGTCTTATGGAATAGTATTAAATATCATTATGCATTGTGAAATAGCATATAGTGATACGATGTCTTATCGAATAGTATTAAATATCATTATGCATTGTGAAATAGCATACAGTGATACGATGTCTTATGGAATAGTATTAAATATCATTATGCATTGTGAAATAGCATAAAGTGATACTATGTCTTATGGAATAGTATTAAATATCATTATGCATTGTGAAATAGCATAAAGTGATACGATGTCTTATGGAATAGTATTAAATATCATTATGCATTGTGAAATAGCATATAGTGATACGATGTCTTATGGAATAGTATTAAATATCATTATGCATTATGAAATAGCATATAGTGATACGATGTCTTATGGAATAGTATTAAATATCATTATGCATTGTGAAATAGCATACAGTGATACGATGTCTTATGGAATAGTATTAAATATCAGTATGCATTGTGAAATAGCATATAGTGATACGATGTCTTATGGAATAGTATTAAATATCATTATGCATTGTGAAATAGCATATAGTGATACGATGTCTTATGGAATAGTATTAAATATCATTATGCATTGTGAAATAGCATATAGTGATACGATGTCTTATGGAATAGTATTAAATATCATTATGCATTATGAAATAACACTTATGAGTATGCTACTTTATGAATTAACATTAAAAACTAACTTTAGGATCCTTTGTTCAAATCTTGTAAATGAAGTTTTATTTTTCAATACAGAAAAAACACGTGAGATTTATCATTAAGTTTTCTATATTTAATTATTAAAACTCAATTTTATTGTTGGTCCTTGAGTGCAAATATATTATCCTTCAAATCGGAACTAGTCTAGATTCGATAGCATAATCTACTTTAATACCTTTAATGGACACAAAAATTCCAGGTAGAAATAGTGAATTTTAATTAACAGATATCCGTATTATTAACGTGTTTGAGAAGATTGTAAAATTATATAGCCATACATCAGCCAACTCTTAACGATATGGACGGAGTGGAAATGAAGATAGAGAGAAAAGACAAATTTCAGGTAGTGCAAAGTTAAGTATAATGGTACATAATTAAAAGTGACTTTGTATTGAACATAAATTATATGTAATGAAGCGAAAATTTGATATGTATTTGCAGCATTACATTTTGACAAAGTCTGTAGCATATACGTGCTACTAAATGGAACAATAAAACATGCTGTACAAGAAAGAATTCTTATGCTGCATTCGCCATAAACAGAAATACATCAAATAGAGAAAATATCGCTTGGTGTATTAATGGCAGCCACAAAAGGAAGGGTGGCGCATGAACCAAAATATCTGACTTTTTAATGTGTTCTGAACATTAATAAATATTAATGAGAAGAATTATGTAGGGCCGATGCAGTAGAGCACACTTATACGCCCTGATAGTTATGATATATCCAGCAGGTATGAAAGAATAGAAAAACACATTGAAACGGATCGGTCCCCTTCCTCAATGGGCTGTTGGTTTACCGGAGCTATTAGAGTACCCTAATATGCTTCTGGCGGTTGAATAGGCAGGTAGACAAAAATTAATCATGGTAGAGTGTATGCCATCCTAGCAAATCATGGCCGATGCCCAGGGAGCCAGGTCTGCGAAACCTGCAAGACCTGAAAGATAAAGTAGGGATTGTAGATCGTATGAAATGTTATGCAGTACTTCAATATATTTGACCATCAGCGGCCTAATCACGATATTTGGTTCTCAGCGAAACCGTATTTAGCAGTCTCTGAAGCTATTTGACTAACATTGATTAGTTCTGTTCTAGCTTTTACTCTGGAAACTGGTTGACCATTTGTGCTCTTGGAGTATTATCCTTTAAGGTTAGGTACGCTGGTAAATGAGCTATCGGATATGTCGTAGGATTTGGTTGGGCAGCAACATGGAAAATACATGGTTGTCCCGAGCAGTCTTTGAAGTGCAGGAAAGTTATTGATAGACGCTTGCGAGACCAAATGAATTGAAATTATCTATCTATCTATCTATCTATCTATCTATCTATCTATCTATCTATCTATCTATCTATCTATCTATCTATACATTGGATACATTCCATTTTATTGATTGCTCTGATAATGGGCCTGGGAAAACATCCTTAAGTTTGGTAATGATCAAACTGTTCTAAGTTATGTTGACGAAAAACTACCTTTTTACATTATGTCTTTTGACTGGTTGGTAATAAGAACATACGAAGTCTAGATATTTCAATTCAAGAGTTCGCATTATACAGCATCAAGTTTATGTTTCTAATGTACTTATGAATATTCATATTTATGTTTCTAATGTACTTATGAATATTCATATTTATGTTTCTAATGTACTTATGAATATTCATATTTATGTTTCTAATGTACTTATGAATATTCATATTTATGTTTCTAATGTACTTATGAATATTCATATTTATGTTTCTAATGTACTTATGAATATTCAGCCGTTTTAATGAAACGTGATGATGCAGTAGCATGAATGTTATTTATAGGTATAAGTAAGATCTATTCAGGTATTCAGCCGAATATAACCAATAAATGATATACGGTTACATCGTACGCTGTTAGCTTTAAATTTAATATGTGAAATGTATAATAATTTTCGTTATTTGCATATGCGTTCTCATATGAATATCAAATTCTAGTATTCACTTGGTTAATTTATTTGTCTGTGGTACTAACGTATAGATGGTATACTAATTGTAGAACGTATAACTCAAATTATAAAGGTTTATCCAAAAGAATGAAAATTATTCATGCTTGTTTACGATGTACGGAAAAAACAATAATGTAATCTGTCAACATGTTATTTCTATAATAAACGAATTTGGGTTAAATGGAAAAGTGAAAGAGGATTTGATTCTACGTTCACTTCATAAAAGAAATTTCATAACGTAAGAGCATGAGTTTAATTTGTTTTAAAAGTGGATTTGAGTGTACTTTCACTTTCGGTTAATTTGTTTTAAAAGTGGATTTGAGTGTACTTTCACTTTCGGTTAATTTGTTTTAAAAGTGGATTTGAGTGTACTTTCACTTTCGATTAATTTGTTTTAAAAGTGGATTTGAGTGTACTTTCACTTTCGGTTGGAATAATAGTTGGAGAAAGATTTGGAATAAAAATTAGTTGCTTACTATGGGAGTTACATTGTGCCATTATAAACACACTAAGTCAAAAATATACCATTTATTTTATGATACTATTGATTGTTCGATGCAATTATGTTTTTCTTCGTTCTTTTGTGGATGGGTTGGGGAAGTGGGATTAGCTTTTGATTGGGGGTGGGATATATTACCAGTGAACGGCATATTTGAATCATTTGTCCTTGGGTTTTTATACAGAACTGAATCTGAATGAACATATTTTAATTAAAATTGATAGGTTCTTCAAATGCTTTGACAATGCCAGATTAAATAAGTATGAAACAATACGTGAAACTTTACAAAATATTCCTTCAATTTTTTTTTAAATAGACGAGTTATATGTGATTAATCAACAATAAATTTTTTCCAGCGGGAATTGAAAGATTGAAACAAGTAGATACTTATTTATAAAGTTGAAAAATATATACTGCGATACATATCTTGAAATATACGGCACGCATTGATTGTCATTCTGCTAGATACAAAATGAGAAGCCACTTTAAACCATATTTGAATGCTTGAGACAGGATGGTTCCAGACTTACGAGTAGATAAGAAGACGATGAACAAAAATATCGATGACCAAATCATGTTAATTTCAAATGTAATTGATTAAAGTGCCAATCATGCATACTGATTTCATCTGAATCAATCACTAAATCAAAACCTCCTAATGTGCATACACGGATTAATCAACGGCCCCCATGTCTCCGACTAGACATACTACGAACTTTAATTGAAATCTTAGGTTTACCTTAATAGCCATGCAAAGCATAACGCTATGATTGTTTGAAGACCGAAAGAAGGGAAGTTCCGTTGCAAGTATATATTGAATAAACATCCATAAAAGTCTTGAATTTTTTGTATGCATTGTTTTGGACTTAGTACTGTTTTTTAACCCGGAGTACGAGAGAGAGAGAGAGAGAGAGAGAGAGAGAGAGAGAGAGAGAGAGAGAGAGAGAGAGAGAGAGAGAGTTTTGTGTGTTTGGTGTGTTAATGCGAGAGATGGAAAGTGGGAGTTTGGAGTGAGTCGCGTGTTGTTGCGAGAGAGGGAGAGATGGAGTTTGTAGTATGATGCGTGTGTTAGAGAGAGAGAGAGAGAGAGAGAGAGAGAGAGAGAGAGAGAGAGAGAGAGAGAGAGAGAGAGAGAGAGAGAGAGAGAGAGAGAGAGTTTGGTCCGTGTTTGGTGTGCTTGATGCGAGAGAGGGAGAGTAGGAGTTTGGGGTTTGTCGCGTGTTGTTGTGTGCATTAGTCGATTAAATATCTGGGTCTGTTGGACGACTTTCTTTTTTAATATTACTGCTAAAGCGGTTTCTAAATTTCCAAACCTTTAAAATAGTCAGAGACTCTGGTTGTGTTCAGTTGTTTGAGTTCATTACCTAATGGGTATTTTTCTTCTCTCTTTGTAAGAATATTAATATTTTTCACGAATCTCTTGATGTCAAGTTTTATTTACATGCGATTACATGCACGTATAAATTTGTTTAGATGCTTTCGGTCCAATTTGTCAAATATCAATTTATATTTTCATCGCCGAGTTAGAGTGACTAAATTTATAATCTTTCAAGCTAATATACACGTATACATACAATTATGTAATAATGCATACATACATTCATACATACATACATACATACACACACACACACACACACACACACACACACTAATAGTTCCATCTCTTGATTTGCTTGTTTAGATTCCTAGCACTGTCGCATAGTTCTTTCTCTTTAATCACAACCTGTTGCTATTTTATTTTTCGAATCTTCTTGCAAGTCAAACTGTCAAGGATATCGTGAAATGACGATTTTATGAACGTTTTGAAAAATAGGTATATCGTCGTTGAATCTGATGAGACAGACGCAACATGACTCCTGCAAACGTCAGAAAGCAATCAAAAGCTATACACTGTAGAAGCCTTTGAAAAGAATTCGGAGAATGTGGTGATTTGATTCCGCGTTTTCATAGCTATTTTATTTATTCTGTCACAATTAAATTGTATGAATGTTGTGAACATTTATATCACCTTTTCAAACGTCCTAGCAGACAGATGAAACGAAGCAGACATTGATAGACGAAGGCAAGCATGCATTTATGTATCGATGAGATTATGCAAACGTCTTAAACGTCTGAAAATAATACAATTTTTATGTTCTTTCCTCCGAGTCGTAAGTACATGAAAAGAATAATCCATCTTAATTCATTAGGGCATTGCGTTTAATGCGTATAATTATTTTATAATGTCTTTATTTTACTGATGATAACAGGCATTATTTTTAATCATCGGTGTGTTTTTTTGTATTGAAAATAACTTTCAACCTTGTACGTTTTTACCATAATTTTAGGTCGCTACAACTGCGAACAACTTAGTTATGCATTTCCGGCGTTCATTACAATCGGACTCATCAAGCCATTTACTCATGACCTGATAACAACGGTGTTCATAAGGCAACCATACATTAATTACTCAATATTGCACGCTGACAGCATTGGTGCAGATTAGAAATATTTATATGTTTTACTCTTCTTAACCGGTTGTGTGAGTCATTAATAACGCAGCTAATCAAAGATATGGAAAGTACCGTCTAATTTGAAAACAATTCAATTTAACGCCCTTCTAAATTAATGTATTTTGTAAAGATTCCATTAATTCTGGTTGACAATATTAGCATTTCCATTATTAAATTCGTAGTCATCGAAGAACATGAAGTTAAGTTTTAAATGTTTTACGAATACTAACTATGTTATTTACATTATTGATAAGTGCATATCCATCATACGGAATTATCAACGTCAAGTTTATATATATATATATATATATATATATATATATATATATATATATATATATTTATATATATATTTATATATATATATATATATATAGAGAGAGAGAGAGAGAGAGAGAGAGAGAGAGAGAGAGAGAGAGAGAGAAAGAGAGAGAGAGAAATAAGAGAGATAATGCAATTTTTTGTTTCTCTTCGTATTAACTTACACATGTTATTATTTAAGTCCAGGCTAAATACTTTAGTATTTTGAAGGAAGCAAAAGCATCGCCATTGTCGCATTGTATTATTAGAAATTCATTTTCGGAACCCCACGTTTTCTTGAAGCCATAAGGAATGTAGCAAATCAAACGTTTCCTGTCTGTAATTACAGAGTAAATGTTGTACTACCAAGAACATTTTCGAAACAAACAAGAGTTCAAAGAGACCATATTACGGATATGGACTGGACGAGGGAGTGTTTGAGGGAAATCAAGCAAAATTAAAAATTGTTATTGCATTCACTAACCGGGAATCAAATCATGATTTCGGCCTTGCCTAGCATTCATTATGTTGAACACCACACCGCACTATATTGCTTAAACAACAGACATAAAGTTAAAGACGATGGGAATATCAAGATGCTAAAATCTGAAAAGCCATTTTGTTGTAAGTTGGAATATTTAAATTAATTTATAGTCTGACGTGACGTGAATAACAATTGTAAAGTGTGGATTGTTTGAATTATATTCGGACGGATTACAATTCATTTTTACTTAGGAATGAATTGTTTGATATAATTAATATATACCTTGTAACTAGTCTCTCACCATTGTTTCCATGAACACTGTTTCTTAGATCGATTCATTATAAACGACAGATCCCTCTGTAATCCCAGTATTTGGGTCTTCATATTAATTATAATTATTCAGTTGTACGTCCAGTTCATTAGGATACCAAGCCAGATAGTATTTGACCAATGATGTAATTTCTAGTTTATAATTATATTTTCTCGAAATTAACAAAAATAAATCAGTTGTCTATGGCTGTGCCCTGCAAACTAACAAGGTCCTTAATTTGGCATTGTATGCTTAGTTGTATTGCATGTTTCACAATTAAATTGATCACTAAAATCAACGAATGCTAACGGTATGTACTGAAGACAGAACTGAAGTGAACATTAAATAGAAATGCATCCGAGTATTCGATGCCCGTAGACGTGATTTACATAAACCTAAACGCTATGTTACCTAATAATGTCAACTGAAGAGGAAATGACAAAATGGAGATGTCGAACTTATCCATTGAATAGTCTGATGAACCAAGTCTAGAAAGGCTAGAGGGTCAAAACTTAACTAGTTTAAGCTAAATCATTGGAATAGTTTTGAATATATAACTGTAATTACATTTTTATAAGATTGTTTATTTAATATTTTATTATGCCGAACTAGACAAATAATTGTATCTATGACGTAGCGAAATAAGATGTTAAGGTAGATAATTTCCTTGACAACGATAATGTTAAAAAGAATGCTAGTGGCTTAAGACAAGGCACAAAACAAATTAAATATAGCAACGATTTTATCACCTTTTCAACCCCGCTGCAATGTCCTCTAGATAACATTTATTTCTTTAAAGCTCATTGCGGAAACAAATGTAAAAAGAAAGAACACGTGAACTAGTACTAAAGTACTGAGTGCAAAATGCTTTGTTTGCTTTACAAGACTGTTATTTTACTGTTTTGTAAGGATCACTTATATGTATAGCTAATATTCTCAATGTTCCAGATTTTGTTTAGTTCTGTTTGTTGTCTTGTTATTGTTCTTGTTTGGTTATTGTGTTTTCGTTATTGGTTTTTGGCCGCTGCTGTTTCTTACAGTTGGTTTTGTTTCAGCAAAACTGTTTAAATATTTCTGCAATATTAAGATAAATTTAAGTACTGTACTTAAGATAAACTTAAGTACTATACTTTATCTGTTATTTCTTATAAGCCATTCACATAAAACTTATATGCTTTAACAATATTTTCAGCCATATCGCTACCATGTCTGTCATGTGACACTTTATAGTGTTATCGACAATTGAGGCATCATGTCGGAGACATGTAACACGATGTCCCACCCAGTCACATTATCCTGACACCAGGCCGACCAGTCATAACCCTAACCTCCTAAAGCTGAGCGCCTAGTAAGGCAGCTGATAGTACCTATTTTATAAGTTACATGTATGACTCAGTCAGGCTTTGAACCCACCTACAACAAGAACAAGAACTGCAACTACTTATAATAATAATAATAATAATAATAATAATAATAATAATAATAATAATAATAACACAATAGCACCTTTGTTTGAATAATAATAATTATAATAATAATATAGTTAGTTTGTTTGCATTACCGTCGCGAAATTCAAATGCCAGTTATTGCATTATATATAACACTCAGTGCCCTTTGTTTCTACTACGATGTATTAGCGAAGCTTATCAAAATCAACGGGGATGATACAATCGGCACTCTGATTAAAATAAAATATCTAATAAAAGCTAATAAAATAAAATAATTACTCGTGCAACACACAAATAAGATTCTGTGTTTCTGTGACTGCACTAATATGTACAATTTGACTATTTAACATGACACACGCCAGCTTATTTTGTATACCGTATCTTACAACTGTGTTATGTTATTACATAACGTCCTTGACGACGTATGCATGCGTGAAGTTAATGCCTACAAACATTGTTATAAGAATACCAGGTTGTATAAAGAACCACCTAGAAATGATTGCGTTTTGAATTACAACTACTGAAACACATACCCGTATTGATTCCTGACTTTTCAAAGAGTCATCTATTCAAAAGAATTTTTGTTGTGTTCATGGTCTAGATGTCAGTATTCATCCACGACTCTTCTGCAAATGAGAGTAGTCAAATAAAAAACAAATTGGTTGAGTTCATGGTCTAGATGTCAGTAGTCATCCATAACTCTTCTAAAAACGAGAGTAATCTCATTCAAAAGAAAATTGGTTGAGTTCATGGTCCAGATGGCTGTATTCATCCCCGACTCTTCTGCAAATAAGTGTAGTCTATCCAATAGAAGATTGGTTGAGTTAATGGTCCAGATGGCATTATTCATACCCGACGAGCCTGACAATGAGGGATATATCTATTCCATAAAAATTGATTAGTTCATGTTAGATTGCAGTAATTCACCAACGACTCTTCTGCAAATGAGAGTAGTCTATTCAATGGAAAATTGGTTGAGTTCATGGTCCAGATCGCAGTATTCATCCACGACTCTTCTGCAAAAGCGAGTAGTCTCTTCAAAAGAAAATTGGGTGATTTCGTGGTCCAGATGGCATTATTCATCCACAACTCTTCTGAAAATGAGATTAGTCTATTCATATGAACATTTGTTGAGTAGATGTTCCAGATGAATAATACAAACCATGTCAAACAATGATGATCAACTTGTTCATTCTGCAAGGTTGTTTTAGATCATAAATTCAGGAACAAATAAATAACTGAAGTTAGAAGGAACACCATACGTGTAGACAACTCTAGAATTCACACTTGTGGGATGATGCAACTATCACACACATGTCGAACCCAGTAACTATGGAAACTATGATATACAAATCAAACTTATAACGAAGCTGCGGTCTAAATATTTTGGGAAAGACTTAAGTAATTACTTAATAGACATATTTAATTTAATTGATATAATAATTTATTTTTACTAGCAATAATTACAGCCAATATGTTAAGATAGTACCTAACGGTGATGATGGGTTAATGAACATAGTACGTTCTATAGTCATAGGCAACGATCCAGGCGATGCACTAAATCAAGATTCTAGTCAGTGCCGGATTAAACTCTGTGAAGGCTTTTATACTGTCCTTAGGCATTCAAAATCTCGGATCTCCCTCGAAAATTATCTCAGATCGATATTATTTCGATCTGTTGTCACTGGGTAAATAAAAGGAGTTGAGCCCATAGGCCTGTGTCTGCTATCGCAGTATATTCGTGAGAAATTGAAATTTGTATATTTTGTTTCATCTATGCAATTGAGACCCAAAAAGGCTATTTGGGCACGTTTACCTTTTATACCTGTTCATCACTGGAATCATTCAAAATTGTTCATCTTGCCCTCGCTACCAAGTCGAGGATTATGTAGTTTAATGTTTTCGCAAATGACTATAAACTCCTAACGCTTACGGTCTCTATCGTTTTTACATATGTCAGCAAAAACGTACTAATATATCAAAGAAGAATATCACTAAAACCTTTAAAATGTATTCAGGAAATTGAGACGGTGCGAAGGTTTCAAGTTAAAATGCTTATAAAGCAAATGTATATCAGTGATAGAACACTCAATAGATAACGCCCTATAGTTAAAACATGGAAATATTCGAACAAGCATTGAATGAATCCATAAGCCAGCTTAACTGTATAAGAAATTATAACCTAGCCAGCAACATTTACTGTACAGACATTTGCATCACGTACTAGTGAAACTAATTCACATAATGCTACTACTACTACTATAACTAATAATAAAAATAATAATAATAACAATAACTCTTGAACATCATCAAATTAAACAACGGAGACAACCAGAGAATGAACTAGAAATTGGCCATCTAAATAACTTCGCCTATCGTCTATAATGGAACTTGTAGAATGTTTTATTACCCAAGAGCTTAGTATCCCGTAAAACACAAAGGCAACTACTTTTTCAGTAATGATAGCGATAACTCATATGTACTATTACTATTGTTGCCTATCATTTTCTAGAGAAACAATGATCCCCAGAATTAAACTGCATGTACAAACTAAGAATAGAAGTATGCAGCAAGAAGACATTCCGAGCAAATTTTGCACCTATTTGTTAATTTCAACAAATAATTTATTTCCTTAGAATAGAAGTAAAATTGAATAACCTTCTTGAAGGTTCATGATGTGTACAAAATAAAATCTTAGAATATCCTATGTGGTAAGCATAATGTCCTTGACCAAGTCAAAATAATAATCCTAATAATTAACCCATATTCAAATGTCACTATTTGCTTTGTGGATTAGTAGTTTACAGAATATATTTTTTGAAAAAGATTCAGGTTAAAAGGAAAATGAACTTGACCTGGGACAACGTCACATCCATCATACAATTTTCCATAGAATATAATGAAATAAAAACAATAATATAAAACTATCAAACAATGCAAATCAAATATGCATGCTGGTTCCTTAATGAATGGGCAGGTGGCTAAAAATATTAACCCTTACATAGTCGTTTCCAGCCTATCGCATTACTCTATTATATAAATTATGCTCATAACCATATATTTATTATACTCCTATTACATATCGACTTCTACAGTCATTATAACTACAGAATATATTTGAAGGCTTTTTTCATAAGGTCGTAGGCGTCGGCAAACTCGCATTTGCAACAAAGAGACATTTATCATTTATTCCAATGGGGAAATACCCTCTTTCTGATATACTTGTACAGCTGTAATGCCATTATGGCCAATTAAGTCTAAATGTGGAAAAGCTAATTGAATAAAGCAATACAAAAGAAAGAAAAATAAAGAAACATATGCCGTATTCTCTTCATTGTTTCCATTCTTACGTTTGAATATAATTTTCTGATACCTTGTCATTCCCACTTGTGTTCCTGATCCGTCGTTAGATTCTTTCTACCTAAACTTCTCAAGGGTGGTTCGTTGTCTAGACCGATACTATTCCAACCATTTTTAAAAATCCAAATTGCTTCAGTGTGTGTGTGTGTGTCTATATATATATATATATATATATATATATATATATATATATATATATATATATATATATATATATATATATATATACGTGTGTGTGTGTGTGTGTGTGTGTGTGTGTGTGGACTGAAAATGAACACCAACACAGACAACAAGATTCATGACTTTATCCTTATATTTATTTTTGTTCATGTAGTGATTTTCATTTATTCCGTTATATTTGCAATATATATTGCTATGTATTTTTAATTTAAGTGTTTATTTTTATTAACACAATTCATTCCATTCTGTTGCAATGTAACTTTGTGTTTTGTACTTGCACTTGTCCAAAATTAAGTTCATTTCTGCTTGACCTGATTCACATGTTCTTTGTATCTTTTCTTAAATTGCATTTTATGTGAGCAACTAATAATAACGACACTATTATCTATGTGTATGAACTTAATATCTGATTTGTTTTTATCATGTAAACAAGGAGGATTAAATATGTTGATTTGGATCATGGTTTTCGAGTTTTTTGAGTGAATTTTACAGGTTATTGTGTTCTAAAAATATAAATCTCATTAGATCATTCTAGTACGATATTTTCCATTAGGTAATGTATGTTTGTTTTAGAAAATGCTAATTATAAACTGAGGTCAACTAGGGAACTATATAATCTTGTGATTATGGTGATTTGGTTATTTATGCTTTAACACTGGAACCTTCAATGTTTATTATGTTGTGACCAGTGTGGATTGAATTTCATTTTCTTCAAATTATTGAATACAAGTGATTGTATTTCCCCTGGACATAAAACAATGTTCTGATACATTTGTTAGGACTTGTAATTTCTGGACTTTTTGTGATTTATTTCATAATACCTTAGGTTCTTTTTGTCTCATTTTCACTTTGTATTCTGAAAAAATACATTATGTATTAGATTTTAAAAAGTTTATTATCTTTCACGCTGTTATATTACTTTTTGTTTACCAATATATTCTCGTAACAATAAAAAGATGCATCGATCTAACAATGATTCATATATATCAATTTTAAAGTCAAGACACTGTGACATTTCACTTATACGTTTTGCAACCATAAGCAATGAAGTCCGTAAAAAGGGGGCATTTGTTTTTCTTCCGCAATGCAAAAATCAAATTATGCAAATACCGTGTATTAAAAGTTAGAATCAAATGATGATACCTGTATTCACTATCATAATCCTTTCTGACTAATCACTATCTTTCTGTGACGAGTAGCCTAATTAAGACTTTCTCCTATGACATAAGTCTGGTTCCCTGCTCTTTTTTGCTCCCTGAGATGCACTATATTCATATAGCGAATGCAATGCGGGCATTATACGAAACGGAACCAGACTAGGATGGCGTTCCTGGGGAGATGCTGACGATATTTGCGCAAGCGTCATGGGTTTAATAAGGTCAAACAGGCGATACAAATTATTTTCAATCAGATGAACGGGCAAATAAAATTACTTTCTTTTAGAATAGAAACAACTCGAAATAATCTTATACTTTTGTTTTTATTTTTTATTCAATAGCATACTTTATGCTTTTTTTTTCCGAAATGAAGTCGATTGCACGGCTTCTTCAAACAGCGCAGGCTAATAATTATTTTTGTAAAACGGAACCAGCTTTTGCGTGTCGTTAAATTGAATAGTGTGTTTAAAACAATTAACGATGCTGATCGGCTTAAAATAATTAGTGACAAAAGTAATGGAATTTTTCAGGAAAAACCTACAAATGCGTAAATTGTATGCCACAGCAGTCTTTAACAGTTTTCATTTTATCTCTTCCGCCGCAAAGGTCCTACTCGGTGGATATTGTGTGATCTCACAGGACCGGCGTTTTTGAGTGGGCATATTAAGAAATAAACTCTTTGAATGTGAATTTAATAGGTTGCGTGTGCCCAAATTGTGAATGATATTATGTGTTAACATAAAAGCGTGTATGTACTTTCTCATGTACTTATTGCCATAGTGTGTCACCAGATGTGTCGGCCACACCAACCCTTATCATGTCCCAAAAGGTCGATCATATAGTTAGCTAAATCAATAAGTTACTAAATAGTACTCCTGTTTATATTATGCATAGGGTCCAAAGTACCAATTACTTACCAAATTATGAAATATGTCTATCACTAGATGCACAAGGCACCACCCCGCGTGCCCTTTCCCAAGAGATTTATAACATGTTGATCTACTAACAGGCAATTGAGACCTAATTTACGTTTATCATGTATGGTTGGGCGAGTAATAATTTATAACATTTCATTTAAAGAACCAAATCAGTTAAGCGGACTATTTATTTGTGTTAAACATTTCTAAATGAATTATGACTTTTAACTTAAACTTGTTTGGCATACCGCCCTCCACCTCCACCCCTATATTCTTCTGAATTAACCCGGTATTATAATTATTTTGAGATACTCAGTAAAATAATATAATAAAATAGAGAGAAACAGTAATACATAAAATTGTATTGTTATAAAGGATATACAATTTATCAATTTTAAAGAGAAATATACAATTTTATATAGTGCATAGGTATTGAGGTCAATTTAATAAAACGTATCTAACGTATGAATTCAATACGTTTCTTGTAAGTGTCTATTGATGTCACCATGTACAATATATAGTGCCATTAAGGACAAATTGAGTAGAAAGAGATTATTGGTATTAAAGTCTGTTGAAATATTGGAGAAAAACTGAGGATGTTTTAAATATATATTTGTATCCAACATATTGAATGCTACAGTTATTTACAGGTTATCAAATTAATCACATTAGTTGATATGCAGTTAATGTTTTAATGTAGAGGAAATAAATATGTTGTATTAGTGCTACTGACGAGAGTACTTTCTCTTATGTTTTCATATTTATTTCTGTTTATATCCAAGTAGAAAGTATTGCAAATTCTTGGGTCTTCTATAAGAAAAATTGTTCTTTTTTTTTCTCGGTAAAGTGATTTTACTCTGATTTTATTTGATAAATTTAGGAGCTTCCGATATGTATTAATTATTTTGCCTGTATTAGGTATTGAAGGATTATATTGTATTGTGCACCGAATTATAGTTTTATCTATTTTGCATTTTATTTTGTATATAATCTTATGTTGAGTAAGACTACGTGTTTTGTTAAGAGAAGAATCAATTATATGTGTAGGATATTTTTTTGTGGAAATATGTTTTTAATTCATTTAACTAATTTTGTAATTGACAATCATCTGAAATATTGCGTCGATATATTTTGGCCTGGCTATATGGTATACCTTCTTTACATGACACGCTATGACACGAAGAATATCTGCATACTGGTAGATATTGGTTTTTTTTACATGAATATTTGTAGAGGTAGTGTTATCAATATTTTTTAATTACATTTACATCTAAACGTGGAACATGCTTACTAGATGCAGTATAAGTAAATGTAATCGTCGGGTGAAAATGATTTAGGCGATCAATGATTTCTTTTCAGTTTCTCAGTTTCTCAGTTGAATGGTTCTGATAATAAAAATGTTATTTAAAACTCTAAACCAAACAGATGGATTAAACTTTTCGTCTGAAGAAAATCTTTTTCTAATTTACGCTTGCAAAAAAAATTATGAAGGAGCCATATGGCTACCTATTGCCATACCCATTATTTAGATGTAATTCATGTTTTTATAATTGTTATTTTTTTTACTAATATCTTCAGCAGATAGTGCGCTATTATTATGATTGCTATGAACAAAATATGTACACGCTTCAATACCATCCGCATGCGGAATGTTGATGTATAGTGATATTACATCTGATATTACCAGGATTGAGTTATCAGTTTTATCTTCAATGTATGAAAGAAGTGATTTCATTAAGGGTTGTGAAATACTATCAATAGATTTAGATAGGTTTTCAGTAGATGCATATTAACCCAATATCATGGGTCGTCATGGATTTTTTTTTTACGATTTTCGGATAATATGTAGAATTGAAGAAGAAAAAATATCAAATTCATCATACAAGGAATTATTATTGATAGCGATCTCATTAATGCATTTTTGACATTTTTATTTAATTTTTATCGACGGATCTTCGTTATTATGTGTGTAGTAGTTTTCATTATTTTATTGACGTTGCACTTCTTAAATATAATCTTCTTTATTCATAATAATAAAAGTATTTGATTCATTAATACTTTATTGTGGCACCCTTTTCAGACAATATATTTATAATTTCAGCGCCTAAAATATATCTAAATGCTTGCATATATTCTGCAATCAACCCTTGTATCCCACGAACTTGCATCGGATCACCTCTGCATTGTATCCCATCTCGACGTATCAGTCCCTAACCGTCCACCTCTATTTGCTACTAAGAGAAACCTCCGTATGATAAATAGCACCAAATTCATGCATGACATCTAAGAAAACCTAACAACTTTCTTACATCCAACAGCGGAACAACTTGATAACTGCCTGCGTTCATTACTTGAAAAACATGCCCCAGCCACCAAATGCAGAGTATCAATAAAAAAAAGTGTTCTCCTTGGTAAAGCAGTGTTAGGGACCAGCTTTGCACTGCTAAAAGACATCGCCGAAAAGCAGAGAGGCTTTGGCATTCTTGCAGACTCACTATTCATAAACAAATCTACGAAGCCGCTAAAAAGAACGTCACAAACATAGTCCATTTAGCCAAATCATCCCACTACAGTACTAAGATCACGGAGAGTTTCAACTGCAAAAAGCTCTTTGAGATAATTAACAAACTAATGTCAAGGAACAAATGTACACCACTTCTAACAAACTTCTCTCCACTAGACCTACCAGACCAATTTGCAAATTTCTTCGATGACAAAGTTCAAACCATTAGATATTCGCTTGACAGCACAATTTCAAATGATTCGTCACCATACAGTTATGATGCATAATTTCAGCGACAACCGTTAGGAGCATTTGAACCTGTTTCAATTGATTTAGAACGGACAATCGTGATGAAAAGTGCACCAAAGTCTTGTGAACTTGATCCAATTCCGACATCACTGCTGCTTGAGTGCTTAGACCCAATATTGCCTTCGCTAACTGATGTTATTAAATATCTCTATCTCATCAGGGGGATTTCCATCATTTTTCAAAACTGCCATCGTAAAGCGACTGCTGAAGAAACCAACACTGAACCATAACGATATAAAGAACTACCGCCCAGTTTATAATCTCCCTTTCATATAAAAAAAATCTTAGAAAAGGTTGTTCTAACTCAACTTGTATCTCATTTGAATTCAAACAGTCTTTTTAGCAACGTACAGTGTGCATATCGCCTTTGCCACAGTACGGAAACTACTCTTCTGCGAGTATTTAGTGACATTCTCTCTGCCTTGGATAGTGGAAAGATGTCAGTCCTCACTCTCCTGGATTTATCTGCAGCATTTGACACAATAGACCATAATATATTACTTCACCGTCTCCAGCATGTATTCTGCATTCAGAATATAGCCTTACAGTGGTTGCAGTCCTACTTAGTCAACAGGACACAAATTATTTCTGCAAATGGAATACACTCCAGGACAGTTGACGTATGTTGTGGTGTTCCACAGGGATCTGTTATTGGACCTGTTATCTTCATTCAGCCACTCTCAAGTGTCATAGATCATCAACCAGTGTCGCACCAATTGTACGCTGATGACACCCAAATATACAAGTCTAGCCACCCAACTGAAGTTGAATCTACCATCCATGGAGTAGAGAAGTGCATTTCAGATGTGAAATCATGGATGACATGTAACAAGCTGCAGATGAATGATGATGAAACTGAGGCCATTCTGATCACAACACAAATATTTTCTCATTCACATCCTTTACCTCAGACAATAAATATCAGCAGCACCAACATTAAATTCTCTCAGTCAGTACGAAACCTAGGCGTTACTCTAGACAGTACTCTCACATTGCACCAACATGTCATGAACATATGCAGGGCTGCATATCTTGAATTGAGACGCATCAGTTCCATTCGTAAATATCTTTCAGTTAATGCCACAAAAACACTTGTGTGTCATGAGTACTTTCAAGACTGGACTATTGTAACTCAATCCTGTCTGATTCATCACAATATTTACTCCAGTAACTTCAAAAAGTTCAAAACACAGCTGCACGGATCATCTTTAGAGTACCTCGATCAGAGCACACCTCACCACTGCTCTGTACCCTACACTGGCTATCAATTCGATACAGAATCAAATACAAAATTTGTTCTCTGTGCTATGTTTCAATGACAGACTCCAGTACAACATACCTATCCAACCTCACCGATGTGTATACACCAGCTAGCTCCTTACACTCTTCTTCTGATAATCGTATACTCATTGTTCCCAAAGTGAAAACAAAGTCATATGGACAACGTTCGTTTGCACACCAGGGCCCGGCGACGTGGAACGAATTGCCCATCGAAATTAGACACAAAGACACAGTGGTCCCTTTTAAGAGTGCTCTCAAGACTCACCTGTTTCGACTGCAGGGACAAACTTAGCGACCTAAACATGTTTTGTATCTTATATATTTTCAGCATGTTTTTATGTTTTCCAATTTCATTGTTTTTGTCATTTGTTGTTCTGTAGTGTAGTCATATCATTATTGATGGTGTAAAGCGCTTAGAGCTTCGAACGATTAGACGCTATACAAAGTCCTCATTATTATTTTTATTATTATTATTATTATTATTATTATTATTATTATTATATTGATTTTAATACTCGTCATGTTGAAAGGAATGGGTGTGTACTTTCCAAAAATGTAACTACACTAACTCCGTTTCGAATTTTAAAAACATAATTCATTTCTCGTGTTTGGTGGTGGGGTGTCCTGTCTATGATTATCTCTTAATTCTGTCATTAATTTGTTGATCCTAAAACTGTTAGTAGAAGCAAATTTAATTTCTATTTAGAAAATAATACCATATATATTTCACTTGGCATCGGCATTAGGTGACAACGTTTACAGATGTGAAACGGTCCGTTCAGCAAATGTCACTTATATTCAATACAAACACAGTCACAGAGAATACAAGGTGAGTTCAAAGTAAATACAGTATTTCGTATGGCAAGAAAGAGGCAACACAATTCAAGACGTTCTTTACAAATGAGTGATACTCTGATGCCGAATATATAAATCTTCAGAAGTCGGGCAACAATCCTCAATTTAGTTCTCGCGGTTAATAAAAACCACTTGTCCTTAATAATGTAGACTATAATTATAATCAGTCAGATATGTTATATATATATATGTGTGTGTGTGTGTGTGTGTGTTTGTGTGTCGGTCGGTCGGTCGGTTGGTCGGTCGGTCCTATATGTCTCTCTGTCTGTCTGTATGCCCGCCCGCCCACCCGCCCGTGCGTCCATCCATCCATCTATCCATCCATCATCTATCTATCTATCTATCTATCTATCTATCTATCTATCTATCTATCTATCTATCTATCTATCTATCTATCTATCTATCTATCTGTCTGTCTGTCTGTCAGACTGTCTATCTATCTATCTATCTATCTATCTATCTATCTATCTATCTATCTATCTATCTATCTGTCTGTCTGTCTGTCTGTCTGTCTGTCTGTCTGTCTAACTACCTACCTACCTATTTATCTATCTATCTATCTATCTATCTATCTATCTATCTATCTATCTATCTATCTATCTATCTATCTATGTGAAACCACTCTTGCCAAATGATTTGTTATTAGTTTTGCACAGAAACTGCTTTGAATTTTTCGTCGACAATCACGCAATGAAGTGTGAAACAAAAGCATAATGTACTATGATCAGCGAAATTATAAGATAAATCCATAAATTTACTTTCCCCATTAGCTGCTAAAGAAATCCCAACAGTTTTACCTGGAGTTCAGTACAACACGTATTAAAGCAAGTCCACATGCAATATCGGCATCACATAATGATTACATACACCATATATCAAATTGCGATAGAAAGATATTTTGTATTGATATATCCATGGAGAATTTAAGCAACTTTAATGCAACCATTTTTTGAGAGTGCCTTCAAGATAAACGAAAATAAAATATGTTTGGTTCATTCGCATTGCAGGATGATATTTGTGCCTCTTGAATATCACATTCGTTTCACTTTAACAAATTCGCAAATGTAAAACAATTCATGTATCTTGTGATTTACAAGACGACAAAGTGAACAAGAACTCGTCGGTAAAGTAAACTTAAAATCTTGTTAAACATTCGATTATTTTTTTTAGGAAAGGATAGCATTTGTAACCACAATGGAAAGGCATCTTTTCCAGTTTTCTCGATATAGACGATTAGAGTTTGAGTATCTGATTATATGAGTGTATATATATATATATATATATATATATATATATATATATATATATATATATATATATATATATATATATATATATATATATATATATCTTCCTTTAAAACCGACTGAACGGAAGAAAACATAACATGGATACAACAATTGACTAGACTAAATGAAAATAAAGTGACTTAACGTCAGATGAAAACGCTCACAATTGACAATATTTCACTAAACCAAGGATTACATCGTGTTCTATTACGCAGTTTCGAAAATATCCCCAAATTAAAGAATGGAGTGAAAACGATTGAGTCACGTGGTCGTGTTTATATAATGTTGTACTAACATGAAACTGACGAGAATCAATCATTATACCGTACGAGCAACACGTTGTTACTTCCTAATTAACAGTTTCATCATGACCTTGACAATAACCAATCAGTTTAAAACTAAACTAAAACCTGTTTACGTGGCAGCTGCTAACGCTGCAATAATGTTTGGATCTAGGTAAGCATTGCTTGTTTGTATCAGATAATAATTCAGATCAACCGATGTTCTGATAAAAAATATATAACAATAACATATATTCAAAACTGACAAGCAAACTATTAAACTATTCAATTATAATAAATATATATTAAATCATATATATATATATATATATATATATATATATATATATATATATATATATATATATATATATATGTATGTATGTATGTATGTATGTATGTATGTATGTATGTATGTATGTATGTATGTATGTGTTCGCATATGTATATATGTATATATATATATATATATATATATATATATATATATATATATATATATATATATATATATGTGTGTGTGTGTGTGTGTGTGTTTGTGTGTGTGTGTGCGGTAATAAAGTAAAAATAAAGTAATATTTAGTTGATTTTAATGTTCACTCATTACATTACAAATTCTGATAAAAATATCTTAAATTCGTTTTGTATGTTCTCGTTGCGCATGTGCCATCCCATTTTACAACCTTTCACAGTGCATACGAATAATAGCAAAAGTTTAAAGAAGTCAGAGGGGCATGCATAATGACAGCATACGGCAGTCTTAAATTTAAAAGAATATAGACACGGTGATTTATTATTCTTGTGTTAGGACTGCACATTTAAACGAATATAGACGTGGTGATGTAGCACTATACACTTAAAGATATATAGACATGGCGATATACTCTAGTGTTTTGACTATACGTTTAAATGAATATAGACATGGTTATGTATTATTATACTAGAACTATACATCTAAAAATAATTTTATATAGCCATGATGATATAGTACGCGTGTATTGGTAATATATATATTCCTCTTGGTAGTATGATGCATTTATTACCTTTGTGTTAGTATGATGCATGTATTACTCTTGTTAGTATGATGCATTTATTACCTTTGTGTTAGTATGATGCATGTATTACTCTTGTTAGTATGATGCATGTATTACACTTGTTAGTATGATGCATGTATTACTCTTACTAGTACGATGCATGTATTACTCTTATTAGTATGCATGTATTACACTTGTTAGTATGATGCATGTATTACACTTGTTAGCATGATGCATGTATTACTCTTACTAGTACGATGCATGTATTACTCTTATTAGTATGCATGTATTACACTTGTTAGTATGATGCATGTATTACACTTGTTAGTATGATGCATGTATTACACTTGTTAGTATGCATGTATTACACTTGTTAGTATGATGCATGTATTACACTTGTTAGTATGCATGTATTACACTTGTTAGTATGATGCATGTATTACTCTTGTTAGTATGATGCATGTATTACACTTGTTAGTATGATGCATGTATTACTTTTATTAGTATGATGCATGTATTACTCTTGTTAGTATGCATGTATTACACTTGTTAGTATGATGCATGTATTACACTTGTTAGTATGATGCATGTATTACACTTGTTAGTATGCATGTATTACACTTGTTAGTATGATGCATGTATTGCTCTTGCTAGTATGATGCATGTATTACTCTTGTTAGTATGCATGTATTACACTTGTTAGTATGATGCATGTATTACACTTGTTAGTATGATGCATGTATTATTCTTGTTAGTATGCATGTATTACTCTTGCTAGTATGATGCATGTATTAGTCTTGTTAGTATGATGCATGTATTACACTTGTTAGTATGATGCATGTATTACTCTTTAGTTAGTATGATGCATGCATTACTCTTGTTAGTATGATGCATTTATTTGTACAAAGCGACCTATCACTACTATCTTAGTACAATTAATCTTTAAAAAGAACTATTTAGGCATACGTATTACCACATTTATATTACATATAGGCATACGTATTACTATATTTATATTACATATCGGCATACGTATTACTACATTTATATTACATATATGCATACGTATTACTACATTTATATTACATATAGGCATACGTATTACTACATTTATATTACATATAGGCATACGTATTACTACATTTATATTACACATAGACATTCGTTTTACTACATTTATATACCTTTGTTTCCTTCAAACATACACTACATCACCCAGCTTATATACATGTCTGATTGGTTTTCTTCGATCTACGAATATTCCCACTCTCTTGCGTCAAATAACGTCGATGGAAACCATTCGCACTAATACAACGCAACCTAAAATCAGTAATCGATGTTGTGTTAGTGGCTATTGCCTTCTGTCTGACTTTAACATACTTAACCCTTTCTTATAGTCCTGATTCATTTGGAAAGTGTTTGCAACTTAATTACACACGAATTAAAGAACTTTACTTCTTGTCCTAAGTACGCTACTTTGTTATCTAGTGATTTCTTTGACATATATTCAGACGTAGAAAAAACAATCCACAGGATGCAGAAAGATGCATATAATTTAAGACAGATAATTGTATTCGCTCAGCTGATGTCAGTAAAAACACATGAAGTCTTATATGCAACCAGCTTAATCTGACTGCATTCATAATGAGATATCGTATGACGTTCTTATAACAGGTGAGTTACATAACACCACCGCTATTTCTGAAATAAAGCAAATATCGAAGTATGAATTTAAGATGAAAACATCAACACTAATTATAAACTTGCATCAATGAAACCATCCTATCTAATCTAGACTAATAGTTGCATCTTTCTATGCAGCACTTTCTCTCTGTCAGCCAGCCTCCCCCCTCTCTCTCTCTCTCTTACTCTATCTCTGTCTTTCTATATTGTTTTCTCTCTCTCCCTCTCTCTCTCTCTCTCTCTCTCTCTCTCTCTCTCTCTCTCTCTCAGCATACATAAATACATATATATATGTATATATATATATATATATATATATATATATATATATATTTGTTTTTGTCTGTTTCTTTTTTTCTTCTTTTATTTTGTCTTTCTCTGTCTGTCTCTGTCTCTGTCTGTCTGTCTGTCTGTCTCTCACTTAGTGTCATCAACTTTCCGCTACTCCACCTAGGTATAATTGCATTTTATCCCAGGAGTCAACATCTTGCCCCCCCCCACACACACACACACATAAACTCATGCTCATTAATTGTACGAGGCGAGCTATTTTCATTTGCAGTTTTGCGTCTTGGAAAAGTCAACATCTTAGCCAATCAGGATTAATAATTAAATTTATCCGCTGAAAATTATTGTCATTCCATTCAAAGTAATAACATTCTCCCCTTTCCGCCTTAATTAATAATTCGTGAAAATTTAATTTAGCACACCTGTTTCACAGAGATTACTATTTCCTAACTGTTTACCCTGGTACATATCACATATCAACACTGGACCTGTTACCACCATGACCTGGAGTTAACATGGCACTTTCGTCTATTCGTAACTCATATCCAAGCATGTTTTAATTAAAATTACATCATACATATATATATATATATATATATATATATATATATATATATATATATATATATATATATATATATATATATATATAATTTGATAAACATATTGGCAACGAAGTAAACATGCCTATCAATCAAAGATGGCAGACAGAATTTGGTTTGGCATACATGAATGACGTCCTGGCATTTTATAAAGCAACTGTAACCAATGCTTTAACCGTGTACCAATAGTTAGAACACGAAACTTAATTAAATATGGTACATATTGAAAAGCCACTGACTCACAGAGGTAAACATCACGTCCATCATATTTTAAGACTCAATATTTTTGGCATTTATGTAAAGTTTTGTTTTACTTCATGTCATTATAGACGCATTGATTTAGTTTTTCATTTTGTCGAAGTTATGAATGTAGATAAAGTAGTTCTCATATTAAAATGGCTAAGCGTAGATAAAGTAGTTCTCATATAAACAGGGCTGTGTGTGTGAATTATTAAGATGCTAAATATCTGCATTTGTAATTGCAACAACACAAGAGTAGCCTTGATATTTGTCAAGACCAGACTGGTACGGTGTATCCACATAAAGTCCTTATTTTTTGTAAGAAAATTGTTTTCTCTTTTCCCCTAAATGTCCACAAAGCAGAGATTGTACTTGTAACAGTTTGGTTAGTTCCATTATAGCTATCCTATTTTTACTTTTGTGACGGAGACTTAGGTTGTGACAAAAAAAATTCATAAATGACGTTTTCAGAAGATATGTAGCAAATTTAAGTTTAGGTTCAGATGTTCAAAAATATTCAGCGAACGCACGACCCATTATATTTTAGGTAGATTAGTCATAACGCGAATATGTCAGATTCTGTTTAGTCCACAATCATTTATTCCCATGTTCTCCTACTCTCGCTTCGTCGGCAATTTCCAACTCGTCTACCGCGTCAGTTGTTTCATTCCCAAATTGTTTTCTTTGTCAAGGTTCTTAATACAATATTGTCTTCGTTGTCAATTTATCTACTCCCAATCTGTCTGATGTGTCAAATTGCCAATTCCTGAATCATCTTCAAGGTCAATTAATATCTTTACTAATTGTCTACATTGTCAGTTTTCGTCTGCCAACATTTTCTACATTGTCAACCATTTTATACAACCATGATGTCTGTTTTGTCTATTTACCTACTCCAACATATTGTTTTGTGCTGTTTATTACTCAAACCATGTGACTTTCATATTGTACAAGTTTCTTTAATGGTTTTAAACAAATCCGCATTAATTTTGTACGTTTCAACATTTAACTCGTATATTATTTATAAACAACATTTTAATACTAAAATCCAATATTATGATAGTCTATAAATAAACGTATTTAAAAATAAACCACATATTTACTGAGCTAATTGTTTCTCCTCTCTCTCTCTCTCTCTCTCTCTCTCTCTCTCTCTCTCTCTCTCTTCTCTCTCTCTCTCTCTCTCTCTCTCTCTCTCTCTCTCTCTCTCTCTCTCTCTCTCTCTCTCTCTCTCTCTCTCTCTCTCGTGTGGATCAATCAATCCTTTCTTCCTATGAATCCCTATGCTGAACGTTTGCCACAATCTTTTCTCAGACTTAAAGACTATTCTTTTTCTTGGGTTGTGAAATGGTCTTGACAGCACTGCTGTTGTTCTTTTCTTCTTCTGGGTACCTTTGAGTGGCTTTTTTCTTGGGAAGAACGTTGAGGCATGGGATCCCATTTTAAGAGGGAGCGAATGCTGACACCTCCTAGAGAAATGCTACCTCCAGATTTCAAAATGATCTCCTTTTTGGTTTGGGTGTCTATGCGAGGATTGTCCAGTTGTGCCAAGGCTACTTTGTTTCTCACAAAAAACGTTTTGTCTGATGTGAATTGTGAATGATGAATTGCAGCAATTGACGTGCTGTCACAGTAAACAATCGTAAGACTTCTTTGCGACTGTCTTCTAATGCGCGAGCACGTAGTTTTGGATTTTGTTCGCCACTGATGTCGTATAAGGCACGAATCAGTCGGACGCGAAGATGATACGACTGAAGGGAAGTCATGTTGACGCTGTGTGAGACTTGCCATCCATCTTAGCACCAGTCGTGAAACAGATAGGTACGAACTGGCAAATAATTGGGGTGGGTGACTTTTGAATCAAAGAGTAAACAGGCGTGTTCGGTTTGAGTGGCATAGTCGCACGCATAAGTCAGTCAAGGCGTTTCTAATTGTTTGGCCTAGACCTGCACTTGCGATTTTATATTTAGTGCTTTATAACGTAATGAGCTTTGATACAGATGGTGCGATGAGTTTTACTTTGGTGAAACAAATTTTGAGTGTAAATGACATTGGCATTAAGATGATACCCTTTGGGCGTAAACCAGTTTAATTTTTTCTTTGTCCTCAACTAACATGTCGTCGAAAAAGACTACATGGGTTTGACTGGGGATAGACACAAGCCCGTCGTCTTCGCCAGCAACGCCTTGCACAAATACGATGTAATCACCTTGACTTTTTCGCAGGAAACTCTATGCCGATTGCCACTCTGTGTACCACCACAAAATAAGCTGAGGTGGACGATATATAAAATGATGATTATGTTCGATCAAACGTGTGACACATTTTGTTTTACCTGCACCGCTATGTCCAGGAATTAACATGTTACAGGGCTGGCAAAAATACAAGGCCTCACAACTGGCACGATGTACGTGTTCATTAATGACGTTGAAAGTGGAGGAAAGGCAACATAAACCGTAGATGTAGCATAGTGTAGGGAAAATAACTTTTGATACGAACACAAACAGTTCAAGAGCTTTTATACTTTTTGCAGGACATGTTTATCGCGAGTTAAAATGGAACAACACGAAACGTAAACATATGTAAAGCCAAATGGTTAAGTACATGGAGAAAATGAACATCAAAACCATCAAAGTGGAATGTTAACAAGTGAATGTACAACAAGCAGGTTTCTTAAACAAACTGGTTTGCCACTTTAATGTTTAATGTCGCACTAAAGGTAATTAGTGACAATGAGTATACATTCGACCCTGTTTTCGGTTCCACTGGTAAAGAGACACGTCGCAACTGAAACACTTGACATTAGCCCCTTCTCCCAAGTAGAAAACTCCAGCTTTGTCTGATTCATACCATTTTCCTTTGAAGGTTTGGTAACGACATTCACACTCACAGTGCTCTAGCCAACAAATATTCGTCTTTCACAGGTTTATTTTATATGGGTACGGTGATATCTGTATGTCTTAACACATGTTTGCATGAGTGTACATAGGTTTGCATAACATCTGTAAAGTGGTTGACGCATGGTCTCACGGAGAGGCTGATATTCAATAAATAATCCACGAGAACGATTGGCACCGCTTTCGCATCTATCAGATTTCACAAGCACATCATCACGTTCCGTGGTAGATGTAGTGGCAGTAGTCATAACAAAGTTCCCATGATGTGATACTCAACGCAGACACACCAGAATACGGCACCTCTGCATTCGCAAGGCGCAGAATCGCACCCCACTTGAAAAACCCAAACTTGGGCGAGGTCCGTTAAAATGTATTCATCTTTCTCGCTTGGTCTTTGTAGTTGCAATGAACTATCGCTCTTGGACATTTTTTTAATTTTTTTTTTATTTTGACTAATATCAACTTGTACTTACGGTAAGGTGAAGTGTTTGTGAAGCCAAACTATATTATGGTGCAAAATTGGATGGACTGTTTCCATACCCCGACGGACGATTTGGTGAGCTGATAAATGTACAATCTTGTACGGTTCGTAGGTTGTCACATTAAAGTTTTCATCATGTCCAGCGATATTTCAATACGCCAATGTTCACCATTTTACTGTTGCAATAATTGAGAGTCAATCATTTCACTTTTCACTATATGTATACTTCTTGTTTGTCCCGGTATTTTTACCCATAATTCTTAGGACCGCAACTAGCAAAATTTAGAATATTGTCATGGGGATGCTGGTAGGTCCATGCTTAGAATCAGTCTCCATCGATTTTATTGTAATAGTGGCCCAGACATTCGCAACTATAAATGCAACTCTGCGTGTCAAAATACAACACACGATCTCCTAAGAGTTCTAAAACTTCGTACTATTTCAAGCGAGTATGAGATGACACGTAAACCACAATGATGACATTCGTCCGTTTCTACAAAGTCCAGTTCTCCTTCGTAATTAACCAATATTAAGTCTTCACGAAGGACGTCCACATGTTTCATGAATTTTATTCTGTCGTAAATCATCTCGAAATAGAGGGAAGGTTCTGTTAAATACTCCGTCTTGCGTAAACATAGTCATTGGTAGGGCTACATCGTCTGTTCATAAATGTCTCACCGTAGGACGAAATATTTTCAATACGGAACCTTTTGTCACTAAGGAGCTATCTTCAGCTGTAGAAGTATGTGAATTATCTTATAATTTCTATATATTATAGGTTATTCTTGGTATACTACCATTTTAACACACATTTATATATTTTCTATGTAACTCTGGCTAGCATAGTATAACTCAAATATTTTATATTCTTGTATGTGACTTAACAGGAGATCTATATGAGTATTAAAGTTCTATTTTATTAAGAAATGTTTGGTCGCATATACATTCTTATCTAAAACAGGTAAGTTCACTTCTGAACCTATGCATTGCATTGTAATGTTGTACTGATAATGTAATCTGTATAGCTTACCGTGTATAACATCAGTACGTGTTATCGTAAATTCCCGTGGTATTCTTGGTACACGGTGTTAGATTTTATTTTCAGCTCATCAGAGCTGACCATGGTAATCAGAGCTGACCGTGGCAGCTGTGGCGCTGACCAAATGTGGTTAGGGTTGATGGCGTATCAGCTGTAGAGCTGACCATAGGTGTTGACCATGACGGCTGTGGTGCTGGCAACGGCAGCTGTTGAGCTGACGATGGAGCTGGCGACTGAGTTGATTAAAAGGTGACCGTGCAGCTGTTTGAACTGTGTGCTGCTGGTTGAGTAGCAGCAGATAGAGCGTTGCTGACCGATTGGTGTGCGCTGCCGATTGCTTGATGTACGAAGGATTCGAATGGTGGTTATGACTACCTGTAATGCTGACTGCTTTTGCTTGACCAGTCTGACTGGTATCCAAGTACTCTAGTGACGTAGTCTTCGTGTAACTCCATACATGTAATGATTAAGCCGTGGGCAAATTTAAGGGTTTCACACTGTAAAGTTATATTCAATGATAGATGTCCCACATTTTCATCATTTTACTATGTGAGTAAAGTATCTCGTTTTACACTAGCTTAGTGAATACATATTACTATTTTTGTCGTGTGAAATTACAATGAATCATATTGAATATTTGAGTAAAATACATAATTCTTTTCGTCGTGTGCTGTGAAACAGTAACCTTTAACATTCTACTGTATATTATTATGTTCATGCTGATTGTATTAATTTGTCTAATATTTGGATCTTATACACGCACATATTACACACAATTCTTGTTTGATTTGAGTCATCCGTTAATAAATATTGTATTTGTATCACCATCAAAGTGTTATAAGTCTGAATATCCAACACGGTTATATTGTCACATAGTATACCCATCTATATTACGTGTCAAGATATATAAAAATAAGGAAAATGGATGACCCAATGAGAACTGTTTCAATCATATTACGTGAGGATTCGAAATGTTTCCAAATTATGGAATTATCTAAAGTGCATGTTGAATATTGCAGCATTTGCCTATTGTATATATCAAATCTAATTTGGTACAAGTAATTCGATAATATAGTTTTATGTCATGCTGGTTAGTATCAAAGTTTAGATGTTGATCAATCAAGTAGAGGTGAATTAAATTTGTCTTAGGGCTTGTCAATGACGTCCTGTCAATTTCTGCAAAGACGACTCTTCGTTCAATACGGTATCGATGTTAAACAGTCATCGCCATATCATGTTATACCATATCCACTTTTTTGACAATATTTAATATTTCTTATTTGATGTCTGCAAGAAACATTGATTTCAGCCGTGTTGCAGTGTCTAGAAATAAATAAATAAATAAATAAATAAATAAATATATATATATATATATATATATATATATATATATATATATATATATATATATATATTTGGGGGTGGGGATGGGGCACCAGACAGATGACCCCCCCATTACAAAAACTAAAAAGTTGTATTCATTTGTGTTGTATTCCCCCTGATGTGTTGTTTACGTTGTTTTTTTTAATTTCCATTTAATTCGTTCTAACTTTAATTTTTTCCCATCGGGATTATAAAATATTTTGAAAGGGGTATTTTTTCTTTTCCCTTAATGTTGATATAGGGCGGTTCCTCAGAGTTGGTTTAGTTCCACCTTCTCTTTGGTTCGCTCCCTAAATATTTTGTATGACCTTGGCTAGGGGTCTCCTGTATTCTGTGTATGCTATTAGTGTTTTGTTATACGTATGTGTGCTATATTTGTCTTATTTCTTCAGGTGATCTAGAAACATCACCTTTTTCCTTTTGACAGTGCTTTTTATATTTTACGTTTTTGAAGTTCTCTGCAAAGTCTTTTGTATTTAATTCATATTAAAAAGGTATAAAAAGACAACAACATATCCTACTATTTTTGTGTATCGTCTTTGCCTGATTATATTTATGTATATTGAGATCAAATGTGTTCGAAATAGGTAATGTATTTTTTTGTACATTCCCTACCCCGAGTTGGGTCGTCTCTAATTATTTATATTAATTTTCTAAGCAAACGTTTCTAAATGGTTTATTGGCCCCGAAAGTAGGGCTATCTGTGTATTGCTAGAGCTACACAGAGAAGTCGAGAAGAGTTCAGTATAGCTTACGAGTGATTTTTGATACCCTATGCGGGGCATGCGTTTTTTTAGGAAGCACTTATAAAACATACTAATTAATGCCTTATTACTTGTTTATGTATTGTATGCTTCGTTTGCCTCTACGCAGATTATTTCCCGACTTTTCCATGAGCCTTTCCACTTCACGAAGCGCCATGTGACTTAGCTTCATGGCGTCCTTATCTCGTACTTTCCGCTTAAGAGGCTCTGTCCCCCTCCCCCCACCTTATATTATAATTTCCTATCTAGTGCTTCCAAACGACTATTTTCTGTCCGCATGCCATCATATTCCCAACAATAAAATCTGTTATTCTGTACAATATTGTTATAGTAAAATTTCCATCCAGGTAAAAAATATTCCATTGCTTATATGGTTGATTTTCCCTTATTTTCAGTATAAGTTGGACTCGTTCTATTCTATTACCTTCACTTCCCACCATTACGTGCTTTTTTGTAAAGAAAGTTTTCTTACACAGTAGATATTTAGGCGATACTCTGATCATATGCCTTTTCACTGCAACCTCTCCTGTCAACCAAGCATTATGCATGTATTTGAAGCAGATTCTTGAATTTTAGCGATCCTAATTTGATCAAATTTCCCCAGTCCCTATTTCAATTGATATTTATGTTTTCTTGTTCAATTTTACTTTGTATCTTATTTATCGTGTTATCTGTCACTCATTTGTATGTAGTATCTGTATCTATCGCCCATAAGTCCTTACTGTCCCTATATTTATTTAGTAATTCTTTAATTGATCTTAATTTGCGTGGCGCTTCTATCATTTTTATAAGCTCATTATTATTGTATGTCTTTTCTCTGCTTCATAGAGAAGCTTAGATAATATATATAGAGAGACCATGCCAATGTATTTTCTGTTCTGCTTCTATTTCCTTTAATATGTTGAGGATGCTGGTGTATTTAATAAGGACGGGTTCGGAAGGCCTAGGCCCCCCTTTTTCCCGTCCTTATATAGTGTTTCTTTGTTAATGCAGTGAGTTTTAAAACCCCATAGGTATTTGATAATTTCGTTATCTATTGTTTTGAGGTATTCATTTTTTATGTCTAGTGCTTTTATAATGTAGTTTAAGTGCACATGCATATACTTTTTAGCTACCTGTGCCGGTTCCATTAGGCATAATGGCGTCAGGGCCCAGAGTTTCTTATTTTCAGTGAATTTGTTCAATAATTTTTTTAAGTTTTCTTTTTCCTCATCTTTCCCAAAGACGTCCCCAGGGCCTTTACTTTCTCTTTAACCAATAGGAGTGGTAAGCCATGTTTCCTATTAACAGTAATTTAGTTTTTCTCGGTATTTATTTTGGTTCCCGATACATTCCTAAATCTTTCAAATTCCTTTATGAGTTTCATATAGAAATTTGTATCTTGTACAAAGTTTGTGCAACCATCTGCATGTTGTAGCATTTTGATCTCTTCTCTAATGTTTGGAACTTTGACTCCTTTGCTTGCTTTGTCCAGTTTTATTTTTATACTCAGAATTTCAATCGCTATTACGTATAATAGCATAAATAGTGGGCACCCCTGCGTCACTGATATTTTTATCTCAGTTTTTTTGCGGTTTAGCTCCATTCACCTGTACATACGAGTTAATCTCTGTAATGGATTTTAGTCCAGTTTTTAAAGTTCCTTCCAAATTCTAATTTTTAGAATGTTTTATATAGGTAATTTTGCTCTAATCTGTCAACAGATTTCTCTTGATCGACGAGTACCATATTACTCCTCTGACCAGAGATATTATTATGTTTTATTATTGTACCTAATATGTTATCCTGTATGTTCCGACCTCTTGCCCCACTTGTCTAATTAATATTTATTTTCCTATCTATTCCTTATTTTACTTTTCCGCTAAAATTTTGCTTATAATTTTGTAGTCTATATTAAGGAGGGAGATGTTTCTCCAGTTTTTAAATTCTTCCCTGTCCCCTTTCCCTTTATATATTAACGTTATAATTCCTTCACTCATAATGTTTGCCTTTTTCTTATTCCCTAGTGCAATGTTATTATACAACCATTTTAATACTGGCGATAGCTCTCCACTGAATTTTCTGTAAAATTCAGCTGAGAGTCCATTTCTTCCCAATGCTTTATTTTTTTTCTCTAATTTCCCTATTGTACCTAATATTTCTTCTTGCGTGACGAAATCCTCACATATGTTTCTATGTTCTGCGGATATCGCATTGCATTCAATCTCTCGTAAGTAATCGTCTGTCTTTACGTCATCTTTGTTTTGTGATGTATATAGTTCTTTATAGTAGTTGTGTTCCTTCCTTTTTTCATACTTCTTTTCCATTTCCTCGCTCCATGCAATGTCATTGAGTACGTAGATAGGTTACTAGCCTTCCTTATTTTGATCTTTTTACCTTCCATTTCTTTAGATTTTATTAATGCTTGAGACCTGATAGTTCGTTTGATTCCGTGTTCGTCTCCTCTTTCTCTCCCTCTCCTTCCTCATTTAGGATTTGAAAACTTTTTTTCATGGTTATTGGCTCCTTGACTGGTGTTTTTTGTCTTCGTATTATTAGGACTTAGGATTTGTATCCATTCTTACCTTGGTATACTATTCCTTTCCTGTGGGTTTGTTGGGTTTTTTGTGGGGTCCTCGCTACTGCCCCTGCTTGTTTCCTTGCGTGCAGTCCCACGGTCCATGACCCTTGCATCCACACTTTGGGCACTTCCTGTCTTGTTCACAAGATTTGTACCAGCTTCTACTTTTAAAGCCTATGAGGTAGAATAACATGGGTACCTTTCTGGTATCCTCCTTTGTCATGATCAGGATCCTGTCCCCCGATTATATTGGGGCACCTCCCCATATTGTCGCCATCTTGTGGTATTTTACGTTTGCCCCCAATTTGAGTTCTACCTTCTGTACTAGTTCCTCAGTTGTGATTTTTCACAAGGTAGACCATTAACATGTAAATCCACTGTTTTTAGTCCTACTTCCCTTTCAATTGGTGGAGCATCTTCTACCGTTGCTGTCAAACCATTTACTATAATGTAAGACACATCTAGGAATTTTACCTCCTTGTTCTTCGGGTATAGCATATAGCTGTTCAATTCCGCATTTTGTAACGTATCTTCCCAATATCGTAATTCATCACATGCAGGGTCGTCAAGACTTCGGTTGCTTGGGTGCTCTTGTGTTAATCCCAAAATCTATGAGTTGGCATCCCGGGGGTGGTATGCAATAACACGTTATCATGCAGTTCCTTACCGAAGAAGGTATTTAGTTTGGATCTTACCGGTTTTGGCGACGAGTTCCCTGCATAGAACTCATCATTCTAGTCTAGTATCTACTCCATAGTCATGTTGTCAGTCCGGTCAATGTCATCGGGTGCCACACCACTATTTACACTAAGGCTTGCTCCTTTCTCCATTTTATTTAAAACAAGCTGGTTATTGTGCATCTTTTGTTTCTGAAATATGAAAACTGATCTATGTTAGTGCTTGATGCTAAATAAATATACCCTTTATATATTTGAAAATATTTCTTCTTTGATGTATGTAAGAAACATCGCTTTCAACCATGTCGCAGGCACTTGGAAAACCGGATAGTGCTATTTCTTTCAGTGATTACACAAAACCTGCAAAATATTGTCTACTTCAAGGATTACACCAGATATTAATGTACTGCCTACTTACGTTAATTATTACACAAGAGATACTAGGTATTACCTACGTCATGGATTACACAAGGTATAAAAGGTATTACCGACATCAGGGATTACACAAGACGTACAATGTGTTATCAATGTCGTGGTTTATGCAACACATGCCATATATGTCATGGAATACATAATACATACAAGGTATTATATACGTCAAGGATTACAAACTAGATAAAATCCGTTATCTATGTTTGTTGGGAATACACAATAATTGCTAGGTGTTATCTATATAAGTGATTGAACATTAATTGATGTGACGTAGCGTTGTCAAGGACATGAAAGTTGTTATCTGTGTCAGAAATTACACAATAAATACCAAGGGCTATCTACGTTAGGAATTACACAATAAATAACAAGTGATATCTACGCCAGGGATTAAACGATAATACCAAATGTTGCTCGCCTCAGAAATTACACAATCAAAACTAAATGCTATCTGTGTCAGGTATATTCAATAAATACCAATGTTATATATGTCAGTGATTGTAGACAAATACAAAGTGTTGACATCGTCAGGGATTGCACTATAAATACCAAGTGTTATCTTTGTCAGTGATTACACAATGATAACAAATGTTGTCTATGTCAGTTATTAAACAATAATAACAAGTGTTGTCTATGTCAGTTTTACACAATAATAACAAGTGTTGCCTATGTCAGTTATTAAACAATAATAACAAGTGTTGTCTATGTCAGTTTTATTCAATAATAACAAGTGTTGTCTATGTCAGTTATTAAACAATAATAACAAGTGTTGTCTTTATCAGTTATTACACAATAATAAGTGTTGTCTATGTCAGTTATTAAACAATAATAGCAAGTGTTGTCTATGTCAGTGATTACACAATAAATACCAAGTTTTATCTCTGTTATTAAACAATAATAGCAAGTGTTGTCTATGCCAGTAATTACACAATAAATAACAAGTTTTATCTCTGTTATTAAACAATAATAACAAGTGTTGTCTATGTCAATTATTACACAATACATACCAAGTGGTATCTGTACCAGGGATTACACACTTATACCGAGGGCAATATATATATCAGTTATTACACAATAATAAGTGTTGTCTATGTCAGTTATTAAACAATAATAACAAGTGTTGTCTATGTCAGTAATTACACAATAAATAACAAGTGTTCTCTATGTTTTTAAACAATAATGACAAGTGTTGTCTATGTCAATGATTACACAATACATACCAATTGGTATCTGTACCAGGGATTACACACTTATACCGAGGGCAATATATATCAGGAATTACATAATAAGGACTAGATGGTTATGTGCATGATTGCACAATCAATGCATGGCGATATCTATATGAAGGACTTGACAATAATTACAAGGTGTCATCTACGTCAATAATTACGCAAGACAAATAAGATATTACCTACCTCACGGATTACAAAAGTCGTACAATGTGTTATTATGCCAGGGTTTACACAACACAATCCATATGATTTATATGTCGTAAAATACACAATACATACAGGGTGATATATTTTGACAAGGATTACTCACTAAATACAAGACATCAATGTCAGCGATTACACAATGAATACCAAGTCTTATCTATATCAGGGACAACACAATATTACCAAGTATTGTCTGCGTCAGGTATTACACAATGAAAAAAAGTGTTACCTGGTCGGCGATTACACAATAATATCGAGGGTTATTTATGTCAGGAATTACACAATCAAGACTTGGTGTTTATCTTCACAATTGTACAATCAAAACAATGCGATATCTAACAAGGATTGTTCAACAATTCCAGCGTGATATTTCCGCCACGTATTACATGCAAAATGTTCCTCATTTTTAAAAGACATTTTAGTTTCAACATCATTATTGTAAGCTTAGAAATAAATTCAGAGCATTTTAATGGTCATCGTTTAATGAGCTTAATTATGAAATATCACACCCTCACTCTGAAATGTTTCTTCGGCATGAATACATTCATAACAGCGAATAACATGTATAATTTCCAACGATAAAATCAAGAACGTTAAATTGATTCCGGGCAATGTGACACGTTGACCCCTTTTCTGCGTACATCTTTAATGGAACAATTAGATTAATCTACATAAAATAAAATCGGTGGTAGATACACACGCACATGATTACATTGCAATTAGGAATTCTGTCCATCACAGTAACATTTTTGTGTAAATGGTGAATTAAATTATATCAGCCAATAATTAATAATAAGATTATTCACACACACAAACACAGAACATGTGAATGAATCTTAAATCACCAATTTCAATTGCAAAGAAGAGTTACGCTTTGTGATTACAACCAATAAACAAGCAAAATCAACCAACCTGATGAGACAACAAATCATGCTGACGCATACAATTGAGACATGTTAATCGAATGCATATCAGATCAGAACTGTAGAGAAATGATAGCTATATCGATAATCAGCCTCGTTCAGACTTATTTCTGGGAAGGCAAAATTAGTCTAGACCTTCATATTTCTTTTTTTTTATTAATTTTTCTTTATAACATCAAAAACTTTCTTGACCTTGACCCTCTTGTCAGACCGCTCTTAAATTAAGTAACAGAATGAACAAAAAGCAACAATCAGTTAAATGCAAAAAATAATGTATTTTCAAAATAAAAAGTGAAAGTGAGAAGAAATGTCCGGTAATGCTAATCAAATCCACAAATTATCAAAGAATTACAGATACAAGGCTAAAGAAAAATATAAATCCACCAATAAAATTTTAGAAAAAGTCCAAGTCAATTTCAAAACTAAAGATGGTGATGTGTCAATGATAGCTTCTATGGTGTTGACGTGCCTACAAACTTTCTTTTGTTTGAAGCACAGTAATACAAATCCAGGTTTGAATTCACAACAAATTCCAGTAATTGTTTCTATCCAAGAATATTATCAAAGCACCTGTGTCTCTCCAAATAAAAAATAAAAACCACCTTAATTCAACAATTTGAAGACAAAAATATCAGTCTAACTGGAAACAATACATAATACAAATTTAAAGTATTTGATCCTAAATCACGACTAAAAGATCTCATTTACAAAACTATATAGTTTTCTACATGACTTCAGGTCACAAATAACATTTTTAAAAGAAAAAAATATTACCTAATGGTAAAAGCCTTCTAGAATGATCCTGTTGCTTACCCCCCAAAAATGTTAGTTATTATTATCAACCAGAACTGGACAATGTCAAATACACTATACTAATAATAATAATAATAATAATAATAATAATAATAATAATAATAATAATACTGATTTTAAACTCATGCACGTGTAGAATTATTTAGCTGTTTATTAAGTGTGTACAAACAAAAAGTCAATTCAAGCCAAGCTGAAATAAACTTAATTTAGGATAAGGTGCAGTCCAACATGTAATATTACATTACATTAGTATGTAATGAAATAATAACAAAACTAACAAATAATGCATATTAAAAATATACTGTTATTAACAAAATGGTTCTTAAAAATTAAATTTTATATTTGTCTTGCTTTTTAAGTTTGTCAAATTGATCATTGTATTTCCTCTCAGAAGGTTTTTAATGGTAGATTGTATTTGACAAGTCAACATAAAATCCGGTTTTCCAAAAACGTGTCTCGTTGTTGCCATCAAATTTGAGGCTGCAATTTGCTTTACCTATCATCCTGAGTGAAATGTAAGAAAAATAAACCTAACTAGGTAGATATACATTCAAGAGGTTTGGTTAATATAGTGAACAAAACAAAGTCGAAAATATATTTGCCAATCAAATAACTGGATATCATAATGAAGGAAGAGTTCTGTTTGGATGGGTCAGGGTGAAATTTCAGCTGACCTACGTAACAACGAGACACTTTTATGAAAGCGGATATATTGATTAAATAGGGTAAGGTTTTATTAACAATATCATCATATATAACACGACAAGTACATGACCGCATTGTGTGAAAAATATATGGGTATTTTATATCAGGTGGCAGATGTCTTAAACAAGTTAATCATGATTATAATTTCATTTCGTTACTAATTTACAAAATCTACGATTTGTGTATATCATTTATTAACGCGATGGATGTGTTGTCAGAATGTAAATTACATACTACGGATAATTACAAATGTCTAAACAAGAATATAAAAAACGAATTTGCTCAAAATAATATGAGAAAACACTATGTAATAAATGTTTGACATAAAGGGTGATGATGCTCATACATTGTATTAGAACCCATAACATCTGATCACATCTTTAACGCCAGCATACTTGCTTTTATCCCTATTGTCATTCACTGATTAGCTGTTTTAGTAATGAATTATTAAGCGTCATTACGAAACAATATGAAAGTAATTATATTTTAAAAAAAAACAAGAGCAAATGCTGAGAAAGACGCTGTCTAAATAATGCAAAGATGGATGGATAGATGGATGGATGGATGGATTGATGAGTGGATGGATGAATGGATTGATATACAACAGTATAAAATTGAAACAGAAAATAAGTGCCGTCAGCATAAATAATACAGTATGCTGAAAGAAACATGTTTGTGATAAGGTCATTAAAACGCAAAGTCACTAATTTATTTCTTGAACAGAATATCGATAAAAAAGAAAGATATGATGCAATGCTATCATCATATCGCACCTAGAATACTATTCTTTTAAATGGACTGTTACAGAAAGTCAAGACCACTACAATAACTGAATAGAGCGGTTGGAATCATTATTGATGCTGAATTAGATACACCATCAACAAATCTATTGAAACCATTAAGTCATATCCATCAGAGAACACGGCTATAAAAGGTGTTATAAGTTAATCCTTACATTGATTGGTTTCTGAGTATCTCAAAGGTAGCTTTAACTGTGCCGAAAATATACCAACGTATGGTGTAAGATCCATCTCAAACAACAATTTATATTTTCCTAAACCAATGTTCAATTTTTTTTTTAAAGGTTTGATTTTTTCTTGAGTCAAACTTTGACTTTCCATACCACGCTATATAATGTCAGCTGACTCGTGTCAAGCATTTTAGTTTCTTCATCTACAAAAACAATCATTTATATGTAATTCTGTACTGTTTAAAAAGCATTCTCATTTCATGTAATGCTTTACACAGGGTACCTACTGTTTATTGTATGCATCCTGTGTGTACACATCCTTAAAGTTTTCTGTATATTTTATTGCAGAAATAGAGCGCTAATGTAGATTTTATAAGCGTTCTTTCTTATTGTGCATTATCTATCTATCTATCTATCTATCTATCTATCTATCTATCTATCTATCTATCTATCTATCTATCTATATATCTATCTATCTATCTATCTATCTATCTATCTATCTATCTATCTATCTATCTATCTATCTATCTATACGTGTTTGTGTGTCTGTATTGTTTTACGTATGTAAGAATTATGTCTATATTTATTCGCATGTATGTGTATCGATAAGAGTGGATTTAATTGCTCACTTGTCAGTATGCAGAAGCACGGACTACATAGGTGGTATTCTCTGGCTGGGTCAATCAGTATTTATCAAGTTCGATATGTGTGATTATTAAATTGGTTTTCAAACCATTAATAATTGAATTTTTTTGCTTGTACATTCTAAAATATATATTATAGTTCATGAAGGATTATTTAGCAGTTGGCGGTCGAGTTTATGGCTGCCTCATTACACGCAAATATCTGCTATGTCAAGCGCACATCCCCAATGATGTGGAAACATACGTAACGTAAGTAACTTGCTAATTCGACCAGAAATTATAAACACACAACATAACTATCACCAGAATACATGTTTGAAATATTGAGAGTTTAATATATCGACGACGATGTCTGCGTTATTATCATACTACAATCGAACTATTATCATACCACAATCGAATTATTATCATACCACAGTCGATGTATTATCATACCACAATCGAAATATTATCAATCAAACCACAATTGAAGTATTATCATAGCACAATCAAAGTATTATAATATCACACTCGAAGTATTATCATACAACAATCGAAGCATTATCATGCCACAATCTCAGTATTATCAAGCCACAATCGAACTTTTATCATACCACAATCGAAGTATAGTCATACTACAATCGAAGTATTATCATTCTATATTCGAAGCATCATCACGTCACAATCGATTTATTATCAAACTATAATCGAAGCATTGTCATACCACAATCGACGTATTGCCATACTAAAATCGAAGCATTATCATACCACAATCGAATCATGATCATACTATAATCGAAACATTATCATGCCACAAGCGAAGTATTATTATGCCACAATTGAACTATCATCATATTATAATCGAAGCATAGTCATACCAGATTCCAAGTATTATTATACTATAATCGAGGCATTATCATGCCACAATCGAAGCATTCTCATACCACAATCGAAGCATTGTCATACCACAATCGAAGTATTATCATACTATAATCGAAACACTCTCATGCCAAAATCGAAGCATTATCGTACCTCAATTGTAGTATTATCATAGTACAATCAAAGCATTATGATACCACAATCGAAATACTATCATACTATAATCAAAGCATTGTCATACCACAATCGAAGCATTATCATACTATAATCGAAGCATTATCATGCCACAAGCGAAGTATTATCATGCCACAATCGAACTATCGTCATACTATAATTGAAGCATTATCATAATGCTTCGATTGTGCTATGTTAATACTTCGATTGTAGTATTATAATACTTCGATTGTAGTCTAATAATACTTCGATTGTGGTAGGATACTACTGAGAATGTGGTATAATAATGCTTCGATTGTGGTATGATAATACTTCGATTATGGCATGATAATGCTTTGATCGAAGAATGATAATACTTCGATTGTGGTATGATAAAAGTTCAAATGTGGCATGATAATACTGAGATTGTGGCATGATAATGCTTCGACTGTGGCATGATAATACTTTGATTTTAGTATGATACTACTTCGAATGGGGTATGTTAATACTTCGATTGTAGTCTGTTAATACATCGATTGCGGTATGATAAATAGTTCAATTGTGGCATGATAAAACTGTGATTGTGGTATGATTATGCTTCGATTGTAGTATGATAATAATTCGATTATGTTATGAAAATAGTTCTATTGTGGCATGATAACACTGAGATTGAGGCATGATAATGCTTCGATTGTAGTATGATAATGCTGTGACTGTAGCATGATAATACTTCGATTGTAGTCTGATAATACATGGATTGTGGCATGATAATGCTTCGAATGTAGTATGATAATATTTCCATTTTGGTATGATAATAGTTCGGTTGTTGCATGATAATACTGAGATTTTGGTATGATAATGCTTCGATTGTGGTATGATAATGCTTCGACTGTGGCATGATAATGCGTTGATTGTGTATGGTAATACTGTACTGCTTCGATCGGATATGATAATATTTCAACTGAGGTTCGATTTTGGAATTAGAATGATTCGATTATAGTATGATAATACTTCGATTGTGATATGACAATGCTTCGATTGTGGCATGAGAATGCGTCGATTGTGGCATGATAATGCTTCGATTATAGCTTCATCATGCCACAACCGTAGTATTATAATGCCACAATCGAAGCATTGTCATACCACAATCAAAGTATTATCACACTATAATCGAAACATTGTTATACCATAACAGAAGTATTATCATACTATAATCGAAGCAATATAATGCCACAGTCGAAGTATTATCATACTATAATCGAATCATTATTATGCCAAAGTCAAATTATCATTATGCCACAATCGATGCATTCTCTTGCCACAATCGAAGCATTGTCATATCACAATGGAAGTATTACCATACTATAATCGAAGCATTCTCATGCCACAAGCGAAGTATTATCATACTATAATCGAATCATTATCATGCCACAGTCAAATTATCATTATGCCACAATCGATACATTCTCTTGCCACAATCGAAGCATTGTCATATCACAATGGAAGTATTACCATACTATGATCGAAGCATTCTCATGCCACAAGCGAAGTATTATCATGCCACAATCGAAGTAGTATCATACTATAATCGAAGCATAGTCATACCAGATTCGAAGTATTATCAAACTACAATCAAAACATTATCATGCCACAATCGAAATATAATCATACTATAATCGAAGCATTATCATGCCACAATTGAAGCATTCTCATGCCACAATTGAAGCATTTTCGTACCACAATCGAACTATTATCATACTAAAATCGAAGCATTCTCATGCCAAAATCGATGCATTATTGTACCGCAATTGAAGTTTTATCATAGTACGATCGAAGCATTGTCATACCATAATCGAAGCATTATCATAACTCAATGGAAATATTATCATACCACAATTGCAGTAACATCGTATCAAAATTGAAGTATTATCATGCTACAATCGAAGCATTATCCACCACAATCGAAATAGTTTATTTACCTCAACTGAAGTATAATGATGGGGCATCTTAACTAAATATCATACCACAATCGAAGTATTATTATACTACAGTCGAACTATTATCATACACAATCGAAGCATTAGCATGCCATTGTCGAAGCATTATCATACCACAATTAAAGCATTATCATGCCACAATCTCAGTATTATCATGCCACAATTGAACTGTTATCAGACTACAATCGAAGTATTAACATACCACAATCGAAGAATTATCATACTACAATCGAAGCATTATCATGTCACAATCTCAGTGTTATCATACCACAATCGAAGTATTATCATACTGCAATCGACGTTTTGTCATGCCACAATCGAAATCTTATCATACCTCAATCGAATCATTATCATACCACAATCTCAGTAGTATCATATCACACTCGAACCATTATCATACCAGAATCGAAGTATTATCATACTACTATCGAAGTATTATAATACTAGAATCGAAGTATTAACATACCACAATTGAAGCATTATCATGCCACAATCGAACTATTATCAAATTACAATCGAAGTATTATCATACTATAATCGAAACATTATCATGCCACAATCGATCTATTATCATAATATAATCGAAGCATTGTCATACCATAATCGAAGTATTACCATACCATAATTGAAACATTGTCATACCACAATCGAAGTATTATTATGCTATAATCGAAGCATTGGCATACCACAATCAAAATATACTCATACTATAATCGAAGCATTATCATGCTACAATCGAAGTATTATTATGCTATAATCAAAGCATTGTCATACCACAATCGAAGCATTATCATATCTCAATCAAATTATTATCGTATCTCAATTGAAGTATTATCATGCTACAATCGAAGCATTATCCACCACAATCGAAATATTTTGTATACCTCAACGAAGTAGTATCATGGGGCATCTTAACTAATTATCATACCACAATCGAAATAGTTTCATGCAACGACCGAATTATTATCATGCCACACTCGAAGTATATACATGCAAAAATCGACCTATTCTCATACCTTAATCGATGTTTTCTCATCGGAGATTTGAAAGTATTATAGCTGCATAATCGAAGTATTGTGATGCCTCAATGCAAAAATAACCATGCCACAATCGAACTATTATCATATTTCAATATAAATATTATGATTGGGCATTGGAAAGTATTATCATACAACACTAGAAGTGTCTTCATTACATAATCGAAGTATTATGATTGGGCATTGGAAAGTACTATCATGACACAATCGAAGTATCATGATTGGGCATTGGAAAATATTATTATGATACAATCGAAGTATTATGATTGGGCATTGGAAAATAGTATTATGATACAATCGAAGTATCATGATTTGGCATTGGAAAGTACTATCATGACTCAATCGAAGTATCATGATTGGGCATTGGAAAGTATTATTATGATACAATCCAAGTATCATGATTGGGCATTGGAAAGTACTATCATGACACAATCGAAGTATTATGATTGGGCATTGGAAAATATTATTATGATACAATCGAAGTATCATGATTGGGCATTGGAAAGTACTATCATGACACAATCGAAGTATCATGATTAGGCATTGGAAAGTACTATCATGACACAATCGAAGTATTATGATTGGGCATTGGAAAGTATTATTATGATACAATCGAAGTATCATGATTGGGCATTCGAAAGTACTATCATGACACAATCGAAGTATCATGATTGGGCATTCGAAAGTACTATCATGACACAATCGAAGTATCATGATTGGGCATTGGAAAGTACTATCATGACACAATCGAAGTATCATGATTGGGCATTCGAAAGTACTATCATGACACAATCGAAGTATTATGATTGGGCATTGAAAAATATTATTATGATACAATCGAAGTATTTTCATGCCACAATCGAACTCGCATTGAAGCATACCTGTAAATGGGACAGCGATTCTTATCAAACCGAGTTATCATGGAGAATAAGAGAAAAACATAAGCACCTTATTCATGGATTATTTATTTTTCTAAGTCAATCGTGGAAAGTTTATCACCATTGCGAACCGTATTGTTTGGTGATTATTAGCGTAAAGTAAATCTCAAATGAATCCAAAGTATTATGTACATTAAAGAACTTATACAGACATTACAATGATGAAGGAAAATTTAGCTCTGCCTGCAACTCTGACAGTTTGAAAAAGTAGATGATATCTCATTATCAAAGAATTATCGGCCTATATCGATTTTAAGAACATTATGTGAATGCTTGCATGAAGAAAATATAATCTCCTAATGAACTCACACATTTTGGAGAAACAATTTCATGTCAGACCGCTTTCACAAAATTGCGTGACACATAGCAAGACTATATAGATGACATAATAGTAATTGAAACAATACGTTTATATCTTATTTATTGATGGAAACAAATGTTACCAAATCAGCGATTAATCGTTTGCTTGGCATGGGTCTAACCCACACGGAAGGCAACTGCGTTTCTGAGAGTAACAATACGTGCAAAGTGGACACGCTCAAGACAATGTTATTGGCCCATATTTAATGTTCTCCTTTTCAATAATGATTTACCGCACAAATAAAAGCTACTGAATCTGATTTAATCCATTTCTTTGAACGAAATTTGCAACAGGTCGTTGGAGTGTGTATACTGTTATCCAAAGCCAATGAAATGAAATGAAATGAAACAGAAAGCTAACTACATGGCCGTCATTTATTGTGAATAGAGCAAAGAAAGGGTATATTATGTTCTGTATTTTTATGTGTGTTTGTGTGTGTGTGTGTGTTTGTGTATGTGTGTGTGTATATATATTATGTGTGTGTTTGTATATATCTATACATGCATGTGTATAATATGTGTATTGTAAGTCAGGTATAGTTTTAATATAATATTATATTAGGTCTGTGTATAACTTGCTTATTCTGAGCTTAATATGCTATCCTTAGAGAATGAAGTTCATATCATTACTGTTATTATTATTATTATTATTATTATTATTATTATTATCATTACTGTTATTATTATTATTATTATTATTATTATTATTATTATTATTATTATTTGATTAAATTGTATTTAATTAATTTTTTATAATTCTTTTTGGTTTGTTGTTGGGTGTAGGTGGTGATATTATCTAAATCTGGAAACGAAATAAAGATAGGAATATTCAGTCGATTATGGTACAATATTCTAAGAATTTCATATTAAGTGAGGTCATTCAAACACCTGTTGTATTCTGTAATAAACCAGAATATTAGCATTTCTATCAGTCTTTACGCACAACACTAATAATGTGTCCCAGCAAATACATAATGTCGTCTGCTCCCCTGAATAAACTATAATTTTCACCAAATGTATTTTGTTTAAGGTAGGCTGTTTGAATAAGCAGAAAATTGTTTCCTATGGGTTTCGTTTGCAACAATGAAGACTGTTTTTTTATCTCACCAAGCGGGAAAGAAGTTTTTCAAGGTTTTATCAGAAAGATTCAAACAAGTTTTCATCTAGACAATATTACAATATACTTAAACGGTTTGAATTTCAACCCCAAGAAAGATCATTGAAAATTCGTCTTTAAAACACTGTATAATATAAAGGAATTGGCAATTCTGAGATACCGTACGTCTGAAAACGGTTTTAACAATGATTCTAGAACACTAACTACTACGTTCCTCTAGGTCACACCAATAAAAATCAATTTAACGTCGAAGTACCCTTACATGAGTGCATCTTGAAACCACTGGTAAATGTCTAGCAATAAACTAATTTAAGCCTGTTCATACACATATGCAAAAATACAACAACAGCAAAAATGCAACAACAGCAAAAATACAACAACAGCAAAGAAAACACTTGTCAATTTATAAGTCACAAAAATTCGCGCCCCTAACCACATTCAAATATATTAACTGCACAATGAATATAACGGAAAATTATTTAAGAATTTTGTTGTTGGCAACACAGTTGTGAAGAGAACTAAATATTATCTTGCTGTCTATGGTATTATCATTTATTTCATTGCTTTGTTTCGATTATATTTGTTCTGTGTTTATTTTTTTTTTGTTGTTTCTTTTCTCTAATTATGATCCAAGCAAGGTAGTAGTTGGTCGAGTAACCATCCCAGTTACTACGTCATTATTCTTTATAAGAATAGATTTTACTTAACACTGAATTATGATCAAGCTAGTGTTGTACTGTATTAAATCCTAATTTAAACCAGAGAAATAATTAAATATTACTTACTAATTGAGGGGAGAGAAACAGTGAGGGGGGACACAAATCTAAAATACTCGAGCCCTTTGAAAAGGTCGTGCAACGAACAATATCATATGCACATGTCCATGCAAGATGCATAGTTTGCATTAGATCAAACACACGCTCGCACAAATGTACACATACGTTTTTAACTGTGTTTTACAATATATTTGTCGTTACAATTATGAGTATTATGTTAGTTTGAAACACTCTATTCCAAATATCTCAATCCTGACTGACTTTTCCCGACTGTCTTTGTGCATGCCTTGAAACTCTACAATGTTTACATTCTGTCAAAGCTCTGTCAAAGCTTATTGAAAAGGTCGTGTATATTAATCCAACAATTGTTTACTTAATAAAATTCAATTTTCACCCAATGAACATATAGAACACTATAATTTCCAAATGTAATATTTGGGCGCGTCAGTATTGGAGTTCTAAGACAATCTTTTAAGTCATGTACAATAAATGTATCATGCCATTCAATATATGCTGCCAATGCATCTATCAAAATTGCACTCAACGTATTTCTAACAATTTCATACAATTGATGTCACAAGGGAACTCCTTTTAGATACCATCGCAGAAATCGTTGAAACTTCCTTACATTTAAATTCAGAGGTGATAAATCATCTCAGCCAAGTTGGTTTCAAGTAACACAGATACAGGTTTATGTCTATCATTGTCAAATCGCCTTTAAGTCTGCTTTCGATGTGTATTTGTTTGCATTCGATCTTTTCCGCAGAGGTTTGGAGAAGTACTTCTAACTTTCTGAGATTAGCTTAATGAAAGCTTGGTGAATTGAGACCAGCTATTTTTTATCTAGCCAAAGGTTTTACTACTTCAGTGTTTCCAAGTGGGATACATGAATTTTCTAGTTTCTTCTAACTATATATATATTACTAATTAAAAAGCACTCAAATAAGTGCATTAATGCTTGGGGGATGAGGCACGATTCCTTCCCCCCGAAATAATTAATTATCCCCAAACAGGGAATTAACCAGTCGTACATGCCCACATGGGCGAAAACGACTTTAATTAAACTAACTAACTAACTATATATATATATATATATATATATATATATATATATATATATATATATATATATATATATATATATATATATGGTACACTCTTGCCTAAAATGGTATTCTACGTCTATCTTAAGCATAGTATTCCATATTGAGTTCATTTGGTCAATAAATATACTCAAACCTTACAAACTGTATATATTGGAAGATACGATCAAACATTGACTTAATGAGCTTTTCTGAGCCACCTAAGGTGTGAGCGATTTCATATGTAAATTGAAACATGTGTTTAGTATTTTAATTCCTATACTATTTTTTTCTGAACCTATATATTTTTACACTGATGAACATTGTCCGTCTACGACATTTTATCAAAAGAGCGGGATCCAGTCTGAATGACTACCTGATTAATGGAAAATTAGTTTAAAGTCAATTCTCAATGCATGCTGATGCGAGGTTTCTTTACGAAACGCAAAGGTAATAGATGGGTCAGTTTGCAAATGTTATTTTTGCGAATCCTTCTCAGGCAGTTGTATTAATGGATTAACAAAATCTCAATAATATGATAGTCAAAAGTAATTGCTCTTACAAATTACTGAGCAGACACATTCCAAAAGATCATAAAATAATTCAATGGTAAATCCGTCTGATCTTCATCTATGGAATCACATTTAGGGATGTCTTGAAAGTTCATTGAAGCGTCAAACTCGTCTTGGTCTACATGGGGATCACAATATAAATATTTATAGTAGAATTTCTTTTATGCTAAACTAAACACGGCACTATTGTCACTTCTTGATTCACATCTTGCATTCTGTCTACATTACAGACTATTTTATATGTATCGTCTTTTGCATGCGGTTTTTCTGAATGCACTTTCATTTTATCTTGCTTTTGTAACAATACAATTTTTTTTTGAAAGGCGTGAACAAATACTATTATTTTCTAATGCGCTGTTTCTCGTCACTTGGTAAATTCAAGAAATTGAATATATTTCAAGAACCAGCAATTTCCATGTCGCCTTCGACTGATATGTAAGGATAGTACTTTATTCGTGTATTGGGATTCATTCGTGTGTTATAAGACGAGTTCTACTGGGTCGCTAATGATAAACGAATTATAATAAGTTTTTCATGTCAGAAGTCTCTAGGTCTTACCTATTATTATAATGATCTTCAACTTCTTTTCAGCATTTTACATATCATCTTGTTTTGTCGCATGGAGACAACTCTTGTTTTTCAAACAGGTCCTACACAGTCTCTTCCTTTACCAATTTAAGTTTGTCAACGAAGAGAACACATGTATTACCTTGCCTTTTCTATGTTAGGAAGGGAACTCCTCGGAACATTGTTCTTGTATATTTAATATTTTTGCACGATTATATATGATAATGATCATTTAAAAATGATATTATATTGCTAATATTTGTCCATGACATATATTGTAATTGAAGATAATGATATTTAAATATGTTTTTTGTTCTATATAATGATCCTACTTACAGTCTGATATATGCGGAGATGTATATAGGTAGACGAGTGAACGAGTGTTACTATCCTATTATTATTATTATTATTATTATTATTATTATTATTATTATTCTCTTTTTAATTTCGTCTATAAAAGTATTTAGTCTTGTTTATGGTTTAAATTGAGAAAAATCAATTATTTATTATCGGAATTACAAAGTGCTCACGAGATTATTAGTTTAGCCGATATTTTGGAGTTATTATGAATTCCTTTCAAGACATTGACAGTATGATGCATCAAAACTGTTGCCACTTCAGCGTAATCAATTTTAATGGTACATCAACACGTTCAAAACGTGTAATTAATGCAGAACAATCTACGCCTTTGAACTTGCAATAGTCCTTTGAGCAATACTTTAAGCACCTGTTAGTTTTGCGTTTTATAACCTAGATAATTAAATTATTTGTTAAGTTTTTACAAATTTACAAAACCTGTTGTTTTTACAGCTTATTGTTTACTTACTTACAGAAAATAGAGAAATAGCAAGTACTTCTTCTTCACAATCTTTGCTTTTTATTTCGAAATAGTACTTCCTAGATGACATCTGCGTATTTATCTAAAACAAATTCACATTTTTCATCGAAAAATCCAGTAACCATTTTGTTTTATACATATTTGTTTTTTCCGACCCCAAGACTTAACAATAAAAGAATACACTGCAAGAAACAACCTAATTGAATTTATGCTGTATTCAAGAATAAATCCAACCGTACATTCATCGAACTTCGATGCCTTCGACATTATTTTGTTTATAGAAAGAATAGGTTTAGACTACTTACAATTAATAATATGAATGAATGTTCACCGAAACAACTTTATGCGTTAGTCGAGAATGAATGGCCTTCCTGTTTATGTTGATCCAACTCAATTCTGATTTTTTTCTGCTTCTGCTGGACAAGAGTTTCTAGCTGAGTCGATTCCGTATGATGCACACGGGACTGAGCAGTAGAGCAACCACCCTAAAACAACATCAAATATGTTTCTGTTCTGTCATTAATTTTTTGGAAATATAAAGTGTGAAAAATATTCATTCTTTAATAGAAATTATCAAAACGATGATATGGAATATAATATTCTTTTTGTTTTGAGTACAGTAAGGAAAATGTGATTTCTTGTTTTAGGTGCAGTCAAATGTATAGTACAGATTTGCTGTATGTATCACGTTTTGGAATCCATGGCGTGTCATGTAATTCGGAATTGCAAAACAAACTGAAAAAGGTACATTTTAAAGACATTCAAAATGTAAACATTTAAGATTTTTTTTTGACAACATTATTACCAGCTAAAGAAAACATATGTTCCTACCCTGTCGGGTACATGCCCTCTACTAAAGGGACCCCGTCTAGGCACATTACAGGTCTCAATTTAAAAATTTGTATAGCACGTTCGAGTGGGAAAATTGCAGAGGCCGTTGTGTGACAGTCTATTTAGTCAACGAATAAAATATTTCTTCGATATTTTGGCTATTTAGGTCCGAGACATCTTAGGTTTCTACCGAAACCTTTATTGCATTTTGCGTGGAAGCCTAACTGACTTTTAAAATGGTAGATTTCTTACAGATAAGCGAAAACCCTTGACATCAGTATGCTGTTGGTCCCCTCGAGAATTGGTCTTACTCAGATCTGTTATATTTGCAAAGAGTTTTGAACGTTTCTCCCAAATAACTGTTTCGATAATCAGAATAGTACTTTCAATACAGCGTGTTCCATCTTTGTTATGGACACTGTTAATACCATGTTCATTTGTTAGACATTTTTTAATTCGCACTCTACGGTAATTCGAACCGTGGTCGGCCGGTAAACGGCACCCATCGCTGTGTATATAGATGTGAATTAATTACCAGGTCGTGATGCTAATAAATTTGCTACACACGAGTGCATATAAAACCGATTAATTAGCAACAGCAGACCTGTGTTCGAATATCAGTAGAGTACGAATTAAAAATTATCTAACCTGCATGATAGTATTATTTGTAATAAATACTAATGCTGCCAACTATTATCAAGCTTTCTGCTAAAGGATGCTATGGATATCATTATATATATATATATATATATATATATATATATATATATATATATATATATATATATATATATATATATAGTCATTATAACTTACAGTTTCGTAAATAAGATTAATAGATGCATCAAACATTACACCATGAGTAATTAGACTAGATTACGCATTTTATAAAACGAATCATCATTAAAATAGGCAAATATACAAAGTATGTGCTGTAAATACTGATAAACATATTAAATCAATCTTATACGTCAATGAAACCACCTTTTATAAAACTTAAAAGGTGTTTGTCTTGTTTATTAGGATAACATATCTGAGGCAATTAATATTAACTGAGTTAAATCTCTACTACTATGGTTAAAGTACTGTCGAATATAAGTGTGATTAGGATTTTTAATGTAGCTTTAACAATTGCCCAGTCATATCGCTTCGATGTCTGCAGTGAGTCTCTTTATAGTGATGTCTAGCACTGGGGCATCATGCCGCAGACATGTACCATGATGTCCCATCCAGTCACATTATCCTGACACCAGGCCGATTAGTCCTAACACTAACCTCTTAATGATGAGCGCCAAACGAGGCAGCTGTTAGTATCATTTTTGTATGTCTTTGGTATGACTCCGCCGGGGGTCGAACCCACGACCTCCAGCATCCTGGGCGGACGCTCTAACCGTTAGGCCACCGGAGCGGTTATATTTGAATCTATAGGAAGTTGTTTGTTTAGAATAGCCTAGTATGTCAGACTCAAGACATAGAGGCAAAAGGAAATTATTTATGATACAGCGAATTACATTTGACAGGACTAATAAATTAATCAGTTCTTGAAGTCTCACAGCGCAATTTCTTAAGTTAATTTTCATCTGAAAAATGACCCATTTGCAGAAAAATGAGAATAAGTTTAAATTAAATATATAAACAAAAATCAACAAATGATTTTTATTTACAACGTATGCTTGTCATATGTTCCCTTATCTATTCACATTAATTACCTAAATAACTGCTGGCTTTTATATTGAACTGACAAAGCCATCAACCCTTCGTTTTACATTCATTTATTTAACAGCTAAGCGCTCTTTTCAATACGTTCCTGTGGCAAGGCGGATGAGATAATCAGTATAATTAAAATACGAGTACTTCACAAATTAGGATCATAGATCTCTCACGCATCTCAGTTTTGAGACTTTTCCTATTGTAGTAGACGCATGTGAATTCGAAAGCCAAATCTGTGGTTCATGTGCCGCCCATGTTACGCATTTGTCTCCAATACAACTGTGCAGTCACCAAACATGCCAACACATATTGAAGCTTAACTCAATGTAAATGTTTACCACAATAGCTCCTTATAAACTATAATGATATTCTCGTGATAAAAATAAGTTCATGCGTTCTACCTTAATAATTAGGGAGGTGTAAAAAAAAAATAAACTATCCAGTGAGACAATTGAGGAACTCTTCTATTTTGGAGGTATGTCGTTTTGGACACGTAGTCCGCAATCCCAAAATACCCGAAAGGTAGTGGCCGTATACGGAAAACACCTGTGCAGTCTGATACGTGCATATCATTTTAGTTTGAGTTTAAAAGAACCCACCCCACCAACATACACCAAAATGTTAGAATGTTTATTTGCAAGCACAAAACGACTATGCAAAAGGAAAATCAGCGTGACTTGTATTTCAGGGTCAATGACTGGTAAGGGTTTGCATTTATGTCCGTTTGACAGCTGATTCATTTATCGCAGAAGCACTTGTGTGGCAATTGGTAATAATAAACAAATAGTTTGTTGCCAGCATACTTTTTTGCTCGTCCGTAAAGAACATGTTTGCATTAAATGTAATAACTAAATTACGTTTTCGTTTTCGTCAGAAAGATATCATACTAGAAAGAAAAAAAAATAACACTTTATTTCAAGTGTGGGTAATAGCAAACCTCGAATGAAAGCAGCAGTTGATGACAATAAGTGAACCTAATTTAGGAACGTTTATTTTCTTTAGCCTAATGTTTTTTTGTGTCTGCTTTTACATACAAAATCTTGTAAGATAGGCGTCTGAATCTATTTCAGTATTCCGTCCAGAGTTCAAGTCAGAATGAGTTATTAGATTTATTACTTTTCACATAAAGACTGTTTGCAGTCTCATGTTCGGTAAATAAATAAAACCGTGACAGGTTACTCAAATGACGTACAGTTTCGGAAACAGCTTACAAAAGTTTACAACATACTTTCTGAAGAAAAAGGACACAACGACGATATAAATATTGAGGTAGTTTGATGGATATGACTTGTGTAACGAAGTAATTGGAATGCTTTAAAAGATACCTTTGACTTATCTAATGATCACCAATGTATAAACAAAAATTAATACGCATTGCCATTGCAAATTTCCTGTTAAAAATATTAACACGCGAAACGAATACATATGATATAGTCATGTATCCTTGAAATAACTGAGACAAAATCCACGAAATGTTTACTGGGTCAACGTTATACGTTACGAACATGTGTAGGTTGTTCGGTCAGCAATTCCAATATGAATATGTTATATTAAGCTCAAGACGGTATTGCGACGCACGAACTCATAAGATCTGGTTTGCTCTGGTCTAAACCTGACCATGCATTTATGATCATTTCACGGGTTACCGATACTTGCAATCGTCTCAGATGATTGATATGTATTGATCCGCTTTGCATTATTTAATAACAGAGCGATGTTTAAATTGCATCGTATTTTGTCTTTAATATCTCTGAAAGTTATGAGTTTTTATGAACCACGTAATGATGCTGATGTAACAATATATTTTTACATCATCAAGAGCTGCGAAGTAAGCACGAATTTGTCACCTAGTCAAAATCATTTCGACAATATAACAGTTAGACTGTGTTTTCTGACTGAACCAAAGTAGTATATTCAGGACTTTTAATAAACTGCGAATATGTCATAAATATTTGATGAATGATGTTACAACTAACACGTTGGAAATGAGTGATATAGTATGAACTATATACGCCATTCTTCCTTCCTGACCACTTGAACAAAACCTGTCATATCTGACCAATTTTAGAAAAATTATTGAATGCTTTGTGAAACATGCACGTTTCGATCCAATGGAAACTTTATTAAACTATTAACTAAACCAGTATGTTGTGCAATCTTTATTGACTGCATGGCCAAACCGTACCCATTTGGATTGTGTCGCCATCTTGGCTAAAACCTGCATGTGGTGAAACATGTTCAGTTGTATTGACCGGTTGACCACATTTGTATCTAGTGACATATTGTGAGCGTTGCTGACTGCTTGATCAAAATTATATGTGGTGATATTTTGAGATGTTTATTGATTTCATAACCAAATTTCTAAGTGTTGATATATTCAGATCGTTACTGATTCATTGACCAAATTGGTATATGGTGATCTATTGAGATCTATTCGTTTCCTTGACTAAACTTATATGTGCGTTTAAACATGATGTACTGGGCATGCCACACTATTGGAAGAACTAGGTAAACAAATCACAGATGATGAAATTAAAAAAAATGATATAAATTCAACTTCGAAACAACAAAAAATGCTTATATTTCGAATACGTATTTCATAATTGAAGCTGAAATACTTAGACCGTACACACGAAAAATGTTTCATGCAATATTCGATAACGGCTGTTTTAAATGAACGAATGTTGAACTGGGCGGAGCCAAATTACAAACTATTGGATACAGAATTTGGTTTACATAAAAGATTTTTAGTAGGTTATTGAATCAAGGCAAAGGTTTCATACAGATTGTGCTTGTTTTGAAAATGTGTTTTATTGGCATTTACATAAATTGGTTGTGTCTGAAGGATTTCATACAAAAGGTAAATCGCAACGTGCCAAAAGAAATCGTTATATGTGCAGCGCAGTTAAATTGTGTGTTTAGCAGCTGGATATTCGTAGTGCATTTTTGATGTATGGAGTAGATTGGACACAAGGTGAAGTGTTATCACCGATATTATTGACGTTATTTCTTCACTATCTGCAAAGTAGCAGTACACTCTGCGTGTGTTGTCTATCTATCTTGGTAGTCTCTCGATTCGAGGAAGACAAGTTGTGCACTTTCCTTCAACGGTGGACGCGCATGTGACTCCGAAGTCCGAATTCCGATACACACATGCGGTTGCATGTGGGGCATGGGACACAGTGTTAAACGAGTTGTCATTTGGGACACTATTTGCTGTTGCCATTTGGGACAGTATTGCTGTTGTCATTTGGGACACTATTTGCTGTTGTCATTTGGGACACTATTTGCTGTTGTCATTTGGGACACTATTTGCTGTTGTCATTTGGGACACTATTTGCTGTTGTCATTTGGAACACTATTTGCTGTTGTCATTTGGGACACTATTTGCTGTTGTCATTTGGGACACTATTTGCTGACGATTTAGCTTGATCTTCATATTTACGTTATGTATTCAACATCTAAAAAATATAATTACGACCCGCGGGGAATGTATATATAGAGTTAGACGATTTGTCTTTTTGATTTAGTCTGCTGAAGATTAAAATATTTGGTCATGAGACATCCAAAAGCTCATGGATATGTGGCAGTATTAAATGTAATGTAAATATTAATATTGACAAAATGAAACTATTGTCTTTAAAAATTGTGATCTATTAGGACAGTACGATGTATGGAATATAGCCGGTCTAATTTTGATGTGGTTGAAAATTTAAATTACCTTGGTTTTCTTTTTTCAAGCGACTAAAATACGTTATAGGTCAGAAAACATTGTCTTATGCCACTCTTAATGAAGGTAGCATGATTAATTGGAAATATTTTAGTTGAATTATAATGAATGTTTTAAACAGGATGACATGGTGTCGATATCATGTATAAGTTACATATAAATTCTTTTTAAGTAATTACAGTTTGTAATTTAATTATATAAATTCACTGCCTGGCTTGTATTTTAGTAAGAATTGTGTACAATATGTTGTGAAATTTCCAATCACAAATTGAGGCCGATTGCCAAAGGTCATGTCAACAACTATTGGGACAAAATGCGCCGCATCTTAGTTTGAAATGTTGTCACGATATAACCACATAATCTTGGGATTACTTTTGTTCCGTAGATATAACATGCACGCTTTAGTTCTTGACTGTCTCAATAATTAGAAAATATCAGAACTTAACTGTTAAGTATTTGATAATAAAAGAATTTGAACGTTGCAGAAACTTTCTATAGGTGATTCACATTGTGTTGATTTATGAAATATGTATACAACGATTGGTATATTACTAATACAGCGTATATACTGTATTGTACATATTTATATCATCACATGAAATTACGTATATTTGCCCTTTTGAACGAAGTTTAGATCTACCACAGGAAGATGTGTATTGACCTAGTAAATTAACTCCTCTTACCCCAGAGTGTGTCCGCTACAAAATGTAGTTCCATGCCATTTTTTCATTTCACAATCCGCATTGATTATTTATAAGTTGATTATTTTCCTGTTTTGTTTATATTTTCCCTCATAGAGATTAAATCTCTATAATACACACTTAAGCAGCAGAGGGGGCGAACAGACCAACTTTGTAGAGGCGTTAATTTGGCAAACCGAGGCTTCCTCCAAAATGTTTTATAGAAGCGTCAATTTGGTAAACCTTAATCTAAAAAATCTGTTTTACGATGAAAGTTTTAAGACGAAAATCCTTTTAGGATTTCACAAACAGACTAATTTGTAAAACCTCGCCTCGTAAATAAATTAGATTATTGGACTGGTCAGCGAGTTTAAAATTAATTCTCGTTAGTGAATCATTATGACATCGCATATAGACCGGATTATTTGGATCCTCAATAATTAGAAACCCTGGAGGAGCTGTTGGTGCAAATGAATATAAAATATTCTTGTTGGGCTTGATTCGATCGCTCGAGATTTATTTGATAGCTTCCTTCGATAACATCACATACTAAATTCAATACTATCACCGAGGAAATATTTACGTTGATCGGAGCAATATGCCGCCCGCCTCCGTCTGGGTCATTATTATGTGTCAGGATAGTTGTTTATTGTGGTGTTGTTTTTTTCCATGCGTCGTGGATTCTTTTGAAACCAACGTCAATGGCGTCGTTAATGTTTTTCTTTAACTCGGTTACATTATATACGGGTAATTAAAAACCTGAAATACCTTCTACGCGTATATTATACTTTGTTGTAAAAGCTGTTCTCGTGCTAGGGTTATCATCGTCTAATACTTCCTGAGTAATTTTGTACATTAAATAATCCCATATCATAAATAATTTTATTACATGTTTCTACGACGCTGATAAATTCATCTTGGGTGAGAGTACCGGATTCAAGAGATAGCGAACAACAGCGAAAAATCATTATTCATCGCTGTGAAATTTTCAGTGATGTTTATCTTGTCGAGTTGTGTAATATCTATTTACGCGATTTTGTATTATTCCAATGAAAAAATCCAACTTGGTGTATTCGCTATAACGTTTAATTGGATTATCAGGTTTTATCTTGTCGGTAATATAATCAGATTTTTTAAGTTCGGGTGGTAAGGTTCCTGTCGAGGTGGGTTTTCAGGCCAACCCAGTATTGTCCTTTATAGAACTCTGATAGATATCTACGGCATACCCGGGCGAGTTTATCTCAATGGCAGATGATAACGTCGGCTCATGAACTGGTATAGCGATTTTCGATTCTTTTCCAGTAATTGATTTTATTCTGCGTTGTAATTCATCATTGATCTGTTCGATTTGGTAGGACCCAGATGGTAACGAAACAACGTTCCAGTCTGGAGTTCCGTCTTGTTTATTCTTACTCGCAAACGCCAAGGAATTATTCGGTCGTTGACCACCAAATGCTACCGACCTAATATTAGGCCAACTGTGATACACTCGTAACTTTGGTAACGCTATTTCTTTCACGTAGTTCTTGCGATGTTGCCATTGTTATTATACTCATGTTGTTTTTCTAATTTTGACATCGCGGAATCATAAACAGGTACCATCGCTGAAAACTCATTATCTGATATTAATGTGTCATCGAGTGATGACGATATCATCGAGGATAATTGGGAGTATGCGGTTGACACATGAAATTTAACCACGTAATCTTGCAGTTTGCGCTGGCTGCATGATGATATTTTTTTATATAATCGAAATAATTCCCTCCAGGGTTTCTAATTATTGAGGATCCAACTTATCCGGTCTATATGCGATGTCATAATGATTCACTAACGAGAATTAATTTTAAACTCACTGACTAGTCCAATAATCTAATTGATTTACGAGGCGAGGTTTTACAAATTAGTCTGTTTGTGAAATTCTAAAAGGATTTTCGTCTTAAAACTTTCATCGTAAAAACGATTGTTAACCCCATAGCAGCAGAGGGGGCGCGACAACGACTTTGGCGTCTTTTTTTATTCTGGTTTACCAAATTGAAGCTTCTATAAAAGATTTTGTAGGAAGCCTCGGTTTGCCAAATTAACGCCTCTACAACGTTGGTCTGTTCCCCCCCCCCCCCCCCCCCCTGCTGCTGCTTATGATTTAAACATGAAAGACGATTTAAATAATAAAATAATTGATTTTTTCAAAGCGTGGATATTTCATGATTTTTTTAATTTGCTCACGTTCATTCCAGTTTTACACAAAGGGTTCCAGATGCCTATATGTCAGACTGGCGTATAAATTACACAGTTCTAACACACTGACCATATAAAAATTGACTTGGGACTGGACGTTTATTTTAATTTTTTTTTCTACCGATAAACATCATGGTTCATTAAACTCGCAGTGTCTTTCCATAATCTGAAAACTGAAACTGAGATATATGCAAGCATTACAATAAAAGTGTATGATATTCAGTGTCATACGACAACCTTGTAATTGAGGATGAATGTCACTTTCTTAAGTACTGTATGCAATATGTATACAAAGTTTTGCATAAGTTTAATTTAACAGCGCTTCTGAAATAACCCATTCATACACGCTGAACCTCTTTCGGACAGATTTGGGTCGTTGTGCATTCAAATTTGTCATATGGAGCCAGGTGCCTGACTATTCCTTTTGCTGTAACTCTACTGACCATGTCACTCATCGTGAACAACTGTCCACTAACAAAGGAACCCGATGGACTGAGGCTCTGCACCTTGCTGGTGATAATGCATGCTAAATGGTACAGCACCCACTTGTCGCAGAATTGTAAGCGAGAGGGTTTTGGATTAAATGAATAACTCAAACACAATGTGTGAAAGATGAAAATGTATTAATTAGTAAAGAAACATGTATGATGTAAAAATACAATGATTATCACACATTCTCAACATACAATTGATCCAATCACTCTACACTAACATTCACACTTTGAATATAAACCAATAATATTATATCTATCTGATATACAGCTTCAATAAACCTCAGTTTTAAATAATTGTACACACTAAGATATTCACATAATTTCACATATAGACTAGGATTGGGATTCAAACAATCTCAAGTTTTCAAATACGTTTAAAATGTTCTGCACTGTTAGTAAGATTCATAAATATCCTGGAATTCAACTAAGATTCAAAATAATTTCATGTAAATACTAACATACTAATTTAAACAACAACTGGAATAAACATATGCTTCTTTACCCTTGTAAAGTCGCACGATTCATACACCGGTAAACCGCACAGTTTCACCACGTCCCTCGGGTTGGCCCATTCTCTTGTATCGGCCTCTCACACCCTTCATGGATCCATTACATGTACAGTCAGTCATAGCACCCGATACGTCCACTGTTTCAGCCTACAAGCCTGTAATTGTTGATATTGTTAAGGCCTTCAACACTCAACAAATATACTTTCGTATGGTGCAGTATACGTTATATCGCTACCAAGCCTTAACACTGTTGTTGGCATATTTTCTCTGTTGCGCATGTGCGTAATGTTACATACGGTTGCGGAAGCTGAGCGTAATTTAAGTAGGTGATAGCAGAGCGTTGAGATTTTGAAATGGAAAATATGTCGACTGATGCCCACAAGACTGTTCATACTATGCAGGTATACTTTTCCTAATATTGCCTTAACACACCTGTTACAAATATATGTAATTGATTTTTTGCCCTCATCGTGTGTGACATGTTTAAGCCTATAATAATTCACTTTATGTTGCATCACCAGTATAGACTGACACTGCAAACACCATAGCGATACGACTCAAATTGTTAAAGCACCGTTAAACATGCAAATCAAACCCATACATACTGCTTGGTCCAGAATTAAAATAATACCCTTCTGACATGAAATACATCTGTCATGGTGGTCATCTTGAAAATTGTACAGATACTCTTAGAGGGTGCATGATAATATGGTTACATGTCATTTTCTAAAATATTTATAATTTTCTGTTTAGTTGGTCCTTAGATCTTTTAAAACATTTAATATTTACACTATATTATTTCATTTGAAAATCATTCTGTTACTACTCCTTCACAATGGATGTAGATATTGCGTTTTAACCAAAGATGATCCAAAATCAAAATGGCGTTTTATTTTATGAAAATCTTATAACCACTGGACTGACAGTACTATCGGCATCGCGTTTCCCATCAAGCCCTTTTAGATTGCATGAATGAAATGAAAAATAGTATATAGCATTCAATAGTGCTATAATTGCAGCCATTTTTGTCAAATTAGTTGATTTGGCATTTTCAATGAAAGACTTTAGAATGAAATATACATCTCAGACATTATACATCTGCTAGGACAGTCATCTTTAGAATCATTTAGCTACTTCCCCTGAAATGTAATAATTCATACTTTTTATCATCTGCTACAGTCAGCATCCAAAAAGCTGCGCCACATCTTTACAGATGAGCAACTCCATGCGTTGGAAGCAGAATGGAATGCAGGATTGACAAGCGTTAATGATAGCGGAAGAATCGAGAATCTGGCCAACTCTCTAAACCTTACGGTGCAACAAGTCAGAATTGGTTGTTTAAAAGAATTTCCACTTTCTTGCAACGTTTTGATTTCCAACAGCATAATGAATTGCATTTCTTAATAATTTAAAAGCAACACAGTTTCTTATATTAGTCAATGAATTTCATAAGTCAGATGTGCGGGATATGTCCAGTGTTTGCTTCTCAATTTTCAAATGAAAGTGAAACTTCTCAAAATTTAATTTCTTTTCTAATAATTAAAATCTTTGACTTTAACATTTCTTTAGATTTCTTGATCTCTATTCTCAGTTGTTTCATATTCCTTTTTTTTTGGTGCAGAAGTAAATGTATTCAGTAGTATGTAAATCATTTAAATACATCTGCTCTTGGAAACTGATATTATTGCATCTTTGAATTTGTTTTAGTCTGCCTAAAAGCCATATGCTAGCCACACGCTTTGCAATTTGTTTTTTTTTTTTGAGGTTGGTACAATTTGGATTGGTCTTTGTCCAGGACCATTAAACCTCAAAGACAAATTATGCAGGACACAAACGTGATGAAACAGTGTGCAGCTGGTCAATGGAAGCTCTTATTATCTAAGCATCAATTTTATAATGTGAATCACACAATGAATAGCATACAGACTGGTTATTTATTATTTTCAGGACTGGATTGGAAATAAGCGACAAAGACAGAAGCACAGCATTCAGCAGCCTGCTGTCTCAAGTTCCGCTTCCAACCCAGTACCAATGCAATTGAAAGGGCCTAGTGGATACAATATGTTTTGCAAGGGAAAATCGCTTGGTAGGCTAAATATGTTATTGGTCACAAACTTGGTTTTTGCTCAGTGCATCGTTGAAACCACTGCTTAAACATACTATTTCCAAAAATGGAAAGAAAGAGTAAATTTATTTTTTATTCTTTTTGAAAGTGTTGCTCTGTTTTGAACCAAGTGTAACACAATAAGTTGGCAATCTTTTTTATACTCTGTATAAGACCGTGTTATATCCAAATTCATATAAAAACGGAGTGTATTATAGCAGGGTAAAAATGTATATATTCATTTATGCTGTCATCATTTGCTTAATTATTTTTCATAAACTGAGATTTTCTTTGATATCTATAGCAGGGTTGTTGTTGTTGCTTTAGGGTTTAACGCCATTTTTCAGCACGAGAAGCTACTAGCAAGCTTTCTCACATACCCACATTAGTCGAGCCTGAGACTCGAACCCATGCAGACACAGGTGAGATGGCAGTGATCCGTAACGGTGAGCACTTTAGACCACTCGGCCACTCCTATAGCAGGGTAAAACTGTATACAGTCGGCTCCACTTATATGCATGGCCTCAGGACTGATGCTATGATATGCAATTAGGCGGTGTATGCACTAAACCGGTGTTCATGTTATGGCGTGTATCTGGTGCAGCATGCATACTGATGCCCATTATTTCTCCGAAACAAACCCCATTTTTCCTAGTTCATTTAAATGTGTCGCGATTTGCTCTGGTATCATATGTAGGTCAGTTTTGTCAGTAGATCGAAGAGCAGACTTGTGGTCAGCGCTCCAGTCTTAATCTATCGAATTTAATTACCAAACTGGATCAGATTCTTAACGAGGTTGATGCGAGTTTGTGTTAAAGATAAAGAGCGTTGAAGCTGTCGACCATGCTTGGTTAATTATTATGGTTGTCTACTATCCTGCTTCCTGGTGATCAAAAGAGAATCAGAGAGCAAATGCCGTCTTGTTAATATTTATGGTTATCTACTATATCGCCTCCTGGTGACCAACGTAGATGTAATGGCTGTGATGTTGATATTAATCAACCTTGACTGCCAATGTGCGGAATCGGTTGTTTTTTTTTTTCATTTTGAAAGAAACAGTTGTGAACAATGCAGTTATCCGAAGCAACGTAGCACATAATAATGCATGTTCTGACCAGAAAAATGTATGCAATAATGCAAAATATGCATATAGACGATATGCAATTGTCCGACATTGACATCCATTGAAAAGAATGGTAACAAATCGGGAACAAATGCTTAATTATTTTGCATAAACTGAGATTTTCTCTGATACCTTACCATGTGTCCACTTGGTAATGTTACATTGAATAATCCTGTCTGTCCATCAGTTTGCCCATTTACAAGTCATTTGTTTTCTTCTTGTAAACTTATTTGTACACTGGTGGTGAGATAGTGATCATCTTTGGTGATGTTTCATTAGGATGAATGCATGCATGCATTAATGCATGCATGTATATATGTATGTATGTATGAATAGTATGTATGTATGTGTTTATGTATGTATGCATGTATGTCACATGTTATGACACCTCAGCACAATAGTGTCTATACAGTGGCAACTAAAGGTACATTTAACATGATCTAACAGTGAATCTGTACATAAGTTCACAAAGAAATACAGGGGGGGGGGTCGAGTGGTCTAAAGCGTTGTCCGCTACGGATCACTGCCATCTCACCTTTGTATGCATGCGTTAGAATCTCAGATTCGGCCAATGTGGGTATGTGAGAAAGCTTGCCTCTAGCTTCTCGAGGGTCGGTGTTTTTTTCCGGGGTTTTCTGGGTTCTTTCTCCACCATCAATACTGGCCGCCATGTATAATCTATATTGTGCTGAAAAATGGCGTTAAAACATAAAAAAACAAAACAAAACAAAGAAACAAAGAAATACCATTCAAATTATGAACATTAGTATCAACAAGATAAAATATAAATCGTAAAGATGTTAAATTTGTTCAAATGTATAGGAAATAAAAACTAAAGGTCATTAGTTGTGTGTTGTATAAACTCTTAATGGGTTATTGCCAAAATTTAGAAAACAGATGAATCGTATTTTACATAAATTACTCAAATGTGTCTGTGTTGAATGGCTTCATATTGCAAATTGTACATAACGAAGGAGTCTCATAAATCTATTACTTACTCTTGTTATATTACTAATATTTTTTTCAGTATGTAATTTTAAGATGTCAGAGAGGTAAAAACAAACTTTGATGTAGTGATATATACGCTCTGGTAATGGTGTTATTGGCAGTTTGTTTAGTACAAATGTAATTTTAAAGTTTTTCTTTCTGATCATTTTGCTTTTTGTCTTGTTTTTGATAATGCGACTTAGTGAATGTGTGTAAAGTACTGCTTTACCTCTTTCTTTTGGCATGTTCTTTTATTAATTTATTATTCAAGTATTATTGCTTATATTCTTATCTAGCCTTGTGTATGTACATCTATACTCACTCATTAATCACTCTGCAGTATACTGAGATATGTTTTGTAAAATTTACCTTCAAATTATATTCACATATATTTTTAACTGTATGCTAATGGTGTTTAAAAATAATGACAGTGTCATTCTTAATACATACTAATACCTACATGGTAAAGTGAATTTTGTGTATTATTATTGTAAACTTCGATTTATATGCCTATATCACTTTTGAATTATTTTTGTGTGGGTAGTTTTGTTTATGACAGTATCTGAATTCTTTTATATTATTTAAAGAGCCATCATCCTCAGGACCAACTTTTATTCAGTGGGCAAATGAATGGAAGCATCTGCCTGCTTCAGAAAAAGCAAGATATACGGAAACTGCAGAGGAACAGAGACCAAACATATTAGCATCTGTCGACACCCCAAAACTTATAAAGCACTACCTAAAACTAATAAGTCTGTCGGTAAGTCATGTTTCTTGATTCAGTATGAAGTTGTGTCTGTTAAGTTTTCATAAACCAATGTATGAGGTCATCTTGCAGATCCTGTGAATACTTTAACCTGGAGAAAGAGAACCTGTATCTAACGAACATTGATTTATGCAATTTACTACTATAGTGTTTCAGATAACAATGTAAATATTATAGATTCCTTCATTTCCATTTTTAATAAATCCAGTTTTAACAAGCTAATTTCACTGATGATAAGACTGAATTTCATTGAGAACTGACTCGTTTAAATACATTTTACTCATTGGTTGGCATTTTGATTTTGATGCTGAAGTTGTCATTATTTTGTAAACATTCTTTGCCATTTATCTGGTTGAATTTGCATGCTAATACATTCTCTCCCATTATTTTGGCCTCTCCATTTCTTTCTTTCTTTTACTTGTCTGTGCTCTTATTTTGGTTTTTATCTCTACTGGTCATATCAGAGACCAAAAGAGTTTAGACGGCTGGTTATATCAAGATTGTGATTTTCACCAAAGACTTTATATAATGGCTTATTGGTCCGAGATTAAAACAGTGCTGTTATCAAGTCCAATAGTGCTACCATGATATCTTGTCATTGCTACTTGTAAATAGAAAGTAATTTGAACATGGAGGGTTTTCATATTAATGGTTGGTAATGTGTCTAGTTGGTACTAATGATAATGATACAGACTAGTTCTCAATCTTTCCACTAGACGGATGGCTATATCAATATGGGGATTTCACCATAAGACCTCTTTTGCTAGCTAGATAATTCTAAAAATGCAGATGTTGTCAATGGTACATCATACATGACTGGCATGATGGCTGTCTTGAACATATTGTTGTCCTCATTCCCCTTTAGTGACTGGTAATATTGAAATGGTGGCTTTTCACCAAAGACTAATGATGTATAAATGGAAATGATTTCAATTTGAAATCCAGTGTTCACAGCAGCTAATTTGATAATCTTAGCAATGAATAACATTAACACCAGAGATAGTTTCAAAACTTCCCAGTCAATAGAAAGAAATGGTTTTATCTTGAATTCCTGACAATTCTGTTTGCCCAATAAAGCATCATTCTTTTTAGCGACTCTTGTTATCATGTATTTTCGGTGTGAAGCTCTTAATGACGTGGGTATAAATATCGGTGGCCTTTATACTGACCGTATTAGACGTGTTGGTGTATTTGGAAACATGAGGGCCTACAAGTTTTTTCAGAATATTGAATGGAAAGATCAGTTTGTAACCTGCATCATGGGTTTGTACCCATAATCAGTTTTATATCATTTTTATCACCAATTTTTTAGTGGCAGAAAATAAACGTGTTTCTTGGCCAAGTTTTACATTACATTGTTACCTTTGGGCAAAAATGCATTACATGTAATACATGTGTTAGTTTAATTATATCAATGCATAGTTGATTTATTTACTTGCTTGCTTATTTATATTTGTTTGCTGAAGATGATGTCCATTACTTTTAGACTAGGTCCAGATTTTGTTTCAAAGGCTACTAGGTTAAAAAGGTAAATACACTTTTGTTTTAAAATCTTCTTTTGTACATGTAATTGCTAGGAAATAAACATAGATTACACATTCATATATATGCCAAATTAATTAGAACAGCTAAAGAAACAAATTAACAAATATAACAGGAATTTGGCTAGTATATTTTTTATTTGTATTTGTATCTGATTTTTTAAGTTTTTCTGGCAATTACAGCACTGTATACAATTATTTTACACCTTTAAGATCCATGTCTATTCATTGTTGATGACATTTTGTTTGCCAAATCCTATGAAGGCTTTTATGTCTTTCAAATCTTGAATGACAGTTTATTTAAATATGTGATTCAGGTTTCAGTTTAATTTTTTAGATTCACAAACTCATCACCAGTATTGATGAAGTGAAGAAATATGTGTCCCAAGTGAGACAGATCTTTAATGTGTGTCCCAAGTGAGACAGATCTTTAATGTGTGTCCCAAGTGAGACAGATCTTTAATGACTGGTGGGGTAATATGTGTTACAAATTTCATTTTATTCATCACAGCATTTATTTAGATAAAGAAATATGAATGCCTTGTATAGTAATGGTCATCAGTTGTAATGCAGTGAAAATTTATGTTCACTGAACTTTGTTAGAGTTAACCATGATAGCATTTTCCCTTACTTCAGTAATATGTATCCTTGTACCCTCTATGTCTGCATTTGAAAAACCGATTAAATTTATCTTCCTGAATTGTTCAACTGCCAAATGTCAAGTCATGGTTCAATGTTTGCAAATATGTTTGATGCATGGTAAATAAATGAATGTTTTTCTTTACAAAATGTGTGTGATCAAGGTATGACTGATGAATGTTAAATCCATTATCCACATTAAGATTAAGTCTTCAAGTGAAAACCTTTTATGATAAAATACATATTTATTAAATGTAATTGTAAGTTTCAACAGCTGACATAACATTGTACAACTTAATGCTTTGAATACAATTACTATGAACCAATGTCTGTCATTATGTGACAATCTCTATAGGTACTTCATTAGGTTCGTATGATTATGCTGATGTGATGTTTCAAGTTATGTTGCCGTGTATAAGGTACTTGATGAAACTCATACTATGTATCCATTTGTTGCCATCTTTTGAGTTTTGTAAGAGGCTTATGCGACATTGGATAAAACAAACGAACATTGAAAAACACAGATCACATTAATTCACGAGTGGGTGCAACAGCAACATTGGTTAATGGTTTCATTCAAGTTGATGCATATGGTAAATGTCCCAGACCTAGGGATGGCTGGCTGTTGCTCTTGGAATGTAATGTATGCACCCTCCCTGTACTCTTACAGTAACCCTCTAGAAAAGAGGTCATCTCTGTATCAAGTTGGGTAGCAAATATATAATTCCTTTGAACTTTTTATTAGTTTGATGTTTTCATGTATGTAATGGGATAAAAGGACATGCTATCACAATCCATGCTTTATATTAGGATAAAGAGTTACAAAATAAAGATTATTTTTTTTTTAAATTGCTAAAACTTTTGGTAATAGAAAAAGCAAGAATAAGCATGTAATCCTTCAAAAGAACTATACATGTATAATCAGACTTATTTATCTCTTTGCAGTATACCTTAATACAAAATCTTTCTAAAAAAACATTCTTTGTTGTATGAATGACTAGTAAACCCTTCATATTACAGTATTGGAAAATAAGCAGAGAGCCAATGAGCTTTTGAGTATGTATTGTACATTATTCACTAGCCTAGAATGCAAGACATCCTGCAGAATTATTGTTGATTGAAGTAATTTTATGATCATGAATTGTGTTTTTTAACTATCCAAGATCGTGTCTCATTTATATTTTTTTATGTGCCAGGGACCCAAGCAGTATGGGCCTTTCGACTCTGAAAGAAATAATTAGTGCAAGAGACAGTTTGGAATTCTTTGTCACAAGGTACTTGGCCTTTGAAACTGTTCAAAAATGATCAAAGTCTGAGAGTTGCAATCTAAGGAAACAACTTAAAGTTACATGTGGACAACACATAATAAATTTGTAATATAATCCACTCTGCAGCAGGACAGACTTGGAATCAAGCGAAAATCTCTGCCAAGCATAGAAGCAGTGTTTGATGTTGATTATAAGCTGTCTATACAGTGAAGATTTTATGTCCATTAATTATAGTTTAATCATTTATATTATGTCGATTAACCAGTTTTTTTTTACGTGTATGATCATTTTAGATTCTGTGTTTATGTTTGTTTTTTTATTTGAAACGTTTTTACTTTAGCCTCTAAAAAATCTGTTAGGATTAGTTACTTCTTTATGATTCTTTTTTTAAAGGATAAATAAGTAGCCACAAGTACATCATTAGATGGGCCTTGCCGACTGAATCAAGGTAATTTCTATTGTGACGTATCTTTTAGTGTGTTCACATCATGATAAGGCTGATCTGTGAATATATTTGCAGTGGATTATTATGCATATTGTATATTAGAATTCATACACTTAGGTAACCAATTAGTAGATTGCTTACTCAGTGATGATCAGTTCTAATGGCTATCTGATAACATTTGTTTTACTTGTACAAGCATTTGAATCTGTTTCTTGACATACCTAACACAGATCAGTTATTTTGTATTTTGTATTCATATAAAGATTTACTGACCAGATTGTGAAGCAATTAAAAAATTGTTGTAAATTAAATGTGCACAGCATGTTCATATGCATGGCAAAGATGAAGTGGAATGTGTAATTTAGGCCATTGCATTTTTTTATCCATTTTGGCACAATTTTAAATTAAGCATTATTTTGTGAAATCATTTTGGTATTTATCTCAAATACTAATTTATGCCTTTGGATTTTAGTAGGCTTCTTTATATTAATAGCCAACTTAAGCAGATTTGTGAGCTTTTTAAATGAATTTTGAATGCTTTAGGTGGTTGTGTTTTAATTCTGGAAGTAACTCGTTTGTATATGTTGCACAATCCTTGTGTGACAAAATTTACCAGGTGGTAATGGAATGCTTATGAATAAAAAGCAAACGAAGCATCAATTAATCTGGAAACTCGACAATTGTTTTCTTTCAGATCAGGTTGAAATTCCAAATGAAATTCAAGTTTCACTGGAAGATGATGGAAACCAAACTGCCTTTCTACACAATCTATGTACTTTCTTAAGAGTGATCATTTAATTTTTACCTTCCCATTGCATTTTATTTTCTACTGGCCATTCATCCATAATTTTTAGCTGGGTAGCTCTTAGCTGAACTTAGATTACTAAGCATGTTTCTATGCATATTTAGATTATGAGTTTTGTATTGCTTTGGAATGACCTTGCCTTCTTTATTTTTGGACCTGCATGCAATACATTTTTTAAATAAAGTAGTATATAGTATGCTAAATAGCAGTTCTTTTAACAGGCTATTTGCATGCACATTTTCTTTTTAAAAAGCATCATCACTTATTAACGCCAGAACAATTTATGAAATTTGTTTTACTTCAGATCATAATGAAGTTCCAAACATAATGCGAGAGTCACTGGAAGATGAGGGAAAGCAAAACGCCTTTGTTCCTAGTCCAGGTAATTTTCTAACAAATGTCTCATTTCTTTTTTATGCTCCCATTCCATTGTGTCGTAGAATATGCTACTGGCCACTTGTTTGCTTGGTATCTCTCTGCCAAATACATAAGCATGTTTCTATGCATATGTACACGATGTAATCATTGTATTATAATATTATTGTTTTTTTTTTAGGACTAACATGTAATACATTTTTGCTGCATTTGTTTTATAAACAGCCCAGTTGTTTAATAATTGTTATTTCAAAAGGTTCTTTTTATTGGCACAAACATCTTTTAAAGTCTCAGTCAGTTGGATATTCTTGTATTGAGATTGCTTTTTAATACTTACAGTAATGATTTGCAAATTGAGTGATGATGTCAGTTGAATTCTTAAAATAGGATGGGAAAGTGCAATGTTATCTTTAGGTTACTCTTTATTGCTATTATAACACCTTATGCAAATGAAATCACCTGTTAATACAGGAACCCCTATATTGTTTTTACTATTGCAAATTTTGAATACATTATGTTTGATAAACCTAAATATGTTAATGGCATGATTAGATGGTATACATATTTTCTTACTTGCAAAAACTGCATATGCAGAGACTACATATACCTTGTTTTCTTTAAATTTTATCTCCATAATGCAAAAGGCCATCAACAAGCAAATAAACACGATTTTCTGGTGTCATCTCTTTGGAAATGTTTTAAATTTCCGTAGGTATGACCACAGGCGCTCTAAGCACTCCCCATCAGTCAGTCCTAATCCAGGTGTTCGCATTAGGTTGTATAAAACCTACAAAAATGGGGAAAATGTACATAACACAACTGAATAAAAAAAAACAGTTGAAACATTAATAACAAGTTTTTGTTTTTCCTTTTACATGGTAATGGTCTTTCAGAAGAACGTTTTAATAAACTGAATGTAAATATTTGAGAACTGCAGTAACTGCAAATGCGATTTAATTACAACTGACCTTCAATAATTGTTTTGTGATCATTTAAAATACGGGTATCTGAAACAAACTGCAACATTTTTACAAAGACTAGTAACAACAAGATTTAATTTGTCATTACAACTTTGGTGCATGCACCAAGCCTCTACATCATCATTTAAAATTTTCGTTAAAAAAACACAACTGATTTTGTAACAATCAACAATTAAAAACATTTCAAAAGGTATATGAAGATATATTTCTGTATGTTTCTACTGGTAAAGAAAAAACAAACCTGGCAAACCATTTTGTGTCCATAGCAATGAAATATTGGGATAACTAATTTCACTGCATCCAAAAGATCAGTACGTTCTTTTTTCTGAAAATAAACAATGAAATTAAATCACAAAATTTTACAATATCACAATGAAATTAAATCACAAAATTTTACAATATCACAATGATAGCCAAGCTACTAGAATGCACCTGAAAAACAAAATCGATGGCTGAAAAATGGTTTAAAACAAATAATATCATAGATTAAATGAACATATAAATAACAGTGACACCCATAACAAAATGACTATACTTTCACAAAGTGGTAATCAGGTGTCAGCTATGCTTCACACCTCAATATACTGATACATTAACTGACATCAAATACCCTCCCTAACTAATTATAAATAAGAACAGTGTTCAATTAATACATTAAAAGGATTAAAGGAAGATATTTATTTTACAACAATCAGGAAATGAGAGAGAGAGAGAATAAAAACAGCAAAAATGCTGAATTACTGCATGAAATACAACATGGCCACATACACAACCAAGTCATGATAAATTCACCCACATAATAGACAGGGCCGACATGTACCTTCAGGTGGGTTTCCAGGAGACAAGCTATATCATACAATATGTGCATTTGGCTGTCATTGTTTTCTGCAACTAATATTTCATGCAGCTACACTGAATAACCAATTATGTAATAAAATTGAAATTCAAACATACATAATTTTCTTAAAAAGAAAAAGTCTGATGTATAAGTATATCAAAATTTAGTTGTAACAGGACTGTTTGTCAGTAACAAGAAGTTACTATTAATGATTGGTGTTCAAAACAATCATATCGATATTGTAATCAACCACCAATTATAAATAAATTTAAAAATGATTGAAATAATTTAGCCATAAAGATATTTCATGAAACTATATAAAAAAACAACTTTAATGCAGTTACATTCCTTGAGGAGAGACACTATATTAAGCCATTAACCAATTTTCAAAGATGGGAAGAAAAACAAATTTGCATGATCAATTTTTATCCAAATGATATTTTGGATACTAAATTATTAAGTCTTTTGATCAAAAAGTCAATTGCATACCTTTCAACATGTTTCAGGTTCAAAAACTAGTGTGGGTATTCATGACGACAGGCAGAACCAAATAGAGCAGTTTCGTAGAGTTTCTTGTTCTTTGCTTTGGATCTTAGGGCACTGCCAGCTTGAAACTCACTACATTCTTGAAAGAAATAAACTGAAACTTGTAAAACAAAAATAACTACACCATTTGTCCAGAAGGTGAGGCAAAATTTAATAGTAAATATGCAGTGACTTAAATAAATTAAGTCAGAATCATTCACCTTTATGCAAAGCAGCTTTATGAGAAATTATTAAACGCTAACGCAGGAGAATAGAAATTGTTATAAGACTTATTTTCACTCAATCATTAACTGTACATAAAGTATACTTCTGTCTACAAAACCACAAATCTATGACCTTTTAAACTATTAGGTGGAGATTCAGCATAAATGATACTTTTTATGGTAACCATCTGTAGTGGATGGAGATGTGGTAATAATTTATTGCATGTGTCCTCTGATGCCACTGGGCAGGTAATGGTTAACAAAAAGCATCTAAAAAGATGCTAGCTTCACAAAAGGTTACATTAGATTAATGAAACTATCTTGCATTGAGGAAAATAGTACAGAAAATATAGAATCAAATAATTAAAACTTTTTGTACATTGTGAACTCTGCCTTTTCCTGCTTAATCGTTTTCTTTTCATTGGTCAATGAATTTATCCACTTCATCCTGATCAAGAAAGAAATGACCATCATGTTTACGCTTTCCTGCCTCAGATCCTGACGAAAACTTTCTGACCAACTGGAAATCTGCATTAAATGAAATAATCTTTTGTGGATTCTGAAAATGTTATTAAAAAGGAGTTATAAGCAGTTTTGCGGTGCACCGGTCTGGTCAAAATTATGTTTAAAAAAAAATCATTGTATATTTTTTACGAATTATAATCTTCATACTCGTCAATATATGAACAAATAAAACAATATAATACGGTTAACTTTCAATGTCAGAGTTGATTTGCTATGACAATTTCATCAGACTAAACCATGAACCACATCAATTAACAAGTGCCAGATGAAAATATGCTTGCTTCATAGTTTGTACCAACAAAAAAATAAAATTATTGTACTGTATCCAAAGGGAATTGATTTCCCTGTCAGATGATATATAAAACATAATGAGAGACTGCAGTTTATAATACCATGAATAATGTAAGATATAGCAATAATACGAAAGAAACTTTTACTATGATGCTGTGATACAAATTGTGCAACATTAAATGTTATTCATTTGATAACACGCAAGAAATGTGGCATCCAGTATATTGGACAAACCGGTAAACAAATATCTAAACGTATGAACCAACATAGATCAGACATAACAAATTATATCGATCAATCATTTTCATCACATGTCGCCACACATTTTAACAAGAGTTCCCATACTGTAAAAGATTTCTCTTTTCAACCTATTACCATAGTTGATTCTGGAATGGAAGGTCTGCTAAAGGAAACCTATTGGATTCACCGTCTTAATACGATATATCCAAAAGGACTAAATTCTAGGGCACTATACGACATTCGTTAATCCTTTGAATGTACATTATACATGAAAATATTAGTAAAACTGTTTATCTGCACCAAGCACTCATTCATTAAAATTCTATAAACATCTTTAAACTGGAAAATAAACACAAAAAACAAGAATATATTAATAACAAATTTCATTCAAGTATCTAACATAAGGGCATAGAATTTTTAAATAATAAATAGTAATGATACTTGACTGTATATCAATATCTTGAAGATGTAAAACATACAGACAACAATTTCAATTCATACAAAACAATATTGATTGCTAAAAAATCTTACACATAAAAAATATTAGTGTCAAGTGGTTGTAAAATCAATAACAGCTTACTTTAAACACTTCGAACACATGCAGATGTTGCAGACTATGACAAATGTAAAGGCATTCTCGGCAGTACACGGCTGATGTACCACAGTCTATGCAGCGATAAACCTGATCAGGATTTTGCATACAACAAATGCACTGACTGTGAGGTGGCGTAAACAACACAGCTGTGCAAACTTCAACCAATTTATCAGCAAGAGCTGCCCAATTTTCGAGTCTTTTTTCTTCTTCTCTTTGTAGGAAACTTTTGTTTCATCTAAGGCATCTGCAAGATTTGTAAGCACTTTATTCGTTGTTGATTAGTATGAGAAAAATAACAGATAATACATCATAGCATATATTGCTGTCACATGTAAAATCATTGTAAATAAGAGATACATGTATGGGAAGGACTAAAATGCTAGAAGAAAAAAATTGCTTTTGTAGTGTTTTTCCCTTCAGCAAGTATTTGACAATTAAAGACATTTGTCAACTATGCATTTATTATTTATGTACTGAATGACTAATTGACTGAAATGTAAATTAAAGAAAGACATTAAATATCAAGAAACATTCTATCATATCTGATAGGAGGCATTTTTGTAAATAAGAACATTTTCTTTTTATGAGGACTCTGCAATAGTATCGTTATGTATCGACATATTTAATTTACCAGAGAAAAACACGGCCTCTTCTAATTGTTTATCTACTTGTTCTGACCCAGTTGTTGATATTCCCTTTGGAAGAGATCCACTTGCTGCATCTACGGCCACTGGGTCTTGCTCTCCACTAGAAGCTGGTGAGATTCTCTCATACTTTACCCTAATTGACTTGTTTTGAACAGATATATATATTTTCTCTTGGCTGGCTTTCGATCCCATGAAAACACCATTTTCCTTACTGTAATGAAAAACAATACATTTTTATCTACTGTTAAACGAATTAAATGACAAATAGTTGCACTAAAAATAAAAGTAATTACTACAGAGATAAAATCGACGAATAAGTACGCCAAAACAATTCTTTTTTAGAGTTGTATTCACGCCTGCTCCCATTAATTGACAAAAACACAACGCTCTAGCGTATTCTACTTAAACCAATTTGGAGTCACAACAAACCGGAATTTTTAGTTTTAACAATTACGCACATGCGCAACAGAGACAATATGCCAACAACATTGTTAAGGCTTGGTAGCGTTATAACGTATACTGCAACGTTGTTGAGGATTGAAGGCCATAAAAATATCAACAATTCCAGACTTATAGGCTGAAACAATGGACGTATCGGGTGGTCATACGTATACACATACAGGCAGCATACAGCACCCATGTATTAGCTACGTATACAGTCGTGGCTCCACCTCATGTACAGACATACGTACATGCATATAGACATCTAGATAGCTTTACTCGTTAGCTAAACTCATCAATCTAGTTAGACTGTTAGCCTCGTAAGCTACAATAAAACCAAACTGGTAATAATAATGAGTTCTGGAAAATACTAAGACATTAAACTCTTACTAACAACTTGAAATTCACAGTTCACAACGTTTTGAAATCTGCGTTGTACTAAATGAATCATTACACGATATGACAATACAAACTCAATAAACTTCGCATATCAAATAACATATAAATTTTACACTCACCCCTATGGCTTATAGAAATACCACGTGAAAATACGTGCACTCTTCTCCAGATCCAAAGTGACCACTGTCGGTTATACCTTAATCTTGCTTAAATTCATAGGACAGTGAGTAATATTCAGGTTAAAATACCAGTGCATATCGTGATAATAATGTCCGTAGCCGCAATTAGTTTACGGCGAGAAATATGTTGGTTCCGTCGCTTGTCTGGAAAAACACCTGTTCCTCTTATATAGCCTTGTACGTATGCACAACACAAACAGTCAAATATTTCTCAGGCATAACAAAATTTATTTTTAAATTCTGTGACAGCTCTGCACTCTATAAAATATAATAGTTATTTGTATATTTTCTATGAAGTTTCTCTTGCAGATCTGGTTGTTGATTCTAGCTATTGATAATGATCCAAAAAGAGATACTCCATATTTCTAAATTTAACCCTCACTTTTGATCATTACCAAATTTCATCATTTCTAAGGCCTCGATAATTACAAGAAACCTTTCTTGACAAACGTGCCAGCAGAAGAATTCTTCACTTACATATCAAGAGTCTCACTGACCTCTCAGAGGCAGACATGATAAAGTTTCCGGATTGCAGTATAAACCAGAATCATTCTTTAAATGACGCCAGACAGTGACAATTTATCAGAATAACACAGCGCTCAATAAAGTTCATTAAGTTCCGCATCTCACATTATCCGACACATAAACAACGTCCCCTTCAGAGTAAGGTCGTATAGAAATATATATATATTCATATTAAAGTATCAAAGAAACATTGATCATCCCGCTCAATGCAGTCAACAAGAAGTTCCGATGTGGTTCTGAAGATAATGGTATATTCTGTCGCCCAATTATGTTCTAGAAGTGAAGCTGCTTGTAATTTTGAGAAATGTTTTCAATAATATGACCGTTTAAACAATGAGCCATGTGTATCGATCTATATAAGAATGAAAATTAGAAGATATACCATTTTTGCTATTCGTTGCTTAAAAGCGTGGGCCGAAGAAAAACGTTCGCTAAAATAGCTCGAAATAAAGATATACCCCAAGATCTCCCCCAAAATATGACCTACCCACACAACCCCCAGTGATTTACCCTGAGATAACCTGAATTAACGGCATACCGTGTGATTTTCCCAAATTTAGTCTTTTACTCTAAGATAACCCTAAGTAGCAATTGCCAGGAAATGTCTTAGCCATTTACAGACGCGCCCTGATTTTGTCCTAAACAAAGATTGACTCTGGAATAAATGTCCAAGTTTTGTAAATTGATTTACAGACTATTCATACATTTAATATCCTTCCGCAACATTATCCTCAAATATACAATAATGATGAACTGCTGTGTTGCAATTATCGAAATGACGCATTAAACATACTCAAATGAACGAAGGGAAAACATACATGTACATCCAGTACTGCTGCATATAGTGCGTGCAAAGCACCATACATGATACGATGAGAAAACAGTAAGAAAATGAAACAATCAGAAACGTAGGCAGTTCAAAATGGTAGGATTATATGCGTGTTCTTGCAGCAGAACCAATGCAAAGCTTTGAGACGTGAGAAAAAAAAATGGTAAATAAAAGATAAAGGAATTTGGACAAAATTTGTATGAGAGGATAAAAAGCAATAAGTGCATTTGCAAACATAAAAGGGTGTTCATGCGACATAGTCACAAAGCTGACTCGGAATCAGCTGACAAATGCGTTACGGGTGGATGAATGGACCACCATTATCGACACGGTCTGATTTCATACGTTTTCACAACTTTTTCAGGGAAATAAATCTTTTGGACTGGAAATTATCTATGTACATCTTACGAACACATAACACTTGAATTTTGACGATTATTGCTTTCGTAATAAGCACGCTTGTGTGTGTATATGTTTATGATTTTGAGTGTTAATGTAGTTTTAACAGTTGTTCAGTCATATCGCTATGATGTATGCAGTGTGGCATTATATAGTGATGTTCCGCACTGGATGATCATGTTGCAAACATGTTCCAGGATCATGTTCCACCAAGTCACATTAACTTGACACCGGTTGATTAGTCCAAACACTATCCTCTTAATGACGAGCGTCAAGCGATATAGTTGCTATTACCATTATTATAAGTCTTTGTTATGACTTGGGTGGGATTCTAACCCGCGATCTTCCGCATGAAAAGTCGACGCTCTAACCACTTAAGACCACAAGCTCGGTCTAACAAACATTTAGCAATGTCACATGTTTGCAGTTGTTTTTATTTCTTTATTATTTATATAATTATTTTTTGTATTTGTTTAAGGGATACATTCCGGTATCAAACATTTAATATTTTATTTATATTTCGACAATATCATTTAAAGTTGTAGGGGTGCAATATCTAACTTGTGTGGATGATGGTCCTGTCAAACAAGTCATAAACGTATCAACCAGAATATGAGATAACGGTTTTAAGAGATTGAGGTTTAGCGTGTAGGCGCCTTTCCAACTCCGTTTTAGTCGACTGTCTTCGATTCAAGCCAAACGTGAATTTATAGATGATGAATCAAAAGATCTTTTGACTTTGTTGGGCATTGTATTCATAACTCTTATCATACAGGCAACTAATGACAGTCGCTGTTTGTTGTTCTTGTAAATTATATAATGGTTCTACATTTTTTAAATGGCTTTAAAGCTTAAAACGAATTTAGGTGACGCAGTGACAATATGTTCTCTCACCATCGCTAATAAAGCTTAGCAAATGCTCTACCTGCTTCCAATCGTCTGTATTCTGCTTCGATGTGTTTTGTGGTGTCTATTTTTAGATTATATTATATTAGATTATTTTTAAAAATATTAATTTTAATTCTTTTCCGTTTTTATGTTAATGATACCGATAGAAAGCTTTTTCCAATCTTTAGTGCGGGAGATCAAAGAAAAGAATGATTAGTTTGTCATTGCAATGAACGGACCGCTCCAGAAGCCTGGTGGTTAGAGCGTCCGACTCGGAAATGGGAGTTCACGGGTTCGATCTCCGGCCGAGTCATACCAAAGACTTAATAGAAAAAGGGAATAGTAGCTACCTCGCATGGCGCTCAACATTAAGCGGTTGGGGTTGGGACTGGTAAGCCTGCTGTCAAGATAATGTGACTAGGTGGGGCATGATGATAGATATATGCGACATGATGTCCCAGTGCTAAACATTACAATGAACTGTCATACTGAAGACATCGTAGGGATATGTCTGTAACATTGTTAAAGCTACGTTACCAGTCCAAATCAACTACACATGAGCAATTAGTGATTGACATTTATTCATAAATTTAGAGAATTTACCACCATGACCAATTTTAAGTAATTATTTTGATGTGATGAACAATAAATAACCAAATCTGATACACCTTACTAAATCCTATATCAATATACAGACAGATATTCCAGCTAAACCAGTCGTGTGCTTTTACTAATACTGTAAAGTTTCAATTAATGATCTCTTCCTTTCAGCATATTCTTCGAAACTTATGTTTCTTACCGAAAATACACGATAAATATATGTAAAATGTATTTTACCTGAAGTCATAGATCGTCAATTTATGCGAAACCACATTCTAAGTACTATCGATAGAAAACGGGCAATGACAGATTTCTCGAAGTAAAACTTTCATGATAAAATGGTTAAAATAAACTGCATGAATTAGTGTATATTGAATACAATCATACGATTCTTGCATTGAATACATACACTCCATATGGACGATGGATGAAGTTAATTGATCGTGACAAGCTTCTTAACAGACGTGCTCATCATACACATGTCAAAGGTTGTAAGAAATTGGGCCATATCCTAAATTCCAATGATGTTGAAAATATGATCGGAGGTTACAAATATGTTACATTCTAATTTAGATTTATGAACCGTTTAGTCTGAAAAAAAATAATGTTCATATTAATTAAAATAGTAAACTGAAGAATCTTCCAAAAAGATTTGGAGGATGTTCAAAAATGACTTGCGCAAATGAGTTGTAATTGTACTACTTTACACTAATGTAGTCTATGGCGTCACTCTAAATGAACGCAAGTATGTTCTACTTAAAAGTGGTACATTTCCCGGCAAGACAATGTGAACATCCTGTCACTCTCTCCAGGAACAAATAATTATAATAGAAAAAACAAAAACAAAATATAGTATCCTATGCTCAAAAGTGACCCACCTACTTTAATGATTTTAGCGATTTGAGAGAGACGTTGATGTCGTTCGTATGGGTTCAAAAGCTTTTAAGCTGATGTTTTCATAAATATATTTTTTATATGTAAAACTTAAGAATATAATAAAGTAATAAGGAGGGGTTGTTTTAACATGTTAGTATATGTTACCAATGTATTCAATAACCAACAGCGACGATTGCATAATACCATACAACGTACAAAGCAGGATACGTTTTAAAGTTACAAAGACAGAGACACTTAACACTATTGGTAAATATACAAATTAATATACCTGCATATACACGTAGACACACACAAACATCTAGTTCTCATTTTGTATACCGAGATGTAAGAATGTCATCTTTATGATCGTGCATTTATGCATTTAGCAGATATTCCTCAGATGATAACTCTTTACTCCATAGATCTGTAAATATGACCGCTAAACTAGTATTAAAATACAAATTTACTTAATAAATGTGTTTATCAGCCTGATAAAGGATCTTAGCTACTACGGAAAGATTAGTATTATTGAAATGTTGCATGGTATTTACGGTTTCTGCTATTATTGAAATGTTGCATGATATTTAAGGTCATTGATGTTATTGCAATATTGCATGGTATTTAATGCTTCTGCTATTATCGAAATGTTACATGTTATGCACTGCCTCTGATATTATCGAAATGTTACATGTTATGCACTGCCTCTGCTATTATTATTAATGCATGGTATTCAAGGTTTCTGCTATTGCTGAAATGTTACATTCTATTTACGATTTCTGTTATTATTGAAATGTTATTTAAGGTTACTGCTGTTGATGAAATATTGCATGATATCTAAGCTTTCCGCTATTATCAAAATATTGCATGGCATTTACGGTTTCTGCTATTATTAAAATGTTACATGGTATTTAAGGTTTCTGCTATTATTGAAATGTTGCATGCCATTTAATGTTTCTGCTATTATTGAAATGTTGCATGCTATTTAATGTTTCTGTTATTATTGAAATTATGCAAGGTATTTGAGGTTTGTGCTTTTATTGAAATACTGGATGGTATTTAAGGTTTTTGCTATTGATGACACATTGCATGACATTATTTTCAAAACACAAAGTATGTTTAATTATAAAAAAATATTATGTTGACTCACAACAAAGATCTGGAAACAAGTTTAAATTGTTTTTTGGTGTGTGACTACATTCCTGAATTATGCTTCAATATATTCAGTTATTTTATAATTTTGGCAAGTAGGTATCATTTTAAAGCCATCGTTTGTTCTGACAAAGTTCAACATTGGCCATTATGAAATAAATCCTTACCGAACAGCAGTTACCATCAATATCAAATCCATTTGAAAACAAAACTTTGCAGTACAAATTTGATACTTCATACCGAATCCAGTTTTTTCAAATAAAAACATACACTTGTTTTGGCAATGTATGCTATCTCCAATTTTAAAATAACAACGTATAGTACCGAGTTGGCAAGATATACTAAATCCAGCTGTTTTAAAGGTATTATTACTTCAAATCAAACTGTAGACCTGTGCGATACAATACAGAGATGGCAATATATTCAAGATCCAATTTATAGATAAAGGCACTTTGTCTAGAAATTATGTGAAGGGCAATATATGCATATCCGTCTATGTTGATGGCTTATTAACTTTTAATATTGAATTAAAACATGTATTTGAATACCGATATATGTAGCATGTACACCTTTTATTTAGGAATGGTTTTCATATTAACATACCTACAGATATACATGCATTTTTATATGTGGGAAATAATGTAACAAAATTTGCAAATAATACCTTTTCAGCCTCAAGCATTAACAAGATGATTAACTGAAAGCTGTAAATTCAAAATCAGAACTAGGACATTTTTTATTTATTGATTGATTAATTGATTGTATTAATTAAATAATTCATTCATTCATGCATTCATTCATTCATTCAGTCAGTCGTTCACTCAGTCACTCATTCATTTATTCAATCATTTATGCAAAAATTTATTCATTCATTCATTCATTCATTCATTCATTCATTCATTCATTCATTCATTCTGTCAGTCTGCCAGTTTTAAGTATCAGTAAATTCTCAGAAAAATCTCGAAATCCATACCAATTATCTCAAAGTGAATACTTCTAGTTTTACCATCAATATACGTGTTACCAAAGATAATGAACCGCTGTGGTGGCCTAGTGGCGGAGCTTGAAGTCGTCGTTTCGATTCCCGGCCGAGTCATACAAAAATGGTACTAACAGCTGCCTCGCTATTCACTAAGCATCAAGAGGTTTAGTGTTAGGACTGGTCGGCCCGGTGTCAGGATAATGCGACTGGGTGGGACATTATGATACATGCTAGACATCACTATAAACTGCTACAGTGCAGACATCGTAGCAATATAACTGAAAAGTTGTTTAAAGCAGTTTTATTAATTCAAAAACACTTACCACACCTTGCAAATGTTTCAAAGACATAAAAATGGTACTAACAGCTGCCTCGCTAGGCACTAAGCATTAAGAGATTAGTGTTAGGATTGGTCGGCCTAGTGTCAGGATATTATGACTGGGTGGACCATCATGCTTGATGTCTGCGGCATGGTGCCCCAGTGCTAGACATCACTATAAACTTTCTCACTGCATACATTCTAGCGATATGACTGAAAAAATTGTTAAAAACCCTAGTCAAACAAACAAACAAAAAAAAACCCGAAGATAATGGACATTACTGTAATTCACTGTGAAATGTACATATACAAGGGATATAACATCACGCTCGCTCTTCTTATTTAGCTGTGTTATATATCAGATGAAATACCGCTTGTGATAAAATAAAATCACGTTTATATTAGATATGTTTGGTGCAAGACAAGTTAAGAAACACACGAAAGTTTATAAAGTGGTACGGGACTTTCTGTTTATAATATAGGCTTACAGTGGCGTAACAATCTCACCACGGGCCCCACAGCAAACTGCTTATACCGGCCCACCACCCCACCACTTAGTGTCACTTTAATGTTATTGGTTTTGTATCATGGTTGGGCCGGGTCCTCAACACAGTCGGGCCTCACAACACAGATGTAAATACGCAACTGGAGGATGAGGTGAAAAAGTATGTCCACTAATGTAAGAGAATTACCGCTTTCATGATATGTTCAGTGATTTAAGTTTCGAAGCATATTTTGCATCATGCACACATATACGAGCGCATACACACGCGCTCACAGTTACACCCTCGTACGCAAGCTAATATACAAATGTAAATGATAACGTTAATTAATTAATTAATGAATGAACATGAAAATCTTCACAAAAATCCCAATGAAATTTGGTAATCTTTAATCGAAATACAGACATTTTCAATCACACGTGTACCATGCTTTATTCAGTTTTAACGGTATTAAATATAACAGCATACATACACATATACATACATGTAAACACATATGAAAATTTACATACATGCACACACATGAACACGCATACACACACAACTACGGACGCACATACACATACAATAATATGTACACACATGAACATGCAGCGATGCATGCACGCACACCTACCCACACATGCACAAACAATTAGACACGCACACAAATACACCTACATGCACACATACATACGGGCACAGACATTCACGCACGCACATATACATAATTCAATTCTAACTGTGCTGAAGATAAATCCCCATACCTGATTTGCGCAAGATACGGTCAAACCAATTTTTGCAATATAAGCGACTTTTAATGGGAACATATGTTGCTCCGTAATGTTATAGCTTAGTGCATTCAAAAGGCGTTAAAGAAATGGGTCAATACAAAAAGATAGTTAAAGAGATCGTCAGATTATTGTTATTGATTTAAACGAGAATTATCAGTCATACACATTTCTATTTCTGGGACCATATTTAACCGCGCGATATTAACAATGAAATAGACTAGGCCGTTAGTAAGTTAAAAGTGGACGATACGTATTCGTATGCACGACATTGCTCAACTCAATGAAAAATTTAAAAAAGTAAAGAAAAACAGATTGTAATTGTGTTCCATGAAATTTGAGGAGAAATATTGCGCAATTTTCTACTGACATATATCTGTTCTCCAATATATGTAAAAAATAATGTATATAGCTTTTCATTATATATATATATATATATATATATATATATATATATATATATATATATATATATATTTATATATAAAGTATAACAGTATTTTCCCTTATGACATTATTATCAAGAACGTTTTTTCTAAACAAAGTTCACCAATATATATATATATATATATATAGATATATATATATATATATATATATATATATATATATATATATATATATATATATATATATATATATATATTCATGTATCTATGTATGAGTCTATCTTTCTGTGTACTTTATGTGTGTCAATCTGTCTCTGTGCGTCTTTCCTTCTCTTTCTCTGTCTATCTATCTTTCTATCCAACTTTATATGTATATATATATATATATATATATATATATAGTGTGTGTGTGTGTGTGTGTGTGTGTGTGTGTGTGTGTGTTATCCGATTATGTGATTTTTTACAAATGAAATTAATTCTAGTTGATATTTGCTCCTGAGCTAAACCTATACATATAAAGACTTTCGCTTAACAAATGGAATCGATGTTAAAATCTTTTGGATCTTGAAAGAAACAGAGAGACAAAGAAAGAGAGCCATAAAACGAGAGAGAGAGAGAGAGAGAGAGAGAGAGAGAGAGAGAGAGAGAGAGAGAGAGAGAGATTTATTCTGGTGGTTTTTTTCTGCATCTCTTCTTAGTATTAAATACCTTAAACATCCAGTGTAATAAAACTAAAAACACGGAAAGTAAAATATATTGCTATGTATTAATCATACTATGATCCACATTTATTGTACAACAAAAAAAGTAATTATGTAATATACATTTATTCTAAATAATAAGACAATTAAATAGTGGTTGATAAACTTATAAAAATCGAAAATTTCTGTTAATGTTATTTTCGTCTAATGCATAGCACGTGGAGGCCAGATGACTAGAGGCTTAAAGAAGATATTTGATTGGATGTTGATAAAACTTTGGACAATGCACAGTACATTTCAGGCTCAATGCAAATGAAAATCTGCTCACTGTGTACCGCTCATCATACCAGCAATCTTAGTATTCGCTTAACGGTAGACGCTTACTCTAAGTGTATACGACATTTGCTTTTGCAGCCATCACTCGTAAACAGCACTAAGAGCTGCTTTACCTGTGAGACGGTATAAAGTTACTACTGATGCAAGGACTATGTGAGTACTTGTTATATTCAAGAGTATAAATCAACTCTGGCTGCAAGAACTCTGTGGGTACTTTTCATAGTCAAGATTATAAATGAACTCTGGCTGCAAGGACTCTGTGGGTACTTTTCATAGTCAAGGGTCTAATTCTACTCGTGATGCAAGAACTATGTGAGTATTCAAAATTATACAATTTGCATAATTTTTTAAAGTCTATTCTTGTATTTTGTTTTCACCTCTCATCAGCTTTTTCGTTCTTTTGCATGTTTCTTTTAAAGGATGAGAATGGAAAGAAAATTCTAGTTTAGCGTATATACTTGATAGTTGACATAGAAACATTTAACACCAAAATACTTTCCAAGGCAATGCAATATCAGAATTGGGTCAAATTAAAATATAAATTAGCTGAATCCTTCATGTTAAACAGCAAATGAAGAGACACATAGCCTGTAATGCCACTGTGCAATATAGAAACCCCTAATACTCGTGTCTGCTATATATACTTCCATAAATTGCAATGTGGCAATCCATATTAACGCACATCTAAGGTAATGCAATTTAATTCAACACAAATTCTAAGAGAGAGGCATTCAAAATGAAAGCACGTCAGGTGTATGGAAGTTGCAGGTACTGTCTCAGATAAATGATTAGGATTATAATGTTCTATTTTAACATGTATATTTTACTAGAAAAAAACAAATTAAAATAAGTGAAAGCATTGCATCAATGTCATTCTATTACAAATGTACATTCGTCATTTTTAAGACCACAATTATCAGCAACGAAAATATATTGTGTGACAAAATGAATTTGGAATTCTGTACCAAGTGTGCCTGATATAGCTATCTTAATTAACCCTACCATCCTTCAGCATGTCTGTCTGTCTGTCTGTCTGTCTGTCTGTATGTATGTATGTATGTATGTATGTATGTATGTATGTAAGTATGTATGTATGTATGTATGTATTTATGTATGTATGTATGTATGTATGAATGTATGTATGTATGTATGTATGTATGTATGTATGTATGTATGTATGTATGTATGTATGTATGCATGCATGCATGGATTGCATGCATGCATGCATACATGGATGGATGGATGGATGGACGGACGGACGGAAGGACGGATGGATGAACGGAAGGAAGCCGTCAAACAACTGTGTCGGAACTAGCAATCGGGGTTCCTGCAGAACATATCGTGAACGGTCCAAATAGCTATTCTTTTCATCATAGTCGAGCAATCCTTGGAGTGGAATTCTTCTCTCTGCATCAACTTTGTCGATAACGAGAAGGCATTCAACAGCGTTGACCGTGAGGCACACTCGAAACTTCTTTACCACTACGGCATCCAAACCAAGCTGGTGAATCTGATCAGAACGCTTATAATGGAATGACTTGCAGAGTCATTAATGCAGGCGAGCACACGGACATCTTCCTAGTGCGGACTAACATAAGGTAAGGCTTCTTGGTGTCGCCGTTTTCTTCCTTTTCGCCATCGACTGGATTATGAAGACGTCCACCAATGGGCAAAGGAATGGAATCCAGTGAACATTGTGGCGTTAACTTGAGGACCTGGCCTTTGCAGATAACCTAGCGCTCTTGTCTCACAATCAGCGGAACATGCATGACAAGATAGACATTCTGAGAACCACATTAGCACAAGTCGGTATCAGTATCCACAAAGACAAGACCAGGATCATCCAGGTCAATAATGTCAGTAACAACCAAGTCACGCTGCATGGAAGAGGTGGAGTCCTTCACGTACCTGGACAAAATTATAAACAAGCAGGGTGGCACAGAAGCATACGCCAAGGCAACGATTGGAAAGGCGAGAGCAACTTTCATACATCTCAAGAACATCTGAAGCTCCGAAGACATTCCTTGACTACCAAGACCGTAAAGAGAGTTCAGACCTTTATCAACAGCTGCCTAAGTTGATTTCTCCAGATCTGCTGGCCAGACAACATCAGTAACGCCAACTTGTGGCAGAGAATTTCCGAGTGTCCGGTAGCAGCCGAGATCAAAAAGTGAAGGTGGGGATGGATAGGACACACACTACTTAAGCCGTCAATCAACATTAACAGACATGCATTGTGGTGGAGCCCCAAAGAAGAGAGGAGAAGGGGTCGACCAACAAACACGATGCGACTTGACCTAGTGGCAGACACTGTATTTAGGTGTACCAGACCTGGCGTCACCTCGATGGAATGACACTGGACAGAGGACTCTAGCGATCTGTTATGGGCCGGTTGTTTGTTTGTTTGTTTGTTTTGTAAACAAAGCAACCTCGCAATAAACGGCTTGATCAATACAACCAATCTACCCAATATGTTGATCAATATTTATTTTTTCTGAAATTGCATTTAACCTCTAGCCAGTCCTTTGCAGGGTACGTCGCGAACAAATAATTCATTACATCTGATGTGCTTATACCATGTGCATGACGCGTGTTGCCGCAAAGGTTTCGACATTTTTTCAATTTTGTCTCTTAAATACTTTTAAATTAAGTTCGTCAGTTTCATCATTTTCCTTAGAAAATACGTGTAATTTAAAAAACGGACGGAATATTTTGTAACAACGGGAAACAATTTTCCAAGAAAAACAGTATTAGTTTGACAGAAAGGAGGCATTGTTTACAATGGTTATGATAAGTTATCAGTTGAGGGCATTTTGTTTGTTTGTTTAGAATTGTTAACGTAGCTTTAACAATTTTTCAGTCATATCGCTACGACGTCTTCAGTGAGGCAGTTGATAGTGATGTCTAGCACTGAGACATCATGCCGCAGACATGTAGCATGATGTCTCACCCAGTCACATTATCCTGACACCAGGCAGACCAGTCTTAACACTAACCTCTTAATGCTGATCATCAAGCGAGGCAGCTATTAGTACCATTTTTGTAAGTCTTTGGTATGACTCAGCCGGGGATCGAACCGACGACCTACCTTCCGGGGCGGACGCTCTAACCACTAGGCCACCGGAGCGGTTCCTCAGTTGAGGGCAAAATTGGAGTAGAAAATTAGAAGTCTAGATTATAATCCAACCTCATTTCAAAGGATCAATTTGCTGTTAAAAAGCAATGCAACCAACATCAAGTGGTTGTAATTGATGAGTCAACGGAACCTAGATAAATACGTCTATACATATACCCTTTAGCAGAGCTCGTTCTCGAAATTAAATCCCTTTTTTATCCTTGAAATTATATCACCTTTTCATCTATATCTTTCTGGTTCAGAGAGACAAATTTAATGTAATTTTTGCAACGAATTAAAAAGTAATTTAAGCACTGAATGTACACATACTACACTTTAGCATACACACACGTATATATATATAGATAGATAGATAGATAGATAGATAGATAGATAGATAGATAGATAGATAGATAGATAGATAGATACATACATACATACATACATACATACATACATACATACATACATACATACATACATACATACATACAGATAGGTAGATAGATAGATAGGTAGGTAGATAGGTAGATAGATAGATAGATAGATAAATAGATAGATAGATAGATAGATAGATAGATAGATAGATAGATAGATAGATAGATAGATAGATAGATAGATAAATAGATCGATATATAGATAGATAGATAGATAGATAGATAGATAGACAGACAGACAGACAGACAGACAGACAGACAGACAGACAGATAGATAGATAGATAGATAGATAGATATCATCATTTCTCCGAAAACAAATAAAAAACACCAAAACAAATCTTGCGTAATTGCAATGCTTACTACAATGTAAACACTTTGAATATGATCTAAGCAAAACGAAGTACTTTATTTTTTTTTTACTTGCTGAAGCTCCAAGATGCCTCTTACCATATCACGGACACCTTTTCGCTACGCTCTTTTTTAACTTGATACATTTGTTTTAATATATATATACATCAACCGACTGTTTCAATCCTTACGATCCTGAGTAACGTTCGTTATTGTGTAGGAATTTATTTAATTGTCTTATTAATGACGTTGTTTTTTCTTTCTTTGATTGCATTTTCACTAAAACAATGAAATCTTATTGCAGGAGCCTTGTAAAGTTTGGTCCTCTCTTGAAAAGATGTTATAGCTGCGGCCTAATTAGTCTGAAAAAAACTTGTTTGCCCCATTGCTTACCCGAAGTCACAGTTTCTCTAATTTGATCATAATAGTTTCATCACTCGTTTACCTCACCTTTTAATTTATTTCCACATCCATTTGAACTGAGAGTCAAGTCGTTCGATCAATAATGTTTATCTTATCGTATATAAATATAAACTTAAAACATTATCAGTTTGTATCAGTATTATAATTATTATAACTATTGCTATTATCATTATTATTATTATTATTATTATTATTATTATTATTATTATTATTAAGATTAAGATTATCATTATCATTATTATTATTATTTTTATTATTATTATTATTATTATTATTATTGTTATTATTATTATTATTATTATTATTTGTATTATTATCATTACAATTATCATATCATTATCATTATCACTTTTATTCTTACCAAATTGAATTATAATTAATGCATAATTTATATTATAAGATAGTACTGTTCAGATGTTTTCCACAGCAAAGTGGTGCTTTAACATTATATGTTCAGATCCAAACCATTGTCCTTGCAATATACCTCAAGCCACGCCCACAAGGCCAATCGAAACGAGATGACCACAGTAGATAAAAAACGAAAATATTTGTTTCTCAATGTTCTTCAAGAACAATACTGCTAAGAATATAATGAATCATGGATATTTTTTTTTGTAAGTAGTCTTTCTACGAAGACAAGGTGATTGCTTCGCAAAACAATAAAAAGTCGACCCTACAAGGTACTACTTTCTAATTATTTGTTGTTTTTTTTTTGAGATAACAACGCCACATTTATGTTTTAAACATATGTTTTAGCTTATCAGATGTACAAAATATCGAACGTTCTTAGTAGAAATGACAACGGTCCTATCTAAATCAGTGTTTTTGTTGCTACACTGAGATTATATCGTGCAAGTTTCAAATTCTCTGCAACATCTCGTGTGACGGTATCCGTCGTATTTTTTTTCAAAAAATAAATTCGAATGCACAATGACGTTGCAAACGTTTAAACGAATATTCAATTGACTTATATCTATATTTATTTTGTCATAAAAGCGGAGTTAAAAAAGTTTGAAAACATATTGCCTGATGGGAAACGTCGAACTATTACAAGGTACCTTTGTTTAAGGAACAATATATTTCTATCACATATCAAAATAGCCTCAATTTGAATAGCGTTGGTCATGTAATCCACGGATACAGGTTTGATACCAGCCTGGGAGAATATGTCTTTGGGAAAAGCAAATAGATGTCTTTCGTCGTTGTGACAATGGTGTTGAAGGAAAACATAATTAGATCAAATCTAACATTCTTCTACTCAGGCCTGATAATAATGCATCCATTTCCCTTTAAATATGTTTTATAAGCATGCTAATTAAACTTGGCTCGTGACCTTAGTTGACAGCTTTGAAATATTAACAGAGTTATCCAGTTTAATTCCCAAGGACCACTCGTCCGCAACGACATTACGAGTTATGTTGAATCCCACCCATACACGTATGAAGATACCGAATATTTTCTGACTGATCAGATACGATTTAAAAACATGACAATTGTATTAATTAGTCTTTTATTAAGCATGTCAGTACTAAACGATTTGTATATACTGCCATAAAGTGGACCAGAATGTGTCTCATAAGATCGAATTAGTACCGTATTGTAACATGATGAGGCCGGGTTACGATTGGATTTAGTAACGACGCTGAAAGCAATTTCGTGTTTATTAATAACATAATTGATCCTTGAATGATTCTGGCACCATGATCGTGCAATAACTTTCAAAAGTGGATTTAGCATAATGACGCGCAATGAGGTAAACAACTGAGAAATTGGAATTATGTGGTTCCAAACTGGAACTAATCAGTAAGGATGAAGTATGAAAGGTATTTAATTGATGTCATTTGTATTACTTGCTGTTTCTTTGTTTGTTTTTTAACGGCGCACCAACACTTTTAATATATTTAGCGCCATACAATAGGTTGTATGTATACATCTTTTAAAATACTAAAAGGTTTAATATCGACTAGCGATATAAAAAAAAATAGTTCAAAGTAAAATGGTAATATGTTAGTAACAGTAAAATATGAAGCTTCCCAATCAACGGGACATGTCAGTGGTGTATGTTAACGGGACATGTCAATGGTGTATGTTAACGGGACATGTCAATGCTGTATGTTAACAAGTACAAATGAAATGATGCTGAACAAAAATGGCAGTATTTACATTAGGTGAAAATGCTCAAGGTGATGGCATACAATTCATAGTTTAAAAAAATGATTTCCTTCCTTCCGGAAATCTAAAATACAAGTGATATATATAGTACCGAAAAGTTCCTTTATGTCATGCAGATTATAATACTTATCACGCGCAGGTTGCAGGTCGAAACCCTCTGTCATGAAGTGCTTAACTGTGAATGTTTTTTTGCAACTAACGTACTCTGGTGGATCTTCACCTTTTAGTATGTGGGAGTGGGTTATGTACGTATGACCAATTCGGATTCGTGCAATGAATACCTCCTCCCTACGGATGGTTTTGTAGGTAGGAGTTTATTCTCCTAGGGTTGGTTTGATGGGGTGAAGTTTGCTTTTAACTGCTTTATTCCACGATGCCTGCCACGTATGTCGTAGGTACGCTTTGATACGAGGTTTAAAATCAGAAAACGGTAGTATTACTTCCTGAAATATGAAATACACTGTATAGTCATTCGGACAAATTCTAAATAAAAGACTTTGCAATAATAATTATAAAAAAAAACATAAACGATAAGCCCTAAAAAACTGATTTCTTGGTCAGAGTTTTAGATGAATGAATGGATGGATTCAGATGTGCACGTGGATTCATATTCGTGTTTATGCAATTAGTGACACGTTAAATTAGAATTGTGTTGATAAACTTCCTCACACATGAAATAGCTTCGTGTGTGTACACTTTATGACACGTTGTATTAGATATTTGCATATGCAATTCATGACAAGTTAAATTGTTAAATTAGTTTCGTGTTTGTGCAATTCGTGACATGTTAAATTAGTTTCGTGTTTGTGCAATTTGTGACATTAAACTAATTTCGTGTGTGCTCATTTAATAACATGTTAAGTTAGATTTGCGGTTATGCAATTCGAGATTCGTTAAATTAGATTCTTGTTTATGCAAATGTCTCGATTTCTCAGTTGCAATCAATATCAGATTGAATGAATTGTTCCCGCTCTTCCCAATGTAAATTGTTTATTCTCAATAAGGAAGAAAAACCATTGCCGAGTATGGTTTCTATAAGACGTGTTGCAATGTATTGCTTTTATAAGACGCACTGCAGTGTGCGGTTTATAAAAGAAGTATTGTCGTGTTTGATCTTTTTAAAACGTATTACCGTGTATGATTTTTATAAGACGTGTTACAGTGTATGGTGTTATAAGGCGCTTTACAGGGTGTGGCTTAGTATAGACGAATTGACGTGTTTGGTTTTTTTATGACACGCGTTGCCGTGTATGTTTTATTTTAGATATATTCACGTGTATGGTCTTTATAAGACCTAATACAGTGTATAACGTTTATGAGACGCAAACTATTGCATGGTTTTATAAGACGTATCTTAGTGTATGATTTTCAAAAGATTTATTATATAGAATAGTTTTTATAGCACATATTGTCTTTTATTGTTTGTATGAGACGTATATTCGCATATTTAATATCTCCACATTAACATTTGGATATAAGATTACAATGTACTGGATTCCATGACATGTTTCATTGTAAGACACTTGGTTAAAGAGATAGAAAATGTTTTTTATTTTATACATTAAAGACTGTTGGATCTCGAATACTTCAAGCAATTATATATGGAACTTAAATAAACTCATTTGTTTCCGCTTGGCTTAAATGTAGTCATCCTAACTGAATAAATTTGAAGAAAGGAAATTTGTTTAAAAATGTTTATGGCTTGTACTTAATTAATTTTCTTTTTTTTTAAAATCAACTTTATTATACTGTTATATTCCATACTGAGGGACATTGAGGTACAATGTATGTATGTATGTATGTATGTATGTATGTATGTATGTATGTATGTATGTATGTATGTATGTATGTATGTATGTATGTATGTATGTATGGATGTATGTATGTATGGATGGATGGATGGATGGATGGATGGATGGATGGATGTATGCATGCATGCATGCATGCATGCATGTATGTATGTATGTATGTATGTATGTATATGTATGCATGCATGCAGGTACGTACGTACGTACGTATGTATGTATGCAGCTTGGCTTATCAAGCATTGATTTTTCTGCTAATATTTTATCACAATCTTAACCAATTACTCGTATTAGTGAGGGAAATATAGATGTCTTTCAAGTTGCTTAATAAGTGAAAATTACTCCTTTATTGTTTTTCCCTAAGTATTGTAAACATATAGTCATCTTTGCAAATCAATATAATATAACCATCTCTTTCATTACACATTGTAATAGAAACTTTACATCTCGTCATACAATTGCGGTTTTTCCTATTTAAATTACAAAAGGATGGGCGACATATTTTGTGCTAGCTTATATCATTTCAGCCGTTTTATCATCAACGCGCTCGCTGATAGGTTCTGCGTTTTTTTTAATACTTTTTTTTCGTTTAACCTAGAAAGATATTTAGGCAGACTTTATTGGCAGGCGTGCAGGTGAAAACTACACATATTTTATCTTAGTAATGATAACTGCATTCTCAAAATATTCCTGGGATGGGAAAGTAAAAGCAAAACATAAAATACAGTGGATATGACACGCATGTCAAGTAAACCGTCAAGGAGAAATCTTGAAAAGATTAAGTGAAATAGTTATCATCTATGGTCCTAAACTCTGTAACAAAATGAAGCAAAACCGTCATATTTTGTAAAGTTTACCGAATACATTAATTCTATTCAATGCAATGAAAATTTAATGACAACATTCAGTACGTTCATTAAAACCAAGTAATTCTAAACGTTCTAAAACAATTATACAAGAATTGAGTGTTTCAAAAGAATTGCATTCCTGCGTGTGTTGCTGTACCAATAGCCCTGAGTATGCTGAAGTGCCAAGTCTTGATGTAACAACAATGACATTGTCCAGAATGTCTTCAAATCAATTCAAAAAATATTATCTGCCCCAAACAGTCCTAAATCTCTTTGTAATTCAAATAAATAATTTAAGTGAATGATTCCTCTCAAGTTAAATCTAAACACATAATAATTTTTCTGATCATTGTCTAAAGTTTACAGAATATCTACACTTTGAGATGCCCGCATAAGTCGTGCATAAGGTGCTGGAAAACTCCAGTAATAAACGTTGATGGTTGGTCGCACGTGACAAAAAAGAAGGCCCAAATATTAAAAATATAAACGTTTTCACGATTGCTATAATTTTGATAATCCTCAAAAGGATTGACTTCAGAATTCTTGAAGATTCACACATTATGATCAGCAAATATTAACTGCCCGACTTGATCTTAGATAGGTGCTCATCATGGTATACCATTAGAGTGCCAAATGTTACTTCAAATGCAAGAATATGATCAAAATGGGACTTAATGTTTCGTCTGATTAGTGTTTTCTACAATTTGACAAGTATCATAAGATCAACAGATGTTACAAAATGACCATTAATTTTCGGCCAATAAAAATTATTCAAGATCTTGAGATAATTCGTATATGCACCTAATATGACCGGTCAATTTGGAACCACAGCTTCATAAATCACTGACCAACCGTCACACCAGCAGATACATTAGGTGCTCACCATTTCTTTTATAAAGACGCCTTCATTTTGATTTTGGATTTCCATGATTTCTTTTTTTAAGCTGAATCCATCTAACTTTTCAGAACTAGATAGACTTACTAATCAAACCCGACGCACCTTTACCAAACATTAGTTTCTTCAAAATGCAATATCAAGATATATTTGTATTCATTGCTTTAAGTAGATATAGTATTTCTTAAGAAACAGAACTCGAAACTAAGTTATCCACTCTGCGATTTTGAATACATTTTGTTTTCACTAATCAAATCAGTACATTTAAAACACTAGGGACTACGAAACAAACTAATTTTTGAAACATAAATCGAATTTCTATTAAATATTTAACCGACATTCTTTCCCAGACGGACTCAAATTTTTCTATTACGACTCCATTTTCTTAAACTAAGTAACAGAAAGACATACAGCCATCAAATTGTGAAAAACATAATAAATTATTTAATTATCCAAGTTATAAGTTAAAACAATTTAAGAGGAACTTACATTATTGTGAAGGAAATCAAAGAGAACAGAATGTTCCGAATGACTCATAGGTCTCGATATATAAAATACTCGATGATTCTTGATCGGAAGAAATCATACTCGATGATTCTTGATCGGAAGAAATCATATTTGTTTGTTGATTGTTTCGGCTTTATTGAAAATCGTACTGGCGCGAAACATAAATTTCTGGTACTTTTTCTAGATCTATTATTGATTTTGAAAGCATTTATTTGTTGTGCTTTATTCGTACTCTGAAATATAAAAAGAAACAAATACAAATATATACATATATATAAAGATATATATATATATATATATATATATATATATATATATATATATATATATATATATATATATATATATATATATATAGAGAGAGAGAGAGAGAGAGAGAGAGAGAGAGAGAGAGAGAGAGAGAGAGAGAGACTATCAGGGGTTAATTTTCTATATTTAACATTAATCATTTAATTCCCAGAAACTTCCATCTTCAGACTTCGGAAACAAATGTTGATATTAATCGAGGGTTCAATTGGATTACAACTTGAAATCTTTTATTAATGAACTGCATCAATTATAAAACTAAATACTGTAAAAAAAAATGTAATGATTTGTATCATCAAAGAAGTAATGATTTGTATTGATTGAACAAGTAACGATTTATATCGATTAAACTAGTTCTGAAAGTGCCTTTAGAAACTAATCAATAACCCAACATATTATGGATTAAACCAGTGAAGGAAAAAGAGTAGGCAACATGGAGAGAGAAAGCTTTCTAGAATTTATTTTTAAAAAGGATTGGTGATACCGTTGAAAATGCAGGTATAGAGCTGTTATACAAATTTTGACCAACCCGAGATTACAGGTTTTTTTAACTCAGTTTGAAGGTATATTGGTTTTGATTTTCTTTCATTTTTTGTTTAATTTCAATACAGACATTTTGCTAAGAAGTGTATACCCATTAATACTTGTTGCCATACATTTTGTTTGAATATAGAAAACAAATCAACACTACATTTTCAGAATGCTTTATATCAGTCATTATCAAAGACAAATATTCGATAATATTGTAACCGTTAATCTCTTTCTTACTCCATAATCTAGTTGTTATTGCGTACATTGTGTTTTTTTATTTTTTTAAAATGCGAACTAAATACAACGTAAACCTTGTTGTAGAAAAAAAAATGAACATCGAAGAAGAAAGATTTAATTGGTTCAGATTTGTTGTCTTTATTCAGTTAACAATATACACGTTTCAAAACAATTTTGTAATACTGTTTAAAAATACAAGTCATAATATATATATATATATATATATATATATATATATATATATATATATATATATATATATATATATATATATATATATATATATATATATATATATATATGAGTTATCCCCGCATTCCAAGTTTTTGTTTCATGGAATGAACAATAATTGGAGCATATATTTGTGCAACTTTGGGAGTGCAGACAGGAAGTAGCTGTTAACTCGGTGGGTTCAGTTTATAGGTATTTCGACGCCACCTGTTAAAAAGTCACGGAAACATGAGATAAATTAAGATAACAGTGCTGAGATAATCGTTATAAACATCTTGAGAAATAGGTTTGATATAACACATGGTGCAGCATCCCTTACTTTTAATTTTGGCTCCTGATCACAGAAAGACTGTGCTTAGTATTCAGAATCAAAAGAAAAGCGTTTTTAGATACCGGATAAACATGGTTTTCAATGTATGTCAAACTCCTTAGTCATTTAACTACAACATGTTTAGTGGTCATTATTTTCATCACTGTGTGAAATGTCGAAAATAGGGTAAACAAATAGCCTTATTATGCAAACCAATCAATTTAAACGTTTACGAATTTTGTTTTTTGACTCAATGTTTGCATAATTTTACCTTGTGTATTGTGTCTAGCAGTAATGAGTTCGACAAAGTATCTGAGCATGAAAGCGTTTAAATCACGATTTAAAATCTTCACTGAACTTCGTTATTGAAACTCGATACTAAATTTCAATATTGAAATTCACCAAGGAAATTCACTACTGAAATTCTCTTTTGAAATTCACTGCAGTATTTCACTACTTAAATTAACTGTTAAAATTTACTAATGGAATTTACTATTGACATTTATTAATCAAATTTACTATTGAAATTTATTAATCAAATTTACTATTGAAATTTATTAATCAAATTTACTATTGAAATTTATTAATCAAATTTACTATTGAAATTTACTATTAAAATTCACCAAGGAAACTCACTACTGAAATTCTCTTTTGAAATTCACTACTGAAATTCTCTTTTGAAATTCACTACTGAAATTCTCTTTTGAAATTCACTGCAGTATTTCACTACTTAAATTAACTGTTAAAATTTACTAATGGAATTTTCTATTGACATTTATTGATCAAATTTACTATTGAAATTTATTAATCAAATTTACTATTGAAATTTATTAATCAAATTTACTATTGAAATTTTTTAATCAAATTTACTATTGAAATTTACTATTGAAATTTAATAATGAGCTTCAGATAATTGTAATCTAATCATATCGTGTTCTTTTTATAAATGTTTCAAATTTTAAAATTATCTTCCATATATAACTATTGTCCGACAAAATCTTTAAATACAGTTTCACCATATATATACTAACACAAGACCAGTTATCGGTGTGGAATTTTAAGCATGTTAAACGCCTCTGATATGGAAGAAAGAGAGACCTTTGGGATAACCGCACGTTGTATGCAGACCCAATGAATCAAACAGAGCTAACATGCAATGGTGGGAGATTTATCATTTTGTTCACCTGAAAAATATCTTCAATTTCCTGGCAGTAAGTAATTGCAATTTTATCATATTAGCTATTAATAGTATTACTATGACTGTTATGATTATGATTATGATTATTATTATTATTATTTTATTGGAGAACATTGTGGTTCAGTCATGTTCATAATTATTTATGTTTCATTCATGTTTATTATTATTTATGTTCTAGCATATCGCAGCTCTTATGCATAATATTGCCTTTAAGAAGAAATAGTCACATTATCGTAGCGTGTATTACGCACGAAGAAAACATGGTATTTTCATTAAATTCCATAATGTTGCATTATATATAAATATGACACGGCATTTGCATCAAACACCACTGTGCTCGTTTCGCACGAATATGACACAGCAACATTTTTCTCAAAAAGATTGTTGCCTGTATTTCGCATAAAGATAACATTGCATTTTCATTGAATCCATCAGTGTGTACTAGACAAGAAGGGATACTGATCAAACCCCGTTGTGTGCATTAAGCGTAAATATAACACTGCATTAACAAACAAAAAACTGCATTGTGTATTTTGCATGAACATGCAACAGTATTTTCATCAAAATCGGAAACATGCAATATGTGTGAAGTGCGGCATTTTAATAAAACCTCGGGCTATGTACAATATGTAAAAATGGCACGTCATTTTTATTAAAAACAAGCCCGTAGTTTATAATACCCACGATGATAACAATGAATTGTCATCAAAAACATATGTCGTGTTATTACGCAAAGTAACAACATAGCTTTATATCAAAATCTGAAGTATGTAATATACATCTCGATGTGACATTTTCATAATTTGGCTGTTATTGGCACAACACCACTTTTCAGCACGTGATAGACGATACATGGCGACGAGAGAAACAGGTTGAGGAAAACCCGAGAATATCCCAAGCAAGAAAACCCCACCAACCCACGGTGAAACTACTTGCAATTTTTTTCACGTACCCACTTTGCCGGGCCTGAGACTCGTACCTACACAACCGAGATGAGATAGCAGTGATCCATTACTTTTTCCTGAAAACACTAATATCTACAGTGAACTCATGACACCGTAATCAAGACATAATGACCTTAACATGTGCTCTTCTTCAAGATATTACAATGAACTTAAGGTGCCTTCTTCATGAATACATTAACATGACCCCCAAATCTCTTCTTGATCAAAACATTAATATTAATATTAACATTTACAGCACGACGTCCCTTTGCATATGAAGTCGCCATATTTATGAGCTCTTCAAAAGTCCCTGCGTGTACAATTGCTTACTCCATTCCGGTTATGCCGCTTCGTTTGCAATGGAAGTGTTGGTATAAGTTGTTGGGTTTAGATAAATTTGATTTCATATTAACAGGACCCGTTCGGGATATTGTGAAATACAACAACGTGTTGACGCATGGAATCCGTCCGATATTAAGCTTGCCGTAGTGAAGAGCGGCATGGTCTCAGAGATGATGCAACAACTTTGACAGAATCACAACAACTTTCTCCTGCATACACCATAACTTCCGTTTCAGTTTCTTTGCTTGCTATGTAGATTAGTGTCGCTTTTATAGGCCAGATATATGTGTAGTATCCCTAATAAGGAATATACAGCAAACACGAGGAGTTATTGACACAAATAAACGTTAGAAGCATGAACCTTCACTTGAATGTAATTGACAGTGGAACACACACATGACTGTTGTATTAACTTCCACAATGTGTCATAAAATATTCCTTTCTTAAAAGAAAACTTTTTTGTAATGTGTCTAAATTAAGGAATGTTATGGTGGTGTACTCTAAATATATATTGGATTCTTTGGGAACGATGTTTATATAACAAATTAGGACACGTTTTAAGGATTTTGTATTGTTCCCCTTTTTGTATATGCATTTTACAGGCTTTGAAAAAAATGTATATCATTTGTGTTTAGTCTTTAAATACTTCACCCTTGCGATATTTTGGAATGGTTTATCTTCATATAACATTTGTGCTATTTAAAAAAAATATTGTTATAGCATTACTTTTCGTACGCCCATTGTAGCCATTATTGGTCTCACGTGCCAGTTAACTTTAATACAAAGGTATTGTTTTGTCAGCAGTTCATACATATATGTGTATGGGAAACAGAGAATCAATATACCAAAGATCGATTATAAATATATCATGGCCGAGTGACTATACAAATGTTGGAACTAGCTGGTCTGCGGCCGAGTGATTATCGATCCAAATGTTGGAATTAATTAGACTGTGGCCTAATAACCTTGAAACCAAATTTTGGAAATTAATAGACCTGCTTTGCGGAGCTGAATAAAAGTTTAATTTGTATTTCTATTATATTAGCATATTGATTTCCAATTTTTATAGTAATATGAGCTAAGTTTTATCAGGTTAAATATGAATATTATCGAAAAATTAAAACATAACCTCAACTGATAGAAGTCAGTATAGCAAAGCAGCATGCTAAGATTTTGTTTTGAATATCGATTAGTAAATACCTTGATGGTTCGATAGCTTGTTTTGGGTCCTGCATTTATATTTTTTTATTCTTTCCGCAACAGGCGTCAAAAGCTTTTGGAAAATATAATGCGATTATGATGTCATAAAATGTTTTATAAGTGGTGTATGTGTTCATTGTAAATTGTTAGGCTCAATTGGACCAAGTTCAGCAGTCAAATGAAAATTAAATCTGAACATTTATATCAGAACCATCATATGTTCGTGTCAGTTTAATAGGGTTTTAAATTATACTTATCGATTTCAATGTTTAATTTCATCTCTAGTATCCTTGTAAACCTTTGTTGAGCCCAAACAGTTGGACCTATACCGATTAACCGTTTCGCACGCTATCTATTAACTGAATTAGAAAATTGAATAAAAATAAATTTCATATCAGCAGAAAACTGATAACAGGAAGAAATGATTTTGAAGAATGTTAGTTGTTAATATAGTTATCAAGAGTGTGATACTTGCGTGCCAGATGACTTATTTTCTTTGTGTACTGAGAGAGAGAGAGAGAGAGAGAGAGAGAGAGAGAGAGAGAGATTGGGGGGGGGTCCATTTAGCAGACTACTGGTCAGAAAAGCATCATCATCATCATCATTTATATTATTATTAATATTATTATTTTCATGTTTGAGAGAGATTATAAAATGTGCACATGACCATGGTTTGGTCGCAATGATTTGAATACCAAAGTTGTTAAACTTTTCATTGATTTCATTTCACCGATCATACGAAATCTCAAGTTTAGATTTGGATTTGCGTATGTCGTAAATTTTAGTTTGTCTAACGGCAATACTTTTTGTCACGGCGTGTCATCAAAATCTTACGCAAAAAACTGTGTTGTACCAATGTACCTAACTTGGGAAAACAGAGTTGATCGAAGACGCAATCCTCGTTGATGCTGGGTGTTATAGGGTAGGTGGGTTGGGGGCTAGAGGGTGTCAGATTACAGACCGACTGAAATAACAACTCTTTGTTTCGTTGCAAATACTAGTAGTATGTTTTTAACCGACGTAGCAATAGTTCATTTAGTGCCTTCAAAATATCCATATCCTTATGCCTCGTTTTTCCAATCCGACATGAAATTATCGTCTGGGATAAGATTACTCGCCCGTAATGAAGTATGATGGGTCTGAACTCACTGGATCCGTTTTAACATAGGATACCCGCTGTTACTTAAACTGCTATTTACACATTAAAAATATTCATTTTGATATATCATCCTCTCTCCCGTTTAAACATGGACTTTTCGTTCGCGCTTGAAGTGCCATTTACATCTTAAATTCTCGTTTGGTCACATAATCCTATTCTCATGTTGAATTTTCGATTGAGTACAGAGTCATATTCTCATGTTCAATTATCGTTTGGGTACAGGGTCCAATTCTCATGTTAAATTCTTGTTTGGGTACAGGGTCCTATTCTCATGTTAAATTCTCGTTTGGGTACAGGGTCCTATTCTTATGTTCAATTCTGTATTGGGTCACGGAGACATAGTCTAATGTTAAATTCTCGTTTGGGTACAGGGTCCTATTCTCATGCTGAATTCTGGATTGGGTACAGAGTCATATTCTCATGTTGAATTCTGGATTGGGTACGGGGTCCTATTCTCATGCTAAATCCTCCTTTGAGTACAGGGTCCTATTCTCATGTTAAATTCTAGATTGGGTACAGGGTCCTTTTCTCAGGTTAAATTATCGTTTGGGTACAGGGTCCTATTCTCATGTTCAATTCTTTATTGGGTCACGGAGTCATAGTCTAATGTTAAATTCTCGTTTGGGAACAGGGTCCTATTCTCATGTTCAATTCTCTATTGGGTCACGGAGTCATAGTCTAATGTTAAATTCTCGTTTGGGTACAGGGTCCTATTCTCATGCTGAATTCTGGATTGGGTACAGAGTCATATTCTCATGTTGAATTCTGGATTGGGTACAGGGTCATATTCTCATGCTAAATCCTCCTTTGAGTACAGGGTCCTATTCTCATGTTAAATTCTAGATTGGGTACAGGGTCCTATTCTCAGGTTAAATTCTCCTTTGAGTACAGGGTCCTATTCTCATGTTAAATTCTAGATTGGTTACAGGGTCTTATTCTCAAGTTAAATTCTCGTTTGGTTACATAGTCATAGTCTCAATTTAAATTCTCGTTTGGTTACATAGTCATAGTCTCAATTTAAAATCTCGTTTGGTCACATAGTCATAGTGTCAATTTAAATTCTCGTTTGGTTACATAGTCATAGTCTCAATTTAAATTCTCGTTTGGTTACATAGTCTTAGTCTCAATTTAAATTCTCGTTTGGTTACATAGTCATAGTCTCAATTTAAATTCTCGTTTGGTTACATAGTCATAGTGTCAATTTAAATTCTCGTTTGGTTACATAGTCATAGTCTAAATTTAAATTCTCGTTTGGTTACATAGTCATAGTCTCAATTTAAAATCTCGTTTGGTTACATAGTCATAGTGTCAATTTAAATTCTCGTTTGGTTACATAGTCATAGTCTCAATTTAAATTCTCGTTTGGTTACATAGTCTTTGTCTCAATTTAAATTCTCGTTTGGTTACATAGTCATAGTCTCAATTTAAAATATCGTTTGGTTACATAGTCATAGTCTCAATTTAAAATCTCGTTTGGTTACATAGTCATAGTCTCAATTTAAAATCTGGTTTGGTTACATAGTCATAGTCTCAATTTAAATTCTCGTTTGGTTACATAGTCATAGTGTCAATTTAAATTCTCGTTTGGTTACATAGTCATAGTCTCAATTTAAATTCTCGTTTGGTTACATAGTCATAGTCTCAATTTAAATTCTCGTTTGGTTACATAGTCATAGTCTCAATTTAAAATCTCGTTTGGTTACATAGTCATAGTCTCAATTTAAATTCTCGTTTGGTTACATAGTCTTAGTCTCAATTTAAATTCTCGTTTGGTTACATAGTCATAGTCTCAATTTAAATTCTCGTTTGGCTGCATAGTCATAGTGTCAATTTAAATTCTCGTTTGGTTACATAGTCATAGTCTTAATTTAAATTCTCGTTTGGTTACATAGTCATAGTGTCAATTTAAATTCTCGTTTGGTTACATAGTCATAGTCTCAATTTAAATTCTCGTTTGGTTACATAGTCATAGTCTTAATTTAAATTCTCGTTTGGTTACATAGTCATAGTGTCAATTTAAATTCTCGTTTGGTTACATAGTCATAGTGTCAATTTAAATTCTCGTTTGGTTACATAGTCATAGTCTCAATTTAAATTCTCGTTTGGTTACATAGTCATAGTGTCAATTTAAATTCTCGTTTAGTTACATAGTCATAGTCTCAATTTAAATTCTCGTTTGGTTACATAGTCATAGTGTCAATTTAAATTCTCGTTTGGTTACATAGTCATAGTCTCAATTTAAATTCTCGTTTGGTTACATAGTTATAGTGTCAATTTAAATTCTCGTTTGGTTACATAGTCATAGTGTCAATTTAAATTCTCGTTTGGTTACATAGTCATAGTCTCAATTTAAATTCTCGTTTGGTTACATAGTCATAGTCTCAATTTAAATTCTCGTTTGGTTACATAGTCATAGTGTCAATTTAAATTCTCGTTTGGTTACATAGTCATGGTCTAAATTTAAATTCTCGTTTGGATCTACAACCTATCCTGTTTAACATAGGAAATCTATTTGGGGCTATTTCACCGTACTATCTTACTAATGTTTAAACTATGAATTTTTTGCTCTGAATAAACAATTGGATATTCAGTTATGGAATTAATATACAGAGAATAACATGGTGATATTTTATTATTCATAATTTAACATCAATAAGGATTTTATTTTCCTTACGAAATTTTTTTTTTACCGTTTGGTGATTCTAAATCTGTTTCAGGATTGCTTGGAAATTTGGAACGTTTTATTAGGGACTACTTAAATTTTGTGTGTTATCAGAAGATGGTGGGATGATGTGTAATCTCCCCACTCATTGGACTTTGGCTATCATTATCTAGGAGACGATCGACCACGCTGTTATTGGCTGCATCGAGTAAATGATAAAATAAAATAACGAAATTAGTGGATGGGATGAGAGATCTGAGAAGAGGAATTTAATAGAATAAGACGACCAAGCGTAATGAAAATATCACACTTTAAGACATTACATGAACAAAAACAGAACATGACATCTGACTTATTCACTTTCTCCTAGAATTGGAGTTTCAAAAAAGTATGCAAGATTTAATTAACCTTTGTATTATACTGGCAGAACAAAGTTTATAATATAATCGAGTATCTAATCGAACTCGAATTGCCGACTTGTCAACATCATCTGGTACTCCTGGTCTTTCCGAATTGCTGTTGGTGATAGGACGTCGTTGTCGTATTTATTTTTCTTCTTTCGTTCTCTTTATAACCTATCTGAGTAACCATCCGTCCTGAGTGTAGACTGTGATATTTCCTCGTAGTGCAATACAGTATGGAACTATTTTTTCTCATTTGCTGTATTCGAGACTCGTGTCTTTATATGAAATTGAATGTCTTCCTTTCGTGTCCCTCATTTACTGGACGCGAGCCTTAGACAAATAACGAGAAAAAGTACTTTTTATTACGTATCGGCCTATATGTGACTTGCCTCAATATTCTGACTAAGTTTGCGAAGGAATTTTCTGTTAAGCCTACATTACGTCTGGCCTCCCGCCTATTTGGCTTGGCTAACCATGATTACTGTCTTCACTCCATCAAAGTCAGATAACCCTGCCTAGTCCGCCTTTATTAATAATTATTTTGGAAAATAATATTTTATTACACTTGTTTCAATGGCCCAAGACTTCCTAAAATGTTGGCTTATTTTTCTTGTAATTTGTCATTTTGCGCTATTGACTTAGCGTTGACAGTATAATTTTAAATGTCTTTCACCATGATCGAGCGGATCCAAAAATAAAATTTCAGTCATACCTCAAAGATGGAGAATTATTGTCTGCCTACCCAATACATCAATCTTAATGGTTTCAAAACTATTCTAATATTTTATAACCCATTATTTTTCATTTTCCCATGTTTGTTTTCATATAGACTATATATACGTATTCCATATGTATCCTTTTTCAATATAACGTCTTGTACACGATAAATCAAAATAAATACAATTATCACCAGCAAGAACATTTGTTTACGTTATACATCATTAAATCAATAACAATCTGATGGATACATTTGCTCTGTCTAAAACTGAAAGACCACTGGCACTGTAATTAATGATGTAATGCTCAAGCCCCTGGTAATTTATGCTAATCGCTTCCTCTTTCAAATTCCAAATAAAAGCAGCTGTGAAATTTTGTTTTGGAATAATGGTGCTTTCTGTCTTCATTTTCTCATTAGTTTGCAGACAATTTGCGTTTAAATTGAAGTTTGCTTCACATTTAATTTGAGTAAGTCCCTCTTCTAATTGCATGATCAGCTTTCCTGTAGAGAACAGCATCAAAATGAATCGCACGACTGACGGAACAAATTATAATAGGTCATATGTCATTGCAAGCAGCAATCCCTTTCTTTCCCCACAAATATTTTGAGTTAGGTAGACACTGATCTTATGGCATTTCTCTGACTCCATAGATTGATTAGCACACATGGGCAGCGCGGAAAATGGTAGATGGGGTGTTAAAGTTGAATAAACCACGACTGTTGACCCAGGTAGCAGTAGGGTTCTTTGACAATCTTTCGGATTATATCATTATGCTATCTGAAGGCAATGAAGACTACTGAAATATTATATGCTTTTGGATTTTTTTTAAAATAAGATATTATATAATTTGGGAATTTTATTTTTCACTTTGTAAATCAGAAATAATAAATTTTGTGTTGGCTTCACAACTTGTTTGTTTCACGTTTTCTGCTGCATGGTTTGAGGCGTAGCTGAGATTTACGAGTGAAGGCAAAATATCCATGCTGTGTTAAGTGCCGGCGTAAAGACGTGAAAACGAGGAAATAAAGTAAAAGAAAGGTCAAACATTAGGAAGCTGGGTATCTATCTGATATCGGGTGATTCTTTGTCAAGGGTATTTTAATTAGAAAAGTGTTAGTATTCGGTTTATACCTCACAAACGCATGGCTCTCGCCATCAAGGCCAATGAAGATATATAAAAATATTCACGAGGAGCAGAAACACCATGCAATTGAATTCACGAAGTGCGGATGTTATTTGATGTACAATTGGACAGAAAGATGATAGCTTATACTGTGATTGTTTGTTTGTTTGATTAGGTTTTTTTAGCATAGCTTTAATGCGTTTTCAGTCATATCGCTAAGATGTCTGGAGTGAGACAGTTTATGGTGATATCTAGCACTGGGTTATCATGCCGCAGACATGTAACATGATTTCCCACCCAGTCACATTCTTCTGACATTAGGCCGACCAATCCTAACACTAATCTTTTAATGCTGAGCGTCAAACGAGGCAGCTGTAAGTACCAATTTTGTAAGTCTTAGTATGACTCGGCCGTCGATCGAACCCACGACCTCCCGCTCCCGCGGCGGATGCTCTAACGATTAGGCCACCGGAGCAGTCTTTTACTGTGACTGAAATATATAAGGAAGATTCGTGGACAAAGAGGGAAAGGATAGGCAAAGGCGTGTTAGCTAGAGCGAGTAGTACTAAGGGATGAAAAAGGAATTTGTCAGAATCAACGATATTGTACATGACAAGCTACACAATCCGTTTGCGTGAGACAAGTCAGCACCTCATACATCACCTATTCTCAATGGATAGGATATGGGCTGGAATTACAGCATCCTTTTAGAATAGCAAGAATGTGAAGTTGGTAGCACAATGATCGTTTACATCACGTTTTATTTTTAAATGGGTGACCCGTTCCGAGTGAAAACCATGCCATTATGGAAGTCTACCTGCTAGGAAAAAAGTTCCTGATCATGGACACCTAGATGCATGACAAGTAAGCAGTGTTAATAACTAGAGTCCTTCCAGCAGTCAATTGATATTCTATTTGAATAGCGGTTCGTAATTTAAACCAAAACGAATAACGCATTGAGTTCCAAGTTCGACAAAGTTAGTGAAGAAACACAGATAACAAAGGCTATAATTACAACGTGAAACAGGGCCTCGTTGATGGACAATGCTATACAAACTCTTTGCTGTGGCAGTTTTACTGTGTAGCACCTACATCAACTGCAATATGCTGCTTGTGATGACATTCTTTGACAGTGTCACCCTAGCGAATCGGTGGAGAAAAGCCCGCCGTAGGAAACGCCAGGAATGATACAATAATCCGTGAAAGAAGAGCAGCAACGTAGCCATTCTAGAACTACGTTCCTCATGCGTTTTATAATCTTGAAGAATATCTCTGGCCGCCTGCAACTACCGTGGCATGGTTCACATCACTCTGTGGCAAAGCATGATTGATTGTGACCCACTCGCGCTTCTCGCAGTTTCAGAAGCTATCGTATCATAAAAGACGTAGTCAAAGAAAATGGCGCGTTTGAGCAATTCTTCACGTGATGTAAAAGTACACAGTAGTATTACATGCATATCCAGACGTCCTTACTATAATATATGGGGATAAGCATGTTTTAATGGAGTGGTTTCACATCGGCGTTATGGGATTAGCAATAGATGTTAAACTGCGTTATTTGTCTACTATGTTGTGGAACCTGTATGAATAGACTGCGACGCCCATGAGAACAAAATTCATAGCTCCATATTCAAGAGGTACAAATAGTGACAGTGGCTTTTCAAGAGAAAATCACCTCAGGCGCCACCGACAATGTCGCATACATTCACAGTCCAGAGTACTAGGCCTATAATCAAGCACAATGTGTCAAACACGAGAGCTACTCTCGCTAACGGTTCAGTATCAGCGCCTCGCCTTTCCTAGCTCAACAAAATTATGGTTCTCACCCTGACCCACAAGCTTCTAAAAGAGATGTGTGTAGGGAGCACATACTCCTAAACCTAACATTAGTTTCTTATCTTGGAACGCGAACGCGGTGCGGAACCCCAGAACACAAGGTACAACATTTCATTCCGCTTATAATCATCTGAGTTTAGACGTCGACAGTTACTTACCACATCTGCGAGACTTTTAACCTAGGTGCCATGCACAGCAGGTTGTTCAGGTTAATTGCCGTGTCGACCAAAGTCGGCTGTCACCAATACTCGGCGATCAGCAGCAACAAGACTAGCTGACAAAAAGGTGGTAAATCATTACTGAGTTAAGAAAGATGCTCTTAAACACCTTGCAGTGTACATGTGTCTTTCTTCTAACAATATGCAGATTAAGGAAATGCGAATGGCTTTTGCAATTGATGTATTCGTCTTAAGCAAGGGTACCCACATTCACGCGTCTGGCTACCCGCTTAACATATCAGTGCTGGGTTAATCAACTCTGTTTTGAGTGCAAATTTAAACACTTTCCGGACACGATGCTTTAAAGACATTGTCACCAATGTGATTGCTTGTTACTCTCAAAGGATAAAACAACAACAAAAGCTAACAAATAACCTCAGCGTAAACGAGAACGTTGCAGTCGTCATGGAGATCATACATGCTCAGGATTAGAGCATTGTATATACAATGACTATACACAGTTCACAAGGGCAAATCATCTAAAACTCGCGTGAGGCGTGAATAGTTGACGATTCAATGGTTCTTCTTTCGCGTAACTGGCAATACCCAGTGTGGAGCAGCTATCTCAACAAGAGAGCGACGATGTGCCACCTTTTGTGGGTGCCGATGTCAAGTGTAGGAAATCGGCCAAGTTTGTATTAGCGATATCTTGTTGCATAAAAGCAGATGGACATGTCCAGATTTGACGGTGTACCTTCATTAGAACTGCTTAAGGCTGATGAAATAATCCACTCCAGCAACATCAACGTAATTACTGTACTGCATGTAACACCAAAATGTTCTAAACCTAAGAGCCAACGCTCTCAATAGTTAAGCTTTTCAGTTCTGGGTGGTGCAATTGGCAACTTGAAGGGTCAGGTAAGCTTGACTTGCTTTCAACCGTAAGAGAGAGCTTCGTCGCTTTATATGGCATTGCAACAAGATAGCGGTTTCAATCTTATGACGTCGCAGTCCAGATTCAGACGTAAATGTTAATTATGAGAAAAATTATGCAGCTCTTCACGCCCAAATGCACGTTTAAGAAGTGCACCGTGTTTGCGAATGTTTATAGCAAGAAAATATCTTAGTGGCATGCTGGTTTAGGCAAAAGTATACTCAAGCACGTGCGAGGATTACACATGGTCGGTAGCATGACGTCGTCCTCTTTCCGATGTTCTGGTACATATAAGTTCCTGCACTTAGGTGTTTGTTAGCATGGCATTTATCTTCAAGACCGACTGGCAACGTCAGAATCGTTCAATTTTGCACGTTGTGCCATTATCGACTTAGCACGATTTTTATCAATTTCTGTGTTTCCTGCGATTTACATTACTTTATCGTTTAGGGTAGACACCATGCCCAAACAGCCGCTAAGCTAGGGTAGTGTTAATCCGCTCTATATTGCACGTTGTAAACCTCCTTTTTTGTAAATTGGCCCTCTTTCTAACTGTTGAAACCGAAAACCATAAATATAATGTAACTTTAGACATCCTTTAACAGCAGAAAGAATCGTTCAACGGAGCTCTCAACACGGCATGACAATTGCATCGACAGGGATACGCGTGATTGTGTCTGTAATTGCGGAAACTGCTGATGCTGGCGCCACACCTAGGACATTTGGCCTATCCTGAAGACACTGACAAACAAATACAGTGGCGTCTGCTCTAGGTAAACTGTTTGGGTCATTCTAACAAATCGTTTTTCTTTCCAAAGGTTGGCTCGCTAGAAACTATGTGACATGTGTAACCGTTGAATGGATGACATAATTTGCCGTAATCCGTGATAATGTCGCCATGCGTGACCAATATTAATAGTCATTTCAACGGACCTTGCATTAGTTCAGTGCTGTTACAGAACGCTCGATTGAAAAACAAAATCTCAAAAGCCTCCCTGATTTACAAGTACTTTATGGTTTTTTGCTTACGTTTGATGTCCGTATTATGTTTTCATGTTGTCAATGTTTGCAGTTGTTGCCACATTTTATAATATTGTTGAGTTAAAGCCGACCTCTTCATGCTTCGTCTGTCGAGGTTTTTGCGCTTTGTCGCTGTTCTCTTTTAGTAGCTAAAGCTTATGATATACAGTACTCATTATATTTTATATCGATATAAAAGTGTTGTACTTATAGCCATTCCATCTGGCTTACATTCTGATAATGTATATCGTACTGACAAATCCTCTTGTCAGGCATGTTGTTGTAGAACATGTAATATGTATCGACTCAAATTCGGCTGAAGGTTGTTAGGTCTTTTTGATCCAATGAAAACCAGCTGCTTCTAGTAAAGCATAAGGAAAGCACATAGTACCTAATCCCGCAAACTTTATCAACAGTCCACAACTATTTGTACACATTGATACGATAAACGGAGAATAATTTTGCTCTATTCAATGTAAAACCACATTCTCACAGATTACTTGAAGGAAGCATCTACCGTTGATATTAGACACTTGTATGTTTTGGTACTTTGAGCACTTGAACCATCCAGAGCTCCCCACACCAACCCGTGTTCAACTCATGATAATTATGCGATTTCGCTAAAGCAGAAACGAAACACTTAAGAACTGAGCGGACGTGCTGGGCGAAGATAAGGGGCGCTACTACAATGACAATGTTGTTTGTATCTACGCTGATTTGAGAAACACCTCGTGGACATTACTTTTTTCTACAAAGTGTTCAACGCCATTATCACTCCTCTAACCAGACACAATTGCCGTGTAATCTTTGAAAAGGATATATTTTGTTGCATTACTGTGATCACTCAACAAAAACTAATGCCACAACATCAGAAGCCTGGCGAGTAGAGGAATATCTGGTTTTAAATCTTATTGTGCATACTAGAAACCATGGAAAAATGATGTCTGGAAATCACATTAATGCCTTTTAAATCAAGAAATGCCAGACGCCCTCTTCTGTTGATAAACAAACAACGATCTTAACCTGTTAGGAAGCATTCATCGAGGGTCCCTGATTCAATGTCAGTCTGATTCCTTCGGTCAGGAATCTTCATCTATGAGTGAGTGGATGCCAATATATTTTGTGTTTGAAATATTTACCTACTCCCTAACCTCTGATCCTCAAGTGGAGTAAGTAAAATATATCGTTAATGTCCAGCTATATTGTAAAGGGCTCATTATCAACCACATTTGCCGTACAACTACTTATTGCTGATCTGATGTGGACCCGTCTTGTCATATCTCCATGTAATTGATCATTTTCACTGATTTATTTTCGTGTCAAGACATCAATCTCGATCAGAAAGCTTTGTACGGCTCATTTGTAAGCAATTATGTGCAGACTGTTCAACATGCAATCAATAAAGAACACATATTGCACCGTGCAAATCTTCTATTGAATACAAACATTATTCACAAAAAGGCCGTACTATCTTGAAATTAGTAATGCGTATAAACGTAACAAAAGCTGATTCTAACTGGGTAATTCTAATTCCTTTATCTTGCCGTTATTGGTTTTTCTTAGCTGAAGTTACTTCCCTGAGAGCTTTGAAAATCGCAGAACATCAACGCTATGGGCATTGTTTAATATATGAAGATTCTGAACCAAAGGAATCTGAGATCTTCTAAAGAATTCCTACTATAAAGTCACAAATTTGTGTTGAATAATGTGTTTTCAGGATAATAAAAAGACGATTACTTCTAAAATATGAAATATAAAGTTGCATAGATGCATCCACTCAGTAACTTGGCGTAAAGTACACAATGCAACTAAATGGCTGTTTATGTACATGTCCAAAAGTCAAACTTGACAAACACTAAGAAGCAAAAACATTAAAATTTGCACAACGATAGCACAAATATGAAATATAATTGTTACGAAATTTTACCCATTCAGAGAATTAATGGATATTTTCCCAATTAATACTTTATAAAAATGGAAATATGTCTAATGTTTGTCAAAAGTGCTTCAAGATTACTAACAACAATTAAATATTAGATACAAAATATATCTATATTATAAAAACATATAAGTTCGAGTGACTGAACTTTGTATGTAACGGTCTGTAATTGAAATGAAATTTGTAAATAATTGATAATTATGAAAATAACGATACAAATTATTAACTAACCTTCTTTTTAAATAAATCTAATATAGTACACATTTTCATCAGAATCTTTTCTGATATTTGTTCACCTCCACTCTCATGCGTCATTGAAAATCTTCGCAAAAATGTGGAGTGAGAGAGAAAAAAGATTGTTTGGATTAATACCTTGCAATATAAATTACACCAAGTAACTTACAAGAATATGATTCGTCGTAACGATAATCTTTCCTTGAGATTTATCTAAGTGTTTATCAATGATACGAAGTTGCAGCCATGTCGACATTATACAATACAGTCATCGGTTACGTGTAACTATGTCAGCATTATCAGTAAATTACTCTGTTACGTGGTACACATACTGTGATGCATGTTTTATTTTTGTTGTTGTTATTAATCAAACTATTATGTTCTAAAAATCTTTAAAAAAAAATGTAAATATGATTTATTGATTGATTGATTGATTGATTTTTAACGGCGCACCAGCACGTTTAGGCTATTCAGTGCCATATAATAGGTTGTATGTATACATATTTAAAAATACTCGAAGGTTTAATATCGACCAGCGATATAAAAGAAAACAAATAGTTGAAAGTAAAATGGTAAGTAATAGTAAAACATGAAGCTTCCCAATCAACGGGAGATGTAAATTGTGCATGTTGATAAGTACAGAAGAAAAGATGATGAAAATAAGTAGTGGTATTTACATTAGATAAAAATGCTCTGGGTGAAGGCATACAAGTTATAGTTTAAAATAATGATTTACGTCCTTCAGGAAAACTAAAATTCAAGTGGCATGTATAGTATAGAAAAGTTCCTTCATGTCATGTACATTATATTACTTATTGCGCGTAGGTTACGGGTCGAAATCCTCGGTCATGAAGTGCTTAACTGTGAATGGTTCATTGCAAGTAACGCACTCTGGTGGATCTTCATCATTTAGTATGTGAGAGTGGATTATGTAAGTATGACCAATTCTGATTCTTGGAATGACTACCTCCTCCCGATGGATGGTTCTGTAGGAAGGAATCTATTCTCCCACGGTTGGTTTGATGGCGTGAAGTCTGTTATTCACTGCATCATTCGATGATGCCTGCCACTTCTGTCGAAGGTTCTTTTCATACGAGGTTTAAAATCAGTAAACGGTAATTTAAAATCAGATGGTTCTTGGGATATAGCCATTTTAGCAACGCGATCTGCTTCTTCATTACCTTTCATACCAATATGGCTAGGTAACCAACATTATACTATATTGTGGGAGGTACTAAGCTCCGTATTGTTGACGAGGAGATTGATTAATAATTGGTTTATTGTGTAGTGCTTGAAGCACGGATAGATAAATTTCAGACCAAGGTCTATTGCTTTGATTTCGGCTGAAAAAATGGACGAATCATTTGGCAAACGAACGTTTATGTGTTTGCCACTAACGACGATCATTAAAATGGTATATATAGTCTGAAAATAATAATACTGATTTTGACGATATCAGACAGAGTTGAGAAACAGACATACATGCATCAAATACAAAAATTATTTTTACTCTTTGTCCATATCCTTCGTTTGACATCTTCACAGAATACCTATTGTTCTATTTATCAGCGATACAATATGAGAATTACTTTATACCCCTAACTGTACATGCAAGACATTATAAAATATATCCTTAAGTTTGAATTTTGTACATTCATTTTCAAGGCTGTTGAGCTTCAAGCTTTCATCGAGACGTTTACACTTATAAAATCTATTATTGAAGATCTAGTACTGCGATACATGTTGAGATTTACACAGTATATGGAAAATAAATGTTTAGACTTAAGTGCTCAATCATTACTCTCAAGGACTGAATCATTACTCTCAAGGACTGAATCATTACTCTCAAGGACCTAATCATTACTCTCAAGGACTGAATCATTACTCTCAAGGACTGAATCATTACTCTCAAGGACCGAATCATTACTCTCAAGGACTTAATCATTACACGCAATCAGAAAACCCGAAATTAGTTTATACGAGTGTGAAGCTGATCTTTTAGACATCTTATGATGACTATAATGAGATGTGGAGCTTTAAAGCAATCCCACGAATGAATGAAACATCGTTACATTAATATGTCTTATTTTCCCCAATCCTTTCATTGACAACAGCTTTTTGTAGAACATAAAACATTCAGTGTACATGTTAGTATCACCCTCCTTACGGATAATTATGGTAATTTAAAAACAAATGAAAATTGCAGCTCTTAATTTTGGACGTAAACGTTTCGACATAACTAAGTTTGGTAACGCAGTGTTCCCATTGAAATGGAAGAAAGGACGTAGAAATCTAAAGTAAAAGTGATAAATTTGCTAACACACAGAAACTGACGAGGACTTTTGAATACACTAATGTAATGGCGATTCCATTGCCCAACTCTTTCACACTATCGGTTTATAGTGTACTTGACTGCATTCGTGTTAGAGAAATACTGAGTGTATGTTTATGATATGAGAGTTAATTACTGGGTAGTCATACAAATGAATATGTCTCGCACGAATATCTATAACAACGACTATGTTCACTCGTTTCTGGGGGATGTGCACTTATTTGTTGTTGTTGTTGTTGTTTTAGGGTTGAACGCCATTTTTCAGCACACGATATTCTATACATGCGGCCAGTATTATTGGTGGAGGAAGAACCCGTGAAAAACCCCAGAAAGAACCACCGACCCACGAGAAGCTACTAGCAAGCTTTCTCACATAACTACATTAGCCGAATCTTAGACTCGAACCCACGCAGACAGAGGTGAAATGACAGTGATCCGTAACGGACAGCTCTTGAGACCACTCGGTCACTCGGGGCCCCTTATGCACTTAGTAGAAATGGCAAAGAAAAAAGCGTGTGTAGACAAGGCGACTGGTGCCGTGACTTGCAGGTCAAGGTTCGAATCTCAGTCGAGAATGGGTACAAATTCTCTAATCCGTATGTTAATATTCTTACTATAAAATCACATCAATGAAACATTGCTACATCCCAAATACAGCCCTGATTTACTTCCATGAAATCTTTGGCTAAATTATTTTATCAAAGATTCACTGAGGGCCAGACAACTTAGACGCTATCATGCGGTTTGGAAGTTATGTTTTCCGATTTATGAAAAATCTACCAAATGGTGATTATAAAATCGCATTAATAACTTTAAACTCAGACAGAGAAAGTGTGTAAAGCTGCATGGAGATAACTTTTTGGGATGCAGAACGAATTATTACGTCCCAGGAACTAGTATTTGGAACTTGTTAAACACCTCTTGTGTAAACATACACACACACACACACACACACACACACACACATATATATATATATATATATATATATATATATATATATATATATATATATATATATATATATATATATATATAAACTCCATTATATTTTGAATAAGTTTCAACATTTGAGAGGAATAATAACTACTATTCTATGTGCGCAACATATTGTAATTGGGCATTTAGCCCTATGTAATTGAATTTCATTTTATATTCTTTAATTTTCTGGTCTACATTCTTAAAATTATTCAAAGTGCAAATTCTCTATCCAGTGATGTCTATAATATCTATATTCGCAAAGGCATTCCAACAATCAGGTAAGTGTGTATCACGTGCTCAATATAATTGTAGATAGGTTTACCACATGTCTCGTTTATGCAACTGTACAAGAGAGTTCTTTTTTCTCAGAAACTCAATGAAATATTGATTATGTTATCATATAGAAGTCAAAAGATCATTATTTGCCTCTGCATCAGATAACGTGAAAGGACCGTACTGAAAACAAAGAAATATGAATTGTCTGACCCACATTCATACTAATCAACGGCTGCAAATATTTCACATCTGCCACAAAATGCGACATCATCCTCTTCTATAATTGCCTGTCAGCAGGTATAGATTCATTTATGACAAGAGCATAAACTCGTCAATACAATGCAGAAGACGATATGAACTAGTTTTAAGATGCTCGATCTTAGGTACATTTTGAAGGGAAATATAAGATATATTGGAAACGTCACTTCAGTTGCATGTACAGTTAAACTGAAGATAGGTCATGGCTGACACCAGTGCGAAATTGACATCTGTACATGGTCAGTCTAGCTGCCAGTTAAGGTCAATGATGTTTATATAAAGACAATTTTTCCAGGACGAAAAATATTAACAAATACGAAAGAAGGCATCTAGGATGCGAGCCTAAATGACTGTCATAAGACAACTACGATATTTTGTGTTGGTGTAAGAAATAAAAAGCATTGACACTAACTATTTGATTAATGCGAGATATAGGAAACGGCCACTAGCACAATCAAATTATTTAATACTGTATCAAACAATAAATTAAATTCAATAACAAATTTGAAATGAAATACATACATACATACATACATACATACATACATACATACATACATACATACATACATACATACATATATATATATATATATATATATATATATATATATATATATATATATATATATATATATATAAAGAATACAATAAGTGACAGATGTTATTTATTTTCAAATATGTACGTATGTATGTATGCAAGTAGTTTCACTACATTGGCAAAACCAATATGCTCAAATGATATAGAATTCAGATGCGATACAAGTTGGTTAGAACAACTTCTTCTAAGACATTTTATATGAGCGGTAGATTAAAAACTGGGCGGTAGTTCTTTAAATCGTTAGGATTTAATGTTGGTTTCGTAAGCAGAGCCTTTACAATGGCATTTTTTTAAAAAAATGTCAGGAATTCTCCGGATAAGAGAGCTAATAATTACATCAGTTAGTCAGGGCAATATTGGATCTAAGCACTAAAGCAGCAGTGATATTATAATATCACATGACTTTAATGCACTCTTCATCACGATAGTCCGTAGTAAATCCATAGAGACGGGTTATACTTCTGCTAACGGTTGTCGCTGAAATTCTATATCGCAACTGTATGGTGACGACGAGTCGATTGAAATTGTGTTGATTGGCTTATCTGCAGTAGATTGTACCATGTCACGGAAGAAATTTGCAAACAGGTCCGGAAGGTGTACTGGATTGAAGGTAGTTGGAAAAGGTGTACATCCTTCCTTGACATTAATTTGCGCATGTTCTTCAAGCAATGAATGCAGGCAGTTATCGAGTTGTTCTGCTGAAGGAAGTAATCACGTTGTTAGGTTTAGTTGGATGTCGTGTATTAGTAATTAGTATGGTTATATTGATCAAACAGAGGTTTCTCTTAGTCGCAAATACATGTGGATGATAAGGGACTTATACGTTCAGATGGCATATACTGCAGTGGTGATCTGATGCAAGTTCTAGGGATACATGGGTGGACTGTAGAATACTATTATCAGGTATATGAAGAATCCAGTCTGAAATATGACTATGTTTATTGAGTTCTTACAATACCTCCTTTTACAGCGAGCTATCTTCTTACGTTTGTTTCCAGACGAAATTTCGTTAAATGAAGTTTCTTCACAACAGTGATTTGGTTGTAGATCGTGACTTCCATGTCTTCTTTCTCTGACTTTGTATGGTTTTGCCGAGAGTCTTTGTCGATCCTTATTTACTTTATAGGAAAACGTTTACAAATATTTATATGTGGAGTCTGAATTCAGCTGCCTTTGTTGTCACTCGATGGTTGCTGAATTGACCAGATATTTAAGATTTCCCAAAGCAGTGATGCGAGATTTATACACGCATGGTGGATTTTTTATTTGTTTCCAGTTTTTGTAGAATCTGTTTGAACTCTTGCCAACAATGCGTGGCTTAACATGCATCTGAAGACTTGACTTTGTTTGTTCTAGAAAATGATACAAGAGATTGCGATGATGCTTTAGACGAAGTAAGGTATTAGTTTCATTGCATACCGTTTTGAGTAACTGGTATCAATTCCACTAGATGAGGTAATTATCTAAACACAAAAAGAAACAAATTGGCACGTATACACTAACACGACCTAAATACAAAACTGAAAGGGTGTTAGATTACACCAAAGGTACCTCGTGCCATACGATGTTGGTAATATAAAGAATACAGCTGTTTAATGTCTATCTTTTATATTTGCCTATGGACTAGACTCGTTAAGAGTCAAAACCTCTTAGGCTAGTTAGATACTAGGATTGCAGTGTTCCTTGTCAATGTATTGCATTTTTTAAAATCAATCAATGACACACGTGATCGCTTGCTGGATCCAGTGCACTTGAAAGGACTGTTATTCGCCATATAATTTGTATACATTCTATTTAGAGTCCTTTGATAACACCTATTTTAAACAAATCTATTTAAACTTTAGTAATGCCATGCCATATTTAAAAAAGCTTTGCACTATTATGCTTATTTTTGCAAAATTTGCACGTCTAATAGTAGAATATTTAAGTACAATACGTTGAAATAATATTAAGAGCTGTATTTAAGACATCGGTCAATGAATACGTTAATATTGTTAGAAACAGCGGTCACGATCAATGATTTACCATGATTCGAACTACCATTCAACTAATGTTGTAAACTGGAATAACCAGGGCGTCCAGAATATAACGAAGCTTACTCTAGTACATGCCCAACCAATCCGACTACTTCCCGATTGTATCCCTGCCCCTCCTCACAATTCCACGATCTCTCTTAATTTCCCTTTAGTTCAGTGTTAGACTATATATATATATATATATATATATATATATATATATATATATATATATATATATATATATATATATATATATATATATTTCTCCTTTTTATGTGAAAATATGTTATACATTTATTAATTCCAACTTATTTTCTTGTCTATTTATATTTCACTTTGTTAGATGGGATCCAACAACTCCGAGCACCGAAAGTTTCCCAGTCTTGTCAAGTTGTTTTATAAATAAAATCAATGTCCATGCATTCATATACTATGTTATCGCCCACCCCCTACTCACCCCCATTCCATTAGCTCTCACGCTTGTTTCAAAGGCTAAATAAAATCATTTATTACTCACTGCTGATGACACAAAATATGCAAATTAGTAATTAGCTGATATAATCCATATATGGACTTTATCATGGTGACTTCAAAGAAAATATCCCACCGTGACAGGAAACTTTATCTGAGTACTCCATTTACTTGCTTTCCATTTTGTTTAGAATGTAAAATATTTGTATGCGTTTCACATTTAAATCTAACTTCGGTGATTATGAGAAATCAATTTACTCTGCTGAATTCAATAAACTTAATTAATATGGGATCTGCAAATACTAAGCATTAAATGCCATGGATAACACGATAACTTTTTTAACTTTTCTCTTCTGCCATTATTGCTTAATGAAGGCTTGGAATATTATTAAATTACCTTATAAAATCAAGCAAATCACCACGAAACATCGAGCCATGTTTGAAACTTCTTATCCAGCTTACATGAAGAGAAGTATTATATGGTTAGCATTTGCCACGTTTGTTTCTTCAAATATTTATGTACATTTTCCACCCCCCCCCCCCCCTCCACAACATCCTTCTGCAAACCACAAACCAAATAATGCAAAATAATCTGTTTTTTGTTGTTGGTTTTGTTGCAAATTATATTTCTCGCCTTTGTATGTTCACATCATGTTTCACTCTGTTTCCTTAATTTGGAACCAAAAAGATCAAGGATGGGTCTGAGTTATCGTGCCTGATAAAATTTAATCCAAAGCCGACTGAACGGAATTTGACCAGGTAAATAGGGCTTAGAACGGTGTTTGCTCACCAGTTAAGGGTCATTCAAGTATAAGAAGCAGAAAACATATTTAACTGTCGATTAATATTACTTGTGCAAACTCAAAAGGGTGTTTAAGCAGGAATACTTTCGGCAACATGTGGGCAGTTTTGGTTTCGTAGTTACAAAGAAGACGTGATTTATTTGTTTTTAATTTTACTATCAGTTGACGTATTTGAAGGACGCGTATTATTCCGAACGTTGTTCTTTAGACGTAGTCACAGTCACATTCGTTTTAGCAGCCTCTGATAAAACCATTTTAAACAAATCTATTTAAATTTTTCTAATGCCATGCCACATATGAAGGTAAATTACTTTATTGTGTATTGTTTATATTTTACAAAATTCAAAAGTCTGATGGTAGAATATTTACGTACAATACGTTTAAATAATGTTAATCGGTCTTTGATTACTTTTATAGTTTTAGAAACAGCGGTCATGACCAATGGCGAACCCATATGATGTGTACACATTTGAAACAGCTTTCTGACAAACTAATGTTTCTTTGGTAAAATGGTGTTGGGCGTTTTTTCAAACGCTTTTGAAATATGTTGAATTTAGCAATGACACTATCTGACAATTTATCATGATCATTTCTTAAAAAGTGTTCGCCTTATTATGTATCAGAGTGTTTTAGTCAAATTATTAAATCCATCCAAATGTTTATTAGAACGTTTTAAATGGTTGTGTACTTTTTGCTTCAATAACAGCTGCCACATGATGTCATATGATCTTCATGTGTACAACATTTCCATGACATTTTTGCCTTACTGTTTTCAGTCAAATTTGTTCTGTTTGTGTTGTTTGAAACATATTTTTTTATTACTTTTGTTTGAGTAATGCCAAGACACGACCACGAGTAGAATGAACGTTTTGCTAGTCTTAGTGTCCATAATTCCTAAAAGTAACGCATATGGTCTCCACGAGTTATACCCTGCCAGCCTTCTTCTGTCGATGTCAAGACTCCTTTTAGAAGGGAGCCTCCATGTCTCTGGTATCATATTCTATGCTTTTCGTGTCACGCCTGTTTCAGCGCCATCTAGGGTAGTCCGGCTGTATTTATCCGTAAAACATGTAAATGTCATGCTCGTCTGCATCATTCCGCATTGCCATCAATTCATCATTCTGCCTGCATCCTGCTCAGCAAATAAGTTCTTTTTCCTCTGTAAAGCCTCTCGGGGGGGATTTGTCCACGTTCTAGCTGACGGCATCGATTGTCTTAAAGCATTAGAATCCATACATCTGAGTGATAAGTACTGTTAGAAGCTACATATCTCTCTGGCAAGCAAAACAAACTCCTGTGTGAGCGTGGCTTGAGGTCCATTGTTTCCCCTAATTTTAAGACGTCAAGAAAAGTTTATGCTTTTAACTTAACGTTCTTAAACGTGAATGCGAGAGAGTATGTTTTCTCTAATCGCTTGCAATGTCTTTCATCCTGGACAATTGCGAGATTCCTCATCAATTTTGTTCTAGCCGAATATTAGACCTTCACCCAAGGGAATATAAAACACGATTCAAACAAAAATACAAGAATTATTTCGTATATCAAATTTATAAACACGCATGCCTAATATATGCAGTATATTCCGTTTTATTAAGAAATTTGGGAGAGTATGTTTAAGGGAATTCATCTATGATGTCTTTGAGTCTCATGACAACTGCACATTTTGACGTATGCCTATAGAAATTGGCTGATTACTTAATTGCATAATTATCTTCCAGGCACACACTCTTCATAGTCAAGCACATAATCACTACAATTTAAAAAGGTTATACACCAAAACGGAAATACAAAATAGTACATTCTTTGTTACATCGGATTTGTAGATTATGTATTTTGCCCAAAACAGAGAGAGAGAGAGAGAGAGAGAGAGAGAGAGAGAGAGAGAGAGAGAGAGAGAGAGAGAGAGAGAGATATTCTGATTTCCATTTTTCACATAGAATGCAAAATATTTAATTTGCTTTCGTCAATCCAGCTACAAGGTCTGCTCGACTATCAGTAATTGTAACGTGCTGTCAGTGTACGTCAACTTTATTATCTCCTCCATTTCCTGCTTGTTGATGGAGAGGTATTTGATTTCATTGTGTTGTTTCTTAAACGCTTTGATTTCTTCTAAGTATGGTTCACACACTATATCTGCTATTTTCAACCCGTCTGTCTAGTTTGTTGGTCATGATGGCGTCCAGATAAGACGGTAGCGTAATTTTAAATGTCAACGTGTTCCAAGAAAGAGGAATATGACTATTCAATTCCTAAATTTTTGACACTGTTTTTCTCTTTCAATAACCAGGCCATGACAGGAACAAATATCAATTGAGGAATAATGCATTTTTGTGCTATACTTCAGTCATAGTATTGAAGTTTTCTCTTTTTTTGTCTCCACAACCTTGCATCTGAATTCATTATAAATGATCTCCAATAAAATATACAATTGCTCACACCCGTTTCTTTGCTATCTTGATGACGAATGCAAACTTCTGTTCTTCATGTATATTCTGTATGTACCACATTTTCTTTAGTATCCTATAGAGATGTTCTGATGCTTATCTTTCCTCTTAGTTCAGCATTTTTGTTCGCAGGTTATATCTTTCACGAATCGAGTCGATTTTTATCAGATTTAAATCAAATTGCTGAGATTCATGAATTGAACACCTCGCAGAAAACACTGTACTAATAGGTTTAAAAAGTAGACACTTTGATGAAATAAGATGGCATCAGATGGATTTCATCACGCAAGAAAATAAAACCTGTACAATATCAGACGGTCTGCTTTCATTGAATAAACTTCGCAGACATGATACAAATCATATGTTGTTCTTTAATTTGCAATATTAAGATATGTTACAGAAAACACAAGACCAAAATAATTTATTACCATAACAGTCACTCCTCTGCTAATCGTCTGTTTGTTGTACTTAATGACATATGTTGAATTCGCCAATTTGCAGATATCACATAAAATCTGTTAAGATTTGCCGTTATAATCCCCTCGTATGATAACACCTCTATATAGTAAGACAGGTAGCGTATGCTTCTGAATATATATATATATATATATATATATATATATATATATATATATATATATATATAGAGAGAGAGAGAGAGAGAGAGAGAGAGAGAGAGAGAGAGAGAGAGAGAGAGAGAGAAATTTCATTGAAAATTGCGATTCTATATCGTTTGTCAAAAAAAATAGATATTGTAATAAACGTGTGTGGTTGGTGGTGGGTGGGTGGGTGTTATTTACGTGTCCGTGTACAGCATTATTGTACGTAAACATGTAGTCCAAGATGTGAATTGAAACATAATTGCGCATATCAATGACCAATAACTTTTAGAAGTAGATTTTGGATTACAAAGTGCGATTCATTAAGTGCAACATTACTTTCAGTCAATAGAACGATCACAGTTTTTCAACACTGGATTTGCACTGGAAGTTCGCACGTTAAATTCCCACACAGTTCACTCAGTCAGGTCAACACGAGTCGTTGAGCTGCAATATATATAGATTTCAATAATATTATTTATAACCCATCAAACGAAAGAGTCTATAATATCACGGACATTCACATTTTCTTAGGCTCCACTGTCTGCATTATTTCACTTGAAGGATGCGATGGCTAAATAGGTTTATGTCAGTTCAGAGAGAATTAGTTGGCGACATGCTCTTTATAAGAGAGGTCATTTTATTTGATAATGTTAACTATTGGTTGAAATTTAAGCCACGTTTGTCTTATGAGTGTATTACACGGTCCACGCAGCATGTAACATCGGGAAAAAGACTACCATTATTATCATAGGCTGCCATAAGCTTCTCTACGCATGCAGTGTCCTCCATGTTTGATAGTTTAGTGAATTTTCAATGTTCCTCGACAATATCGGTTCAGCTAGGTTAAATTCCAGTTGTTGAATCAAATTGTGTTTTCATTTGTCTCTCTGTGTATGATGATAATAATGATGATGATGATGATGATGATGATGATGATGATGATGATGATGATGATGATATACATAAGATTAATTGACCTTATTCGAGCATACGGAACCACTACTGTGTTTCTTCTTTATTGATAGTTGCCAACTTTTCCACTATTGTATATTCGTCTGATGATGGTAAAGATGGCCATTGCATGGTTGGTAGTGATAATAACCACAAGGCTCGGGTAAAGAAAATTTCCACGGTCACTGACAGTCAATAATGGTAAAACTACGCAGTAACTTCATGGCTGATTTGGGCCAAAGATATTCACAAAACGTGTGTGCGTGTATGTGTGTTTACATGTGTGTGTGTGTGTGTGTGTCCGTGTGTGTACGTGTGTGTGTGTATATGCGTGTATGTGTGTGTGTTTACGTGTGTATGTGTGTGCGTGTGTGTGTGTGTGTGTGTGTTTGTGTGTGTGTGTGTAAAAATCATAAGGCGAAAAACACATATTCTAGTATGGAATAAAGATATGACGTTTTACAGATAGATAAACATAACAAAAATCGTGATATTATTAGACGATGTTCAGTTTAAAAACGAAATCGTTACAACAACAAAAGAAACAAACAACCAAACATATAAAACAAATCAGAAAAGCCTAGACAAGTGGAGACTGCGTGCATATTCTTCATCTAAAGCACAAAGTCTACAAATGTTTTGAGTACTTTTTTCAAACTTGAAACACTGGGTGGGAAATTGACTATTTACTCTAAACCTTCCAAAAACCGACACTCCCCCGTTCTCAAAGTCTCAGTTGAATATTTCTAACTTCAAATTCTTTTTGATGATGTTGAATAATAAAAGACGCTACCAACACTAAACCTCTAGTACACACCTTTGCACGTGTATGCCTATTGACCATATTGCATTGATAAATCTAACTACACTTATATCAAATCAAATGTCCATTCTTAGGATGGCCACAATGTGTTTAGCAATAAATGCACTAAAATCATGTATTATGTCTGACATGTATGGTAATATAATATGCTTTATCTAGTCTTAATATTTAATGTTACAAAATATGTTTTATTTAGTCCTGATATGTCTTATCGTATGTCGTAGAATATACTTTTTTATTCTTGTATGTCATTTCTTAGAATATGTTTTATTTAGTCCTGATATGTCTTATCGAATGTCGTAGAATATACTTTTTTTTATTCTTGTATGTCATTTCTTAGAATATGTTTTATTTAGTCCTGATATATCTTATCGTATATATTGTCGTAGAATATACTTTTTTATTCTTGTATGTCATTTCTTAGAATATGTTTTATTTAGTCTTGATATGTAGTGTCTTAGAATATACTTATTTCGTCTCGGTATTTCTTGCTTTAGAATATGCTTGATTTAGTCATGATATGTATCGTAATAGAATATGCTTTATTCAGTCATGATATGTATCGTAATAGAATATGCTTTATTCAGTCTTAATTTGTTTTGTTTCAGAATATGCATCCGATGTATTAGATATTTTAAAGCAAGAACAGTTCGAAGTAGTTCTAAGAGCGATTAGGTTGCCTATCTCGTCCGATATCGTCTTTAGGAGGTTGCATCCTTGAAAAATGATTAAAAAGAGACGAAGTGTTAAACTGCTTAGAAGGACTCTTTCAATTAATAATTAGTAATTACATACCTTTTGACAGGCAATCTAACATCAAGCAAATTACATTCAGCAAACCATCTATTAAGATATTCACAAAATATTACTCTGACTTAGAACCCGATGCATTATTTTCGATTGGTTTTTTCAACAAACACAAATCCATCAAATAAATCTTTCAAAAAGAAAATTTCCATAACAAAAAAAAAATCCTGTCATATTAGTTTGCTTTTGGAGCTAGCACGCTCATACCAACTTAAATATGCGTGTAGTTAAAATCTTGCTTTTCACCGGAATTTGTGTCATGATATAAATGTAGCTAAGGAAAACTTAATTAATTTTAATTAGTATAACTTTTTCACAATTATTTATCAAATAACATTGAAACTTGTATCTGTTTAAATTGTTCTCTCTCCTTATCTCATTTATTTCCTTCAGTTATTCGTCATGTTTAGGATCTATTTCAATTGATATATTTGATTTTATTATATCTGGGAGAATAAGCTTTATACATGAACGAAAAGGTCATTGCGTGCATTTTATCGAATAGTTGGCGTTTATTCCAAAGTAGTTACATATGTCGCAATACAATATCTTTCAAGTATTAACACCTTGCCAAAGTCTTGCGGAAAATCCAGACCAGAAGGTGTATATATGTTTGCAAATGTATGATAAGATCAGCGAGTACTATTTAAGGGTGTATTAAGTGTAGAAGCGTGTATTAATTGTAACTGCGTGTATTAAGTGTAGAAGTGTGTATTCAACACTCATTAAATGATTGTCAACAGCTCTATATCCTTCTCTTCACAGGTCCGTTTAGGTCACGTGAAGAATGTCCATTTAGGGCAATGACCAATACCAAAGTTTATCTTTATTTGTTCATGTAGACCTATAAGGTTCGTATAACAAAATATACTTCAAAAGTTAGTTTTTGTATGGTTTAACGCCATTTTTAAGCACAATATAGGCTATACATGGCGGCCAGTATTAATGGTGGAGGAAGAACCCGAAAAAACCCGGAAAGAACCACAGACCCACGAGAAGCAACTGGCAAGCTTTCTCACATAAGTACATTAGCCGAATGTTAGACTCGAACCCACGCAGACAGAGGTGAGATGGCAGTGATCCGTAACGGACAGTGCTTTAGACCACTCGGCCATTCTGTCGTATAATTGACGACATTAACGTTATATCACATATACACTAATTGCAATCGTACCTGTCTACACTTCGAAAGAATAGAAAAGAACATGCATTAGGAAACACGCTCAATGAATATGTATTTGGAGTTATAGGTCGTGCAAGATTCACGTTATGGACAACGTTTGCAGATACATCTCCAATCAGCTAATTTGAATAATTGAATCTTGAATAAATTCGCGCAACATGCAGAGGGCATTCAAGTACAACGGTGAGATCGATAGCTACAAGCATTTGAGTACAACGATGAAAAATCGATAGCCAAAATCATTTGAGTAGAATGGTGAGAAATTGACTAGCAGTAAGCATTTGTGTACAACGTTGAGCATTGTTTGTCAAATGGAATAATATATCTCAGAATGGATCGTTGAAAACATAAAAGTATTTTGATGAAGCAATGCCACCAAAAAATTGCACAATATGAGGGATCCACTGCCTATTGAACTGGTGAGTGTCATTTGAAAATCATTGCACTAAAACTGATTTGATCCGTCTACAACGAAAGTGATGGCTTTATTTTAGGCAGATATAGGCACTTTCAATAGCCATCAATCCCCTTAAAAGCTATTGCAAGACACAGTTGACTACGCATTCATATAACATTCAGCTGAAGAGCGTTCCAGCAATGGAAGAAAAATGCAGTCAAGGAAAGGATAACTCAATGACATGTTTTAAACTTATACAGCCACATTTTAAAGGATTCTCTGAACGACACCACTACACATAATTGAATGTCATCTACAAATATGTATGTATATATATATATATATATATATATATATATATATATATATATATATATATATATATATATATATATATATATATATATATATATATATATATATATATATATATATATATATATATATATATATATATATATATATATATATATATATAATGACGAGATGAATCTGATTTAATTACAAATTGAAATGTTTTGGTTGAAGATATATTGTTTTGGTATGCACGTAATATTGTATCTTACTTATAAATTCTACCAGGAAACTAACTGTTTATTTGCGAGTGAAAGACTATCTTAGCTTCCATTACCGTAGGGAAATAGATGACAGTGACACTAGTTGTGCGATAGATATCACTACTGAATAGATCTAACCATCAATTTGTGTATTTCATTGTGAGAGACGGAAATATATCATTGGGATAAAAATGATATTGCTATAGAGACGATACCATTTTTATCATCAGAATGGATAGATCACGTTTGAAACTGCTGTTGTTTTTAATTTATGATGTATATCTGCCATTACGTTTGTCATTCAGATCCCTATTTCCTTTATTATTTAATTTCTTCTTCGGAACCGTTTCTCTTCTCCCCTTCCACACCTTTCCTCCATGTATGGATTTACCGATCCTAAATTGTGTCTGCGTATTTTGGAAATAAAGATATTAAACTCACTTTTATTATAGCAATAATCTGTTTATGTGACTCGCATCACAATCTTGTTTGAAAAGGATGGACATATAATGCATCGGATGGTGCTGATTGCAAACAGACATTTAGTGACATCAGAACATTGGATGCTGCATCTGCAACCAAAAAAGGCTGCAAGCTTTCAGTGCCACACACAGAGTAACATTTGAATGTAAACATAAACAAATGAAGAACAAAAATCAAGTAAATTCACAGTCATTACAGTCTTTTTTTAAAAAATGTGATGCTCTGAAATCTCTCAAATACAACCTCTCTAATATGTTTATGGTTACCACTCCTACCAATATTACGTTACCGCTCATTAAATGTGTTGAGAAAATAACAAATGTCTTCATTTGTGTCCAAATACAGTCATTAGTTTAAAAAAAATACACAACGTAAAGCTAAATGTGCATAATGTCGAAGATATAAATTTGTCTTTATGGATTTATCAAGTAGCTGTTACTTGCATGGGCACAGAATACAGAAAACCTACGTAAATGGACCCCGTTTTCCTTTCACTGAGAAAGCCTGTAGATTAGACTGAAAACGAGACATTGGTCTCCTTTTTGACTTATTTTCGGATTTCGTTAATCTGACCATTAAAGAAGATAATAGATGCTGTTGTTTGAGAACCATGTTGTACGTTTGATGGACCTTATGAAAGGTGTTGGTATAGAGCTTTGCAGCATGTTCCGACAATTTTAACTGCTGTTATGGCATTAACCTGTGTATGTTTGACAGCCCAGTGTCAGACGCGAGCCATTCTATACACAGACTTCTAGGTTTAATCTTAAAGAGTATGGGTGGGGGAAGATAATCCGGGCGATTTCTTATTAAATGCCCTTTGATCTATATGTACGAAGCATGACGTTGTATTCGCTAAAGCTGCACTACTTTTGTCGAGTGCAAGATGTCCGCAAGGAAAACAATAGTGTGGTAGTTGTATATTCACCTACCAACGCATGTAATGAAATGATCTTGATGACACAATCGTCGGTTGACGCTTGAGCCTTGCAAAAATGATCATGCAAAACAACCAAATATATATATATATATAACTCAGTCAGGTTGGGTACATATTGTGAAAACAGATTCTAATTTAGTCAATAAATCATCTGATGCTGGAACGTAATACATACCGTTGATAATAGAGGAGAAGGCTGACAGAACTCAGATGGCAGTGGACGAAAACATGTTTCATTTGCTTTCTGTTTCTCACCTCGGCAAGTGATATAGTGTCTGATCCGTGTGATTAACCACCCATTTCTACTGCCAATATAGGTTTATCCTGCTGTGCTGGTGAAGTTGAAACCAGAGCGGGGTCTCTGTGTGATAGCTTATGATGATTTGTGGCTGACGAACCATGTGTAGTGTTATATCAATTGAAAGTAAATCATACATATGTACTGATACTTATGGCGCATTCGTACATCCATGTGCCGTTTTGTTAATTCCTCCTAATTGCCTAAACTCTAGTCCATTATATCGTCTGTAGCAACACGCTACTATAGTGATTAAACTACTTGTATTATTGTGTAGCAACACGGTCGTATCGTGAGTGAACTGCATGGTTTTTTTTGTGACAACATGTAACGTCTTTATGTCTGTAAACAAAATCTTGTGTGTGGCTACACGGTCTTATAACGAAAATGTTACACGTCTCTGCGTAGCAACACCATCTTATAGTGAGTAAACTGTGTGTCATTTTGTGTAACAATAAAGTCTTACAGCCAATAAGCTACCTGTTGTTTGGGTAGCAACACGGTCTAATAATGAATAAACTGCGAGGCATTTTGTGCTTCTTAAAGATTTTTGTACATCGTCATACTTACCCTAATAAGGCAAGGATAACTGTAGCTTTATAATGAATCCCCTTAGGATTATGTGTGAGTGTGGTTACTATAATCAGCGAACACGGATAGAACTAAATCATAATTGAGACTTATGCAGACATTGCAAACCACCACAAGGAAAAGGTACTGAAATCACTCCCCACAATGTTTGCGTGATCAAAGTCCGTTATATTTTTTCAAGCAATCCTGATCCAAATAATATAGGTTATCACTAATAAGATGAGTGACGAAATAAGACAAAAGTTCAATAGTTTTATTGGCGTAGGAATAGGTACTTTTTTCTTGTCAAAGAGAAGATACGCTAAAATTGGCTTCCAAGACCAGCATATACATTTTCATCTTCGCCTCAGACAGTTTCGTTAATCTTTCTAAAAAAACATGTTAGTACGCTTGTATGAACCATTTTTAGTAGTTAAGAACCTATTTGTTTTGATTATTTGACACATGTTAGTAGCTCAATGATCAAATTTGGTCGCTGGTGCTATGACGAGAACAACGTTTAAACTAATTATTCTCAAAACGTTCATTCCTCCCTGTATACCATTAGTTGAGCGCCTATGGTCATACATGTCATTTTAAAATTCTACACTAATGAGGTAACAATTTGTGTCAAGCTTGAATACGATAATTATACCATGCGGGCAGGACACTTATATTTAAATTTGAGAAGCAATACCATTTACTAAAATGTATCTTCCTTCTAGCCTTTTTATAAGTGTAAAGTACCCAATAAGACCATAGACCTACACAACACTGTAAAATGAAAATCGATTATGCAAACATTAAAACAATGTTCATCTAATAGCAAAATAAATATTGGCATGTTCATGGAATCTTCAAGTTTCTGACATCATTACATGAAATATTGGCTATAATCCCCTTTGCCTGTAATGACAAACTTGGTGTTTTTCATAGACATAATCATCAATTATCCTCGGTAACTTCTAATGCCATTTTCCAGTTATTAGAACACACATACTTTCAACATTATGTTTAGCTGTAAAGATAATATGAAACGTGTTTACTGATTTATTTTCTCTCTGTTTCTTAAAGGATAAAGCAATAAAAATACATCATTTTATCTAGCCATATAGGTGAATATATTTGATTTTTGGAACTGTTTAAACATCTTCCGGTTATGCGATATCATTTATTGGAATAGCTCTCTTTATTAAAAGTGTGTTAAAAGTTATTTGAAATGCTAAACTTAAACCATTGAAAGATGTTTAATCATATTCTGGTTGACTATATGATAGATTCGAAAATATGTCTGTAATTAGAAGGTTCTGCAAGTAGCTTTATGTGCGTCGTTATTGATATATAGTTTTATATATAATAGTTTCATTGATTCAATAGGTATTTTTACAGATACAGAAAGAGAGAAATCAACCTCAAAGGTGTTAATATGACCAGCAAGATGTTGCGACCCAATGGTCTTAAACTAAGCAAAATAATTCCAAAACCAGCACGTCAACTCCTTATACCATAATAATAAACATAACAATAACATCAACTAGTAACCACGTGATCTCCAAAGTTTGCAAACTGTGATTAAAACCTCCGAATTGAGTCTAGAACCAAAGAATGTCACATTCCTTACTGCACTATAATGCTCGCCCATTTAGACAAACAAAGTATCACAGGCTTTACAAGCCATTGTATACTCATACATTATTGAGCTTTGCTTCGACAATAATTTCGACAGCTGTTACTAAAGGCTGTGGGCATCATATGCACAATGGATCTCACTAAAATATTGAAATATCCAATTACGTAGAAGGCAAGAACAGCAAATGCTACAACAGATGCAATATGCAGGAATAACGTTGAAACAAAGCCCAACCAAACAACAAAAAGCAGAAGCGTGGTTTCAAAATCAAATTACAGCGAGTGCCAAAATCGATTCAGTCCGCTGACATGACCCGCTCTAAACCCCTACCCTATGTTAATATATCAGAATAGACAACGCTAGGCTAGCAAAGCAGGGGAATAGGTATTCTGGTGCAGTAAATACCCTGATGAAAGAAACTTAACGAGCAGCGTAATGGTTTCTTGATGAAATCTGCTGATATGATGACAGAAAAGAAACAAATGATAATTACGTAACCATGACTGGTTATGAATTGCAAAGTAAATCACTATTAAACATTATATTTATAAATGCATTATGTTCTGAAAAATGCAAAATAATGATATCATCCACAATACGTTTTCATTGGAACATAATACAACCTAGTTGCGAGAGCATTATATTGCAAGCATTTAAGTAATTATACCGTTTGCATTGTAAACCCTTTGACGTTAACAAATGTATTTGGTGTTAGAACAATTGATACCCGTTTCCTGGTGATGGAATGTGCGATTTTATTGTATAAGGTGGAACTTTGTTCTCTGGTATTATAAAAAGAAACACTTTTATGAGTAACAGAATCTGAAATCAATAGCACTCTGACATGGTATAAAATGATTGAAATCAATAGCACTCTGACATGGTATAAAATGATTGAAATCAATAGCACTCTGACATGGTATAAAATGATTGAAATCAATAGCACTCTGACATGGTATAAAATGATTGAAATCAATAGCACTCTGACATGGTATAAAATGATTGAAATCAATAGCACTCTGACATGGTATAAAATGATTGAAATCAATAGCACTCTGACATGGTATAAAATGATTGAAATCAATAGCACTCTGACATGATATAAAATGATTGAAATCAATAGCACTCTGACATGGTATAAAATGATTGAAATCAATAGCACTCTGACATGTATAAAATGATTGAAATCAATAGCACTCTGACATGGTATAAAATGATTGAAATCAATAGCACTCTGACATGGTATAAAATGATTGAAATCAATAGCACTCTGACATGATATAAAATGATTGAAATCAATAGCACTCTGACATGGTATAAAATGATTGAAATCAATAGCACTCTGACATGGTATAAAATGATTGAAATCAATAGCACTCTGACATGGTATAAAATGATTGAAATCAATAGCACTCTGACATGGTATAAAATGATTGAAATCAATAGCACTCTGACATGATATAAAATGATTGAAATCAATAGCACTCTGACATGATATAAAATGATTGAAATCAATAGCACTCTGACATGGTATAAAATGATTGAAATCAATAGCACTCTGACATGATATAAAATGATTGAAATCAATAGCACTCTGACATGGTATAAAATGATTGAAATCAATAGCACTCTGACATGGTATAAAATGATTGAAATCAATAGCACTCTGACATGGTATAAAATGATTGAAATCAATAGCACTCTGACATGGTATAAAATGATTGAAATCAATAGCACTCTGACATGGTATAAAATGATTGAAATCAATAGCACTCTGACATGATATAAAATGATTGAAATCAATAGCACTCTGACATGGTATAAAATGATTGAAATCAATAGCACTCTGACATGATATAAAATGATTGAAATCAATAGCACTCTGACATGGTATAAAATGATTGAAATCAATAGCACTCTGACATGGTATAAAATGATTGAAATCAATAGCACTCTGACATGATATAAAATGATTGAAATCAATAGCACTCTGACATGGTATAAAATGATTGAAATCAATTGATGCGATGTTTCCAGTAGCTGTTGTTCAGCTCTGTATAATGTTTTAGATAATATATAACGTTTCAACCACTTGGAAGCCATGAACACATAAATGTGGTAAGGCTGGCTAGTTGACTGCAAATGGCTTCTTTAAAGAAAATAAAAACTTGATGCATACTCAGCAGAATTTGGGCTTTCGTTTGAGCAGGTAAGGTTTGTTTCTAAATAAAGCTGTGTACTGCAAAACGTAATTGGATTTAGAGCATGCGACAAAGCAAAATGAATATACCAGAGTCGAAGACATTTAGAACATGTATGTTACGAATTTTTTCTAACCTACTCCATTTTTGTTTAATTTTAAATACAAAGAGTTATAATAATACTGACTTATGTAATTCCAGCCGATGATAGGAATTCATGTTGCATTGAAATAAATATAGATAGCTGAAATAATGCAGTTATTTCAATAGTCTTACGTTTTTTGTAATTCCTTTGTGTGTTTGCAAAACTCTCTCTCTCTCTCTCTCTCTCTCTCTCTCTCTCTCTCTCTCTCCAACACACCCTACACACTACAAACTCTCTCTCTCTCTCTCTCTCTCTCTCTCTCTCTCTCTCTCTCTCTCTCTCTCTCTCTCTCTCTCTCTCTCTCTCTCTCAGCAAGGTACGGGTTAAAACCTATGAAATGACGAGTGTTGAGGATTTTGTTTGTGTCATCTACCATGTCATTGAAATTATGAGTTATGCTAAAAAGTTAAATTAAACCTACCAAGAGATGAGAGACAGACAGACAGAGAGACAGGGTTTAAGGTGGGTGCTAGTGTTACTAAAGCTAAATAATGACTTAGATCAATAACAAATATATTAAAATACTTGAATTGCCTATTGAAGGTTCGTCAGTTCACATAGTTTGTATTTCACATCATGTCAAAGCGTTCATGTGAACGGTGCAGCTAACCAAGTGTTTGTAGTGCCCTATCATTAAAACCATTCTTTTAATAAAAATGGTAGTCTTGTAGTGAAAAATAGAAACTAGAAAACGAAAACAATCATCTTTCCAATATGAAAAGGTGATTGTGAATAGTAACAAAGTCAATGAACTACATTTTGTAGCATGCCTGGTTTCCTTTTAATGAAAATGTATACATCTCGGGGTGAATCATTGTTACCGCGTACATACTATATATATATATTCGACCATTTGATAATATTGGTTGAATAGGCATAAATGTTATAACGAAATACTGCGCTACCTAGAAATGTGCATGCATAGAAGACAAACGTAATCGTTTTAACTAATGTCACATACTTACATAGAGATGTAAAATAATACTTAAGAAAATTACAATATTAGTTAATTGAGGATGTGCCTACATAAAATATTTTTTGACTCTATCTAAAATTCCTTGTTTGTGTCAGAAAACGTTGTCAAAGAATCGAACTAATGCATTATGTTATTACAGATCCAAATAAAGTCATGCTGTTAGTTTGTTCAAAAGATGTTTTATGCAAACAGATTACTATTTTTATGATTGAGAAGTAAGGAGCCTTCGATATATATATATATATATATATATATATATATATATATATATATATATATATATATATATATATATATATATATATATATATATATATATATTACACAAACATAAACTATACAGGAAACATATTCTTACATGAATTTGTCACAGGCAAGATTAGACGCATTAGATGATAAAACATTTCACGTCATTTAATGTGTTCAACATATACAATAGATCGAGAAGTATGTTTAACTATGAAATATATTTTGAAGGAGACTAAATATCAGGTATTTGTGACAAATACATTGAGTGAGAGATCATTGGGTTACTGAGTTCGTATGGACATTGTCCCCCACCTAACCCTGCATCAGAAATATGGCAGTCGCACTAGACATTTGAAGCGCTGCTTCCCTAGACATTGCCTTTTACTAGTACAACCTCTTTCTTCGTATGTAATGCATGAAAAGGTCGATGGTTTTACCTGTGTACACGTTGGGTTTTAATGAAATTAAAATTGAACTTGATTTACCGTTACATAATGCAACGTTATATAAGGATGCATGATGATAGTTCTTCTGATTAGTCCGCGAAAAACCTCCATAGAGCCATATATGCCTGTGCATTACACGACCACAGATCTGGGTCTATTAAGCCTGCAGTTTTAACGGATTTGTACATTAGTATAGATGAAAATGGTAATTTATGCTATGCCAACATAATGGAGCCTGACATGGTATTATATACATCGATGAACCAAACATATATTTCATGGATGCTGCGATTGTAGATTTCTAAATACAACAGGAACAAATGTGTTTATTTTATAAATAAACTATATACCACAACATGTGTATTATGTTTTTTGTGACATGTATTCAGATACAATTGCGGTCAATATCTGGAATGAAAACATAACGAAATTTCTGATTACTTGCAGAGAGAGAGAGATAGAGAGAGAGAGAGAGAGAGAGAGAGAGAGAGAGAGAGAGAGAGAGACCCGATCCAAAGATATGCGAGGCTCATGGCAGCAAGCGGTGAGAGCAGGCCCAAAGCAGAAATATACCACTTCCTCGTTCGCTTTGTGTTAGGGCCGGGCCTGAGATAGAGGGGTAAACGAGAGAGAGTTTTGTATTTTATGTAGCACTCACACACACATTCGCACACACATATATATTATGATGAGATATGATTAAATATGTACGCCCACGAGATGAGGGTTTTTTCAAGCTATTTTTATCGTTGAAGCCTGTGCCAAGTGAGCCAAGGGCATCCGGTTTAAACTGCATACTTTAGTCCTTGTTAAATTTCCGCACAGCGAACGTTGTATATCACAGCATACATTCACTTCCACATTGTTATTCAAAAGTGTAACTACTATTTGCTAGCCGTCGAATTGGCATTAATGATAGATTGAATACGTATGCGCAACAGTTGTGTACCTCTACAACATATTTTGTATGACGTGTTCCATTCGTTTTTATGTTGCTTTGTATCTGTTGCTTATGAATTTTGGTCTTGGTCTTTTTGTGCTGTTTATTTATCGGATGCGTTTAGCATCCTGAACACTAATCATGTATGTGTAAAAAATATACGATTAAAAAGTATTTTCTTACATCTTCTAATTTAATTAAATGCATTAGAGACGGTATATAAAATATGTAGCCGTAAGTTCTCTAAATGTTCTAGGAATTTTCTTCTCTACCTATACTAGGAAGTTCTTCTCTAAATATTCTAGATAGTTCTCTAAATATTCTAGAAAGTTCTTCTCTAGATATTCTAAGAAAAAAAGGCATTTGTTTGTAGAATTCTGCTGAAATTGCTGGTTTTCTCTCATTTCGTTTGATTACTCTAAGACAATATAGATGAAACAACATACATAAGTAGGTAAAAGGCTGAGTGTGTTAGAAGAAAATCTAACTGGCATTTGTAAATAAGATAATTTGTAAGAAAATAGTTGTATGGGTACTTATGTCCCGTTTCATGAGTATGACAACACTGCCACGCAAATAAATGAGTCAGTAATAAGTGGAATCATTTTTTTCTTGCAATGCTACTGGGTCATTTGTATCAATAAACAGTGACAGTGTTCTTTTTTAGAGATGTGTGTAATAAAAAACACAGATGTCTAACAATTTCTTGTGCTGCACCCATTGGAAAATCATGACTTATCAGAGCCACAAGCTTTATTTAAATGGATGGGTCTTTAAACGACAATAATGTACTGTCACGTGTTACATTGATCGGCAATTTATTCACTATGCATGGTGGTAATTCCGGAAGAACTACGTTGGTCTCGTTCATATTCGAAACAGATAAAAAAAAAAATAAACCTCGGCCTTTTCTTGATAGAAAAATATACATGGTTTTATATATCATGGTCCGTGATTAGTTGTGGTGTATAGTTGTTGACATAATTTGTTTATTCTGTTTTACAGTAGACGTGTGCTTTCTCATTAAAAAAATCCCTTGCATGGATAGAATTGGTGTAAATAATTTTGAAACCTCTAAATCTATCTTCCCTAATTTTATTCTAGTTTTGGTTAATGTTGTTTTGCCATCTGTTTATGAATATGTTTATAATGTGTCCAGTCTGTGTGGTTACTTATTCGGATTGATTTAGTTCCCAATCGATCTATTTTCCTTGCATTTCGTCTTTCGTCGTAGGATACTATCATACCATGCTTTAGCGGAAGATTACAAGGTTAATACTATTGTATGAAGACATCTGCCCGCCATATCAAAAAAGGTGAATGCAAATAGATTTGTTGCCTCGTTGATATCGGAGTACAAAATAGTTTCTTCAAGTCAAAGTTTGTTATTAACATAATAAGGTCATGAAGTGCATTTATGTATAGTCACAGATTCCATCCCAAACATTATTTTAATTTATAACATAGTTTGGGGTCTTAAATAAGTTTGTACATGGAATTCTTTCGGACCTTCAATAAAAAGAACTGTTAAATTAAGAACTTGAATATTGTGATACCTGCGAGGTCAAATAAGGAAGATGACTGACGGTTTACTTTCGTAAGTTCGTTTGTAAAATTATGTCATTTGGAAGTTTTCGCAAATTAATGACTAGCTATTGCCTACTTAAATACCAAAAGTGGTGGTTAAAATTTCAGAAATGTTGTGCACTTTTTTCTATGCAAATACCAAGGAATCCGACTGATCAATCCAGTTCCTATGAAAACCGATACACACATGTTAAGAAATACCAAAGATAATTCGGTAGTTTGTACAGGAATCTCTATTGCAAGATTTATTAATATGTTTTCTGTAATATGATACATAACTCCACCTGCATGGCTAGCTTAGTCGAATGGGGTTGTGATATTAATCAAATTTAATATCAAAATATAATTAGCATGCGGTGTCTCCGTTAGGGCAATTGTGTAAAAGGCGTCAAAATTCTCAGCATGAAATGCAATGCGTGGTTTTGTTTGTTCAGAAAGGTTTCATGTTTAACTAAACAAATAAAGATGTGTCCGCTGATTTGCATCTGATATATTAAAGTGGATAATATTTTGCTCATTTATGTGAAAGAAGTCCTTGGCCTCCATTCTTTGTAGTACATAACCAGGTAAACAATTGAGAATATTTTTTTTCTACAGTCGTTGCTTTTAAGTTTTGTGGTGCGACCCTCTGCTTCGAGAACAAAGACCAATGGCCCATGGTGTCAAAACGGTTGGACTGCAGTGACATAGAGTATTCTAGCAATGAAAGTTTGACCCTCATATGTGTCCTCTTTTTTGTCTTAGGTTATTATTTGACGATTGTTTGCAATATATTTACTAATTTCTAATTTGTCGTATGTCTGGTATATTCACGATTTTGACTGTGTTTAGGTATAATATGTAACGAATTTATTAATTTTAAATATTAATTACAATTACAAAGTTCTTTTTTAATTTCAGACTGATTTTGGAATTTATGTGAATTCAATTAAAGACATTCTTGCTTATATCATCGTGATACATCCAAACTGTGAACAAATCTACACAATCAGGACTATTTTGCACCAGTATATTCAAGATTGGCATTCATTCAGGAAACCGTATTTTTAACTTGTGATAAAACTGTTCGGACTTTATAGAATTGATTTTCAAAATACCGGAGATATTTTTGGCTCTTGCTCGTTTCTGTTACTTTGTTTAAAACAATAGAGTCGTAACATAGTCAATATTATTTACTAATCAATTAAAATTCAGTTTGAAAGAAACATATAAACCTTGGAGATTAATGTAGTAAATATAAATTAAAACATAATATTTGGTGTATTATGTTTTTAACAAAACTGTGAGTTGTTAATAACGTAGTGGTTAGGGAGCAAGCATACAATACAATAAATACCATTCATCGGTGTTGCGATGTCAAAGTTTTACATTATTCTCCAGGCTGTTGTTATTTGCCTGAAATATCATCAGTTACCATATACAAATATGCATTTATTCCATTAAATACAAATGTTCGCTTTGGAAGCTTTTGATTTTAAACAGAATAATTACCCTATGTCGTAATATATTTTCTTGAAAAGATTGTGACAATAAAAAGCGAAAATTAGATTTTGACTACGAGTTCAGCGTTGTCTTAATTCAATTTTTAGAAACAGAATGAGAATGTTTGGGACAATAATCCTTTATTATAAACCTCGTTATTTTTAAGGCACACTGAAAAATTCCATTATATATTAGTGTAATTGTGTATGTCATATCGAAAAACGATAACGAAATGCAAAACAATAAAAGTGAATTTCCTTTTTAATCTTATAATAATGCAGTAACACTAAACTGTATAAAGTTATCGAGCCACTGTTTACATAAGATATTAGAAAGCTTTCAAAATTAGAGCATAATCGACATTTCCAGAGAAATAAGAGTTAAAACTCTGTAATTAACTGCACGTACTAGAGATGCGGTTTGCTGATTCTTCAATTCGTCATTGCCATAGAGATTCTTTGAACGTGCTGTATTATGGATTGCCTAACTACAGTAGACCATGCATGCTTGTTTCATAGCCATACAGTTGAGAGGTGTGATCCCTTAGGTCATAAGTTCTTTTTTAAATCATCTACTCTTCTACACCATTTTTGAAGAAGTCCTGTCTGACCCACGAGAGATGTAACGGTTACACATTAATCTAAAGTTTTATTTTTGATGCTTCATATGGGTTCGGGGGTGGGGGGTGGGGGATGGGGGCGGGTTGTCGTTATTTTTTCTTAGCATTATATGTTGTATCAAGTGCTAGCCTTAACCGATCACTGATACCTCGCGTCTATCCTCATCGGTTAGAGCGTCTGCCGCGGAAGCGGGAGGTCGTGGGTTCGAAACCCGGCCTAGTCATACCAAAGACTTGTAAAAATGAAACTAAGATCTGCTTCTCTAGGCACTCGGCATTAAGAGGTTAGTTTTTAAGACTGGTCGGCCTGTGTCAGGCTAAGGTAACTGGGTTAAAGACATCATGCTACATGTATGCGGCTAGATAGTCCTGTGCTAGGCATCACTATAAACTGCCACACTATAGACATCGTAACGATATGACTGAATTTGTTTAAAAGCTACGTTAAAAATCCTAATCAAACACACACACACACACACACACACACACACACACACACACACACACACATGTAAACAACGCATTCTACAGGCTAGCTTATCCGATGAAGAACGCTCGTAATTTGTTCCAACCTTCCACCTTGAGAATGTTCACTTAATATACATCATAACAAATACCACCATACAACCATGTTCCTTCCATTCAATACTTTTGTTGTCTTTGGAAATGTTACAATTCAAGCATCGGGTACATTCCTTTTAGTAATTACGTTTTAATGTTTTGTTCTTGCCTGGCTTGTGAAGTCTCTCGCTTTTTGACCTTAGGAAAGAAAAATGTGGTTCCAAGCTCGTTCTGTAATGCTCTTTGGACACCTATTGTATCATATCTAAACTTTGTAATATGCATAAGGTATGCACATTTTGTAATCAAGAGCCGTAAGTAGTATTAACATTTAATATAATCACCAACCTTATTGAGTAAGAACATTTCCTAATGTCATCATTAAATAGTATGAACATTTCCTGTAGTTATCATCATTATATAGTATGAACATTTCCTATATGCATAATCATTTTATAGTATGAACTTTTCCTGTAGTTATCATCGTTAATGTGTTTCAACATTTCAAATAGTCATCAACCTTACAGAGTATGAACATCTTCTATAGTCATCATCATTTTATAGTAAGAACATTTCCTGTAGTTATCAAAAGGTATGAACATTTCCTGTAGTTATCATCATTATATAGCCTGAACATTTCCCGTAGTCATCATCATCGTATAGTATGAACATTTCCTGTAGTTAGCATCATTAAATAGTATGAACATTTTCAGTAGTTATCAAAAGGTATGAACATTTCCTGTAGTTATCATCATTATATAGCCTGAACATTTCCCGTAGTCATCATCATCGTATAGTATGAACATTTCCTGTAGTTAGCATCATTAAATAGTATGAACATTTTCAGTAGTTATCAAAAGGTATGAACATTTCCTGTAGTTATCATCATTATATAGCCTGAACATTTCCCGTAGTCATCATCATTATATAGTATGAACATTTCCTGTAGTTAGCATCATTAAATAGTATGAACATTTCCTATATGCATAATCATTATATAGTATGAACATTTCCCGTAGTCATCATCATTATATAGTATGAACATTTCCTATATGCATAATCATTATATAGCATGAACATTTCCCGTAGTCATCATCATTATATAGTATGAACATTTCCTATATGCATAATCATTATATAGTATGAACTTTTCCTGTAGTTATCATCGGTAATGTGTTTGAACATTTCAAATAGTCATCAACCTTACAGAGTATGAACATCTTCTATAGTCATCATCATTTTATAGTAAGAACATTTCCTGTAGTTATCAAAAGGTATGAACATTTCCTGTAGTTATCATTATTAAAAGTATGAACATCTTCTATAGTCATCAACCTTTAAGAATTTGACAATTCCCTATAGTCATCAACCTTGAATGGCATGACCATTTCCTATAGTCATCAACCTTAAATAGTATGCATGTTTCCTACAGTCATCATTGAACCGATAATATAATCATCAACTTGTATGAACATTTTCATTAGTCATCTTATATGCCTATCTTATTATAGTACATATTATCAAACGATTCTAAATATAGAACATAGTACACTTGACTGATCAACTTACTGCACCTTTACAATCGGGATATCTATAATAAGTACTGAAGAATCATTCTTATTCATAATTCCTGGTATACAATACGAGTGTTATCTTAGTCAAATTTTAATTGGCCCTCAATGCAGACTATCCATTTTAGAGGTTTTATTATTTCCAACATTATTCTGATCTTATTATATTTATTGATATATTTTATTTGTTTGTTTCTGTTGTATTTTCCATTTTGCTTATTGTCTATCCATCTCATTGTTTGTATTTTTTATTCTTCGATTCCGCTTATTTCTTTCTCTGCTTCTTTGTGTCGCGCTGCTGTTTTACTTACATTTCGCCAGGTCATCAAACGCTAGCTTTTTTTCAACCTACTAAATTTGACTTACAGAATTCTAATTGCATTTTCTAGCTGTGACTTGCAATAGGATCATATATGTAGAAAACAGTTGACTGTTGATCGTTGAACCTCGAATAACACTTTACTGACATTTAATTCGTTTCAGCAAGTTATATAAAATGTGAAAAATTCAAATCCTGAAGCAATCAGAAATCAATATTGCAATATTGGTTAAGTCTTGAATCCATATATTATGCCTATCTTTAAATATGTCAAACCGTCATGATGTTGTTGCTATACTCAAAATGGAACCTGAAATTAATTACGATATTGTAAAGAAATAGCATTGCAATCGAAATTGAATTATATACTCTTTAATCATGTTTATTTCATTCTTACTTACTTTTGTAACCGCTCCGGTGGCCTAGTGGTTAGAGCGTTCGCCGCGGAAGCGGGAGGTCGTGGGTTCGATCCCCGGCCGAGTCATATAAAAAACTTACAAAAATGGTATTAACAGCTGCCTCCGCATTAAGAGGCTAGTGTTTGGACTGGTCGACCTGGTGTCAGGATAATGTGACTGGGTGGGACATCATGCTACATGCCTGCGGCATGATGCCTCAGTGCTAGACATCACTATATTTTTACTGCCTCACAGCAGACATCGTAGCGATATAACTGAAAAATTGTTAAAGCTACGTTAAAAATCCTAATAAAACAAACAAACTTACTTTTGTCGCTTTGCTGTTTAACTTTTTTTTCCCCGAGGTCATCAAAAGCTAGCACAGGCATCAACCTCTTATAATGGATTTAGCGGCCTCTCATTCCATTCTCTTTCTGTAGCTTGCAAGATCATCATATATTTGGTGAACATAAGGTGAATGTTGATATATACCATAAACTCAAATATTATTAACGTCAACTGTAGGTAAGAATAAGTAGTCTATACTACTGTTTACCTTTTCGCGATTTACTTTGACAGCTTACCTCAACAAACTGCATTGCAATTCACGACTAATCAGTGCCACGTATGATGTGTCCACTGCTACTGCTTAATTGCGATGGAATCAAATATTCGGTGAAAATGTTTACTGTATTATGTCTAAGTACGAAGTGTACATTTTTCCAACTCCGATTAGTTTAATTGTCTGGCTCTCCAATTATATATATTTTGTGGCAAGATAATAAAATTTGCTTTCAATATTTATTTGATGTGAAATTCATGTGTAGAACCAAAAGTGTGAAGTTAATACGAATGCTGACATGCATCTGATAGGGCCGGTGCCTGTCTCTCCAATGGGCAGGATGTCTACATCTAGGTGTTTCTAATTATTGAATTACAGTTCCGCAAGGTCATAAAGTCAAATAGAAGAATCTGGATAATACATAATAGTTTATGACAATAAGACAATATTTATATGTTGTTCCTAAATCGGAGTTGACGTGTTACATTTATAAGTTCTGCGTTTGAATTGTAAAATATCAGTGCGTTGTATTGAGCTATAATCAGAACGTTAGAAGTGCAGTCTAACTCAAAAATAAATGAGTTCATATTTTTCAATGCCAATCGTTTTAGTATATACTCAATTTGCCTCTTTATCTAAGGCAGAATAGAAAAAAACGCTAGTTGAATCCAAATAATTGAATTTCTGCTCTTTCCAAGCCAAATACGCATGCATTGTTAAACGAATACACAATAACATTATCCATAGTCATAATATGAATGAATGTCTGTGCGCTGTAACAACTATTCCAGTTTATCTGCAATGAATAGATCTTGTAAATTCTGTATTTTTCAATCTATGATGGATTGGATTTATTAGCTGGTCAATTCTGTGCGAAGTTCATGTTCCTGGAAGGACCTGACCTGACGCAAGTAAGTGTTGCTTTCCTGTCATTGATAGTTATGAATCAAAAGGTGGAAACAATTATAATGTCTTGGATCTGAAACTCTTTAGATATTCAGGGAATATCAAATACATTTTGTTTTGGAGTGCAGTAGAGTTTCCATTAGAATGTGATTAGTCTTGGAAGTAATGTCTTAATTGCAGAACAAATGTTCCCCCATTTCTGGAACTAATATAATTGTAATTAGCGTAAATAACTAAGAACATACCGTTTATTTTCTTATGTAATGCTTTGGCTGACTTGTAAGTTGGGACGTCTAGCAAAGTTCCAAGATATCCTGACCCTTGTATGCCTATCTCTGCCTTTGTTTTAGGCTAAACAAATCACTGCTTATATTCAGAAGCATTCGATTTGTGGATCGTTCTGAATAGATCTGCTTAATAAGAGTATAAATGTTCAGACTGATATTTCTGAATGCTGTATGGCTCAATGATGTTTTCATTGATCCATCTTTGAAAAGTATGTATATCATGCTGTCTCATTTGCTTGGATGAACAGTTTTTTTTTGTTGTTCAGTAAACCCATCCACGTCCACAATTTTGTAGCTTCTACTTTGATACGGAATGGAACGTTTGCTAAGTTCATCTGCAGACAGAACTATTAACTTAGGACCATATAATGTTGGTTTATGTTGTTGTTGTTTTAGGGTTGAACGCCATTTTTCAGCACACGATAGGCTATACATGGCGGCCAGTATTATTGGTTGAGGAAGAACCCGAGAAAAGCCCCGGAAAGAACCAGCGATCCACGAGAAGCTACTGGCAGGCTTTCTCCTCAAAACTGTATTAGCCGAATCTTAGACTCGAACACACGCAGACAGAGGTGAGACGGCAGTGATCCGTAACGGAAAGAGCTTTAGACCACTCGGCCACCTATGTTGGTGTATAAAACAAACAGAAGTTCTTAACACAAGATACTATTTGAAGACACTTGTGTCAGGCAGTATGGTAAACTACTGCACGCTTCTAACATTGTATATCTAATTAAACGTGTATATAACATGATTCTAAGATTCAACATTCATATTCATCAATTCAAACTTGCGTTAATATTACTGAATAGGTAATTGTGATAATATTCATGAATGCAAATTTGGAATGATTTTCAAAAATACAAACTTGGTCGAACATTAATGAATACGGACGTGGAGCTGAAATTCATGAATAAAAATGTGAGATAATATTTTTGAATACAAACTTGGGCTGATGTTCATAAAGTTAAAATTGGGCCGATATTCATGAATGCAAAGCGTGCTGATATGTTTTAATACCCATTTGCTGATATATACTTAATAGACAACGACTAGGGAAACGGTCCCAGCCGTTATCTAATGAAATGGAATGGATGCATGTAAGATCATTACATGATTTTCATGCATTACATTTAACTCTTTTATACTTTAAGATATCTTTGAATTTTCGTTTTATTAAATCATTTGATATTATGACTGAGTTACGTGACTCCGTCCAGCCGTTTATTGGAACATTACAAAGCTGCACGTACCAGCCATTTGCGCATATCATAATCGTATTTGTACAGCCGTATGCAACAGTGAGTATGCACCACAGGGATTATATGCACTACAATGTATTGAGTAGGTAGAGATAATCTAGCGTTTTTGCTAGAACTATCTCTTTTGCTCTCTCTCTCATGACCTTATTCAGGATAAAGAGAGACTTATCCAGATTTTGCTAGTCTTCTTTAGAACTATGTCTGACATCTTCCGCTTTGGGATCGAATGAGTTATATTCATTACAAAATGTATCCAATCAAGTACATACTTAACTAATAAAGGTCTAGTAATAAAATACACGGCCATGACAAGGACAGTTTATATAAACTAATGTAAATAACTACGATAAGTCGTCAAAAGCAGTTATGTTGCAATTACGTGCTTTCGTGCGTAACATGGTAGTATTAAAACCCACAGTATATGCCTTATTATTGCTCTATATATCATCTTTGGTCAAATGACATTATCATAAAAAAATTTGACCGAAATGTATGAGTTAATTTTGCTGCAAAATATAATAATCCGTTGTGCAATTACTCAAAAAGAATGACAGTGGTGTTATCAAAGTCGAATATACGAAATACATTAATGTGTCATATTCACGCTGTACGAATATGAAGACAATACATTAAATCAACAATCCTTCAATAAAGTTTCAAATTCATCCATTATGAGTTTCAGAAAATTCAAAACTTTGTACACATTTTACAAATTAATGAGTGCAAAGCTAACAATTAGCAATTAATTAATAACTCGCGTCCAAAAAGGACGCTTCCAACCTTTGAAAAACATTTTACCCAATAAATGAGTTATTTACTTGCACCTAGATACAGAAGATAAGAAACAAAAATTAGGTATTAATACAACATTAAATGACCTTTCCGGAACTGGTTTAATCACACAATTGTTTTGTCACTGTACGCAAAATCTAATGCAAAGCACTCAATACACATATTTGTCATGGGAACATTTTAAATCTATCTTTTGTTTAATGCATCTAATGCTCATGGTTTTGAAAAAAATATCCATAAATAATCTCTTGTATGGTATGTTATGCACTGAGCGCCATATTATACCTGTGTTGATTTTTAACTGTTACTACTAATACTACTTTGTAAACGATTGCCAAGTGAATGGTTTTTGAACACTAGCATCATTCCTGGAAAGGCATGATAAATAGTGCCATACCCTAGCTCATGTGCATTCTGAATACTATTTTGTCCCTAACGCCAAGATCGCTAAACCAGCCACGTAATTGTTTGATCGATTATTTTAAAACCTTGTTTACCTTCATGAAACAGCTGTGACTTAAACACTGTTGTAAAGACGTTTCCACTAAAATTTACCACTTACCTTTTTGTTAAAAGCAAAGTATTAACTGGAGTAGAATTTAAACTTTGCCAAAATGTATAACTTTGGGAGCCAAAAAAGAAACAGAGCATTTCTGATTGCTCAGATTTTAGTATGCAAAAGTAATACGAATTCGATTTCGAGCAAATATTACCATATATGAACGTTATTTTGTTATTTAAGTTAGATTGCCTAAAATTAGACACAAAATGGGTACAAATAATATTATTCTAAAACCATATATAATAACGGTTTTGTTGTTCGTTGTTTATTTGTTTTGATATTTAGTGTCATTTTTAGGACACTGTAGGCTTTACATGATGGAGTGGGAACCCGGCAAAACCCTAGGAAAAAAACATCAGAACACGGGAAACTCACGGCAACCATTTTGACATAACAACATTGGCCTAGCCCGTGACTCGAACCCACTCAGGATCTGTGTGTCTAATAATGAGTCATAACAAAGTGCCTGGTTTATTATCAAATAACCAAAAAGAAATTTAAAACGTGTCAATTTAAATATTCAAACAATAACGATGAAATTACAAAATCCAAGCATTGTGAAAATGTATGATTGCAAGATAGATAAGTTATTATTCTGCACATAACATGACAAATGCATGATGTTTCTGTTTTGCATTACACCTTTTGAAGCGCTCGCTCGAACAAATTAAGAAATATACTGCCCACGACTGGGTTTAACATCAGCGGCAGGAGCAATTCACAGTAAACATGGGAAGCATACAATGATTATGATTTCTTTATTGATTTTAATATAAGATGATATAAATAATATAAGATTTAATTTATGAAATCACAACTGAGTTTATACCAACTCTTTTTTCAAGATAACATGAAACAAACATGCGCACAAAGTAACAAGTCGTTGTAAGTCTGATAATCAGTCACACTCTTTGTGACAGCGTGAACTCTTCTACAAAGCCCATTGTGCCGTCATTTTGAATATGGATTAGTAATAGAAAGAAACAACAGGAAAAATCTACCTTTTTCACTGAAAAGTCTATATCAATAGCTAATTAATCTTTCAGAAATATGGATATCAAAACGATTACAAAAAAAGTTAAATAAAAAAATCTTTAGAAGTTTTTTTAGTAGAGATTGGCTTCAAAGTAAAATACTAGAAACAAATAATTAAAACGTCTTGGTGGCTCTAGGCCACCTCAGCCGTACATTACTCAAATACAGATGCGTGGTTTGCCAAGTGATTGAAACTCGTCTCAAATACTACATGTTGATAGTATAATGTGGGACAAGAGTTAATTTAAAACAAAACAAAGGTCTTTGAACTCCAAAAATAAAATTCCTATGCAAATACACTATCGTATACCTATAAGCTGGTACGAATAACGGGATTATTTGTGGCACGAAAAATCACTCAAAGATCATGTGTTTTTGATTGTTATTTTTGTATGATAAAAACAGCAAATGTGTGACCATAGCAACAGCCACGTCATTCGATGAGGACATCCAATAATAAATCAGTTGCATTGCTTAAATCATTTTATTTTGAGACACTAAGGTGTGATAAGATAATATGGCTTGTAATCAAACAAAGAATACAATATAAATTAAGGAAAATGTATCTTATATAAACCATGATGATACTAAGAAAACGAGTATGTTCACAGTAGGAAGCAATTATAGTTTTCCTTTTTTACAAATGGTATTCACAAATTTACAAACCCAGCATTGACCAATTTGAAACTAAATACCAGAATGTAGGATCGAACCAAAACAAAAATAGAAATATGTATGATACTGATTATCCTTATAGTAACATTTATGAACAAATAATAAAAAATGCTTAAACGCTTATCCTATAAAACGTATAACAGTGATGCTCTAAAGCAATATTCTTTACTCATCGTTTCTTAAAACAAACATATTATTTTTTGAGTACCAAATACAATATTGAGCATAGTCCAAGTCAGTTCATATTTCATAAATATGTGAAAGGCCAGTCTGAGCTATTGAGCTGAATTCGACATTTGTATCGCTACTTCAAGGCTATATAGTTCATTTGTCTTCTTTGATCGATATGATTATCAGCAACATATGCCATGGTCTTCAATCTTGAAAGCTCAGTTACAACTTTCCACTTCTATAATCGCACCTGTTTTATCTAATGTGCCGTATCCCGCTTCAGTCACTATAGCCGTGTCACGAAATGCGTTTGCCACTCTTGCGCTGCATGCTGGCTTAGGAAGAGGACGTGTTGACATTTATGACTTGAGAAGTGTGGCTGAGTTACTCCTCCTCACTTAACTTAGTATCTCTACCCAAACAGAATTGTCATGACGTCACGCCATTGAATTGCGTATTGGAGAAATAAACTGCTGTTAGACGCTGCTATCAGCATACACCAGACACACTCACCGGCATAATAGGTAAGAAAATGTATAGTTTGGAGATCTTATTCTGAATATCCCCTGCTTGCCTTGGCCATATTCATAAAAAAGATAACGTTATTCAAAGAAATAGCATTTTAGTGCGACATTTCAAAGATCTGCTTGAGATAAACAAATTGAAACAACTAAATTAAGACCAAGCAGTCAAATGCATATATCAAACAAATTCAAAATTTTATCGCATCCGTATTTTATAAACATTTTTGTTGCTTGATATTTTAACTGAACAGAAGCAGACGATACATGTCCTATCCATTTGCACTTGATGTTCCAATTTGTCTCCCAACTTAATGAATTTTAGTGATAGGATGATAATTTGAATTCAGAATCACGATTCGTTGCGCCGTTTAATTTTTCCTTTTTTATAATATATATTTTTCTTCTTCTCTTTTTTCTATTATTTTTTGTATGCTAAGCATATAACAATCGAAATGTTACTGCACTGATTAAGATATGTATGTGACACAACTATTCCTAATACCATTATGTTTGACATAATTATTCTTTATGCACAATTATACTATATGCGTTTTGTGTGGCATACATATACCTAATACCTTTCTCTGTGGCACAATTATATTTTATGTCGCTCCGTGTGGCACAATTATACATTATGTCGCTATGTGTTACATAATTATACATTGTGTCATTCTGCATGGCACAATTATACCTTATGTTTGTTCTATGTGCCACAATTATACCTAATACCGTTCTGTGTGCCACAATTATACCTAATACTGTTCTGTGTGCCACAATTATACCTAATACCCACTGTTTGACACAAGTTTACCTTATGTCGTTGAATGTTGCATAATTATACCGTACGCCGTTCTATGTTGCACAATTATACCTTATGTCGTTCTGTGTGGCACAATTATACCTTATGTCGTTTTGTGTGACACAATTACATATATTACCTTTATGTGTAGTACAATTATATTTGTATTAATAATTGTCATGGATCTCTTTTCTAGAGTAGTATTCACTTTAATCCTACTCATACGGGTATTGCATGTGGAATGATTTTGTTTTAATGCATTGTACATCTCTTTCGTATGATCCTGATCATCGTACTCTTAAGAGTAAAGATCGTTTTACTAGACTGCAAGTCAGTTTACCTTGTCTACTGTATTTTGATATATAGTATACACCAAATAATTTATTCTAGTTTTCGCCATTTACTGTGGTTTTAAGGCAATAGTCACTGGTAAGGATTATTGTCAATAGTATGGAATACGTATAGCTTAATGGTTGAGAGAGTTTATTAACTTACAATAGACTATATTTTCAATATTTAGCTCAATTACAATATTAGTATGATAATGTCGGCAAATCACACCTTATTGTATTAATGATCTGTACCGGAGAAAATGTAAAGTAAAGTGGTTGGTGAAAACAATGTTTCAAGCTCCATTCATATCCCCACTTTAAGAATCTCCACGCTGACTTCCAGGCGATGGCGAAATGAAAATAGCATGGTTTTAGGTAGATGCTTACTAAAGGGTACAATTTATACATACGCAGTCTTGTTCTGAAAATTTTCGTCATTTCCGGTTGTTATTTCCAGCGAATCGCGCCCTTCATTGCTTCAATCGCGTTTTTAAGTTACGTCCAGAACAGGCTGACTAGCTAGCTCACATACTAATTAGCTGCGCTTTATCTAACCATAAATGTGGTGTCTAAATTAAAATTTCTTAAGAGAAATGATTTTTATTCGTTGATTAATTAAGACCCAAAAGTGCCACATTGACCGACGAGCGAATACCGTTTAGTCTGATTCGATTCAAAATCTCTGAATCGAGGAATAGTATTATTATATAAACTTTTCATTCATTCAAATATATATTACATAATAACAAATATAGCAAACCTTAAGGCAGATGTTTTGCAAATGTGAAAGTAATAAATAGAATGTAATGGCGTGAATGCCTTTGTATGGCGGATACGCCGTTAAATAGTATGTCAGTTTTGTTGCAGTAATGTTAGGTCTCCCTTTTGCAAAGAATAGATACATATGACGCACATATTATATATTATTATCATTATTATATATTATTAGCATGTACAGCTTATTTGCGTTTTTTAGGGCTGTTATTGATTTTCAAAAAATATCTACATACATCAGTTCTTTGTTATTATTTTTTCTGCATCTTAGCCTAAGAACTGTTAAATTATGTTTGTCAAAATTTTATATATGTGAAATATACAATATGTTTTTCTTCTTATTGATCTGACCTTATTCAACTGTTATCGATCTGAAATTAATAAATAACTTAATTGAATATAAGTTTTCTTTCTTTCATTCGATCCCGTCCGAGTCATACCAAAGACTTGTACAAATGTTGCTAATTGATGCATCGCTAGGTGCTCAGATTTATTAGGGTAGTGTTAGGGCTGGTCGGCCTAGTTTCACGATAATGTGACTGAGTTGGACACAATGTGGGATTACCAAATAGACAGAGTAGGCACCAGCATATGGATTGCTTATTACCGTTTACTGATTTCAAACCTTGTATCAAAAAGTATGTACGTTAGAAGTGACAGGTGTCATGGGATGATGCAGTCAATAACAAACTTCATGCCATCAAAAGAACCCTGGGAGAATGGACTCCTTCCTACAGAACTATCCGTAGGGAGGAGGTTGTCATTGCAAGAATCAGAATCGGTCATACATACATTACCCACTCCCACATACTAAAAGGTGAAGATCCACCAAAGTGCGTTTCTTGGAATGAACCATTCACTATTAAGAACTTTATGACCGAGTGTTCCGACCTTTTACCTACCTGATAAATACTATAATGTACATGACATGAAGGAACTTTTTGATACTATATAAATTACTAGTATTTTAGATTTTCTGAAGGAATTAAATCTTTATTTTAAACTATAACTTGTATGACATCACCTAAAAGCATTTTTATCTAATGCAAATACCGCCTCTTATTTACAACATCTTATCATCAACATACACCATTTACATCTCCCGTTGATTGGGAAGCTTCATATTTTCCTGTTACCAGCATCTTACCATTTTATATTTAATTCTTATGTTTTTTATATCGCTGGTCGATATTAAACCTTTCGTATTTTTAAACATATAACCTATCGTATGGCGCTAAATAGCCTAAAAGTGATGGTGCGCCGTTAAAATTCAATTAATCAATCTATGGATCGCCGGGCACCACGCCTTTTTGGGGCCCTGCGACAGCGGACCACACTAATATTGATAGGAGATTTATACTGATTATCTGAGTCAACAAGGTTTAATTCGGCACTGGTTGGGCATGATGATACATGTCTGTATGCCCCAGTGTTATATATCACATTAATATGCCATACTGCAGGCGTCTCAGCGATGTGAGTGTAAAACATTAATAGCTGCGTTAAAGATCCATCAAACGCATGCATAGTATTGCATTTTAATCATACGGTAAGAAGTGCTTCTTGGCAACTAACATGTAAACTATCCCGAATCACGCATCATATGGAAGTGTCGAGTTCTCTATCTTAATTACCATTACCTAGCGTTTATAAGAAATCATTTCTCAGAAATCATTACTCTTTAAATGTCAAAGAAAACACAATCCATATTACATTTTCTTTTTTATTGTCTGATTTTGAATATAGAATTACCTATAACATCGAGTGGCCGTTAAAAGCAAAATGAAAACTTCCTAAAATCATGGACCATTACTCCTAGGCCATTTTTTCATTTATATTTTTCCAGTGATACGTTCCGAATCTAACGCTAAAGAGGACTTAATACATTATTCAAAAATGCCTTCAACTTGCACACTCATAACATTTATAATACTGCAAAAAAATTACATCAAAACTAATTTCGCTTAACCTAGCTTATACAAGAGTTCTTCTCATAGGTTCGCCAGTGCTGATTGTATGCAGATTCAGTTAGACGCATGTCATGTTTCATCAAAATAACAACTCTCAATGAGGTAATGGACGTTATTCAATACAGAAATACCCGTTTAAATTTCCAATATACACGATATCACTTTGGCGATGTGTACTGGGACATTTTAGTTTTGCTTAACTGGAACGTGAGATGTTTATTGAATGGATATATAATATCGTTTTTACACTTCATCAAACTCTAATGCACAGTGCAGTTTCAAGCTATATAATGACATTTGGGTACTAATTAAGCAGGTCTATTAGACTAAATTAAGGAGACGAGAGCAATATCAGCTAAATCCATGCTTGTAATAAGTTCTGATAAATCTTTCTTCCTAATATAAAATCGTTTACAGCAATAATATATTTCACTGTCTTATCTGTGAAATTCAAAGCAACCTAAAATGAATGCATAGTGCTATATGTACTGCCAGAGCTTATACGTCCTAGATACACATTCGGAGTATGTTAGTTTCCGCATCTTATGGATATTGCAACTAACCGTTTTGAGGTAACAAATCCCTAGTCTTGAATTTGATTTATCTAAACTTGCATATGACGTCATATGATCGTCAAAATGACTATAAGTTGAAAATCGGCCTTTTCTTTTCCTTCACAATGAATGAAAATCCTAATATGTTAGTTTCTGGGAGAGGGATATACGGGAGGGATTTAAATTTTCATGAGCTATGTTAAAATTATTGATCACACGACATGGGTATCCGAGACATCAAAATATGACGTGCACGATATGGGTTTTTCCTGGATATCGAAGTTCGTGTATATATATATATATATATATATATATATATATATATATATATATATATATATATATATATATATATATATATATATATATGTTTGTGTATGTGTGTGTGTGTGTGTGTGTGTGTGTGTGTGTGTGTGTGTGTGTATATGGGTACCCATGACACCAAAGTGTGATTACATGATATCCGGAACATCAAATTGTGATAGACATGATATCCGGGACATCAAAGTGTAATATGTATGATATAGATATCTGGGACATCAAATTGTAATGTTTATGATATGGGTATCCGGGATATCAGAGTGTATTTTTATATGGGGATCCGTGACATCAAAGTGTGTAGGTTTCTTGGACATCAAAGTATGATAGATATAATATCCGAAACATCAAAGTGTAATATTTATGATATGGGAATCCGGGACATCAAATTGTAATGTTTTTGACATGGGTATCTGGGACATTAAAGTGATATCCGAAAAATCGAAGTGTAATGTACACGATATGGATATCCGAAAAATCAAAGTGTTATGTACATGATATGGGTATCTGGGACATCAAAGTGTAATGTACATGATATGGGTATCTGGGACATCAAAGTGTAATGTACACGATATGGATATCCGAAAAATCAAAGTGTAATGTACATGATATGGGTATCTGGGACATCAAAGTGTAATGTACATGATATGGGTATCTGGGACATCAAAGTGTAATGTACATGATATGGGTATCTGGGACATCAAAGTATAATGTACATGATATGGGTATCTGGGACATCAAAGTGTAATGTACATGATATGGGTATCTGGGACATCAAAGTGTAATGTACATGATATGGGTATACGGGACATCAAAGTGTAATGTACACGATATGGATATCCGAAAAATCAAAGTGTAATGTACATGATATGGGTATCTGGGACATCAAAGTGTAATATAGATGACAGTGGTATTCGAGATATCAAGGTGTGATGCAAATGACCTGGTCAAACTTTTCTAAACGAAAAGAAGATGAAAACGTTATGCACATTACTCAGCCTGACGAAATGTTACAACTCTGTGGTATTAAATACATTAACAGGAACGAACGAAACTCAACCAGTCTAGCACAATTCAGTAAATACTCTATTTGCCTTGAATACACAGTGAAAGTTGAAAAAGAACTTACAGTGTTGAGAACTAAATCCCAATTAGTCCCAAAGTTATATCAAAAGTCCAAATGTGATCCGATTGAATTCCAGTAATATTTCGAATGAATTTCAATAATTAATAGTTAATTGTTCCAACAGCCTGTAAAGCAGCTCTATACTAACAGTCTTGATGCATCACAATGAATTAATCCAGAATGTCGGCCAAATGAACTCACGCAAATTACATGATTTATTCCCAAAATATATATGGGCACCTTGTAATGCCAGTGAATAATTTAAATAAATAACTCCTCTCAAACTGTGAATGTCTACAAAAAAAATGTCTGATTCCGCTAAACGTGTTAGGAACGGAAATGATTATGATGCAAATAATCTTCATTAAAAAACAATGACACTTTAAGAGGACCAGGATGTGAGCCATTTCCCGATTCCATCCGTAAACAAGGTCAGATGTGTTTGCTTAAGAAAATAGATCTCGCCATAAATCGCGTAGATCATAGCTTTTTGAAGAGAAAATCAATGTCCTGAACACACACAGAGTCATGTAAGCTTGTTTAAATAAAAGACTATAGTCCTGTCGGCTAAAACACAGACCTTCAATCATGGAGAAAATTCAATCGCACAATACAAATTAAATATACGTAACACATACAAATATATAAGTAAAATATCTGAATAAAGTATTTCATTTTTTAGTTATATGACAATGTAAATAATTTTAATGATTATGTTTTCTACTAAAACAAATATCTACAAACGTACGTTATATATCAGACATACACGGATTCGTTATCTTCTTCCATCAAATGCGTTTTTGTAAAAAAAGATATGGGAAAGAAAACTGTTTGTGTATTGTAATCTGGCAGTTTTAATATCAAATAAAAGAAACCTAGATGCAACGTGTCGTTATCTGTGTCACTGATATCAAATTTTATTGATTTATAACTTAAGGAATAGCAAAAGCTTTGATTAATCCACCACTCTTATATTTACGTTATCGCATATGTGAATGTACAATCAATTTTTGTTCCATCACCTGCTAATAGATGCCGGGCTCAAAACAGTCTATCAGCTGCCGTAAACAACGATGATAATTTCTTATCGCTGACGTGACATTAACAATTGCAGTAATTATAGATATTTTTGATTATCAGATAAAGGGAACTTGTCGATGTTAACCGCATTTCATCAGGTTTACCGATGTCAGCGGCTTGTCATCAGTTCTAGTGATGTTAACAGCTTGTCATCAGTTTTAGCGATGTCATCCGTTTGCCATCGATCCTAGACCTGCGCTCAGATCTAGTGATGTTAACTGCTTGCCGTTATTTAAATCGCAATTATCACATTGTAATATATGTAACACACAAAACATTAAAGACAAATATGCACAATTTTCTCAACCATAGAAAACAAAATTAATGTTGTCCTTATCATAAGTGATTGCTACAAAGCGGAATTCTTACAAAATAATAAATCATAATGTAATACAAGGCTAAAAATTGATTGCAAGTTATGCTTTGAAGCACAACAAAATTAACTGATGTGAAGCCAATAGTTAACTCTGTGACACCTAATTAATGGATTGGAAAACCTGAAAAGAAAATCAAATTTATTATCTTGAGTCTTTTGAGCTTTCAATTCATTACAGATAATGGACTGAACGTATTAATGTTTGTCTCTTGTTATCTTAAAATAAAGATCGGAAATGAACATTTAACCACGAAACTATTAGCTCCGTGTGTGTGTGTGTGTGTGTGTGTGTGTGTCATTTTTATTGTTAACGTATCTAGGGTAGTCAAAAGCGCTTTCCGTTACGGATCACTGCCATCTCACCTCTGCCTGCATGTGCTCCAGTCTCAGATTTGGATATTGTGGGTATGTGAGAAAGCATGCCAGTAACTTCTCGTGGGTAGATGGTTCTTTCCGGGGTTTTCCCGGGTTCTTCCTCCACCATTATTACTGGCCACCATGTATAGCCTATTTTGTGCCGAGAAATGGCGTTTAACCCAAGAAGAACTACAACAACAATATCTTGTTAGCCGCATCGCATCGGTTATTACCCCATCATGCGTATATACTCAGAAACGGTCAATAACCTATCACCTTTTGTTTTGTATATCTAAAGGTGCTATAGGTTATCACGAGATAGTAGTATTCAAATACTATATATATATATATATATATATATATATATATATATATATATATATATATATATATATATATATATATATATATATTATATTACAGTCTGCCTCTTTGTGGTTTGGGAGAAAAAGAAAAAGGTATTAATTGTAAGTAAAAATCAACATAGTTTAAAACAAGATTTGTTTCTTGATTTGATATTTTAGTACAACAGTTGTGAATTAGGTGGATGACTTTGTGAGGGTGTGAGAGAGTGGATCTGGTTCTGCGCATGACTGAAACAGCCCCTAATGGGCTATAAACCATTTCCATCCCCCATCCGCCCCTTGTCTCCCATATTATTAGATTAAATTTCCCAAAGACTTAGCAATATTTATCTTTAAAAAATCTGTGACATGTACTGTGACGAATTGTATTAACGTTAATTATTATTATATTATAATATAGTTATGTATTATAGTTAATAAATACAATTTTCATCGACGTATAATGGTGGTGAAGGTAATGTGGAGGTGTAAGAAGCCAAACACAGACGCTGCACTTAGCTGGAATCCCCCCTAAGTGGGGTGATAAACAGGCATTCATCTGTCCCTCTCCCCCCAGCCCGCTTTTACTTGTTCACCCCAAGAATGTATTAAATGAGAACAAATTAAAACGTATCTCATTTTTTTGATCGTATAATGTCGATTGTTAAATACTTAAGTCTTCAAGCTGTTCATCATCTTTGATCTCGTTAGTATACAGTATGCTGCTATATTACGCTAATCCTTGTTTTCGAATGAAAGCATGTATTTATATTTTCTTTCTTGCAACCGACGTTTGTGTGCACTGCAAAAGAAGGTATTTGTTTAATCTAAGTTTTGGCCACAGAGATGACACTAGGGAAAAGGTGTATAATATATCTTTTAAAAGCTCTTCAGGATCTGGAACTTTCTGAACTGTTTTTTCAATATGCGCTGACATTTTTGTTTATTTGCGGCGCATATAATGGTTTGGAAGTTGAGTAAGGACATTCCCTTGGCAGGTGACCACTTTTACCACACCAATTGCACGTCCAGTGATACTGGCATCTCCTTTCCTAGTTTTGACCATAAAGCCCATTACGTAAACAAATTGAGGTAGCTTCGTTGCATTCTCTCACTCATTTGGAGGATACGAAAACCGGTGAGAATTGATGTGAAGCCACAGATGTCGCTCTCTCGTCCTTGACTAGTTTAGTTAAATATTAATCAATTTGTTCTTCAATGCTATTGTTGGGACTTTATTTGATAGTCCCGAACTGTGAACTTCAGTATATTTATTCCCGAGCATTCTGGGTATTGGTTGTGGGCTTCAGTTGTAATTGTGTGGCCTTTGACCTCCAAGTGGAGTCATTGGCATACAGGGGTACGGTAAATATATTACATACAGGGTAAATATATCCCTATTCACCTCCACCCCTCCGCCCCGTTCTTAATGTCTATAATGCCTGTCACTTTCGTCTCTTTGGCTGCCATGTATAGGAAAATTTCCGCAGGCCATGGTCTGTCATTCTCTGAGATACCGGAAAGGGCTAGGACCCGACAGACATGTTCCCTGAAAGCCCTCAGGGTTCTCCCTTCTTGGTTAACCTCAAGGTTTGTTGGGAAATACGATCCCAATGTTGTCCCTTCTCTAGCTTGGATGCATTTTAACAGGTCAATATTTATATAATGCACACACATATTAAATAATATTTAGGAATATCTCACTGTTGAGAAATATTAACTAATATTTAGGTATATCTCACTGTTGACAATGGTTAGTAGTATTATACTGTATTACCTGGCACAGAGTTTCCGATTCGAAAATTCGTAAATAATTGAAAATTCGAAGGTGTTTTAGCAATCACATATTGCTAAAATGGATTTCACGAATAAAGAATAAAGCTCACTGGGACACACCATCTAATCTCAAGAATCAGTGAGCAACAGTAAGAAGGAGTATCAATGAATGACTTATCGAAGTAACTCCCGACGAGCCCGATCAGCACTCTTTGACGTCTGCCCGCAGACAACGATACTCCTTTTTATTAATTATAACTAAAGATGCCAATCACAAGAAGCTGTTGTGGTTAACTAGTATCGATCACTAAAATCTTTATGTAAACCAACTGACAGGACATCAAACAAAAAATATTTTTAGTACAAAGCACACGGACTTTGGTTACCTTTCTTTTTTGGTAAAGTATAGCAATACAAAGGTTATTCTATTACAAAGCAAACCGACTTTGGTTACTTTTTTTTGTAAAGTATAACAATGCAAAGGTTATTCTATTACAAAACAAACCGACTTTGGTTACTTTTTTTTGTAAAGTATAACAATGCAAAGGTTATTCTATTACATAGCATGCCGTCATCTGGAACCATCTAAGGATTCTTTGAAGTGAGCCGATTGTTTCTTTAATATGAATTCGTAATAGTCAAATGAGAAGCAAATGATTTCGCAAACGAGAGAGAAAGACAAGAAAAACCGATATATTGAACACAACTGCCTTTCACACATGAAACAATGATAGGTGCAAAATAACCAATATGTAATAATATCCAGGTCTACTGTATGATATTATCTCGCAAATAAAAATCATTATTTGAAAACACATTCACTTGAGTGTAGGTGACAATATTTTCGCCAGTACGGTTTACAAAATTATCCTTGCTATTTACTAACAGACATCAATGCTCCTTTGTATTAAATAAAGCTACAGATGCCAAGCACACAAAAGCCCTGGTGGTGCATAAATACGACTAGCAGCCATCAGACAACTTCTTCTTTGACCGTACCGACAGGACATAAAAGACAAAAGCTATTTTTGTAAACAAAGAAAGCCGATCACGAAGACCGACATTGGACTCTGAAGTTGTTGTGCTTTTTTTTAAAAGAATATTAGTTATTTTGCTGCAAAGTAATCTGACATCGGAAGCCAAATTCGAATTCTTTTACGTGCGCTGAATTTATATTTTTTTATGTTTGAATATACAAAGACGGCAGAGATATGGAGATAATGTTTCCTACTTTCCTTTTCACCGGTATTCACAAAAATTTGAAATTAAATTGAAACAAAGAAATAGCTTTTAAAATCGCACAATATGCTGTAAAAATATACATGCGGGAAAATCGGTGACCCAGCGGCGCCCTGAAGGTCTGACAATATGAACGTTAACACGGATGAAACGTTTGTGTACTTTGATCGCATTACTGGCGGGACTGACGAAAAGATGGGAGTTACAAGTATGAGAATTAGCAAATCTTTGCAGATCTGAAAAATTATGACTTTAGTCCGTGCGGTTTTTACTTCAGGTTATTTGTTGCCTCAAACAATTTTCACAGTATATGAAAGCTAAACTACATACACGTGTGCAGGAGAAGGGTTGTTTTTGATGATATGATGATGCAGTGGATTAAAGCGTTTTATCTCAAGTACAGAGTTTTAGGACTTTTAAAAATTAACTTTCAGTTCATTATCCAACATGTAATTTTCGAATGATTATGACACGAACAAGACAATGTGTTCCAGAAAATACAGTTCATGGCTTCCCAACAAATACGTCGTTCCAATATATATATATATATATATATATATATATATATATATATATATATATATATATATTGCTATGCCGTTACTTCATGTATCTTTCGATCAGCTGATTCAAACGACTGCACGTGGTTGTGGTCGAGCGTAGCCATTTTGAGATGTCCCCTCGTATATCGATATGCTCGTTACCCATTCACGTATTTTGTACAATACAAGATTTTAATATTAAAGTACCTGCATAAACATTCGAAGATGAGAATAATATATTCCAATAGATTTGTCATGACTGATTATATCGTATTACATTATGTTAAATTAGGAGAATTCAAACACGGAGTTGTGTGTACTTCTGTCGTGACGTCATGTCCCGCCAGCATGGTCGATTTGGATTGGCCGATCGATTACAATACCCACCAATCCATGCTTTGTTTACCAGAATGTTTACACGTGCCAAACTTGTATATAAGGAGCGTCGCTGCTCCAAATCGGGACTATATAGGGTTAGGGCAGATAGGGGTAGAAAAGGAAACAGGTAGAAGACAGATAGGAAAAGGACTCGTGGAATTTGATATCCAGAATAAGGAGAGAAAATGAGAGAGGTAATTGTTTAAAGGAAAAAGATTTATTATATGAAAATTTAGAAACGAAATTTGGAACTTAGATTTTAAAGTACAAATTCTCATAAGCAGACGAAATTTCTACACCCGAATTTCAGAACCCAAAGTAGGATTCTGAAATTCATGTCTTATAAATTTAAAAGAACATAAGATGCCCACTAAATAATTTTTAACACTCGGACTTGGTTTTAGTAATTTATGAAATGTTTTAGATAATAGAGAGATGTCCACTATGGTTCTATTTCCTGTTATATTTCACTACGTACAATTTGAATAGGTAATCTGGTAAAAGGATGTAATTTGTTTAACAAATGAGAAATGATTGAATAAATATGTCCTGAATTTTCAATCTTTCTATATTGTTGTTTTATCTCTAATGCTAGAGTCAGACGAACCCTTGTAGCTTCAGGGTCTGAAAATGACAGCTTAAGTCCTGGAATAATCTTCCAGACCCCTTGAGGTTACAATATATACCATCATGACTGTACCATTAGCATTAATTTAGATCCTCTTCGTTTATATAAGTGGTTAAGTGGTTTTATTACGGGCTTTGGTCACTAAGATTCACCTGTATTTGTCCGTTTGTCGCTTACTTCTGCCTGAGAGGCAGTTGAATTGGCATACATATTACAAACATTAAAGAATGATATTGAGATGGATGGATTCAATGCTTACCTTCATAGTTTAATTGCCTAACCAATTCTTTGACTGACAAAGCAATCAAATCGTTGTATGATTGATAAATTGAAGGTACGTTTAACTAATATATGACCCAAAAAAAGACAGATTAGATAAACAGACCAAAATAAAATTAATAGTTATCCATAAGTAATTAATACATGTGCATTAATATTTGAGTTCAACAGCGTTAGGTTAGCTCGGTTAAAGTGCTGTTTTAGTTCAGTGTATTATCGTCTTGTCAGTTCTACAAAGTCTTTATGTAAATTCAACGATTTCCCTTCTGATAGTTCATCTGGAATATTTACTTTAATTACCAAACCCATTCTATTGTTAAAAATTGATTTAGCACACATTATGTAATGACCGAACTCACAATAATACATATAACCATATAACGAAGAAACAGTGACTACAAGTCTGAATAGTTCATAATATTCATCTCGTATTTTCTTGTTCTTCTTTTCTATAGTGTTGTCGTACAACTTATTCGAATTTCGTATTGCGTAATATTTTCCGTTGCATGTTTTTGATATTATATAACTATTTGGTACCAGATGTTTAGAGCGTCTATTGTGAATGCTGGGAATCGCAGGTTCGAACCCCGCCTTAGTCATATCAAATATCTAAAACAAAACAAACAATGGAACCAACAGCTTCGTCGCTAGGCGTTCAACATGAAGTGTTAAGATTGGTGAACCTGGTGTCAGAATAATGTGACGCTGAGACATCATGCTACATGTCTTCGACATGGTGTTTCAGTCCAATGCATCACACTAAATTACCACATTGATGACATCGTAGCGATATAAATGAAAAATTGTTACAACTACATTAGAAATCCAAATCACACACACACACACACACACACACACACACACACACACACTATTTTCAAAGCACACATTTTATTCAGTTCAATCTATACTTTACATTCTACATTGAGTTATGAGAGGGTTTTTTTTCTTTCATTCACTCACTGATATATTATTTATTGTCATATAATTGAATCGACCTTTCTCTACACAAAATAATGCCAGATAGTGAACAATCTATATTTTCCGTAACGTATTCTTAGCCTTACTATTTGTTTACGTTAGACAATACGGCATAATATCAGATGCCCCAAATTTGTAATATGGCAGGTCATTTTGACACTCATAAAAATAAATACTTTACTAAATTGGCCTGCAGCTCCAAAAACATGTTTATATGGAGAGGCAGATTTAATGGTATGTCTCATTCCTAAAAAAATTTATTTTTATTTTGCTGCTTATTTGATTTTTATATTCAGTAGATTAAAGCTATATTGGCTATCCAATAAAATGATCATCTCAGAGAATGCCTTGTACTCTTGCAAAAACAAAATTGTATTATATCAATCGATGTTCTGATGGATGTCGCAATTATTTATGGTAATCAATATGATGAAGGAAATTAAGGTAATTGGTATGCGAATTAAGTTTATTATATCATTGAGCTTGTACCTCATGTCTGCTAATATATCTGAGGATTTGAAATCCGGAACGCTTTTTTTAATAGTGTCCTGCCGGTTTGAAGTACAGTAAATGATGTCTTATGGGAAGACTACAACTTGTCATTGATGTCTACAACTGCAATTTGAAGCGTAAGATAAAATCAACAATAAGAATTGTCGCGGTGCTGTTAAGATATTAATATAGTTTTCTCTAGACTAAATCATGACTTTGAGTGTGTTCATAATGTTTACAGTGGTTCCACCAAAATTGATTTCATAATGTTTACAGATTTATAAATCAAAATTTGTAACGCTCCGACACGTTGCTACGTGCAGTTTGAATGTTACATCTTGTCCGAATAACAAAGAGAGCTGTAGGAATGGCCTTCCTTTAAGGTCATATAAATATTTGACTTTCCGATGCGGAAGTGACGTCATCAAATCCACCATTAGCCGCATTAGCCCTTTCTAAAGAAAATTTTTGTTTCATCTATGATTTTTCTTATTAAGTAACATATATAAAACCAAATACACCGGTCATCTAGAACCAGTCATCTAGAACCAGTCATCTAGAACGCCATATTAGTAATTGTATCTTCAACAGAATAAAAAACCTAATAATTAGCAATACGTGTAAAATATTTCTAGTTCGTTGTGTACCTTTAATTCTGTATTTCTGTCACGAACGCTAAAATGTCAAACTTCAAAGTTAAGGAAATTGATAATACATCGTACATAACAAGTTTTTTAAAACAAAAAACTTTGGAACGTCCTTTAACATTGTTTAAGATGCAAATTTTGACAGGTTTTCTTTACTCTGTTGTCATTAATATTTGCAAGTATGAAAGAAGTCCTACATTGTATTCCAATACAATTTGTCGACTGAACGAAATAATTTGAAAAGAGTTTATATTGCACTATCGTCGAACATGTTTTTTATACAAAGTTTTACACGGTCTTACACGGGGCCTAAACCGCTCTCCAGTTAAGAGTCCCAATGACCGTACGGAACAAAAGCAAACAGGTTTCTGGACACACGGGACTAATAGTTTGGAAAAACGGGAACCAGCCTGGAAATGGGTGAACATAAGTTAGAGTACATATGAGTTTGGCTGGCTAGGATTGGTTAATAATGTAGGTTTTTTGTAGGATAAAGAATCTTTTGAGAGCTTATCCTGGTTGTAACTGACAAAAATAGATACATTATTTTATTGATAGAATTTCGGTCCTTTAATTCTTTAGTTTGGAACACGCGTTACTGAAATTAGCACATGAAACTTAAATGCGGAAATGATAGCACATGTTTCAAACAAATGTAGGTCCCGAAAATGCCACGGCTCATATCCTTTCTCCACACAGAAGCTGACATCCATGTCGTATTTATACTGATAAATATCGGGTTGATTACGAGCACTCATAACTTTAAAGTTATTTAATTTTTAATATAACGGTGTTTGCAAAGGTTTACTATTGGAATTAAATTAGTACTTTGAGTCCTTTGTATACGAAGTTTTACACAGAGTCTTAGAGGTCAGTAGAGTCATATTAGTCTTCTTTAAATACCGTGGAGGAGCAAAGGATTCAAATTCACTACGCGTGTCATGTTTTCTGTCTAGCTTTCTAACTCTGTTGCCAAATAATGTGTACGATCACAACAGTCTTTAAAAGGAGCTGCACCAAAACAGCTGCCATTGTAATATGATAGAATGACAAGGTTCGTTTGATGATTGATCCGTTTGCCATTTTGTTTCACTCACTAGGATCAGCATGCCACTTAACATTTCTTCATTTTATGCGAGGTAAGTATGTTGTAAACGGCAAGTTAATAACTCATTTACCCAAATGGTTATTCTGCTGGCAAGTTTACCAACCACCATTTGATCCCCAATCCATTTAAATGTATATAACCAACGTAGCCATCTACGCACGAAAGCTTAGTAATAGGCACCTTTGCATTATTTAATGTATTACGTACATTCATTTTGCCTCAGATACGACGAAACAAATGTTGCCATTAATTTGAAATCAGTCGCATTCCTTGGCAACCGTTCATATAACATTCAGATGGCTTCGTGTAATCTGAGATAATGGGAAGGTTTTTATTTTACCGTTTGGGTTCGGCTTAAAATCTTAATCCCTTGCAAATAACGATAAGAATATTGCAAACTTTAAAAAGCACACTGAACACATTGCAATATCAGATCAAATATATCACGATTAAAACGTGTCGCTGGAAGCATATGCAGTCTCTCTGGGCATTGTTGAACATATACTAGTAAAACATCTTACAGTTAAAAGGTACCCCAGCTTTTTAAGCGTGGCTGTACGTTTAAAATAATCCAGACAGTAGTTGTAACTCTCCCGGACTCAAAGTTAAGTCTATGTCTATGACTGCATCCCCACATATTTAATATTTGATCATTTCCATGTTTATAAGTATATGTTGCTGCTGTAATATAATTTAACATTACGTGATATTTGGGTCTATCATGGCTATGTGAAATTGCTACTACAACAAATCATGGCTGGTGTGGGGCTAATGGAAATTAAGCATTATGGCACTACTAATGGCAATATGTAGCCAATTAATTTGAATGGGACACTAGATCCATTTCGTTCAAGTCAAAGCGCAGGAAGGTTGGAATCGTCTAGCGTGTTATGTGTCAAAACACAATGCTACGTACGATGACAAAAAGTACACAGTGTTCTAAGTCAGTCCCGAAAAAGAAAAATACAAAGAGCTCAGTGGGATATGTAAAAGCAGAGTGGGTCAATATAGCACGGCAAAAGAAACAATAGTTGGACTTAAAGTGTCATACCACCGTAGATAAAGTAAATCAAATTCAGTATTATTTTAATAGAAAATAAAGTCTGGAAGCGTTATAAACAAGCCAGATGAAAACATTCTCCATACTAATTGAGAAATATACTCAGGTGTGTTTTCGAAAATATTACACATCGGACCGATTTTATCGCTCGGTAATTTCCGGAGTGTATAGATTGACTGGCGTCATATTATGAACACACGCTGTACTTCCGTTTCTAACGAAACATAAACAAAGCACGTTTTCCGTTCCATATCACAATCATGCCAAAAGCACACCGTTGAGGCACAATAAAGGGCAGCGGGGTCAGGTGTGTGGCAGCAAATTGTGGGAATATACATGCTGATGGGTTTTCCATGCTTTCCCTCCCGATGAACCAATCACTTCTTCGTAGGTGGAGAGATTTTGTAAAAATCTAAAGAGCTATATTAAAGCAGATAATCAAAAACCGCGAGTTCTTCATATGTGTCTGTTCCTTCAACGACTTGGTTCTTAGAAGAAGAGCGCTTTTACCCACACACGCATTTCCAGCTCCGCATAGATTTCACTAGCTGGAAAGAAACTTTGTGAAAAGCAAAGTTTAAAGTTAGAGATTGGCGTGAGTTGGCGTGAGTTGGCGTGAGGTCTTGTATACTTTCAAGCAGCAATTACAATGTTCATTTATTTTCTCAAGCCATGTTTTTAATTTTAAAAAAATTATATTTCTCAACGGCGATGCTGAGGACACGACCACTGCAACAATGGATCGTATTCCTTTCAGCAAAAGACATAAACTAATTCTTGTTTTCAATTGATGCCTCTGTTATATTTCTCCATTATTCTATTTCCGAAAAAGACGTCATGTAATGAAGCGTTCTGTGAAACGGAACACTCGTGTTCTAAATTAAGAGTAAGGCCTTGTACTCTCAAAATAAGACAACACATAGTACATTGCACTTTTCAATAACTGCTGTTGCTATTTGTCTTTTACAATGACATTCGGAAACGCACAGCGAGTTTTCTGCAGTTTGTAATAAATACTCACTTAAGTTCCAAATACGTCGTAATGTGTTGTGCACCTTCAAGATCAAGCATAATGCCATGGTGTCATCCATACAGTTAAATTCCCTTATGAGTCATAGTGTCTTCCGTAATGTGAAATTCTCCTAGGAGCCATATTGTTTTTCGTAATGTTAAATTCCCCTAAGAGCAATGGTGTCAAATGTAATGTTAAATTCCCCTAGGAGCCATATTGTTTTCCGTAATGTTAAAGTCGATTAGGTTTTCATACTGTCTCACCCAATACAGGCCCAAAGGTGCCGTACTGTTATATTCTCACAATCTCAATATTGGCAAACTGATTCAATGTTAAATTCTACCAGGTGTCGTGCTATCTGTCGCTACTTTTATGATGTATATCTCAATATCTGATTTGTTAGCTTGTTGGATTGTAACCGCACTGTTAAACTCATTATTGTCTCGATCATCCCAAAAAAATGGGAACTAAGTGACCTTGTTGGGAATAGGACGATAGAGGAGATCTCACCTAGCTTGGACCGATTTCGAATCTTCTCTCTCTCTCTTTCTCTCTCTCTCTCTCTCTCTCTCTCTCTCTCTCTCTCTCTCTCTCTCTCTCTCTCTCTCTGATGGACTAGTGTTAGAGAGTGCGCCTCGAATGCAGCAGGTAGTTGTTTCCATCGCCGCATCCGCAAGAAAAATAACTTTGCTATGTGATGCAATCTTGAAACTAGGGTCTATCTAACTATTACATATATTAAATTATATATTTATCTATCGACCTATCTTGCGTAATATTTAATTATCTACGAAAGTCATAGGCTCGATTCCAAACAAAGTCGTACCAAACACCTTGTTAAAATGGTATTAAACGCTGCCTGCATGGTATTCAGCATTAAGAGGTCTGTGTTAAGACTAGTCGGCCTGGTGTCCGGATAATGCGACTTTGTTGGACATCATGTTACATGACTGCAGCATGATGCCCTATTGCTAGAAATCTCTATAAACTGTCACACTGCAGACATCGTAGCAATACGACTGAAAAATTGCTAAAGCTACGTTAAAAAGCCAAGTCACACACGCACATGCATTTATCTATCATAATTCTTATATGATTGTTTTATCCACCTACCTATAATACTTATTGAAGTATGTACCTATCATTTTTATTATGCGATCTATTTATCTACCTACTCATTATACTATCTATATATCTGACAAACGTATTCTACTATCCATCAAACCTATGTATGTATGCATGTATGTATGTATGTATGTATGTATGTATGTATGCATGTATGTATGTATGCATATGTTGATTGTAGTATCTAATATAATCATGGCACGATCTATCTATCTATCTATCTATCTATCTATCTATCTATCTATCTATCTATCTATCTATCTATCTATCTGTCTATCTATCTATCATGCTTTTTGTAAGATTATCTTTGTTTATTTTAAGATCTCTCTATAACTTTATTGTGAGAGCTATGATATTTATTGTGTGATCTATCTATCATATTTTTGTACGATATGTCATGTTCATTGTACGATCTAATCTTTTCTGTTGTACGATCTCTCTATCATGTATCTACGATCTATCATACCTATTATATGTACATATTTATCCTAAACGGACAATTTATTACACTTATATTAGTGCCTCAAGAATTGAACTCAGATATTAATATAAAATGCTAGAAAAAGAAAGGATTCATCAAATGACACGTGCTCTGTATTATATGACCTAAGATTGCTAGTCATGGTGTTTGTTTTTATCTTTTATTAAATAAATGTGACAACTATTAAATCAAATCATGAATCCTGTCCAATAAAGTTTGAAATGCCAGAACAGACAATGTTTAGCTGTAAGACGCTTCATCAAAACAACTTCGTCTTCCATGAACAAATATAATACAAATGAAATGCTACCGCAGCGAATTAGATATTTAAAGTTTAATTACATTTACAATAGCTAAACCGTTATTGGTGACAGCTGACAAATTAAATTTCATCACACCCAATATTGAATCAATTGCAACCATGTAGCAAAGAGAAAAGTGCTTTCTGCTGCACATTTTGCGTCTATATGAGGCAAGTATAAATGTATATATCTGTACTGTTACCGTAATAAAATTATTCCGAACCCACCGATTTCGAGTATTTTTGAGTGAGGGATTTCATCAGCTAAGATTTGAAATATGACCTATTTTATATATTTGATGAATTATATAAATTGATATTGTAATATAAAATAATTGTTTAAAGAATTTTAAGTAAATTATAGTAAAGGGACATCCGTTTAAAGAAATGCAAATATGCTCTTTATTTCAGCATGCCTTGTACATCAGATATGACTAATACACTCATAGGCGCACATAACTCACGTTATAAAGTCTTGTCAATTTAGAATAAATTATGGTGAAATGTTAATTGTATATTAAAGCATATACAGTTGTTGTAACGCTACTATCTGCATTGATGCTATTAACTGCCTTTTCAATATGCTTCCTAACATAGCGTCAATCTCCAAGTTATCAAATCAAAGGAGATACTCTAACTAACCAGTCAATAAATATAATACTTTTAACTAAACAGTCAACAATCCTAATAAGAGATAATGTAACTAAACAGTCAATAATCCTAATTATCTACCTAATCAGTCAATAATCCTAATTATCTACCTAATCAGTCAATAATCCTAATTATCTACCTAATCAGTCAATAATCCTAATTATCTACCTAATCAGTCAATAATCCTAATTATCTACCTAATCAGTCAATAATCCTAATTATCTACCTAATCAGTCAATAATCCTAATACTTTAAATGAACAGTCATTAATCCTAATAATGTAACTAAACAGTCAATAAACCAGATCATCTAATTGAACACAATATAATCCTAATATTCTAATTGAATAGTCAATAATTCAGATACTCTAAATAGATAGTCAATAATTCTAATAATCTAAATATACAGTCTATATTCCTAAATAGATAGTCAATAATTCTAATAATCTAAATATACAGTCTATATTCCTAAATAGATAGTCAATAATTCTAATAATCTAAATATACAGTCTATATTCCTAAATAGATAGTCAATAATTCTAATAATCTTAATATACAGTCTATATTCCTAAATAGATAGTCAATAATTCTAATAATCTAAATATACAGTCTATATTCCTAAATAGATAGTCAATAATTCTAATAATCTTAATATACAGTCTATATTCCTAAATAGATAGTCAATAATTCTAATAATCTAAATATACAGTCTATATTCCTAAATAGATAGTCAATAATTCTAATAATCTAAATATGCAGTCTTTATTCCTAATTCTCAAAGTGAACAGTCAATAATGCAGATAATCTAATTGAATGGCAATAGATCCAAAGAGCAGATACTGTAACTGTACAGTCAAAAATGCTAATACTCTAAATGAACAGTCAAAATTCCTGTTACTCTAAACGAACAGTCCACATTATTAAAAAACGAAGTCAAAACTCCTGATACTCTAAATGAACAGTCACAAATTATGATACTCTAAAGAGTCTAAATGAACAGTCGCAAATTATGATACTCTAAAGAGTCTAAATGAACAGTCGCAAATTATGATACTCTAAATGAACAATCACAAATTATGATACTCTAAACGAACAGTCACAAATTATGATACTCTAAATGAACAATCACAAATTATGATACTCTAAATGAACAATCACAAATTATGATACTCTAAATGAACAATCACAAATTATGATACTCTAAATGAACAATCACAAATCATGATACTCTAAATGAACAGTCGCACATTATGATACTCTAAATGAACAGTCGCAAATTATGATACTCTAAATGAAGTCAACAACCATATTACTCTCAATGAATAGTCAAAAATCATGTTACTTGAAATTAGCAGTCAAAACTCATAATGCTCTAAAGGAACAGTCATAGATAATAATAATAATAATAAAAATAAACAGTCGAAATTCCTAATACTCGAAATGAACAGTCACTAATCCTAATAATCATACCAAACAGTCAAAAATGGTAATAATCTTTAATGATCAATCAAGAATCATACTATTCTAAATAAATGCATGTGCGTGTGTGACTTGGCTTTTTAATGTAGCTTTAACATTATTTTAGTCGTATCGCTACGATGTCTGCAGTGTGACAGTTTATAGTGATGTCTTGCACTAGGGGAACATGTAACATGATGTTACACCAAGTCGCATTATCAGGACACCAGACCGACCAGTCTTAATACTAACCTCGTAATGCTGAGTGCCATGCTAGGCAGCGTTTAGTACCATTTTTAATGAGTGTATGGTATGATATTGCCGAGGATCGAACCCACGACCTTGCTGGCTAAATGACTATTACGCATGATAGGTCGAGATACAAATTATAATTTAATACATGTAGTAGTTAGATATACCCTACTTTCAAGATTGCACATCATAGCAAAGTTATTTTCATTGCTTATTCTTAGAAGTAGACACTTTTCTTGGTTGTTTTAGTTAAAATGTAAAAGTGATTAATGGTTATTTGCCACGTTAGTAAGATTATAAAGATCTTCTCAAGACTAAGTTCAAATAAAGAAAATATCTTAATAAAAACTGACATTAAACTTTTAAATTTTGGGCCTTACTAAATACTTTTTATCTTGACGTTCAAGATACAAATTTCAGTCCGAGTAATGTTGTTCGTTTGAAACAAAAATATTTCGTAAATTTTAACTTAACAAACTGTCGATTTGCTTCCGAATAATAGAGCATGGCCTTTCCATAGTCTACCATACAATGATGTATGACGGTATCAGTATCTGCTATAACCTAATACAGTCTTAGGACCTTTAATATTGTTGAATTTGTCCACGAAATACTTTGTACCTGTTGCATAAGAAAACTGTTTATCAGCCAAAGTGCTTAAATAAACTTAACCCACTTACTAATATATAGTCTTACTTCCAACAATTAAGAAAGCTAATGTCTACTTGACGGAAATAACCTTGGAATTAAATAGTGGCGAATAAATTTTGTCAAACACGTGTCTGATTTGCCGAGTTATTTTTGGGATACAAAACAACAACATATATTCTTTCCAATCTTATCTCTGAAATGAACTTATGCAAATATCCGGTACTTAAGCAGACTGCCAACTGAATTTATTTCGGATTTGTATTTACGATTCTCTCTTTTTCTGAGATATCAGACCAATCTAATGATATTGTATCTTGATATGCTATTATATTTCGTTCCTAGTAATCATATTATTGAATGTTGAAGGTTAATTGTGCTTTAAGATAGCTAGAGCGAAACAGTTTGAAAGATCTCCACTGATATAGGATTTCTGATTGCAAACCTTTTAATCACGTATTGCAGTGTTGAATGTTAAGCATCCGTAGAATGTATGTATTTGTCAGTACCTGCACGGCATTTCTGGGTATCATCGTTTGTTAATAAATTCGGCGTCATTAAAACAAAAAGCCCTGTCCCATTTCCTGTATTCAGCAAAAGAAAAATGTGCAACCATTAATTCATTAATGACGTGCTACTTAAGAAGTCTGAACAGTGTCATCAGCATACCAGTAATGACGATTGTCATACAAAAATTGCCAGACTCACATTATTTAAAGGAGGATTTCAAGTCCAATCTTCAGAGAACAGTGAATAATCTTGATAATTTAAATAATAATACATAACTAGAACACTAGCATTAAGGATGGCAACAAATTCATAATCTTGTTATACTTTTCCTTACCAAATACTTCGAGATTTCGTGTCCAACATCCCACAATGGGTCTCAACGCATTGCTCAAGGAACCAAAGTAAACGTATACACGTGACTCTTACGACAACTAAAATAGTATATTTGGTTTACTTTGTTATAAAAGTTACATCCACCACCAAACTGCTATTTGCAACGATACGTATGTTGGCTAAGAGGGATGCTTTTAAAGCGATAATACATTATTAAGAAACAATATTTTATAAGAAAAGGAAAGGCTAAGATGCTAAACAATTCTAACGTGTCTCATTACAGAAACATTTTAGCAACACTTCAACTTCATTTGTTCTCATATTATGCAAGAAATGTAAACTTCTTTAACAGCAAAAAAGAAATATTGAAGAGCTTTTTTATCACACGAGAGCTGCACTTTGTGTGTTGCATTCAAAATTAAATCGTATTGATTGTCTTCTGACCTACATGTCAAAGCAGGTATTAGATATAAAATTGATATTAAAAAATGTTATGTAGATGTATTTAAATCCTTCTGCCTTCATAATGAATATTAATAATGTATATACGTGTGTTCTTAGTTGCAAACGCCCAACGTTTTCAGAGAGAGAGAGAGAGACAGAGAGAGAGAGAGAGAGAGAGAGAGAGAGAGAGAGAGAGAGAGAGAGAGAGAGAGAGTATACATGGCGATTCTATTCCTTTCCTTGATTAAAGGCATTAAGAAGATAAGATCTGCAAAACATATTGCGTTACGATATACAAATAAATGTGACATTATTATTATTTATTTACAAATTGTTCAAATTTAGATATAATATTCGTTTTCAAACATAGCAATATATGAATAGGTCTTACACATGCAGAAAACGGAAATGACATAAATATTTAATAGCATGCTGGAGAGACCCGCAGTTCTGAGAATTAAACATTCTTGGTACACCTTTCTGACCATGAGCTGAAAGAAAGAAACAGTATCAATTACTTGTTAACAACAAGTCGTAAATCCCGCCGACACATGTTTCATTTGACAATTGGTAGAATCAACGTTTTAGACATGTCGATTGCAAGGCAGAGAATATATACCTCTATATTTCTTCATAATGATAGGTAACCACTGCAAGTAATAGGATTTTAATTTGGAAACTGCAAGCAATGGTTTTCTGCACATGATATGTATAGTATTATATTATTATATATTATATTATTATTATATGTATAGTAGTGCCAATATTAGTTTAGATTGTTCATTTAGCAATTATGTATTGTATAATATGATATCATAATGTGCAAGGGTACGAAATCAGCTTGTGCTAATTTCAGGAATTGGCGTTAAAACAAATGTGTTGACTGGGTGCATATAATGACTTTTAAACTCTACCAGTAGAATTAATACCTACTTTATTGTAGTCATTGCACCTATCCTATTGCAAATTGATATAACAACAAGCTACTGTTATGGAACTGAAAATTCATGAAACAACAAATAAAAACGTATATAACCCGACATCGTAGACATTTTGTAGATGTGAAACAACGTGACTGGAGATAATGGAAAACGTGTTTACATGCAAAAATCATCGAATGACAGCATATTGAAGGGTTATCACGTGGAATCCGTCTCATAGACGGATTTCCATGTATATTGTGAAATGAAAATATACCCAAAGTGAGAGGAGAAAATGCAGTTGACGTTCATACTAGGATAGTAAGATTGATGAAACAATGAGATAAAGAATCTGCTCTTGACAACCAACCAAAACAGCCTTTAATTTAGACATAGGGCAATTATTGTTTATATATATATATATATATATATATATATATATATATATATATATATATATATATATATATCTCTGTGTGTGTGTGTGTGTGTGTGTGTGTTGGTTCAACAGTACAGGTATTTCAATGAGCAACCATCAACTATGCAGAAATGCTAATGTGATCTTCTAAAGTTTACCTACTTCCCTAAAGAACAGTCCCCCTATTGCGAATATTAGCTATCTCTGCTTTTCATTTATTTTTGGGATATTTCAATTTAAAACTGGTAGCATTTTGTAATATCCATTCATTGTGTGTGTGTGTGTGTGTGTGTGTGTGTGTGTGTGTGATTTGGATTTTTAACGAAGGTTAAACTAGTTTCAGTCATATTGCTACGATAGATCATGTGTAGCAGTTGATAGTCTAGCACTGGGCTTCAGGTCGCAAACATATAACTTCATGTCCCACCCAATCACATTATCCTGCCACCAAGAAGACCAGCCAAAACAAACCTCTTTATGCTGAGCGGCAAGCAAGGCAGCTGCTGTACAAAGCTGTTCCTTGTAAAGTCTTTGTACGACTCGGCGCAGGTTTAAACCCGCGACCTCACGCATCCTAACCACTTTGTACACCAGATTAGTGCATTCATTAAAGTATTGTTATTGCAAGAGAATGATTTACTGGGGCCACACATTAGTTGGTAATAAACTCGATCTGTCAGTGTTTAATCAACCGCTTTAGTAAGGATCATCTCATGGAATTTCGTTACCATCGGTGTTATGACATTGAGCCAACACCGTTGAAGCCCTTATAAAAGATAACAGGGAAACATATTATCACGTGGGCTCCGCAACAGACTATCGCTACTCAACAAGACAGTTTTAATGTGTAGTGGAATACATATTAATCACCCACCCACCCCACTTGTTACAGAAACGTTTAATATATCTTGCTGGATGTCATACAGCAGTGAGGAACTATTCCCATACCTATATATATATATATATATATATATATATATATATGTGTGTGTGTGTGTGTGTGTGTGTGTGTGTAATATACAGCGCCGGATTAAGCACCGTGGAGGCCCATAGGCAGTCAAACTTTTGGGGCCCCAAACCCACGGTCACGGTCTCGTGGGGGCCCCTTGGGGCCCCTGATGGGGCCCATAAAAGTCGCGGGGCCCATAGGCAGTTGCCTACTCTGCCTAATGGGTAATCCGGGACTGGTAACATACAGTAGTAAAACAATATAATAAACAACTTATTATTTCTGAAAATTACTTGGTGAAAGCTAAAGAGACGTTTGCAGTATTGGAAATTGAATCCAAAATAATCAAAAATTTCTGATCAGAAGTCCAAAAGAGCAGAAGTTTCTGAATAAATTATAATTTTCCTGCATGTCATGATGCAGTATTTGAATATGAGTACAATTATTCCAAAATGGAAGTGTTAATCCAAAGTCAATGAGCACGTTCTAATACCAGTAAGTAACTTAAACAATTGATATTAAATTAAATCTGACAACAGCTGTAAATTCATTCTGGTAACATATGGATTCAAAAGGCTGATTGAACAATAGGGACACTTTCTATGGTTATCAGGTCCCTCTTTATATATAAATTTTCACTTAACCTAAATATGGGTCACTTTTCACTTTACCTAAATGATGTGGGCCACTTTTCACTTTACCTAAATGTGGGTCACTTTTCACTTTACCTAAATGATGTGGGCCACTTTTCACTTGACCTAAATGTGGGTCATTCTAATGGAACATTTCAATCTATTTCTATAACATTCGAATACTCAAATTGATCTGCCTTTTTTTTTTTTTTTGAATAATCGATGATGCCACAGTCATGGATAAAAGGTTGTCATGTAAACATTATGTTAACAGATGACCATTATTCAAGCATAAATCTGCATTCTTGGAGACAAGGTATGCACAAGATGCAGCTATTCATTGCAAATGTGTTCACTTGTAAGTAGTCCGGAATCTCTTGGTAAACACTATTTAAGTGGTTTCAGCTACACGCGAGATCCGGCATCTCTTGGCATACACTATTTAAGTGGTTTCAGCTACGTCCTGCATTCTTATGGGGTATAAAAGCTTCCTGTCAGTTTAGTAAATCTAACGAAATACTTCAACAAATGTAACCACTAAGTGGCAGGCGGACGGAAGAAAACCATGGACGCACAAACTGACTAAACTGACGAATCACGGTATCGAATATGTGGTAATAGTCACAAAGAATAAGAACTGATCAAACACAAACATAAAAAAACGATCGTTCTCTCTGGTAGCAATGAAGATTTTCCTGTATTCATAACATCAGACATACCAAATTAGTTAGAGATAGAGTGTAGGCAGGCACATTATAAACATGTGCGGAGTAAGATACGATAAATCGCAAGATACATTGACAGTGACACGATCTGAAGAAGGACAAACATAACATATACTGTCCAAAATTTGCGAAATGAGATGAATTATTTTATAGGCTGTCAAATATGCATTAGTTTCGGAAAAGATGCATTGTAACGGTATAGCTACGGTTCACATTTGTTATTGGTTTAATAATAATGCTTTGAATATTGTCCAGTCTAAGAAAGCAACAATGCCTTTAATGATGACATCATTACTAAAAGTACGGTTGTGAACAATACGTATATAATGCAGTAGACTATATTTACTTTATGTTGTATTTTTAAGTTTGATCTTTCTGAATGATATTAATTCCATGTTTGTTGATATTCTGTCAGTCTTTTCAATATGCACTTCAACTACGAACAATTATGATACATCTTTCCTTTTTCCTTGTCTTCTGAGAATATAATTCTGATCCAGCGATTATTGTAGGATTTGAAGCTAAACCCAATGATCATGTAATAAGAAATGCGTCACAAAACTTAGCTCAAAACCATGAACTTTAAAATGAGTTTAATAGCAGTACATAAAACCTTTTTCGGCTTAGTATTCACATTTCTATCTTGATTATTGTGGATTTAATAGGTTATTACATCTTTATATAACATATAAACAAGTTTCGTTTGGACTAGCGATCAATAATGTGCAAAGTCAATCAAATTCCAAAAAAGCTGACTACGATTATGATGCTGAGCTTATAAGCCTGATTCCAGAAATAGCTCATAACAAATTAGATCTGGAACAAAAGTTAGTTTTGTGCGATTATTTGTTATGTGCATTTGATTGTATGACGCAAATACATAGAGAGTCAATGTATGTTTCCCAGACCAATTATACGATAAATGTCGATTTCAGCTAAGCATATCTTTGGATGTGACTGGCTTTGTTATCACGTAACATTTCTACATCAAATAAAAAAGCTACGCTATATCCTTACATTAACATTTCTGGCCTAACGTTATGCAGAATAATACTTAAGAGTTAAAAAGAAGGTTGCAAGCTAAAAAGTGAAGGAATATTTCTGAAACGATACGAATTTATTTATGTCTTCATATGTTAAATATTTAATCGTTTACAGTGATATTTCGATGACGTTTGTATGATTCGAAGGGATGATTCAAAGCGATCGGCGGTACTTCATTCGATGTTTGTAAGATAATGGAACTAAACTGGCGCCATTTCGATACAATATCTACCCATTTGCAACCGTCAAAAACAAAATCTATATACCCAGTCTAATGTCTGAACAGAACCGCTTGTTTGCTGATTTTACTATCACGACTCGTGACACCCAATTCTAGAATGTTTTTTTTTTATTAAACCAGCCTGCATTTTTTGCTTAATACTGAACGGAATCCTTGTATGTCATCTAGTTACAGAGATACGTACAGAATATGCACTTGTATGTTTATATTGTTTTTTTTTAAAGTTTCCTTTCAAAAATATGGTGCAATTAGAGTAGATTTAGATTTTTGAGGTCACTTTATATCATGACTTTTCGCAAGATATTGAGTTACTGTTTACGTCGCTTATCACTAAATTTACTCCGTATTTTGAACTAAATCCTAAATAGTCATAGAAGTTCTATCACGGATTCAAAAGTCAGGACATATTTCGAATACATTATGCCGTCGGTTCGAATGAATTCCTGTATTGAATGTACTCGTATATCAATAGCCTGGAATAGTTTGCTATCCAAACAATCTTGTTATATTATAAAGATATAATCGAAAATGCTCTTGACAAAATTAACAATAATCCCAAAAGAATGCTATTAAGTCTGAAGAGTATCAATGTAATTCCAAAGATTAATTTAAATAAATATATAATATAAAAATCATTAAACATAACAAAAATATTGATTCAACTACATATGTTAAGATAGGAGTCAGTTAATCCGATGTAAATAACTTTATATATTACTGGCCCTATGTTGCAATTACCAAAAACGTCTCTGTCATTTAATAGAAAATTAGTCCAATCTGTAAACAATATTAATTTCTGAAATCATCTAAGGTCACAATCAAGGCTATATTATGAATTTCAACCGATTTGTGTTTACAAACAATAACATTATTTATTAAAACCTCCATTTCTACCTTCAATTGCGTACAGAGACCAATCATTTAGATAGACAGACAGAAATTATATATATATATATATATATATATATATATATATATATATATATATATATATATATATATATATATATATATATATATATATATGTATGTATATATAGATAGATAGATAGATAGATAGATAGATAGATAGATAGATAGATAGATAGATAGATAGATAGATAGATAGATAGATAGATACATAGATAGATAGATAGATAGATACAGAATGCTGACATTTTGCATATACTTCTGGATATTGAATCAAGCTGATGTTGAACAAAGGTGTATAATAGCATTGAGTGACACAGTTACACTAGTAAGAGCCTAAGGGGTTGTTATATATATATATATATATATATATATATATATATATATATATATATATATATATATATATATATATATATATATCGATATATATATATCTATATATCTATATATATATCTCTATATATATATATATATATATATATATATATATATATATATATATAATGCAATAAACTGACAAGCAACAGTGCAAAAACTAGTATCACTCTAGTCTGAGCGCTTTCGACTCTCAATGAGTCTTTATCAAAGGCAAATACAGAACATAGACAAGACAGACAATTAAAATACAAAAACCGTGTTTACAGAACTTTACATGCCTGTTTCTACAGGAATCGATTTCACATTTTACAGCATCCGCAACTAGTTGTAACATAATAAATTTCAAGGCTTAATTCCTGTAGAAACAGGCATGTAAAGTTCTGTAAACACGTGTTTCTAGCATTTCTTAGATCCTTAATTCAGAAAAATAAACTCAACAGTTACACTCAAATTAAGAAATTTGATCCTCGAATTTCAAAAAGTAAATTAATGCAAATATAAGCAAATAAATCCAAGCAATACATTATATTAGTATCACTGAACTACAATATATTTACGCATGTACCTGGTGTTTTCAAGCATTGCTCCCTTCTACCCCCAAATTGTGTCCGCCGGCTTTTCAGACATCCGGTCCCTTTGACAGACATTTTACGAGAGAACTTTATCTAAATTTACTCTCAAAGGTTTCTATACTTTCACATTTAAGACAAAATAGACTTATGAAATGTTTCGATGGATCTTATTTAAGACTAAGAAAATTTCGTGTGGCAAATACTCCCCTTGTTTAGCGTAACCAATCAGTATTAAATATATCTACCACCTTTTATAACAAGGCGCCAAAACGTGTGGTCAGCCTGATTTCAACTGATCTGGAAAATATCAACTCTGACAGTTTCAATACAATATCAATCATAACCTTTCCGACTAGCCTTGTATGAAACGGTTACATAAATGAAGGCCTAATTAAACATCACTTTCTCTCCGAAGGGGACATTATAAACAATTGCCATATGACAACATAAGAAGCTCCAGACACCATAAATCTAATTAATTATTCTCTAGCTCAAATAAATATGCTCTTCACAGATCGACATATATCACAATTACCATACCCATATTAGTCGCTTTCAGAAATATTTTCCGAACAGAAACAAACAAATCAAGAAAATCTAAAGAAACCGTAAAATGTTGTACCGAAGGAGTCTTGCATTATAATTGTGATGCAATGAGACAAAATTATCTACATCTGTGAAATGTTGTTTTAGAAGCAGCGTTAAATACTCATTCATTTTTCATAAATACATCCTTCATACATATAATTTTCTGTTATACAAAAATATATAATACCTAGACAAACCTCGTATCATCAAAACAATTTGCCAATCCTTTAAGATCATTAAAATGAGTATTCTTAATGCATCTAATTTCCTCATAGCAGGTTACTTTCCGTCTTAAATTTTCAAAGTGATAAGGTAACACGTAGCAAATTTAGTTTTAATGATGATGATATTGTAGATTCCAAACAAAAATATTTTCCTGGCATTTATTGAATTAAGAAACGTGACACGAAAACTGATTTGTGTGAAATAAAATCTGTTTATAGTTTTAAAAAGTTTCAACATTATGCCAGCGGCTGTTTAACCGCTGACTTTCATCGCTTGTACATATTTGACTGTTTTGTAACTTTTGACGTTTTCTTGCAACGTAAGGGTTTGCTGCCAGAGTATAATCAGCAATCCAACTAATCTATAAGTACCAGTTTGCGTTCCGTCCAACTTAATTTTCTGTTGTTAGAGGTAGGATTTCGATTTTGCAATTGTTCGTTTTGCATATACTTTCCTTTGTTTTTTTAAAACTTAAAATGATTGAAAAATAAACTTAGCAGGTACTTAAAGGAAGAGCAGTCATAAATACGTTCATATATATATATATATATATATATATATATATATATATATATATATATATATATATATATATATATATAACACAAAGACACGTGCACGTATTTTCATTTTTACTATTGTAATTATACTCTTTTCAGCCATCTGCTTGGGCACTTCACATACAAATTCGCATAATTATATATGGCATGCATTGCCCATCAATGCTAACTATACCAATACAAATTATCTTAGGAAATCCTTTTTGTGATTTATCGAACAGCATGGATAATGTAATTTGTACAATAATGCAAATTTGCCGTTAGCATTGTTTGGGCCATCTCTTGCGTAATGTACCCTCGTTATAGAGGTTTCTAGGTTATTTTACTGGTTTTTTATACAACGCAGCACAGGAAATGGCATCACATTTAGATACTCTCGGAGTTATAGTGTATAGTTCTCATTTTAAGTGGAACACATTTACATTTCATATGATGCGATAACCAGCCACAACATGTTGCCTGGTTGCATCAATGAATTTTCATCAAAAGTATAGCGAAGCTTTATCATCGTACATCTCAATATCAGCCAGAATGTATGGTTTATCCGAATGATGCGATATGCATGTTCATGATTGTGTATTCTGGTATGCCACACATCAAGATATGATTTCTCCAAGGAAAAGGTATTGCGTCCTATCAATGTCACTTTATTATCTTCAGAAAGGTCTAAACTCCAAGGAATTTCTACATTAAACATTAAACGCGGCAGTTTAGCAATCTCACCACAGAGTAATTCTAAGAATGGCATTGTAATATTGCAAGTGTGTGCAGTTGGTTTAATATAACATCTCAAAGCCACTGTTTATATAGCATAAATACATGTGCTTATAATCAAATGCATATCAACAATTACCAATGTAACCAAATATTATGCCGACTGAATCTACGATTGTATGATGAAAAATAAAGTCCACGCTATTATTGTTTATTCATGTTAAATCCATCGCATCAGGATTGATGAAATCAATTAGTTGCATGATATATCCAAGTTCGTTTTGAAAATTGTAATCGAAACAAAATAATATGATGCTCTCGCAATCTTGGCAAAACCAGCGAACTCCATTTGTGTGAGTAAACTAAATGTCTAATCTCTAGCAGGCTGTTTAGTAATCTGCAGATGGTAGACTAAATACAAAGGCAATATCTTCGAAATAAAACTGGTCAGATTAGAGCATGGGCACAGGTCGTATTTTTATAGTATGTCAGGAACCTTGTTCAAGGTCATTAACATCAGTCTTTTTTTAACATGCTTGCTCTTAATGATAGTTGGTCTAATATCTTCCTGAAGGTTCCGTTTGTCAAGATAACGAATATCAATGGCATTTTAAAAAAATGGATTTGTAAGAGCTATTATATATCGAGTTTATCCTGCCAAGTGGTTTAGTAATGCAATCTGTTTAAAATGTTTCTAAAATTTGCGTTATTCTAGCCGACACAACATATGCACGTGATGCCAGGCGAACTGTATAATATCACCACTAATGAAAATGAATAAACCTTTATGCAAGACATTTTATCGTGCACGATAACATAGTTATAAAAATGTAAAAATGATATTACACTCATGTTTGATTATTCCTTTTTTCTGTATAAGAAATGTTTTCCTTAATTTCTGTCTAAGCATTTTTTGTCTCCTTTATTTCTTTTTAAACATTAATTTTTATTTATGTACGTCTAACCATTTGTTTGTATTGTACAATGTCTCTCTCTCTCTCTCTCTCTCTCTCTCTCTCTCTCTCTCTCTCTCTCTATATATATATATATATATATATATATATATATATATATATATGAGAAATCTTAATTTCTCAGTCAAACTATACAATGCTTTGAATTTAACTGACATTCTATATTTAAATCCTGATACACGTGCATGCATCTCTTTTGTTCGTAGCACCAACTCTAGTAGAATTTATTAAGACATGCGAGCATTTTTGACAGTATACTACTTTTTCACACTGAATATATAAATTTAGCTACAGATATCTCCTTCGAAATATACAACGGTTGGTGTACTTCACAAACAGAAAACGAGTTACACATGCCACATATTGGTTTAATGTTCCGAGCATCCTTCGAATGGTTAGCACTCCATAAATATTCCTACTAATATTACTGGCATGGAACCGAATGATAAGACAAATACTCCCCTTTTTATGGCGTAATTGATTTTTGATATATCTAGTAAAAGCGGTAGATTATGACGGCCATCAATATGATAATAGCTTTCTAATGGGAAAACAACGCCTGTAACAACACAAACGCGCATTTCTAACATGATGTTCCGTACACACACCATTATATGGAAAGTTACATTAAACAGCAGTACAGCGTATCTCGGCAATACATAGGCTAGCCCTATAGGAGATGTGAACCACCTACAGCCCCGCTCCCCCCTCCCCCCGCAACCCCAACCCCCCACGAATTTAAAGGAAATATGCCTCAGTTGAAAATTGCCTGAGAATTTTCGAACAAGATGAAACTAATCACCATGTTTTCTGGCCTTAAATATCTCGTCATAATTATATACTCCAAATGAATATTTTATGAGGGCCATAAACATTGTAACAGCATTCGTTTAAGCAAATCAACACAGACACGCACTTCCTGATATGATGTTCCGCACACATGTCAACATAAGGAAATTTGCTTCGGATCGAACTTTCCTTTCAAGTACATTGGATCCAGTAGTGGATCATCTGCAGCAAGACGTATTCATATAAAAGGTTTAAAAACAACGGTTTTTCTGTTTTATTTGTTTGACTTGTCTATGCTTTGTATTTGTCTTTAAAGAAGACTCATTAAGGGTAGAAAGCACTTATGTAAAATAATGAAGACTTTATATAGCGCCTAATCCTTATAAGTTCAAAACGGTTTACAACATCTATAATATTATGACTATAAAAAAAATCAAAAAACAACAAAAAAGCACTATGATAATAGAAAACATCAAAATATGCTGAGAATTTGTAAGGGAAAAGCATTCTTGAAATGGATCTTTTAGTCCTTGAGTCTAATTTCAAAGGGCAGTTCGTTTTACGTTGCTGGGCCCTGGGATGCAAAAGAACGTTTTTCATATGACTTCGTTTTCATAGTGATAATAATGAGTATACGATTGTCATTAGAAGAGCTTATGTATATTACTGGTGTGTACACATGGGTGAGGCTAGATAGGTATTTTGGACTAGATTCCGTCAGTCAAATATAGCACAGAGAACAAATTTTGTGTTTTATTCTGGATCGATTTAATACCTTAAGTAAAATGTTTCAAAAACTAATTTAATGTGTAGGATAGGATTGCTATGAGAATTCGAATGGTTACTAGATATTGTCCGATAGAAAACTTTTGTAGAGCTGTCAGGACGTGATGAAGATTTGATCTCCCTCACCCCTTATATTTATTGGGCAATGTTTATAAAGAGACACAGATATTCGCACATCCATGTGCTGATATATCGTTACATATGATACTCCATCAAAGTACACACCAATAGTCAAATCCCTATTAACTATAATTCAGTTCAACATTTGCAAATCTAGAATATGACATGAATACATGCACAAAGGTACTACGAATTAGCGAAATAGCGAATTACAGTATTACTTATTAAAATAAACATTGCTTATATATCATAATATGCATGTAGATCAAACACTAAAATGAATCAAATCCTACAAATGGTAATTTTACGTACTAACGATTCGAATAACAAAGTATACTTACTACACACAATTAGATTACAACAATTGAGAAAATAAGTCAGTGACATGTTCGAGGCTCCTTTGTAATTCCGCATGAATCCTAATTAATCCAATTCATGCCCTAAACGTAACAGATTCCATCCATCGCAGTCAATAATGAGTAGCAAATCTTACCTACGTACTAAACTTAATGTTTACGTGTCACGGTGACCACAACAGAAAATACACTAAAATCTTACAATAGCTACTGACACGATCAATCGTATCTGCATAATGTTGTACCTTTACGAGAGCTATTGACACGAACAGTTGTAATAAGGATCTTTACCGAGTCATGTACATACATGTTAACAGTTCCATGTATGTGTAATGCTCAGCAATATGTTTGACAATGTTTAATATTAATACGAATGAAGCATTCAATGAATATACTCTGCTGGTGAAAATAGTGTTATGCATATAATGCTCAGAAACAAATCTTTTAAAAACAGGCACACAATGATTTGTAGTCACAGTAAATCATTTTAATGAACGAAACAAATGGTAGTTTAAGTCTATATAAATATAAGATCCTTTATTATATCAACGCATAATAGTTCATTTAAAAATTACATATTAAGTTTCGAAGACACCGACTTATTTTCATTGTTACAATGGTTTAACAATCACCTCACTGATAACGGTAATGGATTAGTTAATCTGGTACTGAAACTAGTCAATCGCGTGAGAAGGTAGAGAGGAAATATTCTAGTTTAGTAATTATACACTCAAATGATATACCCCTATTTGATAGTGACTTATTTCTTTTCAATCATGACTGTACTAATGTTGCCATCACATTATCCGTGAATATTTTTACCACTCCAGAATAATGGAAGCTAAGTTCTAAGTCTAATGTGGCGTACACTAAGTTTGATAATATACCATCAAGTGGATATTAGAGGCTATAGGTTGTACAAGTTCTTGTTTGTAAAGTCATGTTACATGGGTATCAAGGGCAAAGACAATACAGTAGAGGTCATACGAGGTTATATATATTGTTCCTAACACTTAGAATGTACTGAATTAATTTTCTTATGAATCTTTACTCATTCATTACTAGTACCACCAGCATAATATCCAACATACGTCATATGTACAGCCCGCCAATCCCATCATTACTTACATCGTATGCAACTATCCGGGACGTTAGATTCTGCACTGAATAGATTATAATCGTCATGGTTACTTTTTGATGTACTTAGCTTTGAGGAATATGACTAAAGAGTGCAGAACTAGGAAAATCGTCAAACAAAATTAACCCGATTGTGCGATAAAGTTAAAAACAGTTTGCTTCGATCGGCAATATATTCGGAACATTAAGATTGCAATTCAATACAATATCTATTATTGCATCTGGTGCTCGCAATTTGGCGTTCAATTACATTTTTTGTTTCCATAAATTTCTTTGGAGATAAATGTAATAAATTCATAAATCTCGTTATTTTGCCGAGTTGACAAATTAGATTCTACATTAATTGCTTACTTGTATATACGTGAACGTGCAGAAACAGACTGCATAGCCTAAATACCTACATTATTGTATTTTGCAGTGGTACCATTATATGGTCTTACACAAAGTAACAGAAATAAGTCATACCAGCTTGATTAATAAAAGTACCAAAAACAATTATTTATCCGAGTCACAAATTGAAATTTAAGAGAAATACACAATATTGAGAATAAAACTCCAGATAAATGTTCTATCGCATGTCCAAAAGTATAGAGTTTTCGGAATCCCAATATTGAATCTGCTGATGAACCAATAGTCTTGAACAGGTACATGCTCCAACAGTCTTGATGTACAACAAGGATTAAACTCAGAATGTATTTGAATACATGTGCAAGATTCATAAAGCATTTCAAAATGTTAATGATCACTTTGTAATTATAATGCATAACTTAAAGGAAGAAATTCCTATTAAATTGTATCTGGTCACAACGGTCATAAATTCCACAACCGAACGTAGAAGAGGAATGAATACATGTGAAAACCACATTCGTTTATATGAATTTTTCTGATCTAAGACAAAATAAAGTACCCATGAGGTGGGTTATAAGTTGTTGATTTTACCAGAACATACAAAGTTCGTATATACTGTTTAACCTTGAACTCAGATATCAGCAGACAACTTGACAGTTACAAACACGACAAAAATTGTATACCTATGCACGCACACACACACACACATTACTCCTAAAACGTACAAAAGCCACGCACAATATATACATATATACACACACACATATATAATTATATAATATATATATATATATATATATATATATATATATATATATATATATATATATATATATATATATATATATATAATAAATGTATGTAAATTAAATATCCATAACAGTATCTAATCTTGTCCAACAATTTTCATGCTAACAAGATTCTTACTTAAATAACAAAATTCAGTATTGTTACTCAATATTATGTTAAGATCGCGATTCAGTATTGTTACGCATGAGGTTCAGATTGCGAGTCGATAGTGTTACTTATTATTATATTAAGATTGTGAGGCAGTATTGTTACACATTATTATGTTCCGATTGAGAGTCAATAGTGTTACTTATTATTATGATCTGATATCGACGCAATCCTTTTTGAGAAATGTTTAAGTGTAAATTTTGCAAACATAATATGTGCTGTTGTAACATCTAGTGAATGCCATAGATGATGACTTCTCTCTTATATATCAATGAACATCTCAGGTTAAGGAATGTATTTCTAACATTTATTCCCTTTAGGCAATGAATAATCCCTCAAATATAAGAATTATATAAACGGAGACATCAATGTAGTTAGAGCATAGTCTGGGTTTATCACGATATAGCGAACTACGTTCAGAACAAATATTTTGTTTTTTATTTGGTGTTTGGCGTCACTGCGTCAGAGATTGATTATTTAATATTGATCCAATGGGATAAACGTGCATTTGCCATGAACACATCACAGCATCCAACCAAGCTAGCCCCATGAATGAGTTACGAACCTTCGCCCTTTTGGTGGCGAGTCTGGCACGGACAACTACTGACACCCTGATGTGCCTGTATCGATATGCACAAATGTGCATTATATCTCTTCTACATTGTCATCCCAGTGAACCGGCAAATAAACCATTATATTATATAACGTTCCTTTTATGGTGTTCCTGTAAATAGAATTTAATGTTTTAATAATAGAATTCTGAGTCATCAATTACAAGCAATTGCACAACTTGTGTTCAAAGATTATAATAGCTCTCTGCCACACCAATTAATACAACAATGTTTTCTTGACTTGTTTTGCGGTTCTGACTGGAGAATTTTTAAAGAAGTCCCAGATGACGGCTAAAAGTTCATTTCTAGAACAATCTAAGTTATATACTACAATTATATTAAAGAACACGATAAACTTAATATCTTTCACTCCGAACAAGATAATGATCACAATACATGACCTGAACTGACAATAAGCTTGATACTGCCCATGATCAGTTACAAAATAAAAGTTTTCATAACCCATAGCATGTAATGGATTTATAAAAAAAACTTTAAAAAATGCCAATTATATATATATATATATATATATATATATATATATATATATATATATATATATATATATATATATATATATATATATATATATATATATATATGCTATTGTGGGTGTGGATGTGCATATTATTGTGGGTGTTTTTACTGGAAACAATAATAGCAATTTCGATTTGAAAGCATATCTGATGTAAGTAATTATTACCATTTAAAGAAAATGAAAAATAAAAATCTTTATAAAAATTATATGGTGTTGAATATCTGACACTGCGTCACCTATATGACCACAAAATGTCAGAATGATTGAGTAAATATCACAATCGAAGATGACGAGTTTAAGGTGCCATGTCATGGGTTTTATGATAGCTGAAACAAGAAATAGCACTCATGTCAGACAGATAATACTGGCATGATATTAGCTCTATTTGCTTAATTCCTTATAAAGCACCGACAGGAACACAATTTGCTCATGTAAAAAATACACTAGTTGGATTAGTTTGACAAACAATACAGTTTAATTGCTTTACTCTGTTTTTTAATTTCGATTACCAAAATATGCTCTATGACCTTAATGCAATACGTAAAAGGTGAGATTAAAAAATAAACATCTTTATTCAAATAGTTATGTCATAAACGAACGAAAATGGATATATATATATATATATATATATATATATATATATATATATATATATATATATATATATATATATATATATATATATAATATAATATATAACAGCAATTTTGATATGCAGCTATCGTTATAATGAACTACGAATGAAAGTATTATTTTATATCTGAAAACGAAAGCTTCTATTTTATTTAATGCTTGCTACAACTGAGCTATGGGACAAGATCAATTTCCTAAGTATCGAAAGCGTCTGAGTGATATTTAATTTCCTGTTTTTGTTTTCATCATTGTCCTCCATGAGCTTCATATTTTTATTATCTTGTGGGTAATTTCAACTATATGAACAACTGACTGTCGAGAGCGGCCCTCTAACGTTTATCTGCGAGTCCTTTCCTACAAATGTATTTGGTATATTTTCTGTAGTGATTATGATAAAAAAGAGAAAATATATTATCGTCGTTGTGATGAAACTGCTATATTACCGTACGTGATCGATTATAAAACGGGTACAAGTGCAAAGTGCACTGACCCAGAGCTGCAGACGCATAAGCGCCGGCAGATCTAGCATTACGCAGTTTGTAAGGAGTAATCAGTTGAACATAGACTCTGGTATATAGGCGCATTATACCGTAGCAGATCAGGATCTTTGTTGTCTGCAGTTTGACTCCACTTACAAGCTAATACATACGGTGCTCATTGTAAGAGTATTGACGTGAAAGTTATACATTCCTACATTACTGTGTATAAAAATACTTTATTACAAAACCATGTGTAACTAAATGTCTCCGTAAATTCCAAAGATTTTATCAAATTCATTTTGTTGAGGAAATGTTATGAAACTTCATATGAAGCATGGTTTCCATGGATAGGAAGCTCAATATCCTTAAATATAAGTGTATTTTTCCGATTCCATTATAGTTCATAATATATAAAAGTTCGTGTAGCAATGCAGATGAGAAAATATATATGCTTATTCGCAGACAGACAGGCGGACAGACAATAGCAACTACACCAATACTGTAAATTAACTGAGATAGATCAGTATAAATTTGCTAAACATTAAATGATTATCAAGGACATTAATTCAACGTTTTCAAAATTCTAAATGACTTAGTCTAATAGAAAAGCACTTCACGTTAAATACAAATTGTGGTATGGGGTGGCAGGATGAATTTGGTTTAAATCCTTTTGTTTCGAATTCCCAGGATAAATTGTACACTTTACACCTTTCTTTACACGACCAATTACTTTACTTGTTTTCCTGTCAAAAGCGATAATTTCCTAAAAGTACTAAAAGTACGGAAGGTAAAAGCTACCTTTCACCGTTAATAAGTTTTTACCACAGGCACTTGATTCTGGGTAAATTCACGTATACACTCACCATGGGTTTTCTATTAGCACGTTATCTTTAAAGTTTTCTAAACCTTATTCTGAACGTCCACTGACCCCATAGCTTGTAATGAGTTCGACATGTTTAGTTTCATATTAATGCTCGTATATAGCTTGTAATGAGTTCGACATGTTTAGTTTCAAACAAATGGTCGTATTTAGATTGTAATGAGTTCGACATGTTTAGTTTCATATAAATGCTCGTATTTAGCTTGTAATGAGTTCGACATGTTTAGTTTCAAACAAATGCTCGTATTTAGCTTGTAATGAGTTCGACATGTTTAGTTTCATATTAATGCTCGTATTTAGCTTGTAATGAGTTCGACATGTTTAGTTTCATATAAATGCTCGTATTTAGCTTGTAATGAGTTCGACATGTTTAGTTTCAAACAAATGGTCGTATTTAGCTTGTAATGAGTTCGACATGTTTAGTTTCATATTAATGGTCGTATTTAGCTTGTAATGAGTTCGACATGTTTAGTTTCAAACAAATGGTCGTATTTAGCTTGTAATGAGTTCGACATGTTTAGTTTCAAACAAATGCTCGTATTTAGCTTGTAATGAGTTCGACATGTTTAGTTTCATATTAATGCTCGTATTTAGCTTGTGTTGAGTTCGACATGTTTAGTTTCATATAAATGCTCGTATTTAGCTTGTAATGAGTTCGACATGTTTAGTTTAATATTAATGCTCGTATTTAGCTTGTAATGAGTTCGACATGTTTAGTTTCATATTAATGGTCGTATTTAGCTTGTAATGAGTTCGACATGTTTAGTTTCAAACAAATGGTCGTATTTAGCTTGTAATGAGTTCGACATGTTTAGTTTCAAACAAATGCTCGTATTTAGCTTGTAATGAGTTCGACATGTTTAGTTTCATATTAATGCTCGTATTTAGCATGTGTTGAGTTCGACATGTTTAGTTTCATATAAATGCTCGTATTTAGCTTGTAATGAGTTCGATATGTTTAGTTTAATATTAATGCTCGTATTTAGCTTGTAATGAGTTCGACATGTTTAGTTTCATATAAATGCTCGTATTTAGCTTGTAATGAGTTCGACATGTTTAGTTTCATAGTAATGCTCTTATTTAGCTTGTAATGAGTTCGACATGTTTAGTTTCATAGTAATGCTCGTATTTAGCATGTAATGAGTTCGACATGTTTAGTTTCACATTAATGGTCGTATTTAGCTTGTAATGAGTTCGACATGTTTAGTTTCAAACAAATGCTCGTATTTAGCTTGTAATGAGTTCGACATGTTTAGTTTCATATTAATGGTCGTATTTAGCTTGTAATGAGTTCGACATGTTTAGTTTCAAACAAATGGTCGTATTTAGCTTGTAATAAGTTCGACATGTTTAGTTTCAAACAAATGCTCGTATTTAGCTTGTAATGAGTTCGACATGTTTAGTTTCATATAAATGCTCGTATTTAGCTTGTAATGAGTTCGACATGTTTAGTTTCATATTAATGCTCGTATTTAGCTTGTAATGAGTTCGACATGTTTAGTTTCATATAAATGCTCGTATTTAGCTTGTAATGAGTTCGACATGTTTAGTTTCATATAAATGCTCGTATTTAAACTCTGTTCGTAACAACACTTATTTTCACCAATGAGGCAGAATATATCTAGTTTTAAATCTCCACAGCAATGTTTGATTCATCCAGATGATATATACATAGACTTTTAATGTGGCTTGTTTGATATAGACAAAGACACTACGCTAGCATAGTGCACATGTGTTAAACCTGATAAGTAGTAATACAGTGAGACGTCCATATTGAACATTAAATGCAGAAACCATATATTTCAGTATCTCCATGGTAACAATGTGATACACTTTGCATTTCTGAACTTAAGATATAAAAAAAAATCGTCGTACGTTCAGCTCTACATCTTTGAGATTTTAGATAATGCAAGATGCAGAACATCGCTATGCAATCCTGTTCAGTTTTTATCCTTAATTTAGGGTGCAATTACTTATAATCATTTGCCAGTCTTTTATATATAAAAAAAAACAGACTTAGATGATGAACCTTACAATTTTTTATGTCGTTACGGAGCACGTGCAATGCTGACCTGTTCCGTCCCATAAATATTCGTTATTTTGATTATCCTCACAAAATTTTTAGCAACCAACTATGGTCTGTATTTCTTTTAAAATTAATAGTCATGTAGATTTTTCAAGCATAAGCTTTATACAGTTCTGTCGTAACTTGCATCTCTGAACGCTTTTCTTTGAAGCACAAAATCATATGTATGCTTTTGAATAATTCTGATCATGACTATCATCGCGTGAAGGAAACAATAATGTGGGCATTTTGGCGCTTTTACAACCTGACATTTAGAATGAACATGTTATTGACATCAAAAACGTTAGCATTTGTAGTTTTTCACACAAATAAATCTTTTTGCAAATTCTTGTAGCACTCGGTGAAACTTTCGTAGCAAAATACAGTCTCTCATATGCGCAAAAGCAAATGAGCCAGTCAAACATCTTTGTCAGAAGGTATTGATCTTTTTATCACATGCATCAATGTTTTCTATAGTGCTTTTATTCAAACACTGTGTGAACAAGTAGGGGGAGGGTAAACCAGTCAGGGTCTATCATCAGATAAACGCTAAGAAAATGTACTAATAATTACTTTTTATGGGAGATCGATTTCATATTAAATATCATAAATCTTAAACAGATCTCTGTAATAGATTTATGTTACTGACAATGTTGCCGATTTTGGTCCATGATAAGGTAAACTTTAGAATAGTGCAAAATACCATGGTTAGGGACCACTTTTAACATTGCATTACTACTAGGATGGGGGAAAACGTTGAGGTATGCAAAAGGACTAGGATATGGGGCACTGTGAATAAGGAAAGCAAAATATGATTGGGGACACTTGATACAGTGCAAAGGGATTTTGATATGGGGAATACTTAGAACTATGAAAAAGGACTATGATAGGGTGGGTACTTTGACGACTTAGAACGGTATGGATTTCCTGACTAAAGATTATTCTTAGTGAAATTAACGTTTTTCATCCATCGGTCATTGTTTATTTTGTATACAGGTTTTGGCATTCATAACGCAAATATGTTACATATCACAAAGCGTGGCAACTGATATACTTTTCACCTTACCACAACGTTAATGCCTTACTTGGAGTTAGTTTATTGTTGGCATGAGGCCTTGATGCAAACAAATCGTAAGGTCTTCAAGACCGTTGATGTATACCGGGAAAACCTGGACTGGCGCCACGCGAAGAACACAGTCATGTACACATTTGCTACCTGACCAAACAGAAAGTGATACGATGGCAGGCATGGTTACAGACACTGATGTTTTCATTAAGGCAGGCGTTTCAGTCATCCCCATTCTGTTTATGAATTTACAGGCTAAGTCAACATGATATCAGTCGAGCAACTATAAAAGACGGTCTTTATCGGCGAGCTAAACAATGGAAAGAGTGCTCAGAATAGTAAGGTAAATCGCTTAAACGATTCCATAAAATCATCTTTGGCACGCCTCAACATTTACCCAGAGTCTTCGCAAGATCGCACAGGACTATTCCACTCATCCATTCTTTAGATACAGATTTTGAACGGAGGAGTATTGCGGAGCTAGCGCAGAAATGTGAGCGCGGATAGATTGGTTTTTCAGCACGTCCTTGATTGACCAGGTAAATACGAATGTCATCCACTATCAAGAGTTCCACAGACAGTACAGCGCATAAATTGTCTTCATCACCTATCTACGTATTCACTAAAACGTAACCAGTTGGTAACGTGAAGAATATCTTCGAATTCGACAGACAAACAACACATCGTTGGCGCAGAAGAAGGAAACTTGCTAATGAAGAGTCTTAAACGGTCTTTTCAATATCTAAGAAGACTGAGGAGTTATATCACTTTAAGAGACTTAAAGGTAGAGCTACCAGGTAATAATTAAGCCAACAAAAATCACCAATACTGCTAGTTTTCTCGATGAAATGTGCTTCCGATTCTCGCATTAGCTACATAGAAATTGCTAAGTTATCAATCAGAACATATATTAAAGACATATTTATGCTGTTTTAAGATCACGATAATTTCTGCTGCTACCAAACCAGACCCCTATATCTTGACAAGAAAAGCATATATCGAGAAGCTTAAAAGGTAGCCAAATGAACAACATAATGAGAAATATTATGACGGAATTGTAAAATCCTAGTTTACTATTAATTTTTGCCCTGTGTTAAGTATTTTGTTAAAACGTTTTATTCATTTTAGCAAGTATTTTTTTAATACTGTCATTATTTGTGATTGTGAATTTTAAATGTTTATACCGTCAATGTCAAGATGAAGATTTTTGACGCGTTCCCATATCGTGTGTTACTTGACGCTTTCACCTTATACCCTTGTGATAGAAATGTTTCAGAGCAAATTCTGTTAGCAGGTCCTTCCCAAATAGAGAATATATATATATATATATATATATATATATATATATATATATATATATATATATATATATATATATATATATATATATATATATATATATATATATATATATATATATATATATATATATATATATATATATACATATATTTATTTATTTACATTTAGCTTAGAAAATAAGATTTTCTGGGACATAAATAATCCGGAATGTTACCCCTTGATTGCAATGTTATTTATATGGATGTACTGTAAGATTTTCTAACTGTAACAAACGTGAGTACAATTAATTTCAAATAAATGTTTCATTACCTAAAACGAGATGACTCGTTTATAGAATATACTGACTCATCTGAAATGTCTATTAATCCATTCCACGTGCAAATTGTCTAATTTGAGGAGTGATATCATGTATGCTTCCCGACTCTAACCGTTTGGAATACAAACATAAGAACTCATTTAGAAAGATCAAACTCTAATGTTGGAAGCATAACAAAATATTTGTTCGTAATCCCAAAAGTGAGTATAAAAGCCTTCTAAAATAAGTACTTTCTTGTTGCAAATTCCAAGTGTCCTCTACAAATTTTCTCATTTATCAAAGTAAATGCAATGTTATCCATATTTGGTGTCAATGCATAAAGTGGGTTCGCAAAAGCCCAAATGGAGCCGCGATAGCAATATATTAGGCTGGATAACGTGTCAAACTTTACTGCATAAATTATAGCCACACCCAAAGCTTTGAACTATATTGAAACCGGTAATAATACAAATTAGATTTTATTGTACGATTCCCTGATCGCATTCAACGACGCTGATAAATCTTAAATCTGAAATCTATTAGTATCTTAATGATTACAGAAACACGATGTTCTCATACAATCTGAGAAACGAATTATGTGATGTTGTCTGCCTGGTCACATTGGCTCGCAGGGTATTGAACAGTCAAATAAAGTAGCCAGTCTGACCTGGTTTAGTGGGATATAACGTTAGTATTCACTACAGTCAGTATATCGGTGGAGCTGAGAATAATCGACCAACGGGACGCTACGTGCATGCAGTCTCACAAATCCAAATCTGTCGAACTCACTCAGACAGAGGTGAGATATGTGAGTGAACTCTTAAGAAGAGCGCCTGGGACCGGTAAGGTTTTATCTTTCAAACTTTGCCTGCCAATAAGTTTGACACATTTATATTGATTGTTGGCACAACATGATCACTTTGACAGCACTCCATAATTGCTTTTGTTGACATTGCTATTATTTTGCAATACATAACCACTTTGTTTTAGCACTATCGTTACGGATCGATGGTCATATACTACGGAACAGAAAGAAGGGAAACCATCAAGCATAGTACAATTAACACATACTTTATTTCTGTAAATTGCAAAGTGAGAATGTTGAGGGAACATATAAAAGTGTGAATTAAAACTCAACTAATAGTCAATTCTATATCACAAGTCCACAATTGTAAAGTGTTATGGATACATTAGAAACGTAATGTGCTGATGTACCAATATTCTTCAATATGTTGATGTGCCAACATTCCTGGTGTATCACAGCGATAACGATCATAATGTATTTGATTTAAGTCACAATAATCCTGGAGTACTGTTTCAGACCAAAATCTCAATCAATGAGCACTTTGTAATTCCAATAGATAATATAAATAAGATTCCTCTCAAATTACATACGTACATTCCAGTAAACGTATCCACATCAAACCACGGAGAGTGTGTTTTAATACTTGACGTTAGAATAGACCGATACCTCATTGGCTACGTGATGGTTCCGGTTTGGTTTATAAGGGCAATGTCTCTTTGTGTAAAATGTCTTTGTCAGCTGAAGCAGGAAGTCTGTTTTGTGCGAATCGAAATGATTTGAATCCATCAGTGGACGAAACCATTGTAATAGGTGTTCAAGGGACGTGCAGTTGAAAGTCTATTGGAGACAAAAAATCTAGTATGTAGGGAGGCGGCTCTGTTCCGTGGAATACGAGCAAACGTCAGCAATGAAATGTATATTGTCTTAATTCAATGTATACATTTTCTTTGATAGGACTCGTACAATAAGTGTTTGAATTAATTTGTCTTGATGATATATGAATCATGTATGACACAGATTGATCACAAAAAAGATGTAGGATGTTTTTCGTCCAGCAATTGTTAGTTAGCATGACCAAAAGGTATATTTTTGTACTAAGATGTGAATTCCTTTAACGAAAACATTGGTTGTATTAACATTTGAGCATCAGTATGTGCTACGATATTATTTTAAGAGTGTAATTACACCTTTGTTACTGCAGGGGTTATGCACAATTAAGCGAGAAAACAATATATGGAATATATTTTTTACAATGGTAATTAATTATATTCGACAAAACATTAGTATTTTCAGCACTATATTAACCGTCTACCGTAAGAGAGAAATTCGAGTAGATATAGAGAAATACGGCCTTTTTGTATAGAATACACGGTTATGGCCTGAAGACAATTCGCACTGTAATGTCTGTTGTGACCAATCAAACACTGATTTAATGGTGAGATGAAATTTGCAACAATATAAAACGGCAATCTTGTTACATTTTTAGGCCTCTTGGCACCTATAACCAGCATCCAAAAATACGGCGACTCGAAAACCCAATTCAATGCCCACGATGTCTGTAATTTCAAACGGAACGGTTGTAATAATTCGAAAACAAGACATGCCATGAACGTAAATTCAAGTAAAATGCTGCCAAGCAATGATAACCTTCGGTTAGATACAACCCTCAGTAACGACAATCCTCGGGTAGGCCAAAGCTATACCCTCAATCACTGACAAGGAATGAAAATAATAATACAAATTAAATATACATAACAACTACTTAAATAGCAACTGCATAACCATTCTTGTCGCCACTACATATCAAGGGTTATCACTGCATGACAACGTTTGTACTTACATAGATAATGCAAATTTGAGACATTTAATTTGTATTGTGGCAGCTCCTGTGACACAGGCTCAGATGTGAAATATATCAGAAACTCATCGGGTGTGGGAGTTCTGAGAGCCAAACACAACATACAATTACAATACATCATTTATTACGAACCGAAATATTGCCATTCACTACGGTTTGGCACTAATGAGAAGAGCCATCATGAAATTTCATATTTGCTGTCATGACCTATGTAAGGTGACTATGCTTTAATGTTTTAGTTTCAAGGTCTATATATGAATACTATTATTTCAGGTTTTGTCGTTAATTGGTCTACCTACGTGAGCTATCCTTTTAGGTTTTGCCGTCACTGTCTATCTACATAAGCTATACGTTTATGCCTTTTTGTCAGCATCTATCTACATGGATGTATATTTTATGTCAGGTTATCATTGTCCAAGTGGAACATGTTTTCAGAATCGGTCGTCATCGTCTGTCTACGTCGTTTATGCTTTCAGATTTGATCATCGTGGTCTATTTATGTGAACTAGGTTATCAGGTGTGGCCGTCTACATCGACTATTTTTTGGTTATCATTGTCTGTCAACGCGGACTATGCTTTAAGCTTTTGTCATCATCGCAATCTACGTGGGTTTTACTTTCAGGTTAGGCATCATGGTCTATCGAAATAAACTATGTAATATTAGGACAGTCAATGAGTACTTCTAGAACACTCAAAAGAAAATAGTACTTTCAATATTGATTCTCAAGTGAATGCAAGTTAGAGCTGGTCTACTTGATTCGACTTGAGATAGTTTTTATCAAAAGCAGCTTCATTTTACAATAACAATCTTAGATTTACTGCCGCACAATGACCTTACATCCTTAAATTTACAACGTAGATGTGCGTTTAATTTGCCAGTGTAGCATGCTTTGCCAAACGCTTGCCGTCTCTTGCTGTATAATTACACTAATTTAGGATTTCGCTCTGTGGTCTGAACGTCAGGTTACTGCCAGTTCGCTAGGGCTTTGGTTAATTATATTTAGAGAACAGTAAGACAAGAGGTCTGATATGTATGGTCTTCAAAGGATTTTTTTTTTTATTTTTTCACATGCACTCGAAAACGTCACGTCTGTACTTTTAATGCAGTCTAATTGTGAAGTATATCAGGGATCTTGCAATATGGCATGACCACATCCATAGGACATTCACCAGGACTGGCTTGTTCAACTTTCACTAGCTAAAATAAAGACATTTTTCCTGTCTATATATGACGACATGCATCGCCATTTTATCCGAAGTATGCGCTTCTAAGATGACGTTAATCTAATGCCCACAATGAAACGATAACATGGTTTATTATTGGTATATTTTCCTGAATGTATTGGATAACAAATTACTGCTACAAAAATAGCTTTTGGTCCCTGTACCCTCATATTTCAAAATATGAAGCTTCATTTTTAAACATATTGTGCGGTGTAGATGGGCTCTTTTCTTATGCAAACATCAATCAGTTTAGCGTCTCACACAAAATGTTAACATAGTAACTCTTTAAAAATCTTCTTCCCGAAATTCGTTTACGAGAATACATTTCTTTCTTTGCTTGTTGTTGTTGACGTAATTGAGGTTGACGTGAATGTCGTTGACGTAATTGTTGCTGACTTTCCTGTTAGAAATATTATGCACATTCAACCAGAAATGGTATGCACTAGATGTGCGTGTGTAGAATTTGATTTATCACAAATATCTTGTTTCTGAAAAACTAACCTGTCTAGTGTAACTAGGTGTGCATAAATAATGTGAACATAACTTTCATCTCGTATTGAGGTTGATGTATACAGTGTAAAGCTACATTTTCTGCTGTAACCAAGTGTGCGTACACAACGTGAACCTAATTGTAATAATGATTATAAGTCCGCGTACGCAACATGAACCTACATGTACTGCTGTTACTAAGTGTGCGTACACAACGTGAACCAAAATGCACTGCTTAACTACATCTGTGTAGAGAACGTGAACCTAAAGTTGCTGCTATCGCTGTAGATGTGTACACAACGTGCACCAGAAGTTGCTGCTGTAACTAAGTGGACATATATAATATGAACCCAGAAATTCTTGCTTTAACAAGGTATGAATACAATGAGAACCTTCCCTTCTTACGAAAACTATGTGTACATACATAATGTAAACCTACCTTTCCTAAAGTGAAAAGGGGTATATAGACCATGTGTAACTCGGTGCATAAAGGTATGTACACCTGACATTCCTGCTATAAGTTGCAATCCGCCGGTACATCACCGGTTAAAGTACACCCATTATAAAAACTCAAATTATCGAATGCATGACTGTTGTCGTCTAATTTGGAGCAGCAGAGAGGGTGAATCCTACAACGTTTTTAGACAAAATTTGATTGAAATCCTAAAACGAGCCGTCTTATAATCTTATTTTAACCAAAAAAAAGGTGAACCCTACAACGTTTTCAGACAAAAAATTGATTGAAATCTCCCTACGAAATCTCATTTTAACTAAAAAAATGAAAACGATTTTTTAATTAATTTTGGTCGCAACTTGTTGTCATCCACCCTCTCTGCTGCTAGTGATTTCATCACTGGGTTAACAAAAAATAATAAATGATTTTAACCGAATATTTGATCAAGTCCGATACGATATCGTGTCCGAGGATCATGTAGATTTATTGTTGCGAATCCGTGCGGAGTCGACTGAGCATAACTAAAGAAATCTCGAAATTGATTGAAGTCCATATCAGAACACCATGTCTGCCAAATATTTCTAAGAGTATGAGTATCAACTCCGTTGAATACAGACAATAAATTGCAGTTATCTCTGATGACTTTTGGAACCTGAGTGTAGCGTTGAGTGACATATATCACGTCAGTGTTTTTGTGACGCCCACGGGAAAATATTCTAGCAGGATTTTTTTGTTTATCCAACATTATATCGTCGTATACGACTAAATTGTTAATATCTCCATCAATATCATCAATGCTCGGTGCTTCATCGATATCGGTTATAAAATCAATGGCGTTCTCACCTTTAATTTCTGATGCATTCTCGTTAAAATCTTTTAGCACTTCATAACATCGTTGATCATCTACGCTAGGGGCAATTAAATACAACTTATCCCACTTCATCCATCTCATTATTAAATTGAGCAACAATTGCGTTTTACCGGATCCAGATGGCCCGATTATAATCATCCGGATAGAGTTTGGTAGCGCTGCATGATGCTTAATTGGTTCTCTTGTTTTCGTCGCTGAAAAATCAATTATATCCATATTTCTATACATAAATTATGGATCTATATTGTGTGAAGTGTAAAACGCGTACTGGCACAGATGACTTGACGACGATTACAACTAAAAATAACCGATCAGCGCTTTCTGGTAAATGCGTGCAATGTGGTACAAAGAAATTTAGATTTGTGTCTATGAGATCTGATTTAAAAAAAAACGAGGAGGTGATATCTCAGCCAAATTGGCAAAGCTCACTGGAACCCCATGGGCAAAGTACCCCGGAGAAAAGCACCTTCCAGGATATAGCTACTGTGGACCGGGAACCAGACTTGATATCAGACTCAATAATCAAAATCAACCCAACCCCGGTGAAGAACCAATAAACGCCATTGATAAGGCCTGTCACCTTCATGATGTTGCTTATAAAAGCAGCAATCTGCAACACAGGCATCTAGCAGATGTGAAATTAATTCATGCGTTAAATGCTATTCCTGATAAATCCTTCAAAGAAAAATTGTCTTCATTTTTGATAAAATCGGCTATGAAAAGTAAATTGATGTTAGGTGCTGGTAATTAATAATATGGAATCAATTTATTATTCTCCGAGGGGATACTGGAGGGGTAACGCTGCAATCAATAAACTCGCTAGCGCTGCAAAAGTGAAAAAAACCACTGCGGCTAATTGGTTATCCAAACAGGCACTATGGTAAATTTATCTACCACCGCCTAAACAAATTCAATTCTCGCATTTTGATGTGACCGCTCCTAATGAAGTTCATCAGGCTGATATATTATTTCTGCCACATGATCGTGGTTACAAATATGCATTAACCGTAGTTGATGTTGCGAGTCGATACAAAGAAGCAAAACCGTTAAAAACAAAATCAGCCACTGAAGTCGCTTCTGCATTTGAAAGGATTTATCGACGAGGTCCTCTGCGTTGGCCAAATCTGTTACAAGTTGATCCTGGCAAGGAATTTCAGGGTGCGGTTCTATCTACAATGAAACATCATAATGTCACCATACGACGAGGGCATACTGCGCTACATCGCGATCAGGCCATTGTAGAACGATTTAATCGGACGATTGCTGAGCGGTTATTTGGATATCAATACGCAAAAGAATTCATTCAAGAAAAGCGATCCAGTGAATGGGTTAAAAGATTACCATCTGTGATTACTGCACTGAATAACGAGATTACTAGAACAATCAACATGAAACCTATCAACGCGATTAAAAAGAAGTCAATACCCGTACAACCACAAAAAGATTTCCCTAGAAACGCTAGCGTTTCCCAACCAATTCTTGGTAGTAATGTCATTGTGAGGTACTTATACGAACCAGGAGAGCTTGAAGGGGGTAGAAAAAGGGCTACTGATCCTATTTGGAGCGTCACTACGCATAAGATATCTAGTATAACACGATCAACTGGTAGACCTCCAGTCTATAAACTGGATTCAACTGCCCCTCAGCGGGGTTTTACTCGACAACAACTACAAGTGATTCCCGAGAATACTCAATTGCCACCGCATGGTCTTAACTAGCACCGTTGCGTCTATTGCACTCAAGACAAGTCAACATCACATTATTTCTGACATGACCGAGATTGTTATTTTTTCTGTCTACGGTGAATTGGCGAGGATCCTTATCCGAATACTGCCAACGCATTATACAATTGCAACTCGCGCAGTGATTATTCTGTTGTTTCTTCAAAGTGATTATTAATTTAGCATCAATATCAAATTCTCGTTGTTTTTTTTTGTCCTGTTGTTTGTAACCGGAGATTTTTTTATTAATGATGCTAACATCAATATCATCCATTGTTGTGTCATTATCATCACCAATGATTTCATCATCGAGGACAATTCTTCGAAGTTGATTTATTTTTCGTACTCTGGATACTGCGAGATAGACTAAATTCGACCATTCGATGTGATTATCCACCATCCAAACAATTGTATCCGATATAGTCAATCCCTGTGAAGAGTGTATTGTTGCTGCGTATCCTAGCGTCCACGGGGATTTATTAGCACGCAATGCATCTTCAACGACATTGATATCAACCAGCACAATATCATTTAATACCAGAATTTGTTTTTCACTCTGTCCTGGAATATCAACTTCAATATTCTGTTTTCGTGTATCCGATGGCCTATAACAAAGGGGTACTGGAAGCGTTGCAAATTTTTCTTTATGCAATTCAAATAACTTCATCTGAAGTGTATCCCTGACTATTTTTCTACTTGCAATGATCAAATCGTTTGGTCTCCACGCTTCCCAGAAATCATTCATTGGGGTTTCTGAAATCACTTCACGCGTTATTTCGCATTGGATTCTATCCGGTTGTAATCTAATTAGCGCTTTGAACTCGCGTAATCGTTCATCAAGTGATCTATAATCAGTGGTGATTTCTTCATAGTAGTCTACAAAACCCTTTAGCCATTCATGTGGAGATGCACCGACAAATGGTGGTGGTTGGCCTTGATCCCCGCACATGACGACTTTTGTGTTTTTGGTTAACAACCACTCAAGAAATGTTTTTAATACATCTAATGACACTGTGCATATTTCATCCCAGATTATGATTTCAGGAATGAATTTATCACCCATTCGATCAGGAGTCCATTTGTCACCCTTCCATCGAAAGAAGCTGTGATAAGTGCAAGCATTTACCCCTCGTTGTATCATCTCTCTGGCGAGTCTGTGAGTCGGTGTTAGCACAATCATGTTAGAAACGCTAGCGTTTCCACGACGAAATAATTCAATTGCACGAGTTGTCTTTCCTGACCCACCACAACCGTTTAAATAAACTGTCTTGTATCTACATACTGGATCAGATACCGGTGGTGCATTAGAAAATTCTGATTGAATTTCAATACGGTTACAACAAATATATTTATCATCCATGGCAACGTCTGCGGATTCACAATACTCATGTAGCATCTCCTTTTTAAATCGCCAACGCCCCCAATTTTCTTCGGGATCTGTGAATGCCGCTACAGTTGATTTGTACTTATTATGTATATACATCGAATCAGTGGCCACTCTAACCGCGGTATTAGGAAATCTATTTATCATCGAAAATAGATTAATAGAAGCATAGGCTAGCATTGAACTTCTCAAATGTGTGTACTGGGAATTATATCCATCACAGTAGGTAACAACCGTACCTAATTTCTCACCATTGGATAGAAAAGCATCCTTACGGGATACAAGTTTTCCCTGTTTCATTAAATCCGCTACAATAAAATCGTATTCAGCGACATCTATGATCAACCGCGAAGAATATTTTGCGTTATCGTATCGTCCACCCTGGGTAAATTTACCGATTATTCTTCTTCCGAGATCTTTTGCTTGTTATTTTTTAATTTCAAATAACTTCTTAGACCAATTTATGATTTCTTCTTCACTGAAATCTGGAAACTGTTTTCGTAGTTCGTTGATTATTCTATCTAGATTGGGTTGTGGTAGCCAAACTTCTTTCTGAGCTCGATAGCATATAATAGCCTCGGAAACAATCAACGATATTAGCATACCACAATCAATCATATATCTCAATAGCACTATTGGCATCCAGTGTTTTTCAGATAGGTGTCTACCAAGCCAAACATAACTACACGGATGTAACCCTGTAGCTAATTCGAATGATATCACACGAGCGAATCCGGTTAAATCAAAATCAGGCAATGGTCCATTAATCGCAACACGAGTCATTTCATGCGTGGGGTGTCCAAATCGTTTGAAGTACTCAGCGCATTCCCCATACCCGAGAAAACTTCCGGGATAACACGCGGATATATCAATTGAAATCATACCATCACGATGGTATTTTGTATTCCACAGTCCTCCATGACCAAATTCGACGCAACTCAATTTAACATCCTCGAGAAAATCATTTCGTGTTGGACGCCATGAGTTTTTTTCTCTTGCGAAGTGAGCTACCACTGATGGAATAGTAAAACTATCCGTGAGTAGTTTTTCATGGGAATTCTCCGGTGAAAAATCGCTAGCGATTTTTCTCATTCTGTTATCTAATTCTTCAATGCGATATAATTCACCATTTGGTTTTACAAATTGATCGAATTCTTCATCACTTCTAAGTAACCACACTGACACAGGATCATCCTTACACAACGCATGAATAGCATCAAATAATTTCTCTTCATAGAAAACATCCCCGACGAACTCCTTAGGGATATATTTCACGGTTCGTTCTCGTGGAAATATTGTTACCGCAGGTGTCCACGCGTGTTTGTTATGATCAATAATTTGTATTGGTGCTCCATTTTTGTTATATTTCGGTTCGTATAAAACCTCTCCGGTTATCGTCATAACGGTTATTGGGAATCGTAATGATGTTTCTAATTTAGCTATATCAGAAATCTTTGCACCATGCTGTTTCACTGTCAGTTCCCACTCGGTTATTTTCCTACGTCGCAGATCAGTTAGTTTATTTCCTCGGGATGCATTTGTGAAGTGTTCTATTATTCGTTCTGCTACACAATTAAGCCCTGACGAATATTTCATAGGAGCTAGTTTTGCGATATCGGGTTTATCATTTAACGGATATATCCCATAAACCATTGCTGTTACGGGATAAGATCTTTCGTAGTATGGTTTATCAATGCCGGTTAGAATCTCTGGTTTGGAATCTCTACTCACAATGACAGCTTTTTTATTCTTGAGGATTGGTTCAAATTTATCCTTAATAATCCATTTGCCATCGACTTCGATAATGAATTTGATTCGGAAAAAATGCCGTTTTTCCCCAACACGTGAAATTATCACTGCTGCTTTTTCATCATTCATGGTAGCATCAACAACACCATCAATTCGAAATGTTGACCAACAATAAGATGCTCCATCACGCTTAAATTCATTAAAACAGTCTCTGATTTTACTAATCATGGCTTTATCAAGAATTGTATTCTTTGGTGTATTAGAAACTATATCGAGATTGAATTGAGCATCCTTCCAGGGTAATCTTTTGGACGTTTTTTTTGGTTTATCGAGATTAAATCTAGGATTGATTTTTAATAATCTCTTAAACTCTTTCATGTTTCCGTCTATTGGACGTTTTTTTGGTTTATCGAGATTAAATCTAGGATTGATTTTGTTACGTCTTTTTGGTTTATCGAGATTAAATTTAGGATTGATTTTCAATAATCTCTTAAACTCTTTCATGTTTCCGTCTCTTGGACGTTTTTTGGTTTTTTTTGGTCTATCGAGATTAAATTTAGGATTGATTTTTAATAATCTCTTAAACTCTTTCATGTTTCCGTCTATTGGACGTTTATTACGTTTTTTGGGTTTATCGAGATTAAATCTAGGATTGATTTTTAATAATCTCTTAAACTCTTTCATGTTTCCGTCTATTGGACGTTTGTTACGTTTTTTGGGTTTATCGAGATTAAATCTAGGATTGATTTTTAATAATCTCTTAAACTCCTTATCAGCATTTTTCGAAGGCGTTCTCCCTAATTCCTTCATGCTATAATTAAAACAAGCATTTAAATGAAAGATTTTTATATATGAATCACTGCAAGTGGCTTATGATTGGATCAGTAATCCCGTGTAACAAATCATGCAGAAACGAGTTCTGTGGGTATCATATGCAAAGCTTTCGTCGTGGAAGCCTTGGTCCGTTACCGTGCATACGATGTGGAGTTGGGGTTAGGGGAAAATCTCAGTTGTGTTTGAATTGCGGTGGTAAGCGATACAGGGAGTTGAAGCGTTATTATGATAAAAGAATAAAAAATGGACAATCAATCAGAAATTATGACCCTGACGCTGACAAAGTCAGTATTCTTGACGCTGACAAAGTCAGTATTCTTGACGCTGACAAAGTCAGTATCCTTGACAGAGTCAAGGATAAAATCATAAGAACTCCTCAAGACTACATCGAAAGATTTATCATTAAACCAAACGATGAATTAGACAAACAATAGTATTATGTATACGAATGAACCAAGAATTCAGACAACACCCTGTGATCACAAATTATGAAGCATCCAGTGATGGTGTTGTAAGAAACCGCAGACTGAAGAAATCAGTTGGTGCTGACAATGGTATGGGGTATTTGGTGTTTGGTGCTGGAAAGAAGAAATATCTCAATCATCGTTTCGTGTACGAGTGTTTCCATGGATTGATCGAGGATGATTCTGTCATTGATCATATCGATTCTAATCCGAAAAACAATTCTTTATCAAATCTGCAGGCTGTTACACAAAGTGAGAATACCGAACGAGGGGGGACTGGGAAATACTCGAAAAAAGCGAGTCCTGTGAAATCTTTGAATACGATAACTAACGAAGAAAAAATATTTCAATCAATGAATGAAGCCGGTAGGCACTTCGATATTTGTAGAGCCTCAGTACGATATGTTGCAGAGGGAATAACCAAGACGGCTATTTCAAAAAGGACGGGACAAAAAGTTCAATTTAGTTATGTCTAATGCGTCATATTTTTCATTTAGAAATATATCATTATTATAGAATAATGAATTCTGAAAACATGAATAGCATCATATCCGAGATTTCAAAATTGAAAGGTTGGGATATTGAACTATCAGATGGGTTAAATCCTGATCAAATCATGTCTGATTTTCAGGACATAGAATACGGAGTTAACAACAATAAATACATGCTACCAAAGAAGTATGCGCTCATCAAAAGAATTCAGAATTCTATTAAGGACTCTCTCGCATTTTCCAGTGACATAAGTGTGTTCGCTCCGTTGTATACCATCGTAGAACGAATACGAAAAGAATTGGGGTACGAATACGAATTGAAAAAGCAGGTTAATTCTAAAGTTAGAAACCTACGGGCGTTAATTCAAGAAAATGAACAATTTTGATTGACCGACCATTTATCATTATTTGATTGACCGACTATTTATCATTATTTGATTGTGACCGTCCCTCATAGAGATTTTAATTTTTTTTTAGCATTTTTTGATCAAAACTGTTGAAATCAGTGAATAAAAAATTGATGGCTGGTTCGGATTGATCAAAAATAGAATGGCAAAAGTCACAGTATTATATTTTATTTATAGCAATTATGTGACTTTCGCCATCGATGAACGAAGCTGTTATAGGATGAAATAACACTTCCATGACCATCCGATGGTGTTAGGTCGGGATTGAAAAATTGTTTTACAATTGAAAAATTGTTTCTGATTTCAAATAATGGTCAATGAAGCATTAACAACCCGATTGACTCGTGAACGACTGGATGCAATCAGGAGATTTGTACCAATTCGTGACTCTGTACGGAATAAACTACAACAACGACAGAGTCTTCAGACTGATTTTGCTATGGGATCCGAAGAATTGTTTAAACCAGTAACCACAGCAACGAAGGGGATAGAGCGTGCTATACTAGGAGATGTTCCTGAGACGGGAAAATCTGTTATTGGTGAACTTGAAAAAATAGCAGCGAAAACTGAACAAACAGAACAAATAGAACAAATAGAATCAAAAAGAACAGTTGATGATTTACGCGTGAGATTTACCGAGACCGGGTTAGCAGCAATTGATGAGACTAAACTAGCAGATATTCCTGCGCTTGTTGTTACGACTTATGAAAACAGAAAAAAAATGTTGAAACCAGAACATCATAAATATGTTAGAAATATAACTCACTGGGCTGATATATTCTATAAGATCAAAACTGAAAAAAGTCAAATTAAGACAGATAGTCCATCATACAATGGATATATCAATGCGGTGGGTAACGTGTATAAACGATTTGAAGAACAAAAACAAAAACAAAAACCACCAAAATTGCAAAGGCGGCGACAGCAACCTGCAAAGAAACTACTCTACTCTCCTAAAAAACAACAACTACCACCTGATGATGATTTTCTTGATTATTTATTACAAGAAGCCGATTTAGAAAAACAGGATGAAGCAACTGGTTATAGCGGAAGTGGATTGCAAGATTCCAGTGGAAACTCAAAGAGTGAAAACGCTAGCGTTTCATGCCCTGGTAGTGTTATCAATGATATATCACGATTAGAAGTTCTTGTAGGAGGTTTCCGAGCTGGAAATAACTCACCGGAAATAATTAATGAAGCATCTGATATCTGTAGACGATTATTTCAGGGTGGTATCATGGATATCAGCACATATCGAGATTTCATTGGCGAGTTAGTGGAAAGTGGGTATCACAGTGATTAATCACCGAGACTGAATAAAAACGCTAGCGTTTCCAATTGAAAAATGGTTTCTGATTTCAAATAATGATCATACACTACAATCATGATAAACCAACCCCCGTCTACGTAGTTAATTCACGGTTTCCAGTTTATAGAGCATACTACGGAGATGGTTTAGGCAATACCATTGCAGGGTTATTTGCGAGAATGGCTCCAAAAGTGATGCCGTTGGCTAAACAACTAGGAATGAAAGCAATTGAAGTTATTCGTGATAAGGGTATTGGTGCTGTTGGAGATCTTGCTGGAAAAGCGTTTTCAGCCGCGAAGAATAAAATAACATCATTAGTGAAATCACGAAGTGATTTACGAGAAAAATCCAAAGGATTTTCAAAGAAACCGTTACCATCTACAGCGGAAATGCCTGCAAGTGTTAGTAGAATTATAAATAACGCAGTAGACGAAAAATTAGCGTCGATGGCTTTAACTCCCGACCAAAGCAATATTGCAAATATGATAGCAGGAAGCGGCTTTAAAAAACTACGTCGATGAAAATCGTTTATGATTTCACGATTTAGACTCTGATAAATAGAATAAAATGTTCAAAAAATCACATGATCCGGCGTTTGATATAGACGCCCCAGTTGGCAAGGATGATTCTGTACGCGATTATCAATATTACGCTTATCATGCGATAGACGCAAATAGTCGATCGCGAATTGAACTTCAAGTCCATGATACCAGTAAATACTTTCTACCCGCTGAAGCGTTTATTGAAGTAGAAGGAGAACTTGTAACAGCTGGTGGAGCATCATATCCAGATGGTACTCAAGTCGGTTTTGTCAATAATGGTATTATGGCGTTATTTGAGAGTGCAAGATACCTCATTGATGGAAAGGAAATCGAGTCGATAGATCGCGATGTTGATATGGCTACAACAATAATCGGGTTAGCGAGATATTCCGATGATTATACAAGATCAGCAGGACCTTCTATGATGTTTGCAAAGGATGTTAAAAATACCGCTGGAGGAATTCAATTCGTTGTAAGACGACCAAAGAATAATGCTGGTAATGCTAATATTGATGTCGAGGATATGATTATAAACAACGACGTTAATTTCAATCTAGGAGCTGCAACACGAAACTCAATGTTGGGATTAGGGCGTAAACCATTTTCATGCGCGATTCCACTGCATCATATTTTTGGATTCTGTAGAAACGTCCGAAAAGTTATTTATGGGGCGAAGCATACAGTATCGCTTGTACGAAAGAGTGATGATAATGACGCAATCTGGAGGATTCCAGCAGATGCTGCAAATCCCAATGCTGATGCCGGTAAAGTCAATTTAACAAAAATATCATTGTGGATGCCAGTGTTGACTCCAGCAATCACCGCAGAAGAACGATTACTATCATTTATGGACCAAGGAGGAAAGTCGTTGTTGAGTTGGCTAACCGTGAGTACAGATGTGAAGCAATCAAATCTGAACGGGTTATTCACGTGGAATCTAGCATCAAAACAAGGTGTTGCTGCGCCACGTCATATATTCGTAGCGTTACAAGATACCACACGAGTTGGCGATCAACGTTTCAGTCATATGATATTTGATCAGTTAGGTGTGAAAGACATCTCACTGAGAATAAACGGCCAACAGGAACCATCCGAGGATATACAACTTAATTACACAGAAAATCATATTGCACGCGTGTATCATCGTCTGTTGTCATTTATGGCACGCGATCAAAATGTCGATACTGGTTTGCAAATATCACAATATGATTTTAAAAATCTGTATCCAATCTATTACTTCTCACTGGAACATCTCGATTTAACAAGACAGTCCGTCGTTGATATACACTTTAGAGCTAATGTGACTCGTGGTGCTATTGCTAATTATAGAGCGGTTGCTGTCATTCTCAGTGATAAATCAATGCTACTCGAAGGTGTTGGTGGAAGAATGAGAGTGGTAGATGCACCAGTAGAAAACATGTAATTGAAATTGTAAACGATTTAGAATCAATCTATTATGTATAATGTCATATAGTGTTATTAGTGTTACGTTAACTCCCGGTCAATTAAAAAAATTGCAATCGGAATCAGCTAAAAAATGTGGAACCACAATCACGTTGAAACCCAACCAAATGACTGGTGGTGCAAATAAATTATCGCTGACAACTCGTCAGGTGAAACATTTCAATGATGCACTTGCAGCCAAAAAAGGTGTTCAGATTACTCTTTCTGCGGCTGCTATCAAAAATATGATTAAAACAGGCGGTATATTTCCATTGTTAGCTGCGATTCCAGCATTGATTGCAGCAGCAGCCCCAGCGGTGGCTAAAGCGGCAGCGTTAGGAGCCGTTGGTACTGCAGCAGGAATGGCACTAAAGAAGGCAACTGGGAAAGGATATAAAAAAAAGGGACGATCCGTTCACGGATTGGGTCTAAGACTACCAGGAACCCCGTATTCGTGGTACAGCGGAAAGGGTCTAAGACTACCAGGAACGATTTATTAATTCAGGAATCGAAGATTCCCATGTCCAATTTTGATTTAATGGATGCGGCTAAAAAACTAGTGATTAAAAATTTCAGAGGTGTTTTTATGAAAGATCAATTACCACATCAACCAAACAAAACTGAAACAGGTATTATTAATCTCGATAACAGCACCGGACCTGGTACTCACTGGGTTGCATACGCTATTGATCCACGTGGGATTGTTTATTTCGATTCATATGGATTAGCCCCACCAAAAGAGTTTATGCGGTATATAAAAACCCTTCCAATGAAGACTTGGTATTCTACGCTACCAACACAACAAATGAATGACCCACCAATATGTGGCAGCGAAGTATTAAATGTCCTTGACGCTATTTCTAACTCCTTGAGTAACCCAAGCGGAAAACCACCTCATATTGTCGTAAATGACTACACCAGCAATCGCTTTTTAGAGAGAGAAAGAGTTTTACAATAACATGATTGATATTTGGGGGAGATCTTTGAAACCCAAACCCGATGGCACTGCACCACCTGATTCTATCAAGGATGTAAAAAAAATAATTGAAGATGAAATAGCTGAGACGTTAAATTTAACAAGTGTTGATCCTAATGAAATAGTTGTATTTCAAGACAAACAGGGTAAATTGAAATCCAGTGATGTGTCATTGAATGACATTTTGATACGGCAGCGCGACGCCGCTGAAAACTCTATTGCGCTGTATTCCAACGACGGACGACTTAAACCAGGCGCACTTGTGTCTACGATCACAGACGCGATTGCCACCCACAACAAGATGATTATCACCAACAACCGCATGATTACCGACAACGACAACAGGATTACCACCCAAGACAACAAGATTACTACCCACGGCCGTGAGCTGGATGATCATATACGAGGTTATAATTCTTTTCGCAAAAATGTTATACATAAATTCTTTGGAACCCCTCTTGTGGTTGGCATGACTCTCACTGAAATTAAAGACTTGTTGAATTCATTCTTCGCTAACAAGGAAGCTGGAAGGATGATGACTGCTTCAGAATTCAAGGCAAATTATCTCGAGATTTCTAAACTAATAGAAGATCAAAAACCCACTAACGACATTGTTGGTAGATTCTTTGGAAACCCGCTTGTGGCAGACTCGACTCTCGCGGAAATTAAGCACGCGCTTGACGAACAAAAACCCATCAGCGAAATGGCTAAAAATTTCTTTGAGGGTTCTAAAAGTTACAATATCACGACGACATATTCTGAACTCAACAGGAATTATCTAAACCGAAAAGGTTTGGAACTTGACATCCTGCTGGCTTCATTTTTTAAACTCCGCGATGGAAAGTTGATGAAATATACTGAAATCAAAAAAACCTATCTCGACGTTTATGACGATATTGCTAAACTAAAAGAAACCTCTGAAAGGGTAAAGCATGGGACCTTTGATTGGATAAAAGAATCTAATGCTAAATTGAAAGTCAATATCGAGAAGTGGCCTCATGGTATCTACAGGATGACGTTAATCTCTGACAAGCAATTTGATATCATCGTAAGCGGTAAAACCTATTTTGGTGGCACCGCAACAGTAATTATCCGGGGTGAAGAAGAATTTGAGATTGTCGCGGTTGATAATACGATTAGATCAAAAATATCCTGGTGCTTAGAATTCATATGCGAAGTAAATAACTAAATTGAAAGGATTTCACAATTGAAAACGCTAGTATTTTTAAAATAACAATGATTTCATCAACGCAATGTCGCTATGATCAGGTCAGAGAATTTCAGAATAGACTCAAAACCCTCACTGAGGAGTATCAAATAAAAATAAAAAAATACCGACGAAGAATCACCGCAATTGATGTTATTATGTACTCGGTGTCAAGCGTTCTCGCTGGCGCCGGAATAATACTTGCATCGGTTACAATGATTGCCCCGGTCGTAGTTCCAATTTGCATTTCTGCGGTGGCTACAATCGGGGGTATATCAACCGGGATAGCAAAAAAGATACCATCATGCAGCCAGAGTAAACTGCAGAATTACTTACTTCAATTTCATATTGCATCAACCGCATATTCGCAATTATCATTGATGATATCGTCGTCACTCGATAATACGGTTATATCAGATAGTGAATTCTCAGCGATGGTCAGTATTTTTGATTCCGCGATATCGAAATTAGAGCGACAACATGAGTATAATAACAATGACAACACCGATGGAATCAGAAAACACGAACCCAAAAAACAAAATGATCTCAATAATATCAACATTACCAGATTGTGAATTCTCAGTGATGGTCAGTATTTATGATTCCTCGATACCAAAATTAGAAATAAATCATGAGTATAATAACAATGACAACACCGCAGGAATTACTTCAACGAATAGTGGAGAACACGAACCCAGTACAAACAAGCATGATATCAATAACATCAACGAATCCAGAATTCAGTGTGAATTTCCCCTCTCCGGTCCCGGTGAAGGAGATAGCGCTAGCAAAACTACGAGTGTATCACAGTTGGCCTAATATCAGATCAAAATCATTTGGTGGTCAACAACCCAATAATTCACTGGTGTTCTCGTATAAGAATAAACCCGACGGAACCCCAGACTGGAACGTCGTTTCGATACCAACAGGGTCATACCAAATAGAACAAATCAATAATGAATTCGCGCGTAGAATAAAATCGATTACTGAAACAGAATCGAAAATCGCTATAACAGTTCATGAGCCGACGCTATCATCCGCAATTGAGATAAGCACAGAAGGATACGTCGTAGATATCTATAACAGCTCGATAAGAACCGTACTAGGATGGCCTGAAAAACCACCGGAAAAATCCACCACCGACTTAACCACGGATGTACAATCATATCATGAAATCAATCCCAGTTATCGAGATAATTTATCTGATATAAGAAAAGGAAGAATCGCCGATAGATTTATATTCACCAACAAAGACACATTGCAATGGGATTTTATCATTAAAAGAACAACCGACTCATCTGTTACTATTTCATTTACGCTAACTGACGTCCGTGGTTATTTTAATGAGATTAAACAATTATATGACACACAACTAGAACAACACGGAAAACAAGATCGCAAACACACGTTGAAATAATAAATCAGCTTATATCGGACATGAAATATATCTATGAACTAATTATTCAAACAATAATTAATGACAACAGCGACAACAAACAACGATTCTTAACCGATTACAATATCACAGAGGACAATCTGCGTAATTTCAAGTTTCCCAAATACAACGCTGATGAACTAGCAAGAATTGTTAAAACCGATATCAAGGCGCTACAAAAATCAGATTCAACTGTCCTCCTCAAACATAATAATGATCCAGATGGTGGCGGCAGGCATATCGCTCCGTTCAATGTGAATATATCCTCAGTGATTGCGCTCAATTTAGTGTGTGATGTTATCGAAGGAAGCTATCAGATTAATCTAGAGCAATCAAATCAAGCTCAGCAGGGATATATTCTTTATTCATTTGCACCAACAGCTCCTCCAGGATTCCTAATTATTGAAAACCCAATTAATCCTGTCTACATGCGATGCCATAATAATTCATTAACCAGAATTAATTTCAAACTCACCGACCAGTCAAATAATCTGATTGATTTACAAGAAGAGGTGTTAGCGATTAGTCTGTTTGTGAAATCATAAATGATTTTCGTCCTAAAGACTTTCATCATAAAGACTAGATCAAATCATTTATTATTTTTTGTTAACCCAGTGATGAAATCACTAGCAGCAGAGAGGGTGGATGACAACAAGTTGCGACCAAAATTAATTAAAAAATCGTTTTCATTTTTTTAGTTAAAATGAGATTTCGTAGGGAGATTTCAATCAATTTTTTTTTTGAAAACGTTGTAGGGTTCACCTTTTTTTTGGTTAAAATAAGATTATAAGACGGCTCGTTTTAGGATTTCAATCAAATTTTGTCTAAAAACGTTGTAGGATTCACCCTCTCTGCTGCTTTTGGAGCTTTACGTTTAGAAAGAAATAATGCTTTATTTAACCCTTGAATTGTTACTGCATGAATGCATGCATTTTTTACTGTTCGAATAGTAACAAAATCTTATTTCACATAAAACAACATTAATAAATATTTGCCTCAAGTAAATAAATATTTATAATTTGCACAATTTCTAATGACTTATTTCTTTACACACCTATCACTGTAGTTATAATTTTTAAATTGGCTTCTTTACACATCCTTATCAAAATGCAATTATTCTATACTGGCTTAGCAAAAGATTGTACTATAGTAGACTCATCACTGTAGAGAATATACTTTCATTTCTTTATATATATATATATATATATATATATATATATATATATATATATATATATATATATATATATATATATATATATATATATATATAACAATTATGAAAACATCGGAATATGTATCCGATTATATCCAATGGACATATAATACAGGGCCCTGGCATTGGACCTGGTGGTCATCGTTTGTCATGATGGCCGACCATATTGAGGAATGACGTTCAGATAAAAGCATTGAATATACTATAGAACCATGAAGTGAAATAAGATATTTAGATTGGAGTACATTGCAGCGAATCATTAAATTTTTTTTTGCAATCGCTGTTTCGTCGGGGTATTCGAACGTTTTCGATCACATACGTGCCTGTCTAGCCTATATATATATATATATATATATATATATATATATATATATATATATATATATATATATATATATATATATATATATATAAAATGAGACGTTTGGCTTATGTTAGCCCAAACAAGTGCGATTTACTCACTGGTGTCATTCGAGGTTCCTCAGTGTTTTGGAAACTTTAATAATGCAACAGTGAGATCCATATGGCACTCATAAAGTTTCAAGCTTCCAGCCAGAAATGAATTATCATCTCTCAAAACAATGCAGAAAGAGATCGCCCTTATCGGAGGATCATGCCCAATGCTTATGCATAGTAGATATTCAGTTTCAACTACAGGGATGATGAAATTACTAAATTCAAGAATAATTAATTTCTCGGAAAGCTTTATACATAACAACCTCGGGACTACCAAGCGTACGATCTATTGGACTAACATCAGCCAACAATATGGTAAGAAGAGTACTTGAAGTATTCTGATGGGAAATATTATTGTTTCGTGTACAGACATTTCATAACATCCTGGTACTAATTTTTCAAACGAGTTACTTTTATAACGTAGCAATTATCGCTGATTAAAACATGTTTTGTATTTCTCCAATAATCTACCGTTAAATTATACATAGCGCACCTGCTGTTCGATATGCGCGTCTGTATTTACTAAGTGAAGCATCTGAGTGATAATATTTCTAATCAAAATGATGGTTTGTGTCTGTAATGTCATGCCTTAGTGGAAGTTCATTATTCATATTTGCATCGTTGTAAGATATTATAGTGTATCAGCTATCTACACAATACCTAAGAAACTCCAACAATCTCCAGCATCAGTCACAAACCAGTCAATATAAATCCTTGTCTCCAAAGTAACACCGTATGCGATTCTATTATCTCCTCATCATCGACTATTTATAGCATTATATTTCATGATTATGATGTTACATTACATCCAATATAGCTATTCTAACGTAAAGCACCGTTCAAAATATTTAGTAAATAATGGACACAGACTTAATTTTATCTGAACCAAAATATATAGATTTTTTTCGATTCGTTTCATAAATCATTTTATATTTGCATAGATGTTAAATTATATATATATTATGTAGGCACCAACAATATTTTTGTAAAACGGTTGAAAGGACGTAAGAACTGAGTAATTATGTCGATGTAAACTTTAGTTATAGAGAATCTCAGAGATGGGTAGGGGATGGATTTATAATTGAATTTACGAAACTAGTGGAATAATTTCCACATTGTGCGAGCCATAGTGAATACGAAATAATGTTTATACAACGAGTTGTATTAATTCGATATTATATCATTGCGTTATATATATATATATATATATATATATATATATATATATATATATATATATATATATATATATATATATATATATTCTGTATTAGTTAGTGGAAAGACTTTAGAGAGAAAGAATAAGTAATGACCTCACTGATTCTGGCTTAGTCTACGCTTAAACAATAGTCTCTGACGCCTGTTGAATTCATAAAGCACAATTTGGTAACCAACAACACTTAAAATTAACTTTCTTTACAAGTTACAATTCAATGTAAAAATGTCCTGCCATCTATATAAAAGGTATTAAACGTAACGCATCATTTTCAACATCTGATCTCCAATGGAAACTCCTCTTCGATGTTAGATCAGTTGAAAAAGTTGACGCGACATGTTTTAATGAGTCTGTTTACAGCCAAATGACCTAAGAGGTGTCAATTTCACAATGAACATTCACTTTAGATGCTTTGTTCATACGGCATAAACCAGCAGCGTTCCAGTTATTGGATAATAATGTAAAGATATGATTATTGGATACAGAAACTGTGTGTGATTAGGATATTTAAAGTAACTTTAACAATAAGTCATTTCGCTACGATGCCTGCAGTGAGGCAGTTGAAAGTGATGTCTACACTGGGGCATCATTTTGCAGACATGTAGCGCGATGTCCCACCCAGTCACATTATCCTGACAACAGACCTCCCAGTCCTGACACTAACATCTTAAGGTTGCGGGCCAAGTGAGGCAGATGTTAGTACCTTTTTGTCAGTCTTTGGTAAGACTCGGCCGGGTATCGAATCCAGGTCCGCGGTGGACGCTCTAACCATTAGGCCATTGGAGCGGTATGCATAAACTGTACTCAATATAAAGATGTTGTTGGTCTTAGTATTTGCGCATTTAATGTTTATGTGATCAGATATATCCATTGTGTGAATTGTAAGGATCCTGTGGTTTAATAACATTCTGTCCGTTAGGATAGCAATATTTGTATGTTTCTTTGTACAACAGCTCTTTAGTACCATGTTAAATCCATTATACGCGAAAAGATGATGTAATGAAGTGTATCGGTGTGTTACTTGATTAACTAGTAAAAAGAAACCATTTCATAACCATATCAATCGAAACTGAACAATGGGTAAAGGTCGGGATTTATTTATCAAGATGACTAAGCGTGGAAATGTTGCAGACATAGCGTTTGAACTGCTTCATATATTCGCTACAAACTGAAACTTTGCAGAGATCGGTATATCTATGCAGTGCGACAATATTGAATTTTTCAAACACCGGCCACAGAGTGTGTGTTTAAATAATGGAAGTTAGATAAAACCGAGATCTGATTTGGCTGGTAATGGTTCAGTTTCGTTTCCATTAGCGAGGTCTCGTTATTAACAAATACCTTTCTAATCTGAACAAGGAAGTCTAGTTTGCGCCATGTGAATTATCTTGACACTAGTGATTTGCGAAATCTTCATAATGGTTGCCCAAGGGACGTGTAGTGGACAGTCAAAAAGAGGCAAATAATCGGTTCTCTAAGGAGACGTTTCTATTAAACTTGTAAAGAGCAAACGACATCAATGAAAGGTACATTCTCTTAATTTCATGTATATATTTTCTTTGATAGGAGTCTTAAGTTAAGTACTTGAATCGATCTGCATTGAGGATATAGGAATCGCATGTCAAAAGGATTGACCATTACTAAAGGTATGATTTTTCTGCCCAGAAATTGTTAGTTAACATGAACAAAGATGTCTATTTTATTTATTTATTTGTTAGCTAAAATGGGAATTCATTTAACCAATGCAGTGGTTGTATTAACATTTGAGCAACTGGTTATGCTCGACATTTAGTTCAAGATTATGATTACAAATTCTGCAGGGGCTTATACACCATTAAGCCGGAACAGACTATGCGATATATTTAGTTGCCATGGAACTTAATTGTATTAGAGAAAATGTTAACATTTCCAACACTTTGTTAATCGTCTACCGTACCAGATCACTTCGAGTAGATGTAGAGAAATACGCCATATTTTGTAGTGGATACAAGATTATAACCTGAAAACAATCAATACTGGAGTGTTTGATGTGAATGTTTGAATAATTGATTCGATCTCATGATGACAATAGATGTAACAGCATAGTACAGTAATCCTAGTTATATTTTGTTCTTGACACTTCTTGACCCCATCCCAGCATATATATATATATATATATATATATATATATATATATATATATATATATATATATATATATATATATATATATATATATATATATATATATATATATAGCTGGTTAGGACATAGAGGTGACACCCTGTTACATTTTAGGTCTCTTGGCATCTATAACCACTATCCAAAAATACAGAGACACAAAGACCCAATTCAATGCCCATGATGTCTGTAATTTCAAACTGAAAGGTTTTAATAGTACGAAAACAAGTCAGGTCTTGAACGTAAATTCAAGTACAATGCTGCCAAGCAATGATAACCTTCGGTTAGATACAACCCTCAGTAACGACAATCCTCGGGTAGGCCAAAACTCTACCTTCAATCACTGACAAGGAATGAAAATAATAATACAAATTAAATATACATAACAACTGATTACATAGAAACTGCATTACCATTCTTTTGGCACTGCATGGCCACTTTTGTGCTTAGATAGATAATGCAAATTTGAGACACATAATTTTGTATTGTGACAACTCTCATGAAACTTGCACAAATATGGATTATATCAGAGGCTCATCGGGTCTGAGGGTCAAACTAAATCTAAAATGCAGAGGTCATTTAGTACAAACCGAGACATTGTCATTCACTACAGTTTGTCACTAATGGCAAGAACCAACATGGAGTATCAACGTGGAATATGCGTTCAGAGTTTGCTTTCATTGTCTATATTCGAAGACCATGATGTCGGGTTTTTGGCATCAATTGGTCTGTCAACATGAGCTATGCTTTAAGGTTTTGCCGTTGTTGTTGATCTAAGTGGCCTATGCTTTTATATCTTTCCTTCATCATCTGTCTACATAGAGATTGCATTCAAGGTTGGGTAGCTTTGCTTTCAGATTTAATTATAATGGTCTACCTACTACGTGGTAGTGTATTATGTGGTCAAAGTGTATTATGTTTTCAGGTGTAGCCGTTCATGGTCTGTACATGTGAGCTATGCTATCAGGTGTGCCCATCGTGTTTTTTTTTTTTACATGGCTTGCAGGTTTTGCCATTTAGTTAAACATCGTGTTGAGGTTTAGCAATCACTGTCTACGTGGAATGCGCTTTCAGGTTTGGCCTTCTTTTTGAAATAAGTGTACATGAATAATGTAAACCTACCTTTCCTGTAGTAACAAGGAACATAAAGAAAAACGTGTAACTAAGTGTATAAAGGTATGTACACTTGACTTTCCTACTGCAAATTACAAAGCGAATAAATGCTTTTAATATAAATTTCAATCCGCCGGCACATTACGGGTTAAAATACAGCCATTATTAAGACTCTCATTATCAAACGCATGACTGTTGTCCCCTAATTTAGAGCTTTCTCTTTAAGGAAAGAAAGGATGCGTCATTTAACCCTTGATTTGTTACTGCATGCATGCATGCATTTTTTACAGTGTTCTCGTTGCAACAAAATCTTTTTTGACATAAAACAGCATTAAAAAACTACGCCCTAAGCAAATGAATTGGTATCATTTATACATTGTCTAACGACTTAATTATCTTTATGCACTACTGTGAATGTAGTCATAGCTTTTAAATTCCCTTCGTTACACATCCTAATTGAAATATAGTTAATCTCTCCCTTAGTAAAAGATTTTGCGACAGACTCGTCGCTGTAAGGAATATACATTCCTTTCTGAATGAATATATTATACATATATATATATATATATATATATATATATATATATATATATATATATATATATATATATATATATATATATATATATACACACACACAGAGGAAGATATAGATAGATCGACAGACAGACAGACAGACAGACAGACAGACAGACAGACAGACAGATAGATAGATAGATAGATAGATAGATAGATAGATAGATAGATAGATAGATAGATAGATAGATAGATAGATAGATAGATAGACCCATGACGTGAGATAAGAGGATAAGAGTTTAAGATTATGCAGTAAATCTTTTTATTATTTTAGCAATCGATTTTAAATTAGGGTGTTCGAACTTTTCCGATCAAATATGTGCCTTACGTGCCTATAAATATCAGTGTGTGTGTGTGTGTGTGTGTTTGCGTGTGTGTGTGTGTGTGTGTGTGTGTGTGTGTGTGTCTTTGTGTGTGTGATTTAGATTTGCAAAGTAGCTCTAACAATTTATGAGTCGAATCGCTACAATGTCTGTAATGTGATCATTTATAATGATGTCTAGCACTGAGGCATCATGCCGCAGACATGTAGCATGATATCACACCCAGTCACATTATCCTGACACCAGGCCGACTAGTCCTTACACTAACCCCCTAATGCTGAGTCTCAGGCCAGGCAGTTGTTACTACCAATTTTGTAAGATTTTGGTATGACTTTGGCCGGGGATCGAACCCACGGCCCCCCCCCCCCCACACACACACATACACACAAACACACATCCGTAGACGACGCTCCAGTCACTAGGCCATTGGTACGGTCCATATAAATATCAAATGAGACGTTTGGTTTATCTTAGCCAAAACAAGTGCGGGTCTGGCCAATTTATTCACAAGCGTCATCCTAGTTCACTTCACCGTTTCTTGGAAACTGTACTGATCAAACAGTTGGATCTATTATTAGATTAAACGAAAGAGATTGTGTTACACAATAGTTTTGGAATCATAAGGATTCAAGCTTCCAGCCAAAAATGAAGTATGATCTCACAAAACCATGCAGAAAGAGAGCGCCGTTATACGACTATCATGCCTAATGTTCATGCATATTAGATATGCAGTTTCAGTTTCAAGGTTATGGAAATGCCTAAATTCAAAGAGGAATTCATTTCACAGAAAGCACCATAGATAAAGACATCAAGCTTACCAAGCGTACTAGCTCTTGTACGTCACATCATCTAGCAACATTTTAACATTTTAAGAAGAATTGAAGTATAAAACAGGCTGATGGAATATATTGTTGTTTCGTGTACAGATGTTTCATAATATAATGATACAAATCTTTTATTATACGAGTTACTTTTACAAAGACGCTATCATCGCTGATTAAAGTAAAATTATTTTTATCCCACTTTCCATCGTTAAATTATACATAGCGCACCTGCTGTTCGATATGCATGTCTGTATTTGTCAAGTAAATCATTTGATTGATAATGTTCCATATCTAACAGATCAATAATGTCTGTAATGCTATACCTGACCGGAATTTAATAATTCAGATTTGCATTTTTGTATATTAGTTTTTATCGGTTATCTAAACAATAGTTACGAAAATACAACCATCTCCAGCATCGGTTACTTACCAGTCAATATAAATCCATGTCTTAAAGGTATCATTGTATTATCTCCACATCATCGAGTATGTATAGCAGTATTTTTCATGATTATGATGTCACATTCAATCCATTCTAGCAAGCCTAACGTAATACACAATACAAAATACGTGTATTTACAAATAATGGACACAGACCTAATTCTACCCTAACCAAAATATAAAGATTTTATTCGATTCATTCTATATGTGCATACATGTGAAATAACAGTTATCATGTGAGCACAAATAATACCTTTCCTGTAAAAAAAAAAATGAAGAAACAAACTGATTGTTTTGATATCAATTTATTTACAAAGAATCTCAAATAAGGGTAGGGGATGGATTTATTATTGAATTTATGAAAACAGTTAAATACTTTCCAAACTCCAAACTGTGCGAGCCGTCGTGAGCAAGAAATAGTGTTTTTTCAATGCAATATTAAATTATTGCTTTATTGAGATTCCCTCAATCATATAGTTTATATATTAGTTAGTGGGAAGAATTTAGAGCGTTACGGCTATTGGATTTAATTTATTTATTTTTTAATTGTTAAATCCAAATTTGTCATTTTGGCTTTAATATTCACTAATTGGGAGATTTTTTTCTAGAAAATTCAGGCTGACCTAGACTCTAGCTGTAAACACAGTTTGACCTTGGCTTGGTTACCTCATTATCAGACCTTGCTTCAGATTGATAAACAGGCCTTTAAAACTATTGGTTAATTTCAAGGACAACTTTTTATTTTTAGTTCTTGGGGGTAGGAAATATCTAGAGTACGTGATTTAGTGAAGGCAGTCTCTTTCTGTGACCTTCCATGAACGCGGTCACTTGTTTACTTAAGCAAACAAGTATAAGAACTGTTGTTTGGAATAGAACAGTTCAGTAGAATCTCTGGGCTTTAAAATTAACAGTTGTGTATTTATGTTTGAGTTGTAATTTTAATTATCTTGTTCTGGACATTGTCTCAATTCATTGAAGAAAGAAGAATTATCTGGAAAAAGACATGTGTTTATGATTTTCATTTGGATGATGATAAAACAAGAACTGTATCACGTGACATTGTCAGCCATTTTGGATTACATCGTCAAGATTCGAACCTGGAACTATTAGAACATTTATTTATCAGGACTCTTGCAATTCCATTAGTGGATTATTATTGTGAATTCTATATTAGATTAATGTTGGAATTGATTTTCTAAAACCGTAAGTTTATTTATTTTATCAGAATAATTGTACTTAATAAATTTATTGTTCAAGTTATACAAGCTTGTTAGTTTTCACTCTTTCTGTGTTGCTGCTTATTCGAGCCTAAGCACGTAACAAGAGAGACGGAAGAAGTAATAACTTCATTTATTCTGGCTCAGACTATGCATCATTTAATTATCACGCATTACAGAATAGTTCCAAATGCTTGTTAAATTAATAAAGTACAATTTGGTAACCAAAAAAATTTAAAATTAACTTTTCTTTATAAATTACAATTCAATGTACAAATGCCTGCCAAATCTATAGAACATATGAAATGTAAAGCATCATTTTTCATTACTTGATCTCCAATGGAAGCTCCTCTTTGATGTTAAGTTATCTGGAGTAGTTGACGCGACATCTTTTAAAGAGTCTGTTTACCAGGATTCAACTTAGAGTGTGTCATTTCTACAATGAACATTCACCATAGATACGGCAGAAAACAATAGCGTTCCAGTTGTTGGATATTGACGTAAAGACCTTGTTAATGGATACAGAATCTGTATTTAATATAAAGATATTGCTGATTATAGTAATTCCATATTTACTGTTTATGTGATCAGATATCTCCATTATGTGATTTGGACGAATGTTGTAGTTGAATAACGTTTTGTCCGTTAGGAGACCAGCATTTGTCTATATACATTTAAAATCGAGCCGAGTCAGATGATATTGACACTTTGATCGGTACGGGATGCAGGTAATGATTTTGGATCCATTAGCCATTATCTATTGATCAATACTCATAATTTTATTTAGCGAGTCCAGTTGGGATGTTCTGACATATGTAACCATTTGCTTTTTTATATGCATCGGGCAACCGATTAGAAATAGGGCCAAAATATCGTTCATGGTAATAGTGTAGACATGTTCCATAACGTGGCGAAGGTACATTACCCTTAGCTGCAGCCAATGAGTAATGAGCATACAGATCATGACATTCATGGGTTTATTGTAAGAATATAATACACATAAAGTGACATGTTCACTTGTTGGCATTTCAGAAATAATAAACCGCAATCACTGCATGTAAAGTTAACCAACCTTTGTGATACGAAGATGCTATTGTACTTTCATATACTTATACCTAGGTTATTACTTTGCAAGGCGACATGACGATATTTGCGACGTTAGAACATCTCCGGTGTCCTATTGGTTAGAGCGTCCGCCGTGGAAGCGGGAGGTCGTGGGTTCAATCCCCGGTTGAGTCATATGGTACTAGCAGCTGCCTCGCTTGACGCTCAGCATTAAGAGGTTGGTGTTAAGACAGGTCGGCCTGATGTCAGGATTATGTGACTGAGTGGGATATCATGCTACATGTCTGCGGCACGATGCCCCAGTTCTAGACATCACTGTATGCTGTCTCATTGCCGACATCGTAGTGATATGACTGACAATTTTTTAAAACTTTGTTAAAAATTTAAATAAAAAAAAATTGCTACGTTAGAAGGTGATACTGTATGTGTTACCTAAATATCATAGTAGTAGTAGGATAAGGATGCTAAAATTGTTCAAGGAAGACACACACACACACACACACACACACACACACACACACATATATATATGTTAGGGTGAGATGGACTTGGGGTTGGGGTGGGGATGTTTCTTTCATATTATTCAGACAACCATAAACAATATTTTTTACTTCAGCCATAAAATGACCAGTTTACGTAGCTTTATTAGATAGCGACGCTTAGGAATAAAATAAGGATTCAAAATGTACTGAATGGACCAAATTTTTTTCTGCAAATTCATTGGATGTTAAAAGTGGTCACGTTTTTCTAATCTGTTATGGTTTCACACATCAGTAAATCTTTAAAAAATAGACCGTTCCCAACCTTTTTCCAGTGCACTTTACGTCAAGTGGTGTATAGAACAACTCCGTACAATAAAATAACAACAACAGTAACGAACTGCCCAATCCTTCTTAACCACCGTGGCTTAAGGTCACAATTTGCAACGCATGAAAATATCTCCCATTAGAAAAAAAGTTAAATCACTTTCCTACCTGCGCTCCAACATTCACCTTTATGGTATAATAAAACATATGGCAGCCTTTACGAGTCACTGTATTTAACTTACAGCCTGCTTCGACAACGTTTTCCATCCACTGTTATTAAATGTCAAGGTCATATAACGTAAGAGTAAGAGATCGTTCTAAATATGGACACATAATCTCTTTCTCAAAATCGAAACAACATGTCGAATACAGCAACAATTTCTAGAACATCAAATGCAGAACACAGCCTTACTGTTTGACTCTGTTTTAGAAATCAAATGGACTGTCCACACTTGCTCATATCACTGATATGACCCGCTCAGTCATTCTACCTCAGCCATAATGCGATATAACTGCCGACGAACCTTCCCTAGCGAAGATGGGTCTGTGTATTCTTGTGTTATGCGAAGCGGAAATTGAAAGAAATTTACGTGTTAACTGTAATCTAATGCTCTTTTGACAGAATCTGCTGATTGGAGGAAAAAACTGACAAGCATTCAGTCCAGAAAGACAAATGAACACACATCGTTTTGTCTTCAGCGGAAGAATGCACATACGTAATTTACGGTTGAACATGCGTGGATATCATCAGTCCGGAATACCATCCCTTTTCGATAAATTAAATGAATTAAGGGCACAGCGTTGTCTAAGTAATTGTTCATGATATTAAAACGGTCATAGGGGGTGTTGTTTTATACAGGAAGATAGGGCTTATTTAGAACGAATCTTGTTCTTTTATTTAGAGTTTAACATCATTTTTCAGCGCACGATAGGCTATACATGGCGGCCAGTATTAATTTGGAGGAAGAACAAACAAAAAAAAAAAAAACACGGAAAAAAACACCCACCCACGAGAATATACTGGCAACTTTCTCTCATATCCACATTGGCCGATTCCAAGAATCGAACCCACGCAGACAGAGGTAAGATGTCAAGTGATCCGTAACGAACAGCGCTTTAAACCACTCGGCAAATTGGGGTCCCCGAACGAATCAAAAAGAACGTAAATCTTAATAACACCCAGTCTCTTCAGGACAATCACAATGTTTTAATCATAATGTTACAATCATGAAAATAATTAAGGCGTACTTATACCGGCCTTAAGAATAATAGTCAGAGAGAGAGAGAGAGAGAGAGAGAGAGAGAGAGAGAGAGAGAGAGAGAGAGAGAGAGAGAGAGACAGACAGACAGACAGACAGACAGACAGAGTGAAGTAAAATGCACATATGAGATATAATAACATAATTCATAACCAATATTATCCTTCATAACAAGTTGATTTGGTAAATATACGTAATCTGCAGGGATGTAATAACATCTTGGCAACTACCTACATTATCAAAGCTTTATATATTTTTTTCAGAATTTTGTTTTGTTATAGAGTTATAGAACGATAACAAATTTCAACATGCATACAGAAATGTTCTTTCCTACTGTGTCCGATTTGTTTGCTTTATGGATCATCGAAGTAGGTACAAATATAATGAAATTGCATTTTTCAACCTAGAAATGGTCATTTCGTCAAAAGAATATCAATAAACGGAAAAGTCCATTTGCAACCTATTTTTCTAGATGGTAAATCAATACATGTGTGTTATATTGCTTTTACTTTCCATGTGAGGTTTCTGAACAAGTTCATAGAAAATCTTCACATTATATTTACACGGTAATAATCACGATACACGGAACCTTATTTTAAAAGTTATACCATTTATGGATGTTCTTCATATAAATTTTACCAACATTCCATTATCCGCGGAGTTGTATAAATAACAGTTACTCAAAGCATTGTCGTGAGCTCCCAAGCCATAACTTTAGGAACAATCCATAGCTTTTAACTGTACTGCATTTGTATTTTAAGCGAAAATTGATTTATTTAATATGATGAGTATATTGGAGAGTTTGTGTTCTATCTGCATCTTTTTATTTGCATAATATTCAAGAAGGGACATTTTGTCACATTGAAAACTGCATTATGGGTAAAACAATTATAATGGGAAACTGTTGTCTCTTCTTTCGTTTTCCTCAATGACGTGAGTGAAAAGCTTGCGTAAGTGTTTAGTTACAGTAAAACAGAATGCAGTGCTGGATCCATATCTCACTGCACATGTCAGACAGACCACCTCAAAAACTAAATAATTTATATGTGCTTATATTATCTGAAAATGACGTGTTGCAGATTGGAGAGCTTATCCCGCTTATAGTCTCCAAGTAGGACGTGCTTCGGGTTTGGGTCTCATCTCGTTTAAATCTAAATCCACGTGGGGTGTCACTAACGACATTACGTTAATCTCAAATTCAATGTATATGTGGTGTTGTCAGGTTATGGAAACTGATCATGATGCGTCAAACCAATTTAGCAATTTGGGGTGAAAAACCGGCAATTTGAATACCAAAATAAACACGCAGGTTGGAAAAGGATGAAAAATATTCAAATTATTTAAGAAGTGAAGTTCGTATTTTCCAAAATCTACGTACCCATAGAGCTTGAAAATTGATTACTGACAGTCGGTAGTAGTTAAAGTTTATGAATAATGCGCTATCGATTTTCGTGCTTCTGTATTTTATGCAGCCTGTAAAACATTCTGTTTAATTCTCTGATTACAAATAACTTCAACTAAACAACACAAATCACACGGACTATATATTTTGCCATTGAATTCCTAATAATACTTACGCAAAATATAAATGCAGCATATATACACAAAGTTGGATCTAAGAGGATATCCGGGATCAGAAATCTACGTTAGAAATAGGCCTGACATGCGCATATCGAACCAAACAAGAAGAAATAGCTAACTACACTTATAAGATAGGTATTCAGTGACAATAAGATAATAAGTAAAGTAGAAAGAAATTGACATTCCAAATTATATCAACTTCCATACTAGAATAAGATATTCCAACAAGTTACGCATAACGTATTATAATAAATCTGTAGTATGCGCATTTGATAGCGCCCTGTTTATAAGCAATTCTTAGATTTATTTGTGTGATTATTGGGATTCAGCGCCAAGGAAATATTTCTAGCCATAAATAATTAGCCAATTAGTAAGAGCAATTGTCACGGAGTCGAGTGTTAGAGATTTTGAACCATGCTATGGCTCGCTAGTATTGAATTTAGGTCCAAACCGAATGACTGTCCCTTTAGTAACATAGTCCATATTAAAATTTAGTGGTGTATAATAGTGTTGTGGTTGAGATTTTTTTTTTTTAATATGAATTAAGGTCGCATGCGCAACTATGTGCTTTCGCGACCAGTTAATGCCCGAGGGTCGGGCTATTTGATTGGTCGGGACCAAAGGTAACTTTGACTACACTAGGCTGTGTTGTCGCAGTCTCCCCGGCACCCGCGTTAAATGGCAGTCTCGCCTTAGAGTAAAATGTCGGGTCACGGCAAAGCAGGAAGGCAGAACAAATACCAATATTGTGTAAGCCACCTGTGCAATTATATCAAATCCATATAGTTATAGAATTTTTCATCTTTCCTATCAGTAAATATTTCTAGTACATAGTGTACATGTTGTAGGTCCTTAACAAATTTAATTGCTAAAATGTCTTAGCGACATAAATAAGTGTAGTCACTGTTAGGTATTTTAGTTTGTAAATTTTGAGCGGTGGTCAAAATTGATCAAGTTAGATTTCGAGAAAGAGATTGTTCGAAAAGGGTTCTCCTACCAAATTAGAACCCTGGGGAGAAAAATAAAATAAAATAAAAAAAAATAAAATAAAATTTAAAAAAAAAATCAAAATAAATTAAAAAATAAAAATATTTAAAAAAAAAATATATATATATATATATATATATATATATATATATATATATATATATATATATATATATATATATATAAAATAAATTCAAAAGAAAAAAAAAATAAAAAATAAAAATAAAAAAATAAAAAAAATAAATTAACAAAAAAAAAAATTAAAAAAAAAAAAAAAGATTAGAGTTGGAGTGGGGTGTGTTTGGTGTTTTTCATTTCTTCCTTCTTCTTTTTCTCTTCTTTTCCCTTTTCTCTTTCCCACTTTCTTCCTACTCCCTTCTTCCCTCTTTCTTTCTTTTTCCTTCTTCCATCCTTCTTTTCCCTTTCCTTTTTCTTTTTCTTGTCGGTTTGTTGATGTTATGTTTCCTTGAGCTATCACTATTTGATCCCGGTGTTCTCATCACACTTATCTTGTCACTTGCCGGTTGACTGGTTTTACTGTACCTACATGGTGCCTCTACTTAGTGTAATCTTCTCTTTTTTTCCCCTTCTCCTTCTTCCCTTTCTACCGTTTCTTCCTTTTCTCCTCGCATTACAATGTTTATATTATCCCCCCTTTCCCTTTCTTTCCCCTTTTCTATTTTATTTTATATATTTATTTTAGGGTAATGTTAAGCTGTTCTGCTTTTTTAAGCTAGCGGTATTACTATCCGCTCTGGCCCCTTTAACCGATATGGCCTCGTTAATTATTTATCTATTTGATAGTTATAATTTTTTTTTTTCCGTTTATTTAAGGCATTGTTACGTGGGTCTGTTTTTTGAGCTAGCGATGTTATTATCTGCTCTGGCCCCTTGATTGATAAATATTAACTCTTTGACTATGTTTATGTTTATTTACTTATTTGATGGTTTGGATATTTATATTTTGTGTTTAATGTCTATTGATTTTAGGAAATTAAGTATATTTATATAGGTAGCATTTACGTTTTTGTTATACCTTTTATCTAGAATTTGGGGGAATGATGTAACTGAGTCAAGTTTTCTTTGTTGTAGTTGGAAGACGGTACGTTGTCGATGATATTTGTGACATATGTTGAATACATGTTCCAATGTTTCAGTTTCTGGACAGTGTGGACATTTATCCGGCGTGGGTCCTGTACTTATATGTTTCATAAAACTGCCATTTAGTAGTGTTTTACCTGTTCTGATTCTGTTGATTATTTTAATATCAATGGCTGCCAGGCTTTTTGGTAAACGTTGAGTTCTAGTGACCTCTTTTTGTAGTTGGTATAGATGTCTACCCTTTGTGGAGTTTCCCCATTGTTGTTGCCATTTATTATTAATTCTGTCCCTGACTTGACTATATAGTTCCTGAGTGTTGTACTGTACGGGTTCAATTTGGTCTTTCATCAGACTGCTTTTTGCTGCTTTGTCTGCTTTTTCATTTCCAGGCAAATTGATGTGAGATGGCACCCACAAGAAGTGTATGGTATGGTGTGATTTATCTGCTTCCCTGATGGTCAGCATAGTGTCCTCTAGAAGATTTTGTCTACTTTTGGAATTACCTGTCTCAATACTTTCAAGTACACTAAGTGAGTCTGTTATGATTACGTACTGTTTTTGATTTTGTGTTACTATCCATTTTAGGGCTCGGTTGATGGCCCAGAATTCCGCGGTATATATGGAACAGTCATCCGGTGGTCTTATCGTAAATGTGATCTGATGTTCTGGGATCACTACCGCTGCGGCCGTTCTATGTAGTTCTTTAGATTTTGAGCCGTCAGTATAGATTTTTACATATTCATCATAGTTGTTGTTGACGAGGTTTTGTACTTGTGTTAATGTGATATTGGGGTTGTCGCGCTTATGTACCAGTTGGAGTGCTGTTAGGTTGATGTTAGGTTGGTTATTTCTCCAAGGTGTGGGGTATTTACGGTAGGAAACCAGTAAATTACACAATGGAATCAATAAGTTCGGACTTGGTAGAGACCGTTTATGTGTCCATAGTGGAAAATAGGCGTAGTTATATAAGTTTGATACGCCGGTAAAAGTGTGTATTGACTGGCCTAGGTTGGCGCAGTTAAATAGTTCCCAGTGAGAAAGGGAATACAAGTGTATTTTATATGGCATAACCGGCTGGCGTTACGGAAATGTGATGATAATGACGAAAAACCATTCAAAGGTGCCGTTAATGGACTTTTGGGCAAGTTGTTTTAATTGTGGTCTCCAATGTATTAGAGTAAAATTTAGTATATAAAAGCAGACACGTCTGACTTTCCAATTTACAACTCAAGTTGTATGTAAGTATTTGGAAATTTGGGGAAAACATATGACTTCCAGCGGGATTCGCACCAGGGTTTTGACACTGCTCGGTCAAGTGAATACCCCTGTGCGTGTAACAGTATATTCAAAATATTCTTATAATAAATTGGTTAATGAATGATAATGACAATGTGACTGCTATCGTTTTAGCGTTATTTGCGGTAGAGAGAAATTGTTTTACTATTTGAAATTTGGACCATCACTAACTTAAAGACGCTTGTCGTTGTATTTATTGTGAGGGTGCCTACTAGTTAATTACATCAAATCTGTAAAAGTAAGAAGATCGTGACAGCAAACATGGTAAAGATAAATATATCTTAAAGATGACTTGAATTAGTGACTTCTTGTTCCGTCTTTCAGACATCGGAATTGAGTCTGTGCAATATTGAAGCTATGTCTCTTTACTAATTGAGATAGCGAGGAAGAGTCTTTTAAATCTTTGAGATAGTAAGGTAAATTCTTTTTGTTCAATATTTGTGACATTGAGGTGGTGTCTTTAAATTTATTCTTGGAGACAATGAGGTGGTGTCTTTTAATTTAGTCGTGGAAAGATTGAGGTGGTGTCTTTTCAATTTAGTCTTGGAAACATTGACGTAGTGTATATTAATTCAGTCTTTGAGAAAATGAGAGTGTCTTTACATTAAATATTTAGTATGCATTTTTTTGTTATTAATGGCTTGTAGATCAATTTAGTTTCTTCTTAACTGATATTTCAGAACATGTGACTGTAATTACAATGATCATGTTAAATCATAACGCTGGTAATTAATTGACATTACACCTGATCATGAACCATGTATGATATATATATATATATATATATATATATATATATATATATATATATATATATATATATATATATATAGAGAGAGAGAGAGAGAGAGAGAGAGAGAGAGAGAGAGAGAGAGAGAGAGAGAGAGAGAGGACAACAATAGCACCCTACTTGATCTATTTCACATATGTTTTATTTATAAGCAAATGGAATATTTTCATCTTTAATTCGCTGTTAACACATTATTCAGCCGAACGCCTTTCTCAAAGACATACAAAGGCAACAGATCTTGGCATTGCGTGTATCAAACCCGCAAATATTTGGTTATTAGTATAATACTCTGCTGACTGAGCTCCCGCTTATCCCCATATATAAACATTTATACTGGTAAACGAGACACAAAAGATTACTGCAAAAAAAATAATTGACAACAACATCAGGTATGACATTTTCTGCTGTGCTATATTACTTCTATATCTTGTGTGCCATCTCGTAAAACTGAGTAAGAGTGATGTATATAAAGAGTATTATATTGTCGATGTGTTTCGCGCTAAGAACGTAATTCGAGGATTACATAATTTAGACATGTGTGAAGGTTGCAGAGAACACAAACAGCTCTCTCTTGGGAACTGAGTTTTGATTTAACACATGCAAAGCATCTTGGACTTTAATTAGAATGCCCGCTATTTTCAGCTGTATAATTGTACTAAACTCACTTTTCGCTGCAGTAGAATGCTAAATTACCTCCTGTTAATTCTCACTCTTACAGGCCATATTTAAAAATTAAAAACCGTACCCCATTTCGTGTATGTGCCCCAGGCAAATGAGTTTTTGTACTGAAGAGACGTTAATAGACGAGTTGTTATTGCCTGTGTTGCGGCATTGATTGCTGGTACGCCTGACAGCACTATTATTTAATAAGGATAATACTTATTTTCACAGGGATCTATTGTGATAATTAATGAGTATGTTTTATTTAAAAATTAAAAACCGTACGCCATATCGTGGATGTGCCCCTGGCAAATGAGTTTTTGTACTGAAGAGACGTTAATAGACTAGTTGTTTTTGCCTGTGTTGCGGCATTGATTGCTGGTGCGCCTAACAGCACTATTTATTAAGAAGGATAATACTTGTTTTCACAGGGATCTATTGTGATAATTCATGAGTATGTTTCGATCATCGTGATTAGTTATTTATCAGTAACAGATGAAAGAACCGAATCTGTAAAATGTCAACTCTTGAAACGAGTGTTTCAATTGCTTCTAACAACCGTTGTTATTACTTCTACATCAGCTTTACACTGTAAGATGGAAATACGTGCTTCTAACAACCGTTGTTATTACTTCTACATCAGCTTTACACTGTAAGATGGAAATACGTGCTTCTAACAACCGTTGTTATTACTTCTACATCAGCTTTACACTGTAAGATGGAAATACGTGCAATATATTGTCAAACACTACACGGGTTAAGTCCAAGCGTATACCTAATGACGCCTCGGTTAAATTCGATACGTTAGGGTTTACACGGGTTAAGTCCAAGCGTATACCTAATGACGCCTCGGTTAAATTCGATACGTTAGGGTTTACACGGGTTAAGTCCAAGCGTATACCTAATGACGCCTCGGTTAAATTCGATACGTTAGGGTTTACACGGGTTAAGTCCAAGCGTATACCTAATGACGCCTCGGTTAAATTCGATACGTTAGGGTTTACACGGGTTAAGTCCAAGCGTATACCTAATGACGCCTCGGTTAAATTCGATACGTTAGGGTTTACACGGGTTAAGTCCAAGCGTATACCTAATGACGCCTCGGTTAAATTCGATACGTTAGGGTTTACACGGGTTAAGTCCAAGCGTATACCTAATGACGCCTCGGTTAAATTCGATACGTTAGGGTTTACACGGGTTAAGTCCAAGCGTATACCTAATGACGCCTCGGTTAAATTCGATACGTTAGGGTTTACACGGGTTAAGTCCAAGCGTATACCTAATGACGCCTCGGTTAAATTCGATACGTTAGGGTTTACACGGGTTAAGTCCAAGCGTATACCTAATGACGCCTCGGTTAAATTCGATACGTTAGGGTTTACACGGGTTAAGTCCAAGCGTATACCTAATGACGCCTCGGTTAAATTCGATACGTTAGGGTTTACACGGGTTAAGTCCAAGCGTATACCTAATGACGCCTCGGTTAAATTCGATACGTTAGGGTTTACACGGGTTAAGTCCAAGCGTATACCTAATGACGCCTCGGTTAAATTCGATACGTTAGGGTTTACACGGGTTAAGTCCAAGCGTATACCTAATGACGCCTCGGTTAAATTCGATACGTTAGGGTTTACACGGGTTAAGTCCAAGCGTATACCTAATGACGCCTCGGTTAAATTCGATACGTTAGGGTTTACACGGGTTAAGTCCAAGCGTATACCTAATGACGCCTCGGTTAAATTCGATACGTTAGGGTTTACACGGGTTAAGTCCAAGCGTATACCTAATGACGCCTCGGTTAAATTCGATACGTTAGGGTTTACACGGGTTAAGTCCAAGCGTATACCTAATGACGCCTCGGTTAAATTCGATACGTTAGGGTTTACACGGGTTAAGTCCAAGCGTATACCTAATGACGCCTCGGTTAAATTCGATACGTTAGGGTTTACACGGGTTAAGTCCAAGCGTATACCTAATGACGCCTCGGTTAAATTCGATACGTTAGGGTTTACACGGGTTAAGTCCAAGCGTATACCTAATGACGCCTCGGTTAAATTCGATACGTTAGGGTTTACACGGGTTAAGTCCAAGCGTATACCTAATGACGCCTCGGTTAAATTCGATACGTTAGGGTTTACACGGGTTAAGTCCAAGCGTATACCTAATGACGCCTCGGTTAAATTCGATACGTTAGGGTTTACACGGGTTAAGTCCAAGCGTATACCTAATGACGCCTCGGTTAAATTCGATACGTTAGGGTTTACACGGGTTAAGTCCAAGCGTATACCTAATGACGCCTCGGTTAAATTCGATACGTTAGGGTTTACACGGGTTAAGTCCAAGCGTACATTTTAAGACGTATCGGTGAAGTTCGACACATAATGGTTAATGACTTTGGCTGTCTGTTGATGATATTGGGAATGGCATGACTAATGAAAATGGACTTGTCATGGCTGATGAAGCTGGTGATAGCAAGGATGTCAAAACTCAGCATTATGTGACCGATGACAATTGGCAAGGTATGGACCATGGTTGGTGCAACAGGGCATATCATTAATGAAATTGGGCAGAGAACAGTTGGTGATATTGGGTTCGGTATCAAAAATGGGCACGGTATGTTTGTTGAAATTAGGCAGAAGACTGTTCATAATATTTGGCACGGTATAGAAATCTGGCATGATATGCTTGATAAAATTCAACAGAGTATGGTTCGTGATATTGGGCACGGTATGGAAATTGGGCTTGATATGCTTTATGATATTCAACAGAGCATAGTTCGTGATATTGGGCATGATATGGAAATTGGGCTTGATATGCTTTATGATATTCAACAGAGCATAGTTCGTGATATTGGGCATGATATGGAAATTGGGCTTGATATGCTTTATGATATTCAACAGAGCATAGTTCGTGATATTGGGCATGATATGGAAATTGGGCTTGATATGCTTGATAAAACTGAGCAGAGCACTGTTGATAATAGTTGGCATGGTTAGGAAACTGGGCATTTTATGGTTTGTAAAAATGGGGCATGTTATAATTGCTGAAACTGGATATGGTATGATTGTTGAAACTGGACATGCTTTTCATGGTCATATTATGCACACTATCATTGATGAAACTGGATATTGCATGGTTGATGAAATGAGACATGGTATGGTTAATGAAACAGAACGTGGTTATGTCACCATTGTATTCGGACTAAGTACGCATGTATGCTATAGTAGACACCAAGCAAAATATAAGTATGGCAGTTACATTCATCTTGTTCTAGAAGACGTTTATGATGAAATCCTTCGGTTTATACTAAACTATTTCCCAGAACCGATAACTGGCTCTTGCTGATTACAATAAATTTGTTTTTAAAAACAAGATTAGCGGAAACGATGTAAACAGGTTGACTCTCATTTGGTCATATTTTTAGAATCTTATGATGAACGGAACACAATATTAGGTCTTTGAAATTAGAACAGAAATATTCTTTGATACGTCTAGTTTCAGAAAAGCTTTTTAAATATGTTACTTTCTCTTGCTGCTTGCCAAACTTTTATTGGAAAGTATACTTGTGTACGTACACAAATAAATTAAGCAAACGTGCTAATTTGATTCTCGAACTAACGTACTGATCTAGTTTATATTTTTCTGCTCGTTGTCATCCCTGCTTAAGAATGTTTACTAGACCCTATGTGCTTTCCTACATTTTGTAAATGACGATTACTGGAGGCAGGAGCTTCAGTGGCTCTGTGGTGAGAGTACTGACCTTGCCATTCTAGTTGGACTCTTTACTAATGGGTCATCTGGGGTAGGCTACTGCGCTGTGTCCTTGGACAATACACTTTATTCCGATTGATTTTGTACTGAATAATAGTATTGTGTTGCCTCTGCACAAAAAGACGTTTTGTCATGCTATGCCTAAACACGCCAAGATCCACCATCACATCCGCTGTGGCGTGCATGATTTCTACTCAAAGAACAAAGTTTTCAATTAAAGGTATGCTTTTACCGGATGTATCAAGGGCCAAACTAGTTCCTTACCTTTCTAAACGGATCACTACATTCGGCTATTTCTATAATAATTCTTAGATTGGTGAACGTTGCTTCATAAATTAGAATGCTGATTTTAACCAAACACACACACACACACACACACACACACACACACACACACACATATATATAATACCAAAAGGTAAAGAAACAACTCTGGAATGTGAAAGCCAGTGAAAATAAGTGACACGAATATCGAAGCTCCGAATAGGATTTACCTGAAATTTGGTGCAACTGATTCCGAAGCCGTCTGTGCCTGCTGCAGTAATCCGAGTGGTTACAGATGAACCGATGTCAAATGGCTTACCCTATAGTCACGTCTTAATTCAAATTTTACTTCTAGCCTATCAACAGAAATGTGTTTATGATTTAATGCAAAGCCCAAGCAGAAACGATTGTTAGATGTTTCAAATATTTCTTTGGAACATCTTTAATTAAAATGGATGGTTTTATAACAGACACAGTGGAGATATACACGAACTCTCATACAAGTAGACGATGCAGAAAATGGATGAATCACATGTCGCAATTCAGAAGAAAAACTGGATGGCTGTCTCGTCAGTCAGTATAAAACAAACTGATCGTGCAATTCAGATTACCTGGTTCTGCCAAGTTGTCACGTAATAATTCTTTATTCTGGGTCCCGCCTAGCCATTTATAACAGTCATTAGAATGACATTAGCTATGCCAAACCTACACCAAGCCATATATTAGGTCGCAAAATTGACATTCGAAGAGATATGAAGATAAACATATTGTCATTTGTACACATTATTGAAGAGACGTTTGCATTTATTGCCCAATTTAAAATAGATTCGTTAATTAACATTTTGATCTTAAATTCACAAGACCGGAATCTTGACTGATTAAAGAAAGTGTTTTTCTCTCGCGATGATACCATGAGTCGACATTAAAAATTGGCGTCTGATTTTCCTTAAGCAGGGAAACAAATTAAATGCACTCTCGGTCCCTATTCTCTTTAAATTGATGAACATTTGAGGCAGTTTGGTCTTCCTCGATTATCTTAAACACACTTCAATATCAATTACGAATAAAAGCCTTTACCATCTTCAATTATATATAATGTAGATCTATGTACTTTTTCAATCGTTATTCGTACATTTTAACTCGTGTGTATATTACCCATCAAATCATGTTCAATTTCAAAACTGGTCATTAATTGAGCAGCCTTTGCTCAGGTAAGTTTTGGACTCAGTACTTGTAGTAGATGAAACTTTTTTCTGAGATCATCTCTCAATCAGAGAACGGCCAAAATGGAAACCTTCTAGTGTGCTTCTGAACTGCCAAATACACATACATCCAAAGTAAAGACCTGCCGATCAGGGTCGGACTTGTACAATACACCTAAATGCTAATTGTACATATGGTTTACTAGAATATATATATATATATATATATATATATATATATATATATATATATATATATATATATATATATATATATTTAAAACGTTTCACATTATCGTGTATGTGTCTAGGTAACTATAAATATTATACCCCTTGCGCAGACAAGAGTTTCAAGCGGAAGACGCCTTGAAAAAGTGTACTGACGTATATTCACTTTACCGAGCAACGTACCGGAAACTATTATATTTAAACACCGAACGGAAAACTATATCCGATTCGGGTCTAATAATAACTATCACCATTGAGAAACCTAATTTTGAAATCAAATTCTGTTGACGAAATTGAGTTGTAGCAATTTGCATGAGGACATTGTACAAATCGTCTTACATTTATTAAGATATTTTGATTTGACCAATGTTTAATCAGTTTTCTGCAAGTAAACCTGTAGACTATGTATTTATGAATAATACGAATTTAAGGCTAAACATTGAATTTAGTGTTTGCTCGTAATATTAATTAATTTGTGCAAACACTGATGTTGTTGTTGATCTACTAAAACTGCAAGGATATGCTATTCATGTACGGAATCCATGAGGATATTAGTGATGTTTCACATGAACAGAAACTCAGAGAGGACATTCATGTTATCATTTTAGAATGGCAAAACAATGATTAATTTCGAAACGTCTTTACGGTTATAATAGTTTCCGGTACGTTGCTTAGTAACGTGAATATAATGATTAATTTTGAAACGTCTTTACGGTTATAATTGTTTCCGGTACGCTGCTCAGTAACGTGAATATAATGATTAATTTTGAAACGTCTTTACGGTTATGATTGTTTCCGGTACGCTGCTTAGTAACGTGAATATAATGATTGATTTTGAAACGTCTTTACGGTTCCTAAAATCTACTGTCTTATGTAGACTATAGTTTTCCTTAGGGATCTGTTTATTCAGTTAATGTCAAATACATGACAATCAGTCAATACCTACATTAGAAAGATTGGAGGTGTTGAAGTAAACAGCCATTTACTCTTAAAGGAAATGAACGGACTCAATACATGGCTATAACATTATTTTTAAACATCTCGAGGAGAGTCGGACAAACTTGAAATGTAGGCTGGTCAGCAACCCACACGACCAACTCTAAACTTCCCATTTTAATAGCACGTTCCGTAGAAATATTCGCAACGTTTGCTAAATCGAGAGCTTACTGTATAATTTTCTAATAAACTTGACCATAACTCATATGGTTTCAAAGAGAGTTTTAACCTCTAACGCTGCATGCGGAAACAATGTTACACCAAATATAACACTCCTACTTTGACTCATCTGCAGTAATCACAAACTGTGATCGAAACATCAAAATGTAAGATATCTGAATTCTGTGTGGCTCTCCTGTAGGACTTGTTAAATGTTTAAGTTACCATAATGTTCCTCAAATCTAACTTTGATTCCCGCGGCAACTGGCTTCTTAATTGCGCTTGAAAAGTGTGGTTTTTATAAATCGGCTACTTAAATTACAGTCATTATGCAGCGAGTCTGAAAGGCTTTATTTTAGTACAATGATAGGTTTTATTATGAAGACTCCTCACACGATGGTTGTCAGATATCAATCGATACCGAAAAGCATAGTGTTTGTATATGCAGTGTTACGTGATCGGCGGTCACGTGTAACAGTATGAGGGCACATCTGTTACTTTCTAGAAGGACAATAAAGTCTATTATGAAACGTGTCTGCACTAATCTCGGACAAAACACTGGAATGAGTATTTCAGCAGCATTCAATATATTATGAAGGAAAATAAATAAAGCGAACCAACCAAAACAAGGAGATTAGACCTACCCAAAGGGCAAGGCGAACGAGTCAACCACATTGGGCATCGCGCTTTCTGAACTCAACTCGGCAATGTAATTTGTTTGCTTGGGGCCAAACTCATTATTTGCTACCTTGGGCCTGCACATCCTAGGGTCGGGCCTGAAGGAGATGACACAAGTAGATACATCAGTCCTATGGAATACAATGCGTTATTTACTCTGTGCTTTCCCCTGAGATTCGTACGCTCTTTTGTTCTTGATTCTGTCGTCAATCTGCCATGAAAAACCTATATATATACGAAGTTGATATCTCGAGTGCCTGAGAGTAGTATTTGGGCGCGTATTACCGAGTTACGCAAAGAAATAGGGGACATTCTAGGATACACAACTACATTATTACTCCATTCAACTGAACTCTTGATCTGTAATAATAGCTACAATGATCCATATAGGAGCCAAGAGGTAATTAGCACCAACTTCCTTGCGCATGAATCGCAACATGAGTAATCCACGAGTTAAATAGTACGAGCTCGTTGCTCACAACCTGGATGAGTGCAGCCAAACATCGATGTCATCAACTATGATTTCGTATGCAATGCAAACAAACCTTTGACGTGCATAATTGCCGATTCTAAATTGCAATGCCCACATTTTCTTGACACGCGGAACTATTGTGCAGCTTGAAAACAAACCCAAGCGACTATGTAAATAATACCATATGGACAAGTTTCTAAAACTATCCAAAAGACAAGAAGATAAGGTCTCATAATATATATATATATATATATATATATCCCATCATACCCCAACCCTAGGCTACTGGGCTCGGTCGTACAGACCCATCTGTTCGGACGAGGCTGACATTGTCAGAACTAAAACTGGTCATATTCATATACCTCTTGCATACAAGATGACGACCCATCTGCAATGAATCCATCACAATAAAACATTGTGTGATAGATTGTTTCGATCTTCAACCATCCACTTATCGTTGCTACTACAAAATTCATCACATGAATTGATATTTTTATACAGATAATGTGTTTTGCATCTTGAATTTCCCGAAGGAAGTAAACATCTATTTCAAAATATAACTGTAATACTATCACAGATTATGTTTATATAATGCATCTACTGTCGTTCGTTCATAAATACCTGTTTGGTTTAATTATTCATAAACACGCACTATGTACATTCCTCGTTGATCGGGAAGCCTTATATATTACCGTTACCATCTTATAGTTTTGATTGTAATTGTTTGATTTTGTTATCGTTGATCGATAATAGACCATTTATAAGCTGTAACAAAATCTTTCATCTGAGCTTGTATATTGCGTTAAATAGCCTCAAAGTGTTGATTGGCCGTTACACAATCAATCAATCAATCAATCAATCAATCAATCAATCAATCAATCAATCAATCAATCAATCAGTGAGCAGTGAGTTACACAAACAGCACAACGAAAGAGTAAGAAAAAATGTTTTCGAATGCATTGTATACGTTTTCAAATTGATTTTTCAGAGATAGAAGAGATACATTGTAAGAAAACATTGTCAAGAGATTCTCTACCTCTATGTTACCTGTGTTGTAAAACTTTCTCTGATTTTTTAATGTGCACACTTGTCATAGCATTAACACGTACTTTTAAGATCATTCTGGCAGTATCAAGTGACATATTGCTGTTATACTTTTAAATAGCTGGGTAGTAATGAAGTTAAAAAGGAAGCAACTACAGTTCTGTAGGAAAAAGAGGAACGCGTCAAAAGATCATTGCCCCGTGTAAACTTTCCATCCCTCTAGACGCTTTTGTAATCGGAATGTTTTATTTTAAATTCTTTAGAAAAATATGGACAATGACACGATAGTATATGATAGTCCAGTGGTATTCTAAAGACTTTACCTGAGACTGCAAACTGTAAAACGTACATTACCGGCTTCCGTTCTTAAGTTACCAATGAAGCGATTTTAACACGTTGTTACATCAGAGCGAATTCAGTAACAATCATGTTTTGTATGAAATTATTATATTAATTAACCTTAAAATGATCATCGATTAACATATGATATTTTTGTGCAGAATCATACCAAATACATAATTTATTTACCAGTGAACTGATACATCCCTTGCTGTATCCGTATCTAACTCATCAAGCAGCGTACCGGATACAATACCTATATTTGGGTTTATCTGTGAAATAGTAGTCCGCAAAGTTTGTTTGTGTTTAATGATGCCTGATGGAAATTTTATGCAAAGTAGTTTGAACTGGGCAATGTAATTCTTGGAGGTGCTCTTTCCTGCATGTGAGTTATGTATTTACCGTAAACTGTCATGATTATGTTGTAAAACGTCTTTCTGTGATCCAGACAAGCTCATGCTGTGTACGATCCTCCAACTCCCCCACCCCACCCCACCCACCCCCACAAAAACAACCCGATACACACGGATTACCACCACCTATAAAGACACACAAAAAAACAACAAATAAACATGGAAACAGCAAACACATACATAAAGCACCGATATCATTGATATTTATCCTGATTACTTGGAGAAATTCATTTCGTAGTGTCAGTCGTGGTTTCATAAATTGTTCCGTATTGTACAGGCTCATACATGCATAGATTCCTATGTCACTATGTAGATGCTTCGCCATCCAACTTGTTAATGTCTGAGTCACCTAAACTTGCTTTGTTAATATTTATTTCTCGTAGTAAATTGTCTTGTCATTTTTTTTGTTACCATGAGCGTTCTATATAATTTTTCCAATATATCTTGTGATGCTTTGTTAATTCTTTATCGGCTTCAAAAACATCATATAACTTGAACAGATAAACTCGTCTTGAAATTGCTAGCCAATTAATATTGCACCTCTAAAACTTACTCAATTTTAAGCCATTTGATTTTTTATCATAAAGGTTTCCTTTCTCTAATCAAGTCATAACGATTGCGATCACATCGGTGCCACAGGAGGGTAAGAAACTGCTAACAGTTTTGATTTGTTGGCATCCCGAGCAGATGCCGCTTTTATTATTTCACTCGAAATCGAGTTAGCATAAACATCATCTTTATTTAAGAAAGGTTTATCTGAAACTTTCTCGTTATAAGATTAGCTTATGATTACGTTTTATGGCTGATAATTAAGCAACACATTGGATCTTTAACTCTAATTAACTGTAAAACAAACAAACAAACAAAATATAGGAAAAGAAAGGAAACCTTGCTTTATCAATAGTCGAGTTACCCACAATTGTTTATTGGCCTGAAATCTCATAATAACGGCATATTTCTGCGATGAATATATTTTTCATAAAATGCCCCAAAAATCCTATCTTTACTGTGCATGTTCGCCTTAGCTTCTTTAACGTATATCTCTTAAAATCCTCATCTTTATAAATGCATCCTCTGTAATCGTGACTTAGCATAATGCTGAAATCGTTAAACATCATATCTCTAGCATACGTGGTGTTTAATCGTTAAACATCATAACTCTAGCATACGTGGCGTTTAATCGTTAAACATCATAACTCTAGCATACGTGGTGTTTAATCGTTAAACATCATAACTCTAGCATACGTGGTGTTTAATCGTTAAACATCATAACTCTAGCATACGTGGTGTTTAATCGTTAAACATCATAACTCTAGCATACGTGGCGTTTAATTGTTAAACATCATAACTCTAGCATACGTGGTGTTTAATCGTTAAACATCATAACTCTAGCATACGTGGTGTTTAATTGTTAAACATAATAACTCTAGCATACGTGGTGTTTAATTGTTAAACATCATAACTCTAGCATACGTGGTGTTTAATCGTTAAACATAATAACTCTAGCATACGTGGTGTTTAATTGTTAAACATCATAACTCTAGCATACGTGGTGTTTAATCGTTAAACATAATAACTCTAGCATACGTGGTGTTTATCTCTTCAAAAAAACTTTAATTATTGTCTATTTGGTTTACTACTTCATACATTCTAAGACTAAATGCAAGACTCTACATGACCATTTCCGGGTTCGAGATATTTTATTAATGTGGTGTAAGTTAGTTTATGAATGTATCTGTGCTATTATTTATTTATGGTTTAACTCTGTAAATCGGTACGCTTAATGTAAATGTCTTTCTATCTATTTCATTTTGGAATTACACCGTTGTCTTTGTACCAATGCCTTTCTAAAGGCTTGTTTCAAAAATGGTGTATATCGATTTTCATGCGTATTATATCTAATCTATTTAATTTATATTACTTTGGAAATCATAATTATTAGTATTCACATCTCATTCAAATATATTTTAGTGAAATTGTTTTTAATTGTGCAACTTCAGCAAACGATTTGCAATTTGGTAAATGAAAACTCTTATGTCGTGGAATCTCAACAACATGTAATATTTATATCATATATTATGTTTCCTTTTTACATCATTCATATTTGAAGTTATCTATTTCATCCTCTGCGATTCAGGCATCGCATGACTATTGTCAAGTATATTTGTACGCATGTCAGTAATTTAACTGTTTTGTACATCTCTCAATAATTTTTTTAACATTCATTATTCACATCATTGTGTATCTGTATTTCTAATGTGGTATTGCCCTCAAGGGATGTGCTGTTTTCTTCCTTTCAGATTCGAAAGCGCCGATTGGACAGTTTTACTCTTTGTTATGATGGTTTAAAAAAATGAGGAAATAAGTAAATTAGTTTATACTTGTAAGCCTTCCTTTATAGTTTATAGCGTATGTACAGCAATAAATAAATTTCCTGTGCATTAAAATTCTTTTTCATTCTGAAAGTATGTGGTATGTGACCTTTTTTCTTACCACAATGTCCAAGAGTATCAGTCTCTCTCTCTCTCTCTCTCTCTCTCTCTCTCTCTCTCTCTCTCTCTCTCTCTCTCTCTCTCTCTATATATATATATATATATATATATATATATATATATATATAATTTTATACATACATACGTACACACACACACACATTTTGTATCGTTTTCTTCAGTAGGATAACGTACATGTGTGACACTGTTAATGCTAATGGTTGAGGTTTTGTTAATTGTGACATGTTTATGTGCTTCTGCTTAAATGTGTAACGGTAGACCAAGCCACTAAATTTTCGCACAGATTATTGTTTTATATTTCTTTTTTTCATTCCTTAGAAATCCTATATAAGATTAATCATTGTCCCCTTTTTTCCCTTATGTTAATAGTCGTTATGATGATAACCAATCTGTGAGATGAACGCTTTTACCATTTTACTTGAATACCGCGCAAACATTCTAACAAATCAAAAAAATGTAGTTGAGCTGAGAGCAGTCCATTACCAGTGAAATGTAGTATTGTTCCATTGATGTGATGTTGATAAGAGCTTAATTGTACAAAACTATCACAAACTTACCAGATTAATACTAATAATTTATTGTAAATTGGTGCATGTTTTTCTTAACTATTTTGAAACGTAGCTTAAAGTGAACGTTCTATAGTTGCTACACGCAGTTATTCTACATCTTGGTTGTATCTCGACACTCGACATATAAACTTCGTACATAGCTTAATATTGTAGAAAGGCATCAATATTCAAACTAGGCATTTTACAGTCTTATCTTTTATTTAGTAGAAAATACTGGCCTTGCGTGGAATAGTTTCAAATATTGTAAGACCCATCAAAAATGTATTTTATGCAGCGAAGTGAATACTTTATGTCAGTAAAGGGATTGGTCAAATATCTTTATATCTTCGTAATCTCGGGTGGTCTAACGTGCCTTTACAAACTGCTTTATAGATGAAATCCTATTAACTAAAGGAAAACGTTTTGCTTCGGGAAAATATTCTTAACAAAAGCACTTAAGCCGCCAAGAGATGCGCTAATAGCCAAGGCAACATCCATTAAAGTTTTCTATTCAACATTTTATTGTCGCTCATATAATAGTGTACTATCAGAAGAACACATCTATGGTGACAGGTGTATGTATAATTAGTTGTAACGGTTATCAAATTTTCTGTAAGTTTCTCCAATGTTTCATTCACGTTAATTTGTTGGTTTTCTTTTCCTCCAAAACAATTATTTTGTTTCCTTTTCACTATATCTAGCCTCGCTGAGACTACAATATATATATACCTATTTGACTGCTTTGGTTTCTTTCTGATGACAATTCCTATTTCAGTTAAATTCCTATGCTCTATGAGGATCAGAAAAGAAAAAAACATATCATGGACGCATTTTGCTTTGATTATCACGTCATCGCGATGCTTCGACTTACTGATTACATGGTTAGAGCATCTACCTCGGATGCAGGAAGTCGTGGGATCGATCCCCGGCTCAGTTATACCTTATAAGATGGTACTATTAGCTGACTGGCTTGGCGTTCAACGTTAAGAGATTAATGTTAGGACTTGTCATCCTGGTGTCAGAATAATATGATTGGGTGGGACATCAATCGACAGATCTGCGGCATGATCCCAAGTGTTATACATCACTATAAACTGTCACACCACTTACATAGTAGTGAAATGACATAAATATTGTTAAAGCTAAGTCAAAACTTCAGATTACACACACTCTTACTGATTATGTACGTTACGATTGTATCATGGTATAAACTTGGTTGTCGATCAACGTTTTTTTTTTGGAAGCTTTACCAACAAATCGTAACAATATTACAACAAGCTGTCTTAAACACCACAGTAACAATCCGTATCAATATTACAACATGCTCTATTAAACACCACATGTAGCATCTACACCAGAAACTGTTTTTACAACATATGATATAGGTTTTCGGCATACCTTTGCAGCTCGAAGTTGCCGTTATGCCAGATTCAACCAAACTTAAAATTGTGCATGTTACTTTATATTGTTATTGTTATTATTATCTTTAACAGCATCATTATTATCTCGTTAATTGGTTGAAACTGTAATTAAGACTATTATCAATTGGTATTGTCTTGAGTGGAACGCAACGTGCTGTGGAGGAGTCAGTGATGAATTGTTGGGAGCATTATATCATCCATTTAACTTAAAAGATTATTAAAATGTTTAGGTTATACAGTTGCATTATAACACATTCACTTCACGTTTTCTCAGACACGATTTTATCATTTGTACTCAACACACTTTTCACAATATGAAAGCAATCCTTTGTTAAATTTGTGTATATTATCTTCAGGGAAGCTACATTATTATCCTCGTGGTAAAGGCATGCCCTTGCTAAATATTTGTTGGTTTCCAGTAGTATTCAATATTGATCCATGAGCAGCCATTTTGAAAAATTGTGAAATGGTTACAACGACTTCGCATTATTAGTTTTATGACTTCTTAAAATATGAAAATTTCTCTAGTTTTTAACTACAATACCTTTTTAAACGGCATTTCTTTTAGTGCTAAATTGTTTTGATCCTAATTTATTATTTCAGTTGACACTTGCCTACAGTTAATTGTGTTGATACTATTTGCATTTTTAATTTTCAGTTGCCACATGCCTACAGGTAAGTGTGTTGGTGCTGATAGTAGTTTTCAGCTGACACTTGCGTACAGGTATGTGTGTTGAAACTAACTGTAGTTTTCAGCTTTAACTAAAATACAGATAAAATCTACGTTAGTTATATAAGCATAACGTATGTGCTTTACCGACGTTATTTATTTGCAAATAAAGCACACACATTGAACATTTAAAGTTAGAAGGTCATATTGCTTGTACAGTACTAGCAGTAATCCCTTATGAATGTTCATGCTCAGTCAGGTATTTAATTACGCAAGGACCAAATGCAACTAGAATAATATTCTTAAAATTTGTTAACGATCCACGCTTGATGGTGGATTTATTGACACATAAACAATTTACTCACACATGTTGCATGCAATTAGAAAAGCAGAGTTTCGGTTCTGCATGCAAAATGAAATGAACAATATTTTTCTTGAACTATCTGCGGGCAAAACCGCTGTTCTTTACTTGTAAAGAAAGTATGTGTGTTTTGATTTTGTTTTTATTTTTGTATTTTTGTTTACTTTGGGATGCTCCTTTTAACTGGAGCAATCTATATCATAACTTGAACAAATGTCTACATATTCTCCGGTTTCATTGGGAGTGAAATGCTTTACTTGTTAGCTGTTAAAGCTCTGACAACCTTTCCACACCAACGTTTGCTTTTATTCTGACAAGCATACATTTTTTCTCTTTCTGGAAATGCTAAACATATATGTGTTTTAAAAAAAATCCTCAGTCAGAATAGAAATCTTTAACGGTTTTAACTAATTTATCTTAAACCACTGTGTTATAATTTGTCTTTATTAAGATTTCTTTATCAACTTAGAAGATGATACACATCATGGTCTCACTGTACTTTTATCAGTTGTTCTATTGTTACTATGCGTGTTTATTGGTTATGTCTTGGTATGGTAATCATTGACATATACTTGTTTAGTCGGATATTTTCTCACTTGCTTCTGTAAAATGCACCTTCACTATTCAGACAATCATTATTTGAATTCAGTTTTTCTTTATTAATTTTGTTCCATTTAATTGTCTCGCAGAATTTATATTTCAGATGTCATAAACTAGAATACAATTTGTCCACTAAATTATATTCAAGTGTTGTTAGCAAGCCAGCAGGACGATCGTCACAAGCTGAAAATTTGAAGCATTTCTCGAAAATTTTTGATATAATTTTTTATGGCACAAAATCAAATTTGACATAACTACATTATATTTCATTCAAACAACTGCATCCTAAACAAGATGATGATAAACACAATTATATACGTCCATGTTATTTCGTAAGTTCTGAAATGACTGGACCACATAGATCCAGCAAAATAGGCTTGCGTTGGAACCTCCAAACATATACTCGCCTAATATGAAAGATTTAAAAAATAAAAACATGAATTTACTTTTCGCTTTCACTATTTTCAAACCACTGCATTAACGTTTTCATCTGAGAATAGTGCGGAGACCACAAACCTTGGTCTTTGTTTCGCTGTCACGAATGTACAAATACATGTGTCTGACTCCATCAATGTCACCGAATATACTGCATATTATTAAACCTCGAAAATATGATATGGGAAACCATCTCACACTGGTAACCATTTTTATCGGCATCATAACATTGCACTGGCAAAAACATCCGCCATTATGACATATATTCTGAAGTCAAGTCACCCAAACTTAGCAATATCCTTTAGACATCCCATAGTATTAAGATCCTCGATATTTTTTGACGTATTCTCATTATTAACAAAAAACACCGAGTAGCAGACGATTTGAAATCCGCCATACTGTCTGGTGTGCAGTTTTCTAATAAAATGGAAACGGAATCCAGGCTGATATTTGAAACCAGGATAAGAAGATTAAAAACATGAAAAATGAGCAGGAGAAATAATGAGAGAGAGAGAGAGAGAGAGAGAGAGAGAGAGAGAGAGAGAGAGAGAGAGAAAGAGAGAGAGGCACTAAAGCCAAAAAGGATCTTACTGTACCGAACGCTAATATTTAGATTTACCAAGGCAAATACTCTTATGTATGTATGTATGTATGTATGTATGTATGTATGTATGTATGTATGTATGTATGTATGTATGTATGTAATAATAATAATAATAATAATAATAATAATAATAATAATAATGAGAACTTTGTATAGCGCCTAATTTTTCGAAGCTCTGAGCGCTTTACACCATCTATAATTATGATATGACTACACTATAGAAAAACAAATGACAAAAACAATGAAATTGGAAAACATAAAAACATGCTGAAAACATATAAGATACAAAACATTATTAGGTCTCTAAGTTTGTCCCTGCAGTCGAAAGAGGTGAGTTTTAAGAGCACTCTTAAAAAGAACCACTGTGTCTTTGTGTCTAATTTCAGTGGGCAATTCGCTCCACGTCGCCGGACCCTGGTATGCAAAAGAACGTTGTCCATATGACTTCGTTTTCACAGTGGGAACAATGAATATACGATTGTCAGAAGAAGAGCGTAAGTATCTAGCTGGTGTATACACATGGGTGAGGCTGGATAGGTATGTTGGACTGGAGTCTGTCAGTGAAACATAGCACAGAGAAGAAATTTTGTGTTTGATTCTGTATCGAATTGATAGCCAGTGTATGGTACAGAGCAATGGTGAGGTGTGCTCTGATCGAGGTACTCTAAAGATGATCCGTGCAGCTGTGTTTTGAACGTTTTGAAGTTTCTGGAGCAAATAATGTGACGAACCAGACAGAATTGAGTTACAATTGTCCAGTCTTGAAAGTACTAATGAACACACAAGTGTTTTAGTGGCATCAGCTGAAAAATATTTATGAATGGAACTGATGCGTCTCAGTTCAAGATATGAAGCCTTGCATATGTTCATGACATGTTGGTGCAATGTAAGAGTACTGTCTAGAGTAACGCCTAGGTTTCATACTAACTGTGAGAATTTAATGTTGGTGTTGCTGATATTTATTGTCTGAGGTAAAGAATGTGAATGAGAAAGTATTTGTGTTGTGATCAGAATAGTCTCAGTTTTATTATCATTCATCTGCAGCTTGTTACATGTCATCCATGATTTCACATCAGAAATGCACCTCTCTACTCCATTGATGGTAGCATCAACTTCAGTTGGGTGCTATACTTGTATAGAAACAAGTTCAAATGATCCTAATGGTTGTCGCTGAAGCTGAAATTCTGTATCATAACTGTATGGTGACGAGTCAGTTGAAATTGTGCTGTGAAGCGAATCTCTAATGGTTTGTACTTTTTCACGGAAGAAATTTGCAAATTGGTCCGGAAGGTCTACTGGAGAGAAGGTTGTTGGAAGTGGTGTACATTTGTTCCTCTACATTAGTTTGTTAGTTATCTCGAAGAGGTCTTTGCAGCTGGAACTCTCCGTGATCTTAGTACTGTAGTGGGATAATTTGGCTAATTGGACTATGTTCGTGACGTTCTTCTTAATGGCTTCATAAATTTGTTTATGAATAGTGAGTCTGGTGGAAAGCCAAAACCTCTCTGCTTTTCGGCGATGTCTTTTAGCAGTGCGATGCTGGTCCCTAACACTGCTATACCATGGAGAACACTTTTTTTATTTATACTCTGCATTTGGTAGATGGGGCATGGTTTTCAAGCAATGAATGCAGGCAGTTATCAAGTTGTTTCGCTGTTGGATGTAAGAAAGTTAGGTTTTCTTGGATGTCATTCATGAATTTGGTTTTACTTATCATACGTAGGTTTCTCTTATTAGCAAATAGAGGCGGAGGGTTAGGGATTGATACGTCGAGATGGCATATAATGCAGAGGTGATCCGATGCAAGTTTGTGGGATACAAGGGTGGATAGCAGAATATTATCATCAGGTCTATAAAGAAAACAGTCTAAAATGTGACCAAGTTTATGGGTGGGTTGGTTAACTGACTGTTTAAAATTGAAAACATGAATGGAATCTAGAAGTTTTGACGTGTATGGCTGTCCAGGACAGTCAAAGTGAAAGTTGAAATCTCCAAGAATAATTAGGTTACCACCTATCGAATTTCCATACTCCAGAAGATTTGGAAACTGCTCCAAAAAGAGATTCATTCAGCTTGTTTTTCTACTAGGAGGAGGGCGGTAGAGACAGAAAAAATGGACTGACCTTTGTTCCAGTGTGAGCGTTGTTTGGACTAGTTCAAACGATGTGTAGCAGAAATTGAAGGTTGTGCTGTAATTCGGGCATTTGATCATGGAATTCTTTGTAATGACAGCAATTCCACCTCCGCGAGAGCTGCGGGGGAACGACTTGATGGAGTAATCGCTGGGTGTTAAATCCGCACACTTAGATTCATCGCCTGATAGTTGTAACCATGTTTCTGTCAGGAAGAAGACGTCGATATTCTGGTCCTTGATAAAATTAACTATTTCTGTGCGCTTTTCCGGTGATCCAACTTACTGAGCGTTGAATAATGCAATTCGTAGTGGAATCCCTGGGACAGTTGACACAACGGTTGACGATTTAAGAGGAATTTGAACCAGTTTATCAAAATTAACGGCAGAATTGTGTATGTATGTATGTATGTATGTATGTATGTATGTATGTATGTATGTATGTATGTATGTATGTATGTATGTATGTATGGTGTGTGTGTGTGTGTGCGTGCGTGCGTGCGTGCGTGCGTGCGTACGTACGTATGTATGTATGTAAGCCAGGCTGTTTGGCCTGGAATAACATTACAAAATTAAATATGTGAACCTGAAAAACAGCATGGATTAACAAACAAATTAAGATACGTGATCTTGACAAACAGCATGGAATAACGTTATAGATTTTAAAAAATATGATTCTAAATTAGAGCATGGAGACAAATTAGAAACTAAATAACATGATTGCGAAAGTATGTATAGAAAAACATTACAAAATTAAATATTTGTTCCTGAACAACGATCTGGAATAATATTGCAAACTAAATACGTTATTATGAAACAGGATGGAATCACATTACAAACCTAAACACTCCATGGAATAAACGTAAAAACTAAAGTAAGTGGTCATGAAGCATAGCATGGAAAAACATGACAAAGAAATGGGGCCTCAGCTAACACATTTATAAAGTAGATTTTCTAGCAATCCATGACAAAAATGATATTTCTTTAGATATATCAAAATAAATTTGACTCTACTTGATATGGCACTGATCGTTTATAAACATTTACTTGAGCGCTTATGTGTGTGTGTGTGTGTATATATATATATATATGTATGTATGTATGTATGTATGTATGTATGTATGTATGTATGTATGTATGTATGTATGTATGTATGTATGTATGTATGTATGTATTTATGCATTGTTTCCTCTTTATCAGTACATCAGGTAACTCAAATTTCAGAGAATACATTATCTTGAATCACAACAAGATTCAATGTCAAAAAATCATACAGAAATCCTGTTTCATGTAACTCATTTAGAAAACGAAAATATTTATTACATACAGTCACATCAGAACTAAATGTAATTTGCATTACCATGACACTGACGTTCTTGAAATATTTACCCGCTGTTAGGAATACCACAACAAAATACCGAGCCAACTGGTATGTCAGAAAATAAGTTTGAGAATGTAGAGAATAAGAAATGATTTAGGAATTTGTTATAAATTATTGGTATAATCCTAATACGTTAATCTACTTCTAAGTAACTACCGTGTCACATTCAAATAACGCAAATCTAATATTTGTACAATATGTGTATTTTTCTACATCACATGTTTGAATGCCGATGTGTATGTGTGGTATTATGCATGTGCGTGGCTATGTGAGTGTGTTGGTGCCTGATTCGTGCGTGTATGTATGTATGTATGTATGTATGTATGTATGTATGTATGTATGTATGTATGTATGTATGTACGTATGTACGTACGTACGTACGTACGTGTGTGTGTGTGTGGATGCATATGTATGTATGTATGTATGTATGTATGTATGTATGTATGTATGTATGTATGTATGTATGTATGTATGTATGTATGTATGTATGTATGTATGTATGTACGTATGTACGTACGTACGTACGTGTGTGTGTGTGGATGCATATGTATGTATGTATGTATGTATGTATGTATGTATGTATGTATGTATGTATGTATGTATGTATGTGTGTGTGCGCATGCGTGCGTGCGTGCGTGTATGTTTGTATGTATGTATATATTATTTCTCCTTATCAGAGATTACATCAGGTTACTATACTTCTGCCAAATACAAATCTTGAATTACAATAAATATTCAAGGTGGAAATTGATAGAGAAATAGTGATTGAACTGAAGCATTTACAAAACGTAACATTATATACAAGAATATCAACCTAAAATATCAGTTATTTTTATCATGGCAATGTGTTTCGTCAAAAAATTAAATGCTACATGACACAACAAATCCCCAGACTACTGGTAAATAATGCTACATGACACAACAAATCCCCAGACTACTGGTAAATAATGCTACATGACACAACAAATCCCCAGACTACTGGTAAATAATGCTACATGATACAACAAATCCCCAGACTACTGGTAAATAATGCTACATGACACAACAAATCCCCAGACTACTGGTAAATAATGCTACTAATGACACAACAAATCCCCAGACTACTGGTAAAAAATGCTACATGACACAACAAATCCCCAGACTACTGGTAAATAATGCTACATGATACAACAAATCCCCAGACTACTGGTAAATAATGCTACATGACACAACAAATCCCCAGACTACTGGTAAATAATGCTACATGACACAACAAATCCCCAGACTACTGGTAAATAATGCTACATGATACAACAAATCCCCAGACTACTGGTAAATAATGCTACATGACACAACAAATCCCCAGACTACTGGTAAATAATGCTACATGATACAACAAATCCCCAGACTACTGGTAAATAATGCTACATGACACAACAAATCCCCAGACTACTGGTAAATAATGCTACATGACACAACAAATCCCCAGACTACTGGTAAATAATGCTACATGACACAACAAATCCCCAGACTACTGGTAAATAATGCTACATGACACAACAAATCCCCAGACTACTGGTAAATAATGCTACATGATACAACAAATCCCCAGACTACTGGTAAATAATGCTACATGACACAACAAATCCCCAGACTACTGGTAAATAATGCTACATGACACAACAAATCCCCAGACTACTGGTAAATAATGCTACATGATACAACAAATCCCCAGACTACTGGTAAATAATGCTACATGACACAACAAATCCCCAGACTACTGGTAAATAATGCTACCTGACACAACAAATCCCCAGACTACTGGTAAATAATGCTACATGACACAACAAATCCCCAGACTACTGGTAAATAATGCTACATGATACAACAAATCCCCAGACTACTGGTAAATAATGCTACATGATACAACAAATCCCCAGACTACTGGTAAATAATGCTACATGACACAACAAATCCCCAGACTACTGGTAAATAATGCTACATGACACAACAAATCCCCAGACTACTGGTAAATAATGCTACATGACACAACAAATCCCCAGACTACTGGTAAATAATGCTACATGACACAACAAATCCCCAGACTACTGGTAAATAATGCTACATGACACAACAAATCCCCAGACTACTGGTAAATAATGCTACATGACACAACAAATCCCCAGACTACTGGTAAATAATGCTACATGATACAATATAACTTTGAGTAAGTAAAGACAAGGAATGAGATTGTGTAGTCCTGGTCTATGTTTTAAATTACTGCCAGAATTATACGGGCAACTTATACGTTAATGAGCTTCTGACTAACTACCATGCACCAGTAATATATTCGAAATGAAACACGTATAGGCACTATTTACTATTATAGACAGTGCACAGGATGGAGAAAAGAACAAATAACGATACGGTAAATAACAATTACATGCTTTTACAACCCATCACTTTAGTGAAAGGCAAATTTGTTTTTGTGTGTGTTAGACAATATCAAATCTCTGTGTTACAAATGTACGGTTTCGCTTATGTCGACATAGATTTAATTCACTTCCTGAACTGCTTCGATAAACATTGTCAGATAATGTGCTGGAATGATCTAAAAACAATGCTGAATGAGCCCGTTTGGATCTTCACTTTGTTAAAAATGCCCTATTTTACTTTTTATTGACCTCAATTTGGTACACTGGCTACACTCTTAACGATTTAAGTACTCTTTTGCTGAAAAACATGCATATATTTTTTTCCCAACTTGATAGATTTAGGCCTATCAAGAAAGCAGCAGAATATTTAGATTTCTTTACCTTTTTATATATATAGACGGGAGTTTCAGTACGTGATAAAAATATAAGTTAAGAGCGAAAAGAGTAACAAAAATTGTTACTGCTAAATTAATCAAACGAGAGAGAAATTTTAGAAAAATATAGTCATTTGTGAAAGTCGCTCTAAAGTAACCTAGCATTATTTTTTACCTAAACTATGAGTTTACATTGATACAATGTATCAATATTCGAACAACAGTATACACATATACTGACAAATTTAAGTATATTCTGCTAGAGGCAGAAAAATTAGCGCATTAATCATTAACTTGTCAGAGTCTAATCTTTGTTTCGAGCCGACGTGACAGTGTCCGACCAAAGAGACATGCACGTTTCTTTCACTGTTTTATCGACAACATATTTAAATAGCAAGATGTTATAAAAGCGGTGCCCAGTCAATTATTTGCTTGTAAAGATGCTTACAGATAATATGGAGTAGGATCACTATTCGAATCAGTATTTTCTGACGTATTTCTAGTTATATAAAACCAAAATGAACAGATGGGTGCAATATTTGCAAATGTGTACACTTATAATACATAAATGTAAAACAACCTGTCAACAGCACATTTCCTTGGCAATCTGGTTTAATGTTTAGTACACTCTCCAGTTTTACTGTGATGTCCCTTATATACTTTTTGTTGCTCTCTCTCTCTCTCTCTCTCTCTCTCTCTCTCTCTCTCTATTCTTCACAAGACCTAAAAAAATATATTAACTCTGTAGATAAATCATTCAAGTCGTTGAACAATATATGTTGTTATTTAGTTTCAGCAGAACAGCGTTATGAAATGTAACATAAAAGCACACGAAAACCTTATATTAATACGTTATGGTCGTGTTCGACAAGTTCACGCATTAATCAGTGTATCACATCATGGTTGATAAAACAAAATATACATTTATAACAAAGTAATGAAGCAAACTGGCTCCATAGAGCGCTCTTATTGGTTACTTGACTACACACTTTCTGCCAATATTGATCAAGGAGACGATCTGCGGCAGTTCCGTGAGTGTATTAAATCTTAAGGGTCAAAAGGAAAACAAGAGAATTCTAAGGAAATGAAGAGACAAAATTGTACCATGCAGACCTAATATTGGATATTTTACAACACTTTAGCATTTAAAAAAATGACGTCCTCTCTAGAATTTGGTTGTAATGACCATTCGATTTTTAATAGTCTACAAACCTTTCCAAATAGTAATCTTATGATGTATTGTTAAGTTCTTCTTGCCTACATAGGGGCTTAGTTTAATGTTAAATCCACCTCATTTATATAGAGGAATACTTTAATGTTAAATTCCCCTTGACTCTATATACATACGTATACTTTAATATTAATTTCCCTTCTCAGCATATGGTCATTCTTTACTTTGCAGATGCAATAATAGTCTTGAGTAATGTTTGTTATTGTTAATTGTATGCATCAACAATTATTTACTTTATCCTACAGAGTTGTCATGTTTTAAAACGAGGAAGGCTATCATTACGGAAAAATTTGTTTAACCTTTTTTAAACAGATTATATTAAACTAAAGGAAATCTTTTTTTTTTTAAGACACAACTCTTCTTGAATGTAATCTCTAAAACGTGAGGACCTTAACGCGGTCTTTACCGTTTTAAACTGATTTTCACCAGCGAGCTTAACATAATTGGTTTAATATACAAAACATCATTTTCGCTCTAAACACAATCATCTAAAAGAAAGCAGTTGTAAAACATGTCACTATTAAAACAAATTTAGAAATAAAAAGGTGTTTGTCATTCTATGTGACTATACGTCATCCAGTAAATGGCAATATAACTACAACAACCATTTGTTGTTTTGGAGGGTTTGGGAGAATCCAGGTAAATATTTGCATTGGTGGTCAAACCAAATCCGTTCTTAGCAGGACGATTCGAATAATCGGCAGAGCTAATGCATTGTCCAAAACGTTGAATTCGACAGTGACATTGTTGTTTGTTTCAATGGCAGCATATCATCAGGTTAAATCATTGAGGCCAGTGATATACATGCGCTTCTCATTTTCATGGCAGAGTTAATTTTACTGCAATTACTCCTTGTCGTTCTCATAGCTTTAAATAAAATTACATCAAACTACGATATACAGTTATATACTCTTCTGACAAAACCGTATGGTTAAAGTATTGGATAAAGAACTTTTAACAAAAAGAAGATAACAAAAAAAAAAAAAAACAACCGACAGAATAGTGGAAACGAACCACAACAATGTAATGTGTTTATCTGAGTCTACAACGCCTTGTTCCTTGACGAGTCAAGAAACCTGGCCAAGACTTGATTCTGTACGAATCGCAGCAATTTATCATGTACGAATCGTGCTCTCAGTTGTTGTGTTTATATAAAGTTTTACAGGAACATTACTGAGTGTCAAAAAACATGTCGATAGCATTCAGTTCCATGAGACAATGCTAACATATTTTTAAATTAGGTCAATGACAAGGCTAGTTCATGAATCACTATTCTAAGTTTTGTTTAGCTAAATCACGTTAATTTCATTAAGGGTTTTGAAGGTTGCTGAATGAATACACTTCAATTAGAAGCTGACCATATTTAAAAATATTTTTTTTTTAAAAAGAAAAAGCATTATGAACATTAATGCTTAGTTCCATGATTTTGGATCACCTTTTGCCTTCTAGCTAATCTTTTTAAGACTAGGTTGGATCATGTGTATTGGTCATTATAGCGGGAGAATTGCTTAATATTCACATTACAAACCGCATAATATCAGAGAATTACTAAGTATGATTGTTCCAAACGGTTTTATATAAGGAAATTAACTAGTATCTTCATTCCAAGCATTATTGAAGACAAGCAATACCCAATTGTATTCATTATATACCTCACTGCATCAGGAATTACCTGTCACTCTGATTGCAAACCTCATTATAGTAAAACAAAAAGTATCGCAGTTGTTTTATTCCCGACTTCATTTTATTTTATCAGGAATTACCTGCCATGTTTTTCAAACCTCGTTATAGTCAGAGAATATCTCAGTATTTATATTCCATCCTCAGTGTATCAAGAATTAACTGCCATATTCATTCCAAGCTCATTATATTTAAAGAATAACCCAGTATTCTTATTCCGAGCCTCATTGCATAATGAATAATCTGCTATTATATGAACCTCATAATAGTCAAGGAATATCCCAGTTGTTGCATTAGAAACATCATTGTATCAGGAATGTTGTGTTATTCGTTCGTTTCAAAACCTCATCATAGTAAAAAAAATATACTAGTATTTTTATACCAAATCCTCACTGTATCAGTGATATCCTGCAATTTTCTTTTTCATTCCAAGCCACAATATGGTATGTGCATTATCCAGTTTTGTTATTCCACTTCTGTTTGTATTCACGTAATTTCCATATAGATCGGTTTACGTCACATTTTGTTTTTGGCAACTCTCTACTTTACCATAATTACTGAAAAAGAATGTGTAAACTGATCATCATGCGCTTTATTAGGAAATATTTTCCACATGCCTATTGTACCAAATTTTGCAACTTTATTACAATACAACATGTATGTATGTATGTATGTATGTATGTATGTATGTATGTATGTATGTATGTATGTATGTATGTATGTGTGTGTGTGTGTGTGTGTGTGTGTGTGTGTGTGTGCGTGCGTGCGTGCGTGCATATATATATATATATATATATATATATATATATATATATATATATATATATATATATATTAGCGTATGTGCGTGTATGTCAGTATATTATCAAAATGGTGATCTGTATCATTACTAGCTTTGCTTAACATGTCTTTCTTTTCATTACTTTTGTCTACCATTCCTGTACTTTTATTAACACTTAGTAATAAATCTTATACAACTTATATTAACTTATATTAACGTTGTTGAGCATGTCTTGATTTTTAACCGTTGTCTAACATGTCTTCATTTTTATTACATTAGCCTAAAATTACCGCATTTTATTATACTGGTGTAACATGTCTACATGTCTGTGCCTTTCTCTAACATGTCTGCGTTTCTGTTATATGTTTCTTGCATGTATGCATTTTTGATACCTTTTCTAACATGTCTATTCATTCTTCTTGTTTACAGATAATATTTGATCTGAACCGGAGCCAGAATTGGCACAAATAGACGAACAACAGGTTCGAGTACATCTTTATTCATTTGAATTCGTTTCTTCAATAGATCCGTTACGCCTGTATTGTCAGGTCATGTCAGTCATATTTATGCGCATTTAAATGGCACGATATTTATTCATTGCATGGAAATAACTTTCGAAAAATCACACGCAGTGCTGCAGTGTTCTCGTTGTACATGTATTGCAGAGGCAACAACTGTCTCTCACATAGCGGAAAGACGCTGTCACGGACCACGCTGTTTACACTAAGTCTGGAGGTTTTTTTATAACGAGTAGATTTGAGTGATGTGCTCTTCCCTGAAGATGTAGTGATACCGCCGCTTGTGGTCACAAATGCCATCGAGGGGTCGCTAGTATTGATATTGAGAACGAAGAAAGCGTATAAAATACTGTGGTTAACATAAGACATTCAGCACTACGGATTATTCTGCGGAAAATACATAGTTGATTATAAATTTTCCTTTTTGCAATGCTCTTCCAGGATACGTTGTTGTAATTGCTACAGGTGATCAGCGTGCAATTAAATCAAGGATTTTCCTCACCATAGATATTTAACACGGAAGATTGTCAAGAGGAGATAACTGAAATGGAAGATAAAGCATAACATCTATATACAGATTGCTAGCACAAACGAAGGGGAACACAAATCTGTTTTGAAGATATTAGAAAACTATTAATGTTAAAATAATAAGGTTATGTCGTTCCGCATATGTTGTGTGTTGTGTGTCAAGTGCATTTTAATGTGTTGACGTGTTTCTCAGACGAAATCTGTTTATATTTAAGCAGCAAAAGTAAAAGGGATTATTACATCGTTAGTCACGAATCAGGGGAATGCAAATTGTGACTATCAACGGTTTGATAGATGCAATTCTTCTATCAGCATTGTCAGAATATTGTTATGTTGGTGACACGACGCGTGACATCTACTTTGTAATTATTATTTTCAAACGTAACAAAATATTCATATTTTTATAATTATACAGTTGTAGGAAATTAACACTAAATTACATCTCAGTTTACTTCTTTAGAAGATTGTACGTATAGTTCCAATAAATCATTTCATTTGTACTTAAATACGGAACTAAAGGTATTGCCACTTCATGTGCAGAATTAACGCTATGTGTGCAATTTCTGCTCCAACAAAATGACACAAGATTTGCCGTTATGTAGTCTGAATCTCGTGACAACTCATTTACGGCAAAGATTGATATTGTACTACATATCATTAATATACTTCTTGCACTAAATCCTGTACACACTTAAGAGCTTACAAATCTTTGACAATATTATTTAAATCATTCCGTGGGTTACATATGTAGATGCAACGACGGTAGCTGTTAACTATTTGCCATGCAGCATAAACAACACTTCTCTGTTCACAAATTCAGATTCATGTTGACATAAGAGGTCAAACAAAACTTAGCCAAGCAGAAATATTTATTTCGTCGTTGTTGGCGTTAGTCTTTCTGCTTTTTCGACTTCAATGTTTGTTATTTAAATGTAATACATTTCGAAGAAGCCGTTAGTATACTTTATTTTGTGAAAGACAACATATGTTAAGAACAGCGTTGAATACACGAATTTGAATACAGCACAATCAAGGAGAAGATATTTGTTAGAAACGCTGTCGTCACGTTGCTATGCATTTTTTTTAATGAAATTACAAATCGCCGTTCATTCATTTCTGCGAATACTGTGTACTTCTGAATTTCAGTACTGTTAGTGTTTATCTTCGGTAAATTGTGTCACAATATCCTATCTTACATCACAGTTGTGTCACAATATCCTACCGTACATGAAAATTGTGACGAAGTGGTCAGTTTTGCATGACAACGTTTGACATATTCGTCGACTATTACGTGGATTTATTTGTATCTGGCTTTTAACAGTGAATTCAGATTATAGTTATTCCATCGAGCTACTTCAAGACAGTGTGAACAGAAACCGACAATTGATTTACTGCGCTTTTATAAAGAAGCTATTATGCTAGAAAACATCACACGTACTCGGATGTCTATTCAGATAAAATCAAACCAAGACGGCTGAGATAGATGTGTCTAGATATTGTATACTTTTGCTTTAAACTTATATCACGGACAAGTCAATGTGAAATTTATTACGCCGCAGTGCTTGTAATATTAATATTCGTGGAAACTGTTAACAGTGAACCAACACGTGTGGCGTCAGCATTGAAATATATACTGGACTTTTATTCTACAATACAAGTTTCAAAACGTTTATCATCAAATACGTGATGATCATTACAACTGCGTTTCATTGAGGATTCAGTTTAAAAATTAAAGTATTAACATTTGATTACATATGATTGTGAACCTAGAAAACGTGCTTTCTTCTTCATCGACGTGAACGCAACGAGCCCATCATTGTATGTGAAGTTTCTTTTAGGAATAACGCGTTTCCCTAAATTGAAACATTTACATTGTTTATGTGTAAAGTGCACGCGTTAAGTTTTTATATATCTAATACATTCTAAGCTATTTCTGTACTCTGATTATCTCTGTATAACACTTTTTTTTCGAACTTTAAAGAATGGAAGAGCCCGATACAGTCGCAGTCTTGGTGATGTTATCATTTCTAAGTGTACTAGGAACAATTGGGAATGCCACAGTTCTGTATATATACGTGACCAAAAAGGACAAATCAACTGCTGGTGTATTCATAATGACTCTCGCCGGGACTGATTTTCTAACGTGCCTCGTAATTGTACCGTATACCGAGATTGTCATTTATTTGCAGTATAGATTGCTGTATGATCTACCATGCAAAATATACATGTTTCTCATTACCTGCAATGTTCCCTTTTCTGCGTTTATCATGGTTGCAATAGCAATTGATCGCTACTTTTGCATATGTCATCCATTTGCACATGCCATCAATCTGAAAAGAGCCAAATGGGTTGTGCTTCTTCTGATCTGCTTCGCTTCGACGCTTGGACTGATCACTGCGATGATGCACAGTGTTTACAGCCTGGTTCCACGGATAGAACAGGCAACATATTTGAATATATCTTCGGTTTCGAACAACACATTCCATTCATATGAAAACTCATTCTGTAATACAAGCAACGTTGGATGCTCAAATATGACGTTGACAACGAATGCCGTTATTTATGGAGACGTAACAACAATATCTGCACTGAATTCAGTTCCAACCTTGAAATATGACATTGCCTATGAAGGACATTGCTTTCCATCCGACATACTAATTGGGAAAACATTCAGGGAAATTTATCAGAAAGTGTACGCAGGGTTCTATTTGATGTCCTTTATTGCAGTGCTAATTCTATATGGTATGATATACAGAGCCATTCACAAGCACAGAGTGAAGAAGAGCAAACGTAAAAAGTCCAATTTATATCCGTCACAGGTAAGCAATGACAAACTCTGAAATCATATGCACTCTACAAAAACACTGGTCTTGTTCACACGTGCATCTAGTTGTATACATGTATATATCAAAACGAAATTTCATTGCGGTATAATATCTCTCCGGTGAAAAGGTCACAAAAATAAATTTAGAATCCAAAATAAACGAAAATATGGCTTGGGGTTGGTGTGTGTGTGTGTGTGTGTGTGTGTGTGCATGTGTAGTGGAGTGCAAGCCTGAACCGACCTTTTATTTAAACCTCCTATTTTGGTAAATAAACGGTTCCTTGTTTGATAAATGAAATAGGTTCAGGGGTTTACTCACGTGATTTTCAGGGATAAGTGTGATCAAAAAAGTAGTAGATGGTGCAAGATCTTTTTTGGTAAATAAAATATGTCCTGGGGTCAATCACGGTCGCAATTAATTAACCGTAAATGCGATCCAATCCGATACGATATCGCGTCCTTGGATCAAATAAATTTATCGTTGCAAATCCGTGAGGGGTTGCCTGAGCACCGCTAAAGAAATTTCGAATATGATTAAAATCCATGTCGGAGCACCATGCCAAATATTTCTAAGTGTAAGATTGTCAACTCCGTTAAACACACATAATAAATTGTAATTATCTCGGATCACCTTTGGAATCTGTGTGTATCGTTGAGTAACATATATCACGTCGGTGTTTTTATGTCGCCCTCGTGAAAATATCCTAGCTGGATTTGTTTGCTTATCTAACATTACATCATCGTATATAACAAGATTGTTAATATTTCCATCGAGGTCTTCCACGGACGGTGCTTCATCGATATCTGTGATAAACTCGATAATATCTTCGTCGGCGATTTCTGAGGCGCTCTCGTTATAATCCTTTAACACCCGATAACAGTGTTGATCATCTACGCTAGGGGCAACCAAATACAATTTGTCCCATTTCATATACTTCATTATCAACGTGAGTAGCAGCTGTGTTTTACCACAACCTGAAGGTCCGATAATAGTCATTCGTATGGAATCTGGTAGCATTGGATGATGTTTCACGTTTGTTTTTTTTTTCAACGCGGAAAAGTCAATAATCTCCATTAGATATAACTTAATAATATTATGGATTTATGTTCTGTGAAATGTAGACAGCGTACACCAACAATTGATCATCTCACGCATTTTTTAGCATTGTATACGATCCGGTTGTAATCTTATCGCGGATTTCAACGCGGTTAACTCATCATCGAGGGACAGACGATCTTCACTCATTTCAATAATCTCCATTAGATATAACTTAATAATATTATGGATTTATATTCTGTGAAATGTAGACAGCGTACACCAACAATTGATCCAACAATTGTTACCACAAAAATAATAGAGAGGCTGCCACCGGCAAGTGTGAACGATGCGGTATAAAACAAAATAGATTTGTAAAAAAAAGAGGCGGTGATATCACCTCCGGATTAACGAAACTTCCAGGGGCGCCATGGGCAAAGTATCCAGGAGAGAAGCATCTTCCGGGAAATAATTATTGTGGACCAGGGACACGATTAGATATGAGAATCGACGATCATGATACTCCTAATCTGGGTGAATATCCAATAAATGCTATCGATGAAGCTTGTCGTGTTCACGATATAGCTTATCGTAGTGGTGATCTTCAACAGTGTCATCTCGCGGATGTAAAATTAATCCACGCGTTGAATTCTATTCCCGATAAATCGTTTAGGGAACAATTAGCGTCGTGGTTAGTAAAAACCGCGATGAAAGGTAAATTGTTGTTCGGTGCTAGTATATAACATGGAAGCAATTTATTATTCTCCAACGGGATACTATATGGGTTAATCAGCCATCGATAAACTTGCCAGCGCTGCTAAGGTTACTTGTGAAACAGCTGCTGATTGGTTGGCCAAACAAGGTATATGGAAAATTTATTTACCGCGTCCGAAAAAAATTCATTATATGTCATTCGATGTTAATGTCCCAAATGAAGTTCATCAGGGAGATATATTATTTCTACCACATGATATAGTCAAACAAAGTGTTTATAAATACGCGCTAACAGTAGTTGATATAGCGAGTAGATACAAACAAGCAGAACCGTTATCAACAAAAACATCATCTGAAGTTCCTTCGCATTCAAAAGGATTTATCGTCGAGGACCTCTACGATACCCAAATCTTCTTCAGGTTGATCCCAGTAAGGAGTTTCTAGGTGAAGTATCGTCAATGATGAAACAACATAATACTGTAATTCGACGAGGTAACACCGCAATTCATCGTGATCAGGCAATTGTTGAACGATTTAACAAAACTCTAGCTGATAAACTATTTCATTATCAATACGCAAAGGAATTTATCGATGATGGTCGATCTCGTGAATGGGTAAAACATCTACCTGAAGTAATCTCATCAATAAATAATGAGGTCACCAGAAACATAATCATGAGACCTGCTATCGCGATAACAAAAAATATATAAATAAAAAACCATTATCGTATTCACCATCTGGAATTTTACCTAGCAACGTCACAGTAAGATATTTATACGAACCTGGTGAACTTGAACGTGGCACTAGAAGATCAACTGATCCGATATGGAGTATCACCACACATAAAATATATTCTACGGTATCATCTAAAGACCAAACAACATTATATAAACTAGATTCTGCTGCACCACAACGGAGTTTTACCAGGGAACAATTACAAGTTATTCCAGATGATACTCAGTTGCCACCACAAAATCTCAAATAACAATTCTTCGAAGTTGATTTATTCGCCGTACTCGTGACACAGCTAGATACACTAAATTTGACCACGATATGAAGTTATCAACGATCCACATAACTGTATCTTCGATGGTTAATCCCTGAGATGACTGTATCGTCATCGCATATCTTAGCACCCATTGAGAATTATTAGTATTTAACGCGCTTTAACCGCGGATATATCAACGTGTACAATATCATTTAACACTACTTCTACCTGTTCACAACTTCCAGGGATCTCAAAGAGAATATTTTGACGTCTTGTATCCGATGGTTGGTAACATAACGGTACTGGTTCCAACGGAAATTTTTATTTGTGAATTTTAAATAGTTCATCTTGAAGAATATAACGTATTTTTGTCTGCTAACAACAACTAGATCTACCGGTGACCACATGTTCCAGAAATCGTTGAGGGGGGTTTCAGGATTCATCTCACGCATTTTTTAGCATTGTATACGATCCGGTTGTAATCTTATCGCGGATTTCAACGCAGTTAACTCATCATCGAGGGACAGACGATCTTCACTCATTTCCTCGTAATAGTCCACGGAATTCATTAACCATCGATGGGGTGATTCTCCGTTAATCGGTGGTGGTTAACCATCGATGGGGTGATTCTCCGTTAATCGGTGGTGGTTGACCGTAATCACCACACATAATAACCGCGGTGTTTTTCGTTAATAACCAACCAAGAAATAGTTTTAGATTATCGTATGGTACGGTACAGATTTCATCCCATTCAATAAACCTAAGAATAGTTTTTGTTCCCATACGATCTGGAGTCCAATCATCTCCGTCTTTCCATCGAAAGAAACTGTGACGCGTTGAATAACAAAAACACACGTCAACGTTTCTGGTTTTCATTTCGCGGGCAAGACGATGAGTTGGGGTTAAAACGATCATATCAGATTTTCCAAATACATTAATTACTCGAGTTGTCTTTCCGCAGCCTCCGGGGCCACTCAAATAAACTGTATTGTGAAGTGTAATTGGATCATTCAACGATGGGTACTCTGATATGCCAACGTTGATATCTTCCATGGGGATATCAGCTGATTCATTATACTCGTGTAACCGTTCTGGTTTTACTTGTCATCTTCCCCATTCACCATTATTTGCGAGAAATTCTTCAACGTATTCAAAATGCTCATCGTGGAAATAAAACGAATCAGTTGCAACTCTGACAGCAATTTTATAAAATCTGTTTATCATCGATAATAAATTTATCGAGACATAACTAAGCATAGACGATCTCAAATGAGTATATTGCGGAGATTCACCATCGAAATATTCAACGATGGTACCTAATTTTCTCCCGTTTGATAAATACGCAGAATATTGTTCCGGAAGTTTATTTTCGCTAATTGTATCATTGATAATAAAATCTAATTCTGCATCATAGAAGAATAATCTAGTCGTTTTCTCGTTTATGATTATTTTTTCCACCTTGAGTAAACTTTCCGATTATCTTTCTTCCTAAATCCTTCACTTGACAATCATCACAATTTTCAACCGTCGGTAACCAAACTTTAGTTTGCTTCCGGTATGATATTATTGCCGTTGATAAGGTCAATGATGTTAATTTCCCTCGTCGAGCATATATCTCAACAGTACTATCGGCGCCCATTTATCCTCAAAGAAATGTTTTCCAAACCACGCATAAATTATCGGGTGAAGTCCTCTAGTTAACTCAAACGATGTTATTTTGGCAAATCCACAAAGATCAGTGTTAGGTAATTCTCCATTAATCGCTACTCTGGTCATTTCATGCGTGGGGTGACCGAACCGTTCAAAGTATTCGTGACACTCTCCCATCGCCAGGAAACTTCTGGGGAAACACGCTGTCATATCTACGGATTTCATATCTTTGACATGGTACCTTGTGTTAAAAAAAACCACCGTGACCAGCTACACAGGATGCTCTAACATCATCGATAAATTCGTGTCTAATCGGCGACCACGAATTTTTCTCTTTGGCAAAATGAGCTGCAATTGATGGCACCGTAAAACAATTTTTGTAATTTCATCCGCGGAAATCTTTGATTGATCGAGGATCCATCAGTGTATTTCAACGCGAGATTGTTCATTGCCGTTTGAAGTTGTTCAGTACGATATAAATCTCCGTTGGTTCTGACAAATTGATCATATTGTGTATCATCGCTGCTACTAAACAACGACACAGAAATCGGATCTACGTTATTCATTTCATGTATATCATCAAATATATATCCGTGATAATATTTTATTTTTCGAGAATTTGGAAACATTTTCACGAATGTTCTCCACGTGTGAGAATTATGATCAAAAATTTCGATAGGACCTCCTTTTTATTTGTAATGTCCGGAATCGTGTAAAACCTCTTCGGTAATTGTTTTTATGATGATCGGACATTTTAATTTATTTTCCAGCGCGGCAACATCGCTTATCAACGCTCCATTTTCCTTATCACGTTTACCCCACTCAACAATATTGTTTTTTCTCAACGAGGTTAACCCGTTTCCTCGTTTAGCGCTCATGAAGTGTTCTGTTACAGGTTCTTCAAAGCAGTTTAACCGAACTGAGGTTTTCATTCTTGAAAACTTGTTAATGTTAGGGGGGTTTATTTTATAAAATCCGTACACGAGTGCTGTTTCCGGATAAGCTCTATTATAGTAATAACCATCGATGTTAACCAATAATCCTGGTTTAGTATTCGCGTTAACAATTAAAAGCTATCGATGTGAATCCAATATTCGTTCACGATGATTAATAACCTTCCAACGTGGATACATTTTGCACAAAAGAGTATTGTAGTGATCACATAAAAAATATTCGACGAGGAAGCTCAGGTCTGCAACCTTGTATCGGTTGTGGTTTTGGCGTACGAGGAAAAACTCAGTTGTGTAGTAGATGTGGTTTAAAAAATTATACCGCGCTGAAATGGTACTATGAACGTCACCCGGATAAACCAAGTTTCTTATTAATAAAATCTTCGCAGGATTATCTTAATCGAACATTCAATTTAGAATTTAGGAAATTCCCCTTAAAATATATATGAATGAACATGAATACATATCTCATCCAATTTATGTTAACTATGAGGCATCGCGAGATGGAACAGTCCGACGTAAACAACGAAAGGTTCCACTTGGATATATTAGTAATACCGGATATAAAAAAAATTACCGTGTATGATCAAAATAAAAATAGAAAAATATATCACGTTCACAGATTTATCGTTGAATGTTTTATAGGAGAGATCAGTAACGGTTTTGTGGTTGATCATCTTAATCGAAATAAACTAGATATCCACCTAGATAATTTACGAGTAGTTACCCACAGTGACAATTGTCTTAATACGAGTCAACTAAAAAGTATAAATCGTAAACCGAGACCAGTAACAGCTTTCATGGACAGTTCTATTATTAATTTTCCGTTAATAAAAATCCACTGCTAAATATTATAATATTCACAACGAATCTGTGAGACGAGCTGCCGATGGTATATTTTTAACAACATAGTCAAAAATATGTAATAATAGAGTTTCATTTACCTTCGCGTAATTTAAAGATAAATATATACATATCATGAACGACGAAAATGTATTACGTTTAAAATCAGAACTAGACCGCGTACGACATCTTCACGATAGTGAAATATTTACTAGCGATTATCTTAACAATGAATATCAAAAAATAGTTTCTACGCGACGATAAGTTTACCCACGTATCGGTCGGAGTACCGTATCGTGAAGATTCTTTCTCGGGAGCGCAATCACATCATTTATAAAAATCCTAAGGAGCAATTTATCTCTGTATCAGCGATGATAAAACAATTTTTAAAATCCATCGGGGATTTATTTAATGAGGAAGCGCTAATAGAATCAGCTGCAAAGGAGTATGATGCCAAGTATTTGGAAACTATTAACAATTCCGCGATAAGCGTGTAAATCCATAAGATACTCGATCACCGCGTAGAAGATTTCTTTGATGTGAAATTCTTCGCGTTGATTCCTATTTTTGCTAATTCGATATCATTTTGATAATCAGATTTTTCCCTAATAATCTTTTCAATATTCGTTATATTTCTGCCATTAAAGCCTTATAATCCGTCTTTTTGTACGATCAGTTGTTTGATAACCGTGATACCATTTTCTTTATACGAGGTTAACTTCGCGATATCTTGTTGTTGCTGCGCGATAATCGCTTTTTCTTCTTCGGATTTCTTCGTGAGATCTTCCATGACGATTCTAAGTTTATTTCGTTCTTCAGTCAACGCCGCGATCTTCTCACGGAGTTCTCGCTGTTGCTCACGCTGATGCTTTATCGCGGCGCGGTGTTCATCAGCGGTTCTATTGGTGGTAGCGGACATCGGCTCCTTAGACCATATCTTATATAACCGTGATAACCCGATTTTATATTCGCGAGATACCTCCTGAGGGCGTTTAATTCCTCGCAACGATAAAATTTTTGTTTTCGGCGGTAAGATAGGTTGGCGATCTCATATATTTCCATGCAGAAAAAAAATAATACTCGGAAATAATGCTTGAAAATCGTGATTGAAAATCACGGGAACAAAAAAATTATACTCGGAAATAATACTCGACAATGATAACGAATATTGAAAACTCCAATGATTTTTTTTCTTTTGCTCACCCTCCGTTGTTTGGTATCTGGATAATCAGTAAACTGAGGATAATTAATAAACCCAAGATATTCGACGTATTTAATATAATCGATAAATTTAATATTATCGGGGTGTTCATAATAACCCCACTGGATGTTGATATATTTCTCTCTCCGTAATTCAGGAATTTGTATTGATGGTTTATCTCGAGAAAGTGGTTTCAATTCTTCTAGTTGTTTTCGATATGATGATTTTTTTGGCCATCCTAATACCGTTCTTATTGAGCTGTTGTATACATCTACGAAGTATTCGGGTGATTTTATTTCGATGGTAGTTGATAACGTCGGCTCATGAACATTTATCTCGATGCTTGGTTCTAATCCAGAGATAGATTTTATTCTGCGTTGGATCTCATTATTGATATCCTCGATTTGATATGTGCCTTTTGGGAGATATATTGTTTGCCAATCGGGAGTGTCATCGGGTTTATTTGTGTTCGCGAATACAAAACTGTTATTGGGTTGTTTACCAGCGAACGATTCTGACCTGATATTGTGCCAACTGTAATAAACAACTAGTTGAGTTAGCGCTATCTCATTTGCTTGGATTAGATTTGGAAATTCAATACTGAACTCTGGTTTTTTCGATGTCACCGACAATAATTTGGTTTTTCCGCGGAGTGGTGTTTTCCGCTACTCGTTGAAGTAGTTCTTGCAACGATGTCTGTGACATTGCCATTGTTATTATTGTTAGTCTTTTCTAATTTTGGCACCGCGGTGTCATAGATATTCATTATCGTGGAGAATTCTACATCGGATATCAATGAATCGTCGAGACTTGATGATATCATCGAGGATAATTGCGAATACGCGGTTGATACCGTATGAAACTTTATTGAGTAATCTTGAAGTTTGCGCTGGGAACACGCCAATATTTTTTTGGTGATTATAGAAATCGTTCCCGCGACGGTTGATATTGTAGCATAACAAATAGGAATAGCGACCGGAGCGATCATTACCACTGAAGATAATATTATTCCTTCTCCGGTAACTACACCTGAGACTGAATACACGGTGACATCAACCGCGGTAATCCTTCGTTGATATTTTTTAATTTTCGTTTGATACTCCTCGGAAAGCAACTTGAATTTAGTTTGTAGCTGTAACACCTGGTTGTATCGATACTGCTGAGACATTATTAAACAACGACGATTTCAATTAAGTTAAATCAGCTACGAATTCTACGTACCAGGTTATTGACACTCTAGTTATATTTCTATCCCGGGTAATTATATCAGATCGCTCGGTTGAATATTTTTGGATAACTGCTGATATTACAAAGTCTAAACCATTAGATGATATATCATTAGTCAAAATGGCAAACTGAACGTTGGATAACAATGTTAATCTATAAATTCCCTTGACGGTTGCGGTGATATCTAATGTGTTATTATTATTCCGAGTCCAATCGAGTACTCCATGCTGGGTTGTGTATACGACGTTTTGGATGTTTTCATGAGGAGTTTTTATCTTATCGAGTTTATTATTTAACGTCTTAATTTTATCTCCGATGGTTTCATGAACTGAGTTAATAACATTGATGGATCTTTTTATGTCGGGAAGTTCTATTTCGATGTTGTCTATGGCACCTACAAAGAATTTATTAATGATGTTCCTACGAAAAGATACAACTTGTTTTACGTGATCTTCATGTGTTGATTGAAGTGCTGATAACTCATCAATAGCGATTTTTATATCGGAGAGGTTCAGTGTGATATCCCGCGGTAACTTTACTCCTAGAAAGTTCAAGAACTCGATATTATATTTAAATTGATCTTGATTAAATCTATCATACGCGATAATATGTTCATGTTGAAGTTTTCTTTATATCATCAATGGAGGTTTTCACATCGGCGAGTTTCGGTGTAGTCACCGGCGGATCTCCAAAGAAGGTGTTTAGTGGGGCCTGAACATTGTTAATGGATTTTTGTAAACCCGTAAATGAGTTTATGTGTTTGTTATCTTCTAAACATAGTTGTTCCAATGATTTTGAATTATTAGTAACCGTCGATAATTTATCTGCGATTGTTAAAACAAGAACACCTGGTTTAAGTTTACCATCGGAAAACAACGCAATAGTATTTTCTGTTGCGTCACGTCGTCGTGTCAAAATATTACTAGTTTTTAGTTTACCCTGACGATTTTCAAACTCAACAACTTCATCCTTATTTACATCGACGACATTCAGTATATCTGATAACGCCTCCGATATAAGTTTCTTTACCTGACGGAAACTCTTTCGGTGGTTTTTCCCCGTAAAAGTGATCTTCCCCAAATATCTATCATTGTTATTATTATATATGATTCTTTAAATCGTTATCGATGATTCATCATCGTGTATTCGTGGACGACCTTGTGAGGTAATTTAGATGATGTTGAAATTGCCGTTAACACATTAAAAACGTCTCGGCCACATATCGGAGGATCTGCTAATGTCAGTGTGGGAAACGTTGAATACCACACTGGGATTTTCAGCTGAGTTGTAAACAAGTTAAATACATAACTGAGAAATTCTTTTGGCGGGGCTAAACCATACGAGTCAAAGTAGACAATTGATTTAGGATGTATCACGTAACCCACCCAATGAGTTCCAGGTCCAGTGTTATCATCGCGATTAATTATACCAGTTTCTGGGATATGTGGTTGAATTGGTAGTTGATTTTTCATGAATACACCTCTGAAATGTTTTATGGGGAGTTTTTTTTACTGCGTCGATCAAGTCAAAATTTGACATCGTTGATATCGTCGTTGTTACGTTCCTGGGAGTCGTAGACCTCTTCCCTTTTTTAATATCCCTTTCCGGTTAATACTCTTATAAAACCTCATGACAAAAGTCCTTTACGGGCAGCTGTTGCCGCCATAGTAGGTAAACATCCTTCCTGTTTATATCCCTTTCCCATATTTGGTTCAAATGATTCTGCAACTTTACTCACCGCAGTAGCACTAAGAGTCGCAGCAGCACCTAATCCGGCAGCTTTAGTTACAACTATTTACTCAATCACATATGTCCGAAATTATTATTGACTGATAAATGAACCATCGTTTTCTATCTATGAATTGCCTGAAAATTGTATTAGCAACTCCTCTGTACTTTAATTACTTTGAATCTAGGTCCCCATTTGTAGGTATTAAAAGTAAAGAATTTTGTGATTAAAGTGTTATTTTAAATGCGTTGATATCACAATCACATATATTCAGATGTTCGTTCCATGTAATGAGTCAAATCAATGCCGCTTGCAAAATTATTTAATCCATATACCACGCCGACATTTCCTTCCAGTTTTAAAACGGAACATATGTATATACGTAATAAACTTGATTTGGTTTCATGTCCAAAATTTACTTTATTGGTTGCGATGGTAAATTGCTAAAGGAAGACGCTCAATTTGTATTCATTTTAAGCATAGAATACATTCATTTACAAAAACAGATATGTAACAGAATTATAACCTCAAATAATAATGTTACAAGCCAGGGGTCTTTACTGGACCGATCTGTTGTCAAACCCTGGCGAAATTAATGCTAGTAGTCATAAGTTTACCCTAAAATTCCAAAGAGTTTAGAAAGCCCGATGTGTCCGTTATATACATAATGTTTACTCTAATCAATGCAAGACCACATATCTTAAACCTGACTTATATATAAAAAGCGCACATATGTATGGTTTTTCTTCATCATGTTTATGGATCACCAGCAGTTCACGCAGTATAAACTATACAACTCTCCTCTAAACAGGGAACTACTTTAGCTCAACAACCTTAGTCCTTTCAATTTATAGTTACCAGGCAATTTCGCCAATATAACTGCACCACATTTGCAAAAATGGTGACATAAACGGTATCTGCGGAGTCCCTGCTTACGTTTTCATTTGTGTAATTTACCAGTTTCCTACCGAGCATACCACCACTGTATTCCTACCACCAATGTTTACCACTAGATGTTAATATGCATATGTTACTTCAGGGACAATCATTCGGTGTTGGCCTGAATTCATTACTTGTCAGCCATGGCATCATGGAAACTCACTAACACATTACTCCGTGACGTTTCCTCCTAGTAATCACACAAATATAAGACTTCCTTAATATGGGACGCTATAAAATGCATATACTCCAAATTTACTACATTACTTTCCACCAGTTGTAATATGGGGCACTATTACTACTTCCACCATATCCAAATATTTCGAATTACGGTGTTTTTTCGATGAAATAACAACTAACGTTGATGACTTTAGAAAACGTTTCTAAGCTGCTTTATCACATATGCACTTTCCGATGATGGTGTCAACGATACTTTGTCCGTCCACACTTTCACTGTCTCTCAGTACATCCGGAATGTTCCGCACATGGTCTTTCTTGCGAAGCGCGCAGTGATATGCATCACCAATATACCACTATCAAAAGATAAATGGTCACGAAAATGGGTTGTTGATTTCGTAATGGTCCAACGACAAACAAACTACTGTTGCTTCTTGGGTGAGTTTGTTTCTCTCTTTAATCTATGTTTCTGATACAGGTCAATATTTTTTCATTGTTTTTATATACTAAACTAAGCAAATTCGAATCAATTCGAAAATATTGAAGGTTCCGTTCAACACATACAACATTAGGCCCCCGATACTCGGTAGATCCTTTATAAAACACATGGTCCTTTGTCACCCATCTAGTTCTTAATGTAGACTGGTACATCTCTCTATCTCTCCCTATATGTATATCCAGCAAGAGAATTCATATCTCGTCAATGACAATTTTCTCGCGCACACACAGATACTGTCTTGATATTTATTGAAGTTACAACTTATGGTTACCAGACAAATTGGTACAGACAAAATGTTATGAGGATAAAATATAATTGACAAAATGGTACATGAATTAAATGTCAGTTTATTTAATTGGTCTGATTACATTGTCTCTTATCGCAGATTGGGAACTAGTAGGAATTCCAAATTAACCGATTCTTTGTTTCGCTTGAGTCAGTGCATTTGGCGGAAATTGCATTCAGAGTGTGGATCTTGAATTTATGGAGTTAAGCCTCATTTCGCACATCATACCAAACGATTTCTCGCCCTCGAGACTTCAACGCTTGAACGAGAATTCAACTCTTGAATCAATATTACATGGTCCTCGACATCTTGCCCTACATCAGCCATGCAATATTAGAATCGCACCATGACTTTAATAATATTGTTGGTCTTGCCCACCCGATAAGAACAAAACTCGTGCGCAAACTTTGACAGAAGCAGCAAAGCACCCATTTTCTTCGTCATCCATTGATAGTGGAAGTTCGAGCTGGAAATACGAAGAAAACGTACATATACGTAACCGAAGAACTGCACACATTGTGACTAGAACAATCGAGATCAAGTGTCATACCTTGGAGACTTTTTGCGTGTTCTCAATATTTAATGTTGTCTGATATGTTGTATTCACTTGTCCATTAGCTAAATAATAATATATCGATTAATTAGTTAGACTTTAAAGCTAGTAAGGTTATACATATTTACATTTTGCTTTTAATAGCTTCATCTTGAATCTGGACAAATTAATATTTTTTCAAGGAATTTATGTTAAACTCAACAAATTAATAGTTTTTGGTTGTGCAATTTGCGTCACACCATACTGTCCAGTAATAAACACCATTTTGTCCATGCCATATTGTACATGTCATATTCTCCGTGACATTTTATCCTCATAATATTTTTTCCTGCACCATAGTGTCCACGACATTTTGTCCTCTAAAATGTTGCCCTTGTAACTAGCGGAAACTTACACAAGTTAACTCTCTCGGGGAAACAATGACGTTACATTCTGCTCTGCAAACGTACACTGCATAGTAAAATACGTTGACACACTGGGATGGTATGCCCTAAAATTCAAGAGTTTATCTTCAAGTGTTATGTTGTTCATAGACAAGAGAGACCGCTTGTTGTAGTAAATAACGTCTGTCTGGTCAATATTTCGGGTTTGATATTTTATTCTGCTAGTAATACAGACTCTTTGCGATTGATATTTTAGTTTTTTCTGAGAAATTGAAATACGTCACGGAAGTATATTGGCGTAAACAATTGCAGAACATTGATATTCGTCGAGAATGTCTTATCAAGGCGAAAAAAGGAACAGAAACTGCAGTATCTTTGGACTATATCGGTATTTGCTGTCATGTGATAAATACACTCGTAACGTCTCGGTGATTATTATGTTGTACGTGTAAGTATGACTTTTAACGTAGTTATAACTAGATTACTATATTGAATTTTTCTAAGTGCATAAATAGTCCTATGTTCAGCATGGTTTAGTAAAGCTAGTATCTACGGTCTGTAGGGCAGACCGAGAAGTTTTGACTGTCCTCACTGGCGATAGGAAATTTGAATAGATATTTCATACCTGAACGTTAAGTTGAAACTTGGTAGGTGCAGTATGCTGTTTCACCAATGTATGGTGACATGCAAAGTATCCACATCTTACAGTCAAAGTAATGCACTCAGACAAAATGCATGGAAACAATTTTTGGTCGGGACTGTAATCATCATGTGTCGATAGTGTACGTGCTTTATCGTGATCCAAGGAAGTATTTCCTACAGATAACGGTGTCTGAGACCATCTAATTGGACGTTAATACGTAACACGTACATGCGACTTGAGAAAGAAGTCCGGGATATGGGAGCAGCAACAGTCAGAAATCAATCAGTGGCGAATGCAGACATAAATCTGTAAAATAACCAAATAATGGAAATCGAAATATCCCTAGTAACATTGAGAGATGTCAAAATAATTTATAAAGATATGTAATGTTGAATGGGATGGTGTATCAGCATGCCGGGATAGTCACAAATTAAATCGGGTCAAAAACGGGACGAAGATAACGGAAATAACTCTAGTTCCCACCAAAACGTGAGGAGAAGTATTATAAACGTCACATTTAATTTTGGATATCCATTACGAATCGCGCCTAGCTAGTCTGTAAGAGCAAATATGTGTTGTTTTCCATCTTTTTCTCTCACAAAACTCAATTTTTCCAGTTATAATTGTGGCTTGGTATTGTTTATTGTATCCATTATGTGCGGCAAACTCACTTTCAGTCAGTACATAAATATTTTCAATTTATGTTGCGATTTGATTTTATACAACTTAATGTAGGGGACCTTTTACATGATAAAATGACAGGTTCCTCGCAATTTAGATACATTGGGCACAAAAGCATCTTCTAGAGACCTTAGTCGGAATTGATCAGTTACATGTTTTTAGCGAAACAGATCGAAATTAAATTTGTTTTATTAGAGTTCACGTGCCATTTCAATTGCATGATTGGATAAAAAAATCACGATGACGTCACAATTGTGCAAATTCTAATCTGAAATGAAAAACAAGACAAATTTCCTAAAGGTACTTAAGTTAAAATTCAAGTGTTTAATTTTTAACAACATGCGGATTGTTAATGCGTTGGTTGTTTTTCTATTTTCCAATGGTAAAGTGTCTGGTTTAATTATATCTCGCAACTATATGTCTGTATAATACGTTCTCAGCAAATAAAACTCCGCGGAAAGTTTTTCGATGCCGCCTTTCACTAGAAAATACTCTTCCTTTTGGATAGGTACTCTTCCGTTTTAGAAACAATACTTAACACGTAACATATCGCATTAGGTAGGACTTCAGAAACGATGTCTTATTAATTTGAATATAATGTACAATTTAATATTCACGAACAATAAAAAAACATTAACTTATTTGTTCAAATTGAACACGTTTAGTGCGGTATTTTAAGTTTTAGATATTCCTTTACCTGCTAGTTATCTATACTTATGGTTCGTAAAGGTAATATATATACAGTATGGGTAAATAGAGGTGTCTCAATACGTCAAAACAACAGAACTATGTCAGTGTTACCAAACACTAAACTAATTAAAGTATCCTACCTTATTTGATCTGCAGTTTACAAATGTTTTGCAAATAATAACAAACTGGACGCAAAAGACTTGGATACTAACGCAAGTCAACATAGATAATTGATTAGTTAACTTACCTGTTCAAGGGATATAACATTTCACACGTAGTTATACTATCTCAAGTGAAGGGTGTATCGGTACAATTAATACCCTGACACCTTTATAGGCATAACTGCAGGAGGCTGACCAAATAAGGCGAAGTTCTAATTCACAGATACGTAGTTAATCCAAGGAATCTATCCTCAAACAGATGCCAATAACTGCCATTCTAGCAACCTCGGCTATTTACCAAACATCGAACTTTCTTTTCATTCAAGATTTATCAGTCAGTGCTAGAGTCATCCAGGTTTGTTCAAATATAGTATTTTTTTATACGAAGTCATTTCTAGCGAACAAAACGTATGCCTGTCTATACATTATTATGGTAACATTATTAAGAAACATGCTGTTACCTTGCAAAAATAACGGAAGTGTTCCGAATGGCGTATTCCTTCCAGTTACCCGACTAAGCTCAATAATATTGTGCAATTATGTCAGTTGTAATGAGACAGCAAAAAGATCTATCGAATATAGTTATTCCACATGAATGTTGGTGCTAGCATTGTTATATCTTTTTTTCCAGACTGATTTCACTCTCGTGGAAATGCAGACAACGATGACAACGCACGCTAATGGCACAGAAATGGTGGATCTCAAGCCTCAGCCAACTCCAGAACAGCGCGAGCGGAAGCGGAAGGCGAGTCGGCTGACGTTAAGGGAGAAAACTCTGTATGCTAACATTCGAACTGCAGCGATTTTATTTGTAGTGACTATTGTATTCCTTTTTGCGTTTCTACCTGCATGGCTGATGGCACATATGATTATTTCTTTTAATAAGGTCGTATTTTACATGTATTTTGTTTACAACGTGGCGAATCCATTTATTTATGCTTTCATGAATAAGTCCTTTAGAGATGACTTGCGGCGGCTGCTGAAGATGCAGTAATTCGGTAACTTTCTAAAACGATTTTAATTCTACTCATAAATATGATTCATAGCCTCATATCAATCAAGGACTGGTTATTTCAAGGTTAGGCTTTTATAAAGATGGTATCCAGATTTATTTATGATTAGTATTTCGAAATATAAAAATTCAAGTTCAAGTCATGTCATTCATATTTTAATATTAGTTTTTTTTTAACTCTGAAACGTTCCAAGATCTTGTACACTGCAGCATCTGATTATCATTCAGATATCTATCGAAGCTGACGACAAAGTGTCGCCTGAAAATATAAGCACTAAATCTGTGTCAAAGAAACAACTGATTTTATATGTCATCTATCTTGGCATTATCAGTGGTAGGTAGGTCTTGAAAACTATTTTTACATCTGGTGGCTAGTTAGCACAAAGTGCGCTCCTTTGCTTTATAAAAGGATCGGATTAAACGTTTATTACAATAGTTGTAACATAGTGATCAAATTCAGTCCCGGATTACCCATTAGGCAGAGTAGGCAACTGTCTATGGGCCCCGCGACTTTTATGGGCCCCATTAGGGGCCCCCAGGGGCCCCCATGAGACCGTGACCGTGGGTCTGGGGCCCCAAAAGTTTGACTGCCTATGGGCCTCCACGGTGCTTAATCCGGCGCTGATCAAATTGACTGTTGACGTTACAGTGTATTGATATTTATGTATGTAAATATTCCTAGTTGTACATGTGTAGCTTATATACTTAATATTGTTATCGAAGTTTTAACTGAATTATTGAATCTTAGCGTTTTTCTGGCGGACATAACATATGATAGATGAGTAATGTATTTATCAAACGAACCGAAAAAATAATGTTCAATGAGTAAACGTTCTGGGCGTACATACACAAATCATGCTTGATGAGTACACTTTCGGCGCGTACAGTAAATATAATGTTTGATGAGGATATACTTATCGGACGTACAATAAATAAAATGCTTGATGGGTACACTCATCGGACAAGGAAAATATAATGCTTAATGAGTACACCGATCATACGCAGAAAAATATCATGATTGACAGTTACAGTGATCAGACGCGCAGTAAATATCTTTCTTCATTAGCACACCTATCGGAATTATCTCACGTAAAGAAAGGATCATGCTTGATGTGTACCTTTAAAAGACGCACAGAATATACCATGTTTGTTGAGTACACTTATTGGACGCATAATAAATATATTGCTTGATTAGTACACTTATGTTCATAAAATATCATGCATGATGAGTACATATATCGGACGTACAGATTATAGCACACTTGATGAGTATACTTATCGGACGAACATAAAGATCATGCTTGATGGGTACACTTATCGGGCGTACAGAAACTATAATACTTGATGAGCACACTTTTGGGGCGTACCGAAAATATATTGTTGATGAGGATATATGCCAGAATTATAGAAAATACAATGCCTAATGAGTACACAACGAATTCATGCAGAACATTTAACGTTTAATGCGTACACCTATAAGACGTACAGAAAATACAATGCCTGATGAGTGCACGTATCGCGCGTACAGTGAGAATAACTAATGAAGAGCGTATTTAACGGTCCTCAAATTATCATGTCCGATGGATATCAGTTTTCATACTTGAAAAATATTTTGAATTTTACTGGGCAATTCTGAGACGAGAATAAAACGGTTTCTTTGCGGTAATTTTCACTGACGGTGTAATCAGCTTTTATGAATATAAATGTGTTCATATTTTTGTTGTATAACACTTTCAGCGTTGTTGGTTTTGTGCTAGTAAGTACAAACCGTGTATTATCAACACACAGTTCCGAAAATATCAAGAACATAACGAACATAACATTAAAAGCTGTATGATGATATGCACAGAATATGCTAAATATTACGTGTGCAGAAGATGTAAAGTACATTGTTATGGGTCACTTAAACACAAGTTGTAAATATATTACCATAATTCAATTACAAAATAGTGCGTATAACACAGTTCAATGAGTCACTCGAACATATGGGTGTAAAACACATTACAATGAGTTCATCCACTAGGCGGATGTGGAATAGATTACCATGAGTAAATCCAGCAGGGGAATGTATAATATATTACCATGAGTTAACCAAGCAGGCCATGTTAATCTCATTACTTTCTGTCGATCAAGGGCTGTGAAGCATATGACTGAGTCACTCAACAAGTTTATGTAAAAAACATTACGATGAATTACTTAACGGTAAACATGTTACCTACCACGAGTAATTGAAGCAGGGAGTATGTAAAAAAAAATGTGCTACTGTGAGTTGTTTAACAGGCAGATTTAAAACACGTTGCCACGAGTTACTACTCACGCTGAGGAGTTAAAAAACGTTACCCTTACAATAAGGGGAAGTGACTCACTTTGAGTAACCTAACAGGATATAACGTTATGAAGTTTTGACCATAGGTCACTCAAGCGCGAGGAACTAAATGAAGACACTAGCAAATAATGATGACTATTGACTGAACAAATGTTAGTGTTTTTCAAAACGAATATGCAAAAAGCAAAAACTGTGACACGCGCACTTCTAGATATAACAAATCGGAATTGTGCATTACCTAGAGTATGTTTCCCTGAAATTTGCTGATAATTTTTGGTTATGTATTCGCCAATCTGCAGACGTGTTCTAATCGCAATTTTGAGGCTACATGTAAACGTATATTATATAAGGTATGGTCTTATCTGATATTGTGCGACGTATATGTTTATAATTAAAGTCAGTTTTATCTCATATTTATCATGTACGTATTTATAATTATGTCCAGGTCTTGTATTATTATATGGACTGTGATCTTTGTTGTGTATTCTATTCATATATGCGTTGCTTGTTGTAGTTGAAATTGGTGATATTATTTCTTAATTAAACTTGATCAAATCAGACAGCTGCAATTAAAACTATTTTGTTAGTCCAAAATTAATTAATTTGGTAAATTAAATTTGAAGCCAGTTTAACTGCAAAACATGTCTATTGATCATATATGTTTACTGGAGGTATTGTTGTTTTATGAGATTGAAGCAAAACGGAATGTTAGAAAGATACCATGAGACTATTGTTATTTATTGACCAAAAGGATTGTATACATTTTTATTTAATTCGTGGGACTGAACTGATATTATTGAATTTAAAATATTTACACTCAGCCATGTTAACAAAAATTCAAAAATACATATTTTATCTGTACTATATTGTACTGCACTGCACTGCACTGTACTTTAAAACTATGTTATGTTATGGTATGGTATGGTATGGTATGGTATGGTACGTTACGTTACGTTACTTTAAGTTAAGTTACATTATTAGCATTGCATTGTATTGCATTGTATTGCTTTGTATTGCATTGCATAATTTCTATTCTATTCTATTCTATTCTATTCTATTCTATTCTATTCTATTCTATTCTATTCTATTCTATTCTATTCTATTCTATTCTATTCTATTCTATTCTTTTCTATTCTATTATATCATATTCTATCATATTATGTTATGTTATGTTATGTTATGTTATGTTATGGCATGCCATGCCATGCCATGCCATGCCATGCCATGCCATATCATATCATATCATATCATATCATATCATATCATATCATATCATATCATATCATATCATATCATATCATATCATATCATATCATATCATATCTTATTCTGTGTTGTTCTGTTAATTTGGAAAATGTCAATAGTTTTTAATGTTTTTGCTATGATTGTGACAGCTTTCGATATTTTGAAAATATTAAATGAAATAAAAGCTCTTTGTCAGCTACGTTTTTTCTCTCAAAATACATCGTATGCTTTTAACGTGCAATTGTATGGTAGAATCATGATATTGTTTTCTTAGTGTTTGTGAATGTTTTGAGATATGTCGTCATGGATAAACTATTCTTTATGTCAGTACTTACCATATTTTTCCTCTTTCGCTTGTTTTAATTCTAAATAAAGAAATATTTGTAATAAATGTGTTAGTGTTCTTGTAATGTGATATGCTTGTGTTGTAGCGTGACATTTAAGGATAAAATTCGAACGCTGGCAGAATCATAAAAAAAAGACTAATATAAATGCTAGTTATATATATATATATATATATATATATATATATATATATATATATATATATATATATATATATATGCATATAAAAAGTCATAATAATGACATAAAAATAGTACTATTTTTAAAATTAGCCCCGTAATAGGTTGACCCTGGTGAATTTAGTGATTTTTTTTCAAGTTCATTATTTTATCCTCCTGTTTTTCATAAGTAGTATATACTAAATCGTTTGTTTTATGTTTTTTTTTCTTAATGCTTTTGGAATTAGGATATTAGTGAGATCTATTTCAAGAATTCATAGAATCTAGTTTTTTGTTTTATTGTTTCAAAAGGTATTAATGTACCGTGATCATCTACTAGATCATTCAGAATTTCAAAACCAGCTTTGTAACAAGATTTAAATTACTCATGGATAGATTATCATTTGAACTTTTCGGTTCCTCTTTCCATTTAGATACTGCCAACTTTATACCTCTGCAAATACTGTTTTTGATGACATTACTTAATTCTTCTAATTTCCTTCCCCCATAAATTCCAAATATATTTTCTTCTGATTATAGTTGTGTTGACTAAGTTCTTCCAAGTTCCATTTTTCAGCAATCTTTTGACCCATCTTATTTTAATATACCTAATACATGAAGAATTGTGTAAAATATTTAGTCATCCCTCGTTATCTTGGGATACTAGAATATCCCGTTTTATTCTCTCTACTTCCAAATCCATACAAATTTAAATAATGTGCAATTTAGTTCTGATTCATCGTTTGCTGATGGATTTGTAAGTGTTGAAAAAGATTTATGAATATGGGCAGAACGAGAGTCTTTCAACAATTACCTTAGCAGTTATTGACAAATGTCTTTGACTCCAACTTGCCATAATCGTTTTGCCTTTGTTAGTTTCTTCATATAAGTAATTTCCACCGTTTGTTGTAAATCTGGAGAAAAATCTATGCCAAGTAGTATAAAGTTAGAAGAATCCTGATAGCTATACTTTTTAGCTATGTCACATATAATCCCATATAAATATAACAACTCCTTGCTAGATATTCATTGTCGCTTTACGGGAAAGTTGAGATTCGTGAAGAAAAATGAAAGCGTCATCGGTATACTGACTCAATTCATATTCAGTGACGTCAAACATCAGCCCCTGTACATAGACATTTTGCTTTAATATTACATCCAAAAGCTCAACCCTATGCTAACAAATAAAGTGCAATGGGATCTCCTTGACGACATCATCTTTCACATTTGGAAAAGATGACATATATCCATTATTTATTGTGTTATAAATGCAGGTTAAACCATTTACAAACGGAATCAAACGTCCTGTTAATTGATTGAAAGGATTTTTGAAAGTCTATTAGCAATAATAAACCATATAAATTTTCATTGTCAAGTGGGTCCATGATATCGTATAGTAATAGCCTGGCATTGTCTCCAATGAATCTACACTACATATATCATTTTTGAGCATGACTGATTTTCGATGGAATAACTATTCTAAACAATGGCTCCTGAGGCAATATTTACAAGTAATATAGGCCTCCAGATTTAAATATCTTCTGTCTTTTTCGATTTTTGGGCGACATGTGATGACTCAATGGATCGGAAATTCTAAACGTTTTCCTACAGTATATCTGTGATTTATTGATCTGCATGTAAATCCCACAAGAGACTTCCAAAATAATTTATAGAACTCTACAGCGAATACATCTGAGCCAGGACTTTTCTATTTTCCATCCGTTATAGGGACATTCCTAATGCATAAATTGTATTCAGACCTTCGCATAATTCTCTTTCCTCTTGGATAAGTTTATTATTATGATTAAGAAATCTATTTCAAGTTTCTTGAGTAGCCCCATCATCAAGCTGAGCAATTCTACTTGTGTACAATTCCATTTGAAACTGTTTATATGCATCTAAAATATATACATATATTTGGTTATCTATATTTGTGCCATAATCTAAACACAAAGTTACCCTATTTTCTTATTGACGTAGGTTTTTTGTTCAATAATTAGAAAGTACATTACGTTTTTTCCCTAAATTCGTATCATCTAGATTTTGATCTTAATATAAACTGCCCTAGACACTGTTGATGTTTGTTATGTCAAATATTATAAGTATCCAAATATATGACTTGAACAGTATTCCAGTCTCCACACATTATGATTGATGAGATCTCAAAACCTAAAATGTCCTCCATTAACTTTCCACAATATCTAGTATTTGGTCATTATAACCGTACAAATTCACGATGTGTATTCTGTTGCCATTAATTGTAATATCGAAAATAATAAATCTCCCTTTTTTGTCTCATCTTTGAATACGAAATAGAAATTCAAACGTATTTCTAAAATCTATTGCAACCCCAGCATTATTACTAGAGCATTGGCTAAAAGTAAATTTGTATTTCCATTCACCTCCCAATACATTTTATTGTTCTTTGTACTATTGCTTGCAAGCATATTACAGATACGTTTACGTGCTTTACCTAGTGGAAAATGCCCCTTCGTTTATCGACTGAACCTTGCAAACCTCTGACATTTATAGATATAATTTATATGTTATTATCCATGAAAACAGCATACATTTTACATATACATGTTCTTGTAGAGGAACGTATGAAGTATTTATCACCGTGAGTTTATCATATCCATGGCTTTCTCACTCACACTCCTGCAGGATACAATCGTCCAGACTAACATCATCCATTTGGCTGCAGTTAGCATTGATACAGTGCACGATAGGCCACAAGTAAATAAATTTCCATTTACAATAACTCTTATGAACCTCTGACAGTTCTGCGAACCAATAGGCACAGATTAATAAGATCATAAATTACAAATGAATGTATTAAAATGGGGGTGAATGGGAAAAAAGAAAGTATGAATGAGAGCATACATTGAAATTGTGGGTGATTAAATGAAAGAGCAAGATTGAGAGGCTGACAAACTGGACTTGGTTGAGTAGTGTTGAATAAGATGACTACATAACCGAGTAGATTAATGTGTATATGATTGAAAAAGATGTATGAGCTAGTACGTGAATCGATTAGAGAGAGGCGAGCATATAAAAAGAGATACTGACAATTTCATGAGTTCATAGTGTTGCATATTACACTTTTATTCTAATAATATATCGATTTTGACTACCTTCAAGAAATATGAAGTACAAGACACTTGTACGTAATAAAATGCTCCTTCATGAGCTGAAAATTATTATAGCGATCGTATGTACGTAGGACATAGGAACAAAATATCATAAAATGTCTCACAGTGAATGGTTCATTGCAAAAATCACGCCCTCGGGTCATTTTCCGCCGTTTAATATGTTGAAGTTGGTTTCATAAGTATGACCAATTATTTTATTCTTGCAATAACTATTTTGCTTACATGGATTTTGTTATTTACAGCTTCATTCCATGATACCTGCCACTGACCAAATAATTATATCTGATACAAGGTTTAAAATCAATGAATGGTATTGTAAAAGTATATTGTTCATTACATGTATAACCGATATGGCTGAGTGAACAGTGGTATACGATATCTTGAAATGTTTGATGAGAAATTTGGCAGTAATGAGCCTTCCGAATTCTGATTTTGGCAAGTGAATGGGAGCAAAAGATAGTGTTTAACATTAGTGTGCGATCATTAAATTCCAGGCAAAGTCTATTTCGCCTGAAAATATCAATACAGCATCTGGCAAGCCAACGTTTCCAGCGTGATTACCACTAATGAAGGCTACACCAGCCTTTCCTTCATCATTTAACTCATAAGAGCAAATACTTGCATAGTTTTAATTTTCTGTAATGAGCATCATATACGACAAATACAAATGCGAAATGGAAGGATTTTGCTTAGCTTTTGTTCCGACCCGTAGCTTTAAAATTAGCATGGGTTAATTAAGTAGCTAGAGAAGTGTTTGGAAAAAAAATGACTTTTGCATATTTCAAAGGCACATTCTGGTATTGCCAAGGAGTATACAATCATCATGATGCCTTCTTTATGGGTGTTAAGGCCAACCTGAGTATACGAAAATTTAAAACCGTTGGCATTCATCCAATTTTAAATTTTGTTGAAAAGTTCTTGCAGTTATCTTTCAATTCTATGCAGGCGTTTCGATTGATAACATATTAGTTAATCATACCAATCAACACCAATATCCAAACAACTGGTAATGCAATTAATTGTTTTTGTTGAAAGCCTTTACAGATAAAATATTGCATCTGTTTACTGATAAACCTGATACAGTGATAAATTGCATAATGTCTTTTTTAAGTGTTGACAATAATCAGAACATAATATAAGTAAAAGTACAAATAATCCGTATACATTACTTAATTATACCATGAAATAGGAGTGTATTTGCGTTAAATACGTATGATATGTAAAATAATCGTTGATCAATTTTAAGCGCAAGCTAACTCATGTCGCATCTACTCATTCCCAACGTCTTAAAAGATGTGGCGTACATTCTAAATTCCACTCTTATCATGCGAAAATTAAGTTCTACTTTTCGAAGCAAAATAATAATAATGATACTGGTAAACGTTTGCGTTGTGATCATGCTCACTCTGCGGTGACTGTTCAAATTCTAGAGTTGTATCAGATCACTCCAATAATTTACTTTGCATTATCTTATACAAGTGGGGTGCAACTATATTTTACGAGTACCTCACGTTGCGCGCTAGCTACTGCTCACTTTGCAACGATTTCCTCATGTAGTTTACTCCAGCTCAGTAAATCAGTTACAACAAAGATATGTTATATGACACCTTATCGATACAGATTATACTGTTTGAACAGCAAATAGATATGTTATATGACACCTTATCGATACAGATTATACTGTTTGAACAGCAAATAGATATGTTATATGACACCTTATCGATACAGATTATACTGTTTGAACAGCAAATAGATATGTTATATGACACCTTATCGATACAGATTATACTGTTTGAACAGCAAATAGATATGTTATATGACACCTTATCGATACAGATTATACTGTTTGAACAGCAAATAGATATGTTATATGACACCTTATCGATACAGATTATACTGTTTGAACAGCAAATAGATATGTTATATGACACCTTATCGATACAGATTATACTGTTTGAACAGCAAATAGATATGTTATATGACACCTTATCGATACAGATTATACTGTTTGAACAGCAAATAGATATGTTATATGACACCTTATCGATACAGATTATACTGTTTGAACAGCAAATAGATATGTTATATGACACCTTATCGATACAGATTATACTGTTTGAACAGCAAATAGATATGTTATATGACACCTTATCGATACAGATTATACTGTTTGAACAGCAAATAGATATGTTATATGACACCTTATCGATACAGATTATACTGTTTGAACAGCAAATAGATTTGCATCATACTCACGTTTTGCAATGCACCTGATAAATGCCAGTACGCTTAACGCATATACTGTCATTTTTAAAAGATCTGCTTCACGACATGGCTGCGGTCGATATTCGGTATCTAATTTGTTGATGACATTTGAATAAATATACCTCTCCTTTGAGATTGTTATAGTGCACATGCGTCAAATACGTCTCATGAATTCGTAATAGTTCTTTATCATTATATGACTCCATTTTGAAGGCACTTATCATGTGGAAATTGTTTGTTCCTTATGTATACAAATCCGATCGTCGTCATTTATTTAAGCAAAACAAAACTCCATATGACGCTCATTTCCGCAACGATCGTATTGAACTATGATGTTATTAGCATCAATTGTGCTTTTGCCAAAAAGGAGATAGCTCATTAGCCATGCTGACTACAATTATTCTTTGTTTTTCCAGATGAAAATCTTCATACAGTGTCACAAATAATGTCCGATAATAAGCGTGCCCAAATAATTTAGCACCAGGATCGCCTACGCTTTCAAAGCTCCTGCTTCGTATATTTTGTATTTTGTCTTCATATCCAGTAAACGCTTCCTTGTCCTCTAGTTATATTTTTCTAACGTGTTGCAGACCTGCAGCTATAAAATTGTTATTGTATGCGCCTCCCTAAACAACGACTTATAAAGTTCGTTGTTAATCCTGAAAAATTCTAACATCATGTGTTATGTTGTCTAAAAAATTTCATAGTCATGAATACTTGAAAGTCACTGAAGTTAAAGATGTGTGACAGTGTATAAGCTAAGAACAGACTAATGTTATGTATATATAATTTATATGTTTGTTAGGCTGTCTTGGAATATTTTAATTTCATTACATGCTAATGTAATGTAAATATGTATGTTGGACTTGATCTGGTCTGCTCAAACTTCAGTTATTTTTCTTCTTGGCCTGAATTGACGCTTTTATTTAATGTTATGAACAACTAATAGATACAAAAATTATTACATATGCGAATGTGTTTATAATCAAAATAGAAGTCTATATTTTTAGTGGGTCCTGGTCTAGATTTTATAATGTTCTCAGTGTGTTTGACATATTCCAGGTTCTGGATTCTAACAATCGCTCATATTGTTTATGTGGTAAACATCAGGATCATGTTATAAGGTTATTGTCCATTAGGAAATATTATAATGTTTAGAAAATGCTAATTGTGACCTTTAAGGATTTTTCAATTGTTCTTTAAATTCCAGCAGAATCAAGTTGTTTTTACATGTTTTGTCCATTACTATTCTCGGCTGGAAGTTCTGTGCTTCAATGTTTTCAATTAAGTGATCATGTTCTCTATAAATATAAAATGGATGTGGTCATATTCTTGGACAAAGACATTCAAAGTATTTTATAGTGAATTCAAACCTGGAATTAGTTTACTATGATTCAAATTAAGATTGTTGACACGTCAACCCTCTACGAGCTGCCACAAAGATATCTTCACCTTCAGTTTTGGATGTAATTTGGAATCACCCCTGTTTGCGATCCAAACGATAACAGTGATTGTTGGAGTCGCTAGGACATACGTTACTTCTTTCTCATTTCCGTGGAAACCTTTGATACCTTGCCAGTTGCCCATAACTCAAATACCATTTATTGTAGTTTTCATCTACACATCTGAAACCGATGGTAACTCTAACTTTTAAATGGAGTATATCTAAATGTCTTTTAAGTACATGTACCAATATTTCTTCCTGATTCAACACCAAACCCTGCAGACCCTTTGGTGGCTCTGGCACATTCAACTTGATCAAAAATTAATCGTCAACATATTTCCTATTTATCACTTCTGAATGTCATCAAACAAGAGCAAGTTCTCATTAATTCAAAATTCCATATATATATATATATATATATATATATATATATATCGCTAGGCATTGTTCCGCGAGCGTTTGGGAAATCACACATGGTGGAGACAACATTTGATTGCGTAAGATAATTGACGCGATATTGTGTCCTGCAAAGAGACAACGCGTCTTTCATAAACATTATTTCAGGAAACTTGCACAATAATATTTTCAGCATATTTGATTGAATTGAATAATTTGTTTAAAGTGCTTCGTCCGTGAGGCTCTTAGCACTGGTTTGTCCTTCATTAGAAGGTTATTTAATTATCCCGTGGGTGGGAATTGTGCCGCGCACCCACTGGGCGTTTATGTGAACAGAGTTCACTATTTAATTTGGCCGTCACATCTGGTCAATATTGTATTGACACGGTGTGATTGGAAGGCCATTTGGGTGGGTAGGAATAGAACCCACACACACCCACCCCTACAGTATTCTTTGTATGTGCCTACCTCTGCAATAGCAGTAAGGAAGAGCGAGAGAAAAATAGTTTTCTCATATCGCCTATATCTGCAATAGTTATTGGGCGTGCATGCACGTAAATTAACTGCTGCAGGCAGCAAGGGAGGCGAAGGGCCAAGCACGCGCTCATGCATCAAATTCAGTCCAGTTGTACTAATGGACAGCCTAACAACCAATAATGTGTAAGTCACCTGTGCAATTAGCCAAATATCCGAGTTTTAAATATTTATTAATCATCCTAGCATATAAAGGGATTTAGTACCATGAGCGTACATACAAAATCCCTATGTATTTAAAATTAAAAATGTCTAAGCGACATATAAAAGTGTAGTCAATGGTAGGTAATTTTTGGTCATAAATTTGTTGAAGGCAGTGCCAAAAAGGTCAAATTTGTCTTTTCAGGGCCAAATGGTTAGTCAAAGAGGGGTACTCTAAACCAAATGAGTCCCCTATTATTCAGTACAGTGAAATGGCAATGTATCTCCGACTTCTTGCTCCGCTGTCTTCGACTCGGGGTGCAGAAGGTGGAAGACACAGCATCGTCTTCTGTATCCTCCTGTTTCCCTTCTGGCTGGTTAAGTTATATCGTCTACTATGCTGAGAAGTGGTTTGTGGAAATGTTTTCTGCTTCCACGAGATGTCCCTCCATTTTTGCCCAAGCAGTAGTGACGCCTCGTTGTGCCTCGTGCTTGGGCGGCCATTTTGGTTTTTCTACGTGGCGCCATTTCTTGGTCAGCATGTAGGGATTTTGCAGCAGTCTACCTTCTGGTGGCTGGTCGTAGTTCAGTGGTGAAGTCTTTTCATGTAGTGGAGTATATCTCATACACTACAGCTTCTTCCTGCTCATACGGGTGCATTTTCTTTTAAGCACTCCTAATTGGCAGGATTTACCTCACTGCCGCCATGCTCACTCTGGATAGCCGCTGTCCCGGTCTTGTCAGCTCGGTGTCCACTGCCTGAATGACGTGAATGTTCAGCATATTATATTTCGTCCTCATTTATGCTACTCATCGGTTTGATTGAGTTCGTTATTTATTTATACGACATACTGAGCCGCCCTGTCACGGTGTCACCTGATTCACGTATCATGAATTGCTGATCACGTACTTGTGACGGTGCTGCTATTACAAGCGAGTGCATCCATAGCTGTATAATGACCCTATGTATAGATTGTTTATCAATATGCACATCATAATGTTTCATTCCGACGACATCAAATAAACAAGACACAATTTTTTAAAAACTTTCCTATTGTCGTTTACTCAAAAACAATGTTGACTCTCAGTATGATGATAAATAATCGACTTAACCATGATATTATTTATAAATAATCGACTTAACCATGACATTATTTATAAATAATCGACTTAACCATGATATTGTTTATATGAACCCACGATACATTTTTATTGACTTTCACGTGGCATAGAGTAGGCATGATGCTTGTGGCAAATATGGGACGAATGCGTTTAAAATATTCGAGCCAGATTAAATAACTCCAGTAAAGGAACTTGATGGTGATTACGATTCTTTTATTTATCTTTCATTATAAAAATGGACAGAGAAAAAAATGAACAAAATCAAGGAAATGCGCTCGGTGTCACGAATTAAGCCCTGCACTTCACCAGATCTAGAACACAATTAGTTTACAAAACATAATGGACGCAAACCAGCTGCGTTGGTTGTTTTTTGTTGCTTCCTGACTTAAATACTCGTAGTATAGATTCCTTATTTGACAGGATAACTAATCTGTTAGCGGGCATTGAACATATACTTGGTATTGCGGCCTTGAGCTTTGAAAGGTCACCGCATGATCAGCAGGACGTACTGCAGGTAAAGATTCAGTGGAAAATGAAAAGCCTTCGCGATCAAAAGACCAAAACACTATCTGAGATATCTCGTATAATAAAGCAGGTGAGCACGTAAAGACTATTGCAGCCACACAAAAAAGCGATGCATGGTCGAGAAAGTATGAATCAGCTTTTTGTACGATCAATGTTTACATGATTGCTTAATTAGTCAATTGCAATGATGGATTCGGGTCTAAAACGATTTTTGTGCATATTGTTTAAATCTTGATCCCTAGATATTCCTATGATCTGCATCAAATGAACAAGGCTGGTTAAATTCTTACTGATACGAGAGGATGCCTCATAAAGCTTTTCTTGACGTCAGAAGTTACTTGCAAACGATTGCTGCTCCACCTACCCATTTTCCTCAATATACGAATTAGCCTTAACAAATAATTGCCGAAGCTTATTATAGACGGTACGACGTCACATCTATAATAATACAGACAAGGACACGAGCATCTATCTGTCTGCTGCTAGCAGAAGCGTTAATTTACTTCTGAAGGAAATCACTACAGCAGACTTTCTGTGTCAAATATATATTGTTAAAGGGATATTAACAATGTTTCAATTAGAATCCAATATGGCACCGAAGTCGTTCCTGCTACTATTTATGGCATGACTGAACCAAATGAGGCGCATATTTTCATTGCCATGCGTAATGCTTTATCAATACATACAATCCTTGATACAATGTCCACTTTTTCTTGCGGCTCGTTCTCGCGGACAGTCATAATGAATTTTCCATGAAATTGCATATGTGTTCTATATTTAGAATCTGTCCTGTCATTGATGCAGTATTGTGATGCATCAAGAATATATTTTTTTTGGACGAGCTGATTCAATCATTAATACGAACAGACCAACCGATTTCGAAGACACATAATTTATTCTTGGTAAAGTATATCTCTTGATGTCAATAGACAAGCCCTCAATTTAATACTCGCTAGAACTAGACAATTTCTTGTCTCCAAGGAGCAAGAATCGTTCATCGAATAAATGCGCATATACAAAACGAAAACGTTTTGCCAACGTAGTTATGTTTAAACCAGGGAACATATACCTACCCTGGCAGCGAGTTGCACAACAAAAGTTTGCTGCATTTCAACTTACCGAACGAGATGAAAGAATTATTAAGCAAGCAATCAGGTATTGGCAACACAAGATTTACTCGAATTGTTGACAGGGTCAATATCAAACAGTATCCCGAGTGTTACTTCGAATTCACTTTTACTGCACCAACTAAACTGTGTTCCAAGAGGCTATTGAAATATACCAAACCGTATATCCAAGGACTTATTTATCTTTGCAAACACATTGCCTGCATGTTTCCTATACCTCATTGGATGTTTTAAAAGGCATGCGATCACACAAGATAATACTGAAGATATTGAAGTAAATTGGACTACAGAATCGGCTGTTTGGGTACAAAATAATGCCTACGATTTTAATACAACAGACAATTGGCATTCTCAATAGAAATATTACTGCGATAGCGTGATATAACCTGATGTTGTTAAAGAACAAGGCATGATAAGGGACGATATTGACTCCCAAATCAGATTCAGAAGATAATGAGCTCATCGCTCATCGTTAAATATCTACCCAATTCGTGTAAATGAACCTTGTAATAAGGAAAAGCAAGGGACTTCATTTAAATTATTGTTACTTATTTTTAATTTGTTTTTGTTGGGGGGGGGGAGGTGCTTAACCGGCTTATTAATTTTCCAATATAAGCTACAGCAATTTATTTTACAGGACATCCAAATTCCGGTGGGGGGATGGAGGAAAAACTGCCCACCACCCATTTCCCTGGGAAAAGCAACCATTAACACCCTAGTGGTCTTGTCTGTCGTTATGACACCTCTTTGTTTGGACCATAAAGATTATGGATAAAAGCCAGTTATATCCTGATATCGGCCAGTTATATCCTGATATCGGCCAGTAATATCCTGATATCGGCCAGTTATATCCTGATATCGGCCGGTTATATCCTGATATCTGACAGTTATATCCTGATATCGCACAGTTATATCCTGATATCGGACAGTTATATCCTGATATCGGAACATGATACATTAACAAGCTGTCTTCATTTGCATACAATATTTATTACTTTAAATGATTGTATGCATCAGACTGGTCATTTGTTTAACCATCATTTAAAAAAGTGTATATTTACGTTCAACGTGTTTGCTTACTTCTGAAGCCTGTTTTTTGTTTCATTCAAAAACGTTAACCTATGTGTGTTTTTAGGATTTATATGTGTCAAGATCCTGATATGACTGCCAGAAAACAACAATTGATGTATTTCTTGATCATAATGATTTTAAAATAAGACAGTGCATGCATTTATTTTTATTATTAAAAACCAGTTTCTGCTACCACGTATAATACAGATAGAAAGCAAATGTTGTTTTTTATATTCCATATTTGTCAGTTATATTTTATCGTTCAAATTATAAAACGTAGAAACGAGCTTCTTATATTTATTGCAAGCTACACACATATTCACAAATATAGACACATGCGGCATGACAGACGTGCTCCAAGTCACCGACAAGAAGGTAGAAATGTAAGATTGTTAAAAGTAACTTATAGGAAGATAATTTTGGTTTGGCTTGTTCAGTACTACTCAAATCTATCAGATAATGTTACATCTGATACAATTCAAGAATTTCCGAGATTTGGGGCTGCCTATTATGACGTCACTGAAATGCCAAAACTTTTTCCTGTCGGCATACAGATCTAAACTATTCAGAACCCAAACGTGAAATAATCCTATAACATCATTCGCATAGACTTTCAGACTCATTTGATTGCAACACGCTCGGTAGGATACCTTCTTAAGGATGATCTTCGTAAGAGTATTTTGCTAAATATTATGAAACGAAACTGCCAGCACAAATACCAAAAAACAAAATGCCACGTTCGACTGAACGGTTGATTCTGATAATGACTACGCGCATATAACGGCATCTGGAATGAGTTTGCTTTCAATCATTTACACGAGTAATGAATATATGCCGCTTCCAGACGTTTTGGTTTCCTTTTGTTGTCCTTACATGTCTTATTACATACCAGATCCTACATAGTAAAGTTCCTTCTGCATGGTCTGTAAAGGGATGCTGCTATTACGTTGACCAAAATTCACCTGCAATTGCTCACACTGATAGCAACATATATAATTGTATCGAACAAAGATTTCAAGATCGTGTTTTCACAAAGAAACACACTGTAGACGAATATGTTACGGATATTGATGACAATCTTTTGATTGGCTGGACACCATCTCAGAATCTTCATGTGCACGGCTTTGCTTGGATAAATCCAAAATAAATTAAAGGAACAAAATTATAAATATTACATTCTCGATGTGTATTTGGAATATCAATCTGAATTCGTGAGGCACAATGCAGACTCCATATCTTATAGCGCGTAAGCAAAAAATAGTCATAGTCATTTTTAGGATGCCAAACGTGATCCTAGTTAAGATGCACTACATTCGCTACGTTATTCCCTTACAAACACGTAAACATTTGCAAACATCAGGCAGAAGTCTTGGCTGAATTATATATATATATATATATATATATATATATATATATATATATATATATATATATATATATATATATATATATATATATAATTTAAATTACAGCTACGTCGGCAGCATCAACACATGTTTTTGGACTAGATTGTTTAGAATGCAATGAATCATTATTTTGGGGCAAAGATATGCAGAAAATCAGAACGCTAGTCAATACTGAGCAAGTTAATGATAAATTGGAGTTAACAAAGTTTGCTGTATACGAATTGAAATATAATGCGTCACGAAGAAATATAGTATCCAGCCTCAGCGTCTACCTACTGACATGTAGTTGCTGTAACATGCTGTTTGGACATATGTTCTCGACGACCCGTCTCCGATGAGGAACAAATTTGATTTTTTGTTAAAGTTTTCCTCCTAAATTCCCAATCCACGTATCATGTACTATGACGCTAGAAACAAATAGTAAGCAAGTTATAAAACATACGGCTGAGATCGATGATGCCCTAACAATAAGAAATATACTGTCAAAGAAATTTAAAAAATATTGTAAAGAAGGTTATCTCAATACGGATTATTTGGAGCCGCTTGCTGTAGTGAAACAATGTCAAAATAAATAATTTAAATCCAACCACCGCACCATAAAGACAAAGATAAAAAATAGGTGTGTAGTCTAACTACGATGACTACAATTGTTTATTTCATGATGGTAACAGCATATTTGTCAAGGGCAAGTACAACACAAAATAATGTGACTTTCCGCCTTATTTATGTTTGCTGATTTTAACTTGATCTAAACAAAGCCAAACAAATACTAAATATCAAGTAAAAACATACTCAAAAAACATTTGTTTTAGGCGACAAGGCACGTATAAAGCGTAATCTTAAAAGCGTACTGCTTGTACCCGAGCAACAATAACATATTGAACTGAGATTTTTTCTCAGCAATTTCTAAGCTTTGGTCATTCGGGGAAAACGCTCTTGCTCCTATGTTTCCAAATTCGTCACCTCTATTGATAGAGGATTTAAAACATCGGGAGCATCTCATCTATTAGCAATTGTGCAAGGTTTGTGCTGCTTTACAAGCTACAAGGTTACTAGTCTATAGTATATTCTTTGCTCTGTTGTCGTTCAAATGCTCAATTACAAAAATGGAATCAGGCCACGAAGATACTTAACAAAAATGCGTGGACCTCGGTATCATTTGGATTAGTGACACCTCAAGTAATCAGGATATTGATGGTATTATTTGGATTGTGTTAGATATTTGTGGCGCATGATGTGTATCATCTGCCTGTTAATTTGACTAAACTTAGGATGTTCTTTCCAAACGATAATATATGAGCCGCATTTAATTGTCCACCTGCAAAATTGATTCCGTTCTGTGCATTAATAATATATAATACACAATTATCTGCTGATAGATAAAACAAGCGTTGTATGTCGTGTTTAAATATAATACATCACGTCGTCATCCGCGGGATACGCTTTTAGTTTTGCATCTAACGTACTTAAAATCTGAGTTTTTATTGTGTAACAGCTTTATATATCACAAACAGCTCTCATTTGTATGGGCTTTAATTAGTTACATAAGGAACTGGGATTTTTAAAAACACGACTACGGTTTCCAAATTAATTAACTGTGGTTTTCTTATAACATGATTTAGCAGACAGATTATATTTCCTTTGATGTGTGTTCGTGGCGACCTCACCATCTCTTAAAGAATGAGTGACTTTCTGCGGTATTATTTAAGGCATGAAAGCATGTCGATACAATTCTGGAAACGAAAATATGAATTCATATTCTCCTTTATCTATACTACTAGTAGTTGGGTCGAACAACCATGTTTACGATGTAATTTTATAGCACTGCGAGTATTTAATATAGAGTTATTGCATTATAGTGTGGTCTCACTACAACTACTAAACTGTTTCCGGTATCAATAAAAGATAACACCCTTACCACAATAGCGTTCGAGACAATGCTTTCGAAAAAATATTTTCTTATGACTCCACGAACAAATAAAAAACAGGATAGTTGAAAATAAGCATATATGTAACATTTAGTTTTTCTAGTATAAGTATATATGTAACTTATACTAGAAAAACTACTTCCTTTCGTAACGTCAGCCTCGACTGTATCATGGAAACAGAAGTTAGAGAAGACATAATTTTTCTAAAACACCGAAGTACAACCCGGTATACATGCAATCGGCTCTTAGATAGCATATTGGGACGTCATAATACAATCCAGAAGACTTATAAACTAGCATTATGGTCAAACCGATGCATTTGTTGGCGATTGATTACATTGCCATCCGGCATTAGCAAGAAGATATTCAGACGATGTCTTCTGATAAAAATATCAGCTAGAACGGACAAAGTTATCCACACGGAACAATCTGGCTATTAAGACTATAATAGCTGCATTGACCATATATGTGTGTGTGTGTGTGTGTGTGTGCAGGCGTTCAAAGTAGTATGTGTATATGTAGCTGTGTATGGTTATGTCCACGTGTGTGTGTGTGTGTTTGTATGTGTGTGTGGTTTGGATTTTTAGCTTAGCTTTAACAATTTTTCAGTCATCGCCACGAGATCTGGAGTTTGGCAGTTTTATAGTGATGTATAGCACTGGTGCGTCATGTCGCAGACATGTGGTATGATGACCCACCCAGTCACATTATCATGACGCCAGGCCGACCAGTCCTAACACAAGCCTTTTAATGCTGAGCGCCACGCAAGGAGGCTGTTAGTACTATTTTTATAAGTCTTTGATGCAAGATGCAAGCAGATATCTGGTATTAGTTAGAAAAATATCCCTGAAATGAACTTTAAGGTTTATATATATATATATATATATATATATATATATATATATATATATATATATATATATATATATATATAAACAATCATCATGAAAGAATTGGAAATATTTACATCTGACTAGCACATATTAATTTAATTATGTTATATTAATGTTTCCTTGCAACACTTGGTGTCTAACAGTTGTGTAAATAATATATACGGTAGTTACAAATAAAATGATTCCGTTGATTTAATCTAATCATTAAGCATACTGTCAGATATTTTTTATAATGTGCCTTAATATTCATCACTTCTAAACTTTCCGCCGCCAAACGCATTAATGTTTACAACGTTTACATTTTTATATTAATCATCAGAGCAAATGATGCACACTGCTAAATATGCCGTGTTCTCAAAACATCAACATTAATCAGTTCAACATTTTCAGAGACTTCAGACAGACATTGTAACGTTACATATCAACATCTTCAGAGACTTCAGACAGACAGTGTAACGTTACAGATCAACATCTTCAGAGACTTCAGACAGACAGTGTAACGTTACAGATCAACATCTTCAGAGACTTCAGACAGACAGTGTAACGTTATAGATCAACATGAACGCTTGCATCAAGTATAAGTCCAGGCCTTGATTCCAGTGTTGATCTTCACAATCTCTCATCACTACTTGACTAACATTTCAGTATTCATATTCCAGAATACAGAGTATTCACATGAAAGTGGAAAAATATCCCAAATATGCTAAATTACAAGAACACGGTATCATTCTTTAATTAAAGCGAATGTAATAAGCATAGTCCATATCAAGAAAAAACTGATAACGTTCGCATTTAGAAAAACTCCACACCCCGACATTTCTAAATTTACTATGAATTGTTTCATTTCTTGATGTGCTTTAACAGTATCATAAAATCTAAGAAAAGAGTAAACATGACATATGTTGTTTACGATGATTCTTTGCAAATAGGACACTACAGTTTTTATTAGCATTGTGTGATGACTTCTCAGGTGGGCTGTTGGTAAGAGAGACCGCCGCCTAGGATCTGGGAGGTCTCGTGTTTGAACCCTGGCCTCCGGAGATTAGTTTTAGGGCTGGTATGCTTGGTGTCAGGATAATGTGACTTGGTAGGACATCAGGTCCTATGCCTGCAGCATGATGAACCAGTGCTAGAAATCACTATAAGCTGCTTCACTGCAGACATCGTTGCAATATTATTGAAAAAGTGTTAAAGCTAAAACGTTACAAACCCTAAACACACACACAGAGCAGTGAATGGTAGACTGCATTTCGTGGTAAAGTCGTGTAACGTTTGAAGTATAATGCCAATACCATATCATTAAATGAGAACGGTAGCATGGTTTGTGTAGCGTTTGCAAAGGTTGGGGTGGGGTGCTTCCAATATATTAATTAAAATATTATGGAAGTTCCATCCTGACTCGTGAAGTTATAAAGTTAATTAGTGACGAAATAGATGTATAGCTCTGAGCCCCCAGTCAGCACTGCCGACGGTTAAATTATATAGAACACGAAGATGAAATTCAAAATAATAATTTAATAAAGTCGATAGTTTTAAATGATAAACTCAATCACTCGTCCTCCAAGTGACAGCCTACTTCATCTCGTGATTTTCAGTGTGAGTTCTATTTTCAACTGGCTTTTGGTTCTACTCATCTCTTTATTACGTTCCTCCCACTCCTCCTGGACTTCACCTCTCCCGACTTTCTCCTTCTTTCTCCTTTCTCCCCGTCTCTCTATCATATACTACTGGGACCACTGTCACTTGTCTGTCCCTCGAAGCTTGCTTTAGAAGCTGCACTTAGAAACCTGTCCTTGCTAAAGATTTTTCTCCGCCAGTAACACATGGCTGATCGGAGTTGCTATCTTCTGGCAATCTTTCTAACGAACTATAGCGAACTAAATCTTGCTGGCAGAGTTAAGGATATTATACTTAGCCCAAATTAGGGTCCCATCCCTATCTCGATTCTGACTGGGTAGCGCTGTGGCCCTGTCCAATCGACTAAATGACCAATTCAACCTGGCTGTCAGTCTGCGGAACAAGAAGATAAGGCACGTCCACTCCTTCGGGCAACCTCTTTGATCTGCACAAGCGCTTCCACACCAAGGTGATAATTGCGCTTCTGACGGCCTTGGTCGGGCTTCCCACCCTAGCCAAAGCAAACTTACGTAAGGAATAGCGCTAGCCTGCGGTCATGTTTAACATTAAACAATGGTTTGTCCGAATTACTTTGATTATACATGATTCTATACTATTCTGGGTCGGGCAAAACGCCACAGTTTGGTTAAATTCTTACAAACACGCTAGATACATAATGTTCCTACTTTTATTCCAGATTCAGTTTATCCCAATAAAAGTTATCATGACTACTGTACGCTTTTGTCTTTAACCAGTCCATTGTTTTACTAAGCATGTTTTCTAGCGTTGAATGAATGTAGAGAAAACGCGATAGCCCTGACATCTCGAAAAGAATTGCTACTTAAGATATTCCATAGTTTTGTTCGTCTAGACCAGAACGTAACGTGTTTAGAACATTTCATCATAGTCAGCTGTACCGAGGGCCCTTGTATTGTCCAGGAATGCTGCATACACATTTGAGTGGCTTTTAAAATAGTGGGCTATTTCTTATTTTATAATACAATATGTAGTAATGCAACTACATTACCATCGAAATCACCTTTGCAATGGAAGATATCAATTATTCCTTTCACTAAACATACTATGTTATTGTTTTTTAATAATGGGAATTACTGAGATGTCTATACAGTTATTTGTTTCAAACCTTTCTTTCCCCCTTTCAAAGCTAGAAAAATGAGTATGCATTTAAAATAATCAGGATATGTTTCCAAGAATAAAATGCGATTGTAATTATAGCTCAAAATGGAACTATTCGATTGACGAGCATAGCTAACAAGTTTTGCGTGCAATTAAACATGTACATGTGAAAGTTCATTTTGGCAAAACTTAAACAGCATCTTAAGTGTGATTTTTTTCTGTATGTTACCGCATACTTGATTGTCCTTTTCAAAATTAACTAAATTAATCCCCAATAGTGTTGAAAGTATTCATAAGTTTCTCATCTAAGTACTCCTTGAAATGAATATCTAACCTAGTGCTTGAGTTCTTATATTTTTGAGATGCAGACGCCAGGTGTCACAAATCAAATTAGTGTTTGAATTATGACTACATCTATCCAAACATATCTAAAATTATACATAATGCAGACTGGCATGGGCTTTTGAGAAACAATCAAACTTCCTCCAAAGACGGGGGACGCGTTAGCATTCCCTAAGACACCTTTGAACGCTGTTTTTCGGTAGCGAGATAGAATTAAAACGTGTGTTACTGCTCTGTAGAACATTCATTTGTTCTGGAAATATACGTCAATCGCGACACAGAGAAGACACAGTATACGGAAGAATCGCCGAGAGATTTGTTCGTTCAAAGCGCATTTATTATATGCCATCTATTCATAGTAACATTAGGTGAATGGACCTTTCAGAGCTGACAACATTATTTGCACGAAACTATTTGACGTGTTCAATTTCGTGATGGTAGCAATTTGTTTAGAGTGCCCATACATGTATAGAACATTTCTAACCCGTTTCACAGAAGAAGAAAAACATGACATATCTTTAATATGTGTTTTTTTCGAACCATGTACTTTATAATGTCAGGCGATGGAAAGTGTCCTTTTTATCTCAAGACGTTATTATTGAATTTGCTGTGGACAAGGTACATTTACGGTGTGTTAGCTTATCCAGCAAGTTGATACATGAACACCCCACCAATTTTAGAAGATAAATATATATTTGCGTATTTTCTTCATACAATATTTAAATTTTAAACAGACAGGTATTTGAATTTTAATGACGCAAATTCTGCTATAAAACATAATTAACAACCACTGAGACAAAACCTGGAGTTAGGTGGGGTATGCAAATTAGCAGACTGACCTAAGGCCTAGAATACACATATGTACACTCATATTCAATTCAATATGTCATTTATATTCTAATTAATTAATCCTTGCAGCTTACGCGAACATGAAATATGTATGTACGTTCATATCTAAAAATATGTATATACGTTTGATTTAAACATATGAGGAATGATTTGTGAACAATTCTTAATCACAAAAGCTCTTCTCTCTTACGCCAGTGAGTAGTAAACATGAGCAGTAACGTTTATGTTTCGGAGTACAGTGGTATAGTATCAACATGTCAGAGTTTAACATATTTTGTGTTACTTTAATTAGACTAGCCCTTCACCTTATACTGAATCACTCAGGCTCACGAAATATGTAATACAATGACAAGCGTCTACTGATATTGGAATTTCAAATTCAGCATCATTTGATGAAACGTATTGTACGATATCACACAGTAAGTATGTGCGCTTAAATATCTTATGGAAATAGCTGTTCATAATTACTGCAAAGATCTCATGACATGTTATTAAAATTACTGTTCATAATTGCTGCATCCATGATTTACTCTAAAGCGTCTGTTTAATCAATGATCAACCGCGACAGTCAATCTGTATAAGAAATATAATATAGGTGTGAATGTGTTCCAGCACAGGTTTGAAAATAAACACAATATTTTAGTCATGTAATGTGAGCCGAAATCTAATTGTATACATCGTTTATGTAAGCTGTTCAACACAATACTGATTCTTTGGCGACGCAAACTAACGAACTTCAAATGTGTTTACTCTTATGTAAAAAAAAACTTTTTTCTACGAGGTAAATTGCCTCAGTTACAAATTAATCGCCGACTCTACCCATAAGCATCTACAAAACAATTAGGTCTAATTTTTAGTAATTTTCTCACCCTCTTTTTATGTCGGGTTCAGAAAAAAAAGTATAGTGAGTGAAGCGTCGTATATAGATTTTGTTAGTCTCTTGTACTATATTGAGACCTTGATTGCACGCAGTAGCACAATTATTTTTAAATTAAAAAGCAAGGCAATGTTACTAGGGGGGAACAATGTTTCGCTTCACTTTCAACGGTCATATAAAATTTAAATAAATGTAAAATCTCTTTAATAAGTTCTAAAACGTGTATAATTGTATTGCCGAGAAAGCGTTTCTGCAATGAATGAATGCTTTGTTGTTTTCTATTCTTACACTTGACATAAATCCCATATCACGTCTAGGTATAATCGAAAGAATGAAACAATTCTAAAGTTCCAGATTTTAGAACAGACTATTATTTTCGCTCTAAGAAACGATAGCCAAATTAAATTCAGATTACAGAAAAATAATCCATGTGTGGCATCAGAAGTTTACTTTGCCAGCCATTTGCTACTACCGCTGCTATGCTATGACCAAGATGGATTACACTCAATGCTTTTAAGTAGCATAGGTGAGCTTCAAAACGAACCGTGTTATATAGGCAGAGAGTGGTGTGATGGGAGGGACGAAGGTGTATGATGAGTGGTAAACGGGATTCTATCTAAAATCGTTATTTCACTTAGAGCACGCGAATGATCGCTGATTTCTTGCATTTTCATTTTTATTCCTGACTATTAAGTGGAAACTCTAACTGATCTAGAGAATCTATAAGTAATAGTCTACTTATATGCATTATTATGCCATGAAAAAATCAAAACTTGAGATATAACGAATAATCATATATAGAAGATATTTTACACAAACATTTTCAAACTCATTTAATGAATATATCGTATAGATGAATACATATAGCTTTTGAAACATATATACAAAGTAATCATCTATACCATAATTATATACATAATTTGGCCAATTCTAAATGTGATATTTGTACACTTAATGATATGCATGCACATTCATTTGGCCCATTCAAAATGTGATGTTTGTATGTCATGAAATAATTATATTTGGATGTGGTTTTGTAGCCTCAATTTAATCATTTTTAACAGTAATGAACATTTCATGGCAATACATTGCAACTAAATTTGGCCCAATTATATTTTCTCTCTCTCTCTCTCTCTCTCTCTCTCTCTCTCTCTCTCTCTCTCTCTCTCTCTCTCTCTCTCTCTGTATGTCTGTCTGTCTGTATGTCTCTGTTGAGTTGCCGCAAAAAAAGTTCCCAAAGTCAAATGTATAAGTGAAATAATAGAACCTCTGTATTTCAGCACAAATTAAACATGATACAAGTCTAGTGAGCTTCAAAAAACATCCACACAAAGTGTCTTGCAACCTCAAAAACAGAATTTTAACATCCTGTATGCCCAATTATGTAGCTTGAAAATGTGGCAAAATAATGTTGGTCTCAAAAACAGCTCTTTGTTCAAGCTAACTTAACCCTGCATTTAGTCGAGTGATACGGTTGGATATTGTATAACACTTGTCATTAGATGCTGAATGAAATGTGCCACACTTATCATTGTATACATTTCAAACATAAGTATCTGCCAGCACATGACACAATTGTTAATGATGATCGTAAATTCTGTAACTCTCCATCCCTGCCTCTTGCAGTTTTATAAAACATTAATACAGAGTAAATGCATGTGTTGACAATTGTAAAGGCAAAGTCATTTATCTGCTCTTATCTGCGTGCGTTCATTCTTTTCCGTTCTATTCGTTAAACACTAAAACACTTTACCTTTGATGTGTGCTATAGCTATGATTAAAGGAAATATGGTTAGGATAAGGGAATTGTAGTTTTGTTTTTAAAGAGGGGTGGGGAAATGAGGGAACTTATAGAGGGCGAGGTACCTTGATTTATAAGGGCGTATTACAGACGTACAATATAGGGAGGTAACTCTATTTTATATTCTTCTCTTACACATCTAACCCTTCCATTTTGAGTGCTTGGTCAGTCGAAATGTGGTGTGGGCTAATAAGTATTGAGTGGTATTGGATATTATAGATGGGTTAGAGTAATGGATAATATATCACGGTGTATCGGTCGGTCAAAGTTTCTGTTACACCAATTGATGTTTAATAAGAATATGTTCTACGCTACGGGACAGATAATCTGAGAATGCTAAATTCATGTTAGAGTAAAGAGCGACCCATGCATATTAAAGAATAAGCTTAATGTAAATTTTCCGATAGAGACTAAATCCCCCATGAATGTTAAACACACATCGTGATATTATTCCTGTTTAAGGACGTAGAGTTCATATGTGGTCAGCAATACATTTTTACATGGGATATCTGTTTACCCCAGAATCCGACAGAAATCGTGGACTAACAATAATTTTCCATCGACACCTAAACTATGCTGACCGTTTTCTAACACTGGATTCCTCATGTGGTCTAGGATTGTGTCATATACCAATTCTCTTCGAAAGTGTTCGACCGCCACATACCTTTCTTAAACGTCAGTCTGCATGAGACGTTATTTTTATTATCTCGAAGACCTACCTTCGTTTATGTCATTTTTTCTGTTTCATCTGTAAAATATAAAGTGCATTCTTGGTTGAAGATATGACGTCATTCAAGCTGTGTATATTAAAGGGGAAAGTGATTTAAATTTTAAATTGTATGAGTCAAAATTCATTGCTGGCTGCAGATGTAAAAATTTACAAAGCTTTTTGTTCTCGTTTGTAGTAATTATCTCGCAGTCTATTTATGCCACGTTCAGCAGGTATCGTGAATATGCCTCGTCAGTGGATTTATGTCAGTTGAAGTAGTGTCATTTGTAATGAATTTAACTTGCAAAATTGCTTTTTATTAATATTACTGCGAACGACATATGAGGTATGGTACAACAAAGGATTGCACATTTGTTTTATTGTCGCTCATTTGGAGTTAATGTAGACTCTGTAACAAAAACTATTGAAGACTGGTTCTTCTAACTACAAAACATCCATTGTTAAGATGCTGTTTATTATAGGTTAGCATCTGAGTTCCCACACCTGAGCAGCCGTAGAAGCAAAATGTTAACGTAATATTCACAGTTCTATAAGCTGGTAATTTATATTACTTTTAATATAACTTGACTGGCAGAAAAGAAGGTTTCTACGAACTGTAAGCTCGCATCAAGAATGTTTTAAAAAATGCATAATGTCTTGAATTCTTCTACAATATAATAGTTATATTACCGTGGAAATGTTAAGAATATCACTAACATAATGATATTTTTGTCATCGTTTTGATCTCAATTATGGTACAATACATTGCTGCAATAATTTAGAGCTTAAGATTTCTTCATTCTTTCTATTCTTTCTGGTCTTATTGCGTAATACATAAATCCCATCTTTCTCAGAATTATCACAATCAAGTTGATGTAAAATCTTGATTGTATCAGAACTATTCAGATATTTTTTGGGAAGATGATTCGATCACACCAGTGTGACATTTGCAATATCCTTGTCTTTAAATGCATTGCGGAATTTATGAATCAATCTGTCTGTCGATCGTGAGCATCGTTTACCTTGTCCCTCAAAGCAAACAGCATTATTCAATCTCCTCTTTCAAATAATGATGACAAGATGTAAAAAGTAAAAAATATAGCAGACATATAAGGACAACACATCAAAAGAGATACAACTAGTTTTGACCCAATCGACTTGTACAAACCTCAGCTCGAACGAAATGCAGAGACGATGCATAATCTATAAGTTTTAATGTTTGGTCAGCACAACGGAGTTGGGCGTTTTATTTGCAAACAAGCAGAAATGAGATGGAACGGATCATAAGAACTTTGATGCTTTATTGTGATGTTATCCTGGTCAGCAACGGTACTGATGTACCCCAGTTGCCCTACTATCAGTACTGCTGCTGTAAAAGCAGCAAGTCTTTGCTTAAAGGTTGCTTTGACTTCGACAAAACTGCTTGCGATTTCCCAATGCGACAACGACTAACTTGAAAGATCCTGATGGTGTCCGGTTAAAAAAGCCGACAATGCAGACAATACGAATCATGTGGCACAACTATTTGCATTACAACTCGGTAGAAAGAACTCCAAAAAAGGAGAAGAGACAACTTTGGTTTACTTCTGCAATGTAAGTGTTAATTACATTTTAAGCATAACAGCCATTTAAACAATTACCTTATATGCAGAGCATATGGTAAATGACGGCTTGTTAGTAGGATGAATACATATTACATTTCCAGAGCGTGAAGTCATAGGCAAAGCAATGACATAGCCAACTAGCAATCAACAATGTTGCTATTACATTAACATATTTGAATATACATTTATAAACAAAATACAAGGTGTATGCAGCAACGCAGCAACAACTACAAGCAAATGTGACGTTGGAAACTAGGGTGTATTCTGTTAAGGATGAGGCAGCAAAGGATCATGATGCGAGTGATCTCTGATCTCATTGAAGATTTTCAAACAACGTGTGGCGAGCATATAAATAACCTCTGGAAACAGATGATCTCGATAACCACGTTAATATAGAAACTAAGATCTGACCTGTGTTGAAAACGACACCACCCTATACAATGACTAAAGGATTAGGGATGAACCACGATAAATTAGCTGACATTAGCAACCTAGGCTACAATCACGGGCCGCGGTTAGAGACCAAGGAGCATCAACACAGAAATCCTTCATTTCCATTTTAACCGGATCAGAGATAACATTAACAAAGATATGAAAGATGATATAAACCACGTCAGGAGTTTCAGAACACTTCAGTGATCACGCATCAGTATAGCCTCTGTACTTACTCTTTGGAGAACTTCTTCATCCGGATCGTACCTGCCGTCAATGGCACAACCAAACGTCTATAGCTTTAGCGGCTGAACCAGATACTGGCGACACGTATTGTTTCTCATACCTTCACTAACAGTGAATCAAAGTTCTTGTATTTGGATCGCGATATAATGAAAATTATGTATGTTGATGTTGATTAGCAGCAGAGAGGGTGAATCCTACAACATTTTTAGTATATTTTTGATTATACCCTCCAAATAACACTAGACCCTTCGCGCGAAATAACTAGAAAAAAAAATGACAGTGAACATGGGATTCGCAGGTGATGTTGTATTCGCGTTTTCGTTGATGAATCATAAAATGTCGCAACGTCGTTGTCACTCACCCTCTCTGCTGCTAAGGTTTACGGTGATTTTAACCGAATATTTGATCAAGTCCGATACGACGAAAATCCTTTCAGGATGAAAGTCCTTAGGACGAAAATCATTTATGATTTCACAAATAGACTAATTTGTAAAACCTCCTCTTGTAAATCAATCAGATTATTAGACTGGTCAGTGAGTTTGAAATTAATTCTGGTTAATGAATTATTATGACATCGCATATAGACTGGATTCACCGGGGACTCAATTATTAAAAACCCTGGAGGAGCTATTGGTGCAAATGAATACAAAATATATCCCTGCTGAGCTTGATTTGATCGTTCTAAATTTATTTGATAGCTTCCTTCGATCACATCACATACTAAATTGAGCGCAATCACCGTTGAAATATTCACATTGAACGGAGCAATATGCCTACCACCACCATCTGGGTCATTATTATGTTTGAGGATTTTTATTTCCTGTGATGTTGTTTTTTTCCACGTATCATGAATTATTTTAAAACCAATATCGATGGCATCACTGAGAGATTTTTGTAGTTCTAAGATATTATACCCTGGTAGTTTGAACGCATGAATATCTTCTACGCGTATATTATACTTCGTTGCAAATTCTGTTCTCGTTATAGGATTACTGTCACCTAATACCACTTGAATGATTTGCAAATGAAATGTTTCCATGTCATTGATGATTTTGTTGCCTGTTTCTACGACGCTGATAAATTCATCTCGGGTGAGAGAACCGGATTTAAGAGATATTAACAACAATGAAAAATCATTATTCATCGCTGTGAAGTTTTCAGTGATTTTCTCTTGTCGAGTTGTGTGATATATTGGGTTGTTGAATTTTTTCACTGCAGTGAAAACTATCAATTCGTTGTATCTTTTATAGCTTTTTACTGGATTATCAGATTTTATCCTGTCTGTGATATAATCGGTTTTTTGTGGTTCTGGTAAATCAACGGTTTTTCCCCCGGGTGGTAATTCAGGCCATCCTAGTACGGTTCTAATAGAACTCTGATAAATATCTACGACGTATCCTTCTGTGCTTATTTCAATGGCAGATGATAGTGTTGGCTCATGAACTGTTATAGCTATTTTTGACTCTACTCCAGTAATCGATTTTATTCTACGCGCGAATTCATTATTGATTTGTTCGATTTGGTATGATCCGGTTGGTATGGGAACAACATTCCAGTCTGGGGTACCGTCGGGTTTATTCTTATTTGCAAATACCAGTGAATTATTGGGTTGTTGACCACCAAATGATTTTGACCTAATATTTGGCCAACTGTGGTATACTCGTAATTTTGCTAGCGCTATCTCCTTCACTGGGACCGGAGAGGGGAAATTCACACTGAATTCTGGATTCGTTGAGGTTATTGAGATCATGCTTGTTTGTACTGGGTTCGTGTTCTCCACTATTTGTTGAAGTAATTCCATCTGTGTTGTCATTGTTATTATATTCATGATGTATTTCTAATTTTGACATCGCAGAATTATATATATCTACCATCGCTGAAAACTCACTCTCTGATATAATTGTATCATCGAGCGATGACGATATCAATGAGGATAATTGCGAGTATGCAGTGGACACAACATGAAATTGAATTATGTAGTCTTGTAGTTTCCGTTGGCTGCATGAGGATATTTTTTTTGTGATTATTGAAATTATTCCAGCGATTGTTGTTGCCGCAGAAATGCAAATTGGAACAGCTATCGGAGCCATCATTGTCACTGAAGACAGTATAATACCAGCTCCGGTGATTACACCACTCACAGCGTACACAGTAACATCAATTGCGGTAATTCTCCTGCGATATTTTTTAATTTTCATTGCATACTCCTCAGACAGGGTTTTGAGTCTAGTTTGATACTCTCTGACTTGATCATAGCGATATTGCGATGATGAAATCATTTTTTATTTTAACAACGCTAGCGTTTTCAATTACGATTTACTTAAATCCGCTACGAATTCCACATACCACGTTGTTGAGACCCTAACCAAATCTTTATCAGTAGATGTAATTGTAAACTTTTCAGTTGTATTCTTGTCGATGATCGTTGAAATCGTATTATTGACCCCAGATGAACTGGACGATGAAATATTAAATTGAGACAATGGTGTTACTAGTGTTAATCGATAAATACCCTTAACGGTTGCAGTGATATCTAATTTGTTGTTTGTAGGTGACCACTCAAATGATCCGTGTTGGATTGTATATACTATGTTGTTAGTTTTCTCATGAGGAATTTTTGTTTTTTCAATGACTGTTATCATCCTCGAAAAATCACCTTTGACGTCTTCGATGAAGTTTTTCGTCTCATCGATGGATTTTTTAATATCAGGGAGTTTTAGTTCAATTTTATCGAATGTAGTTCCAATAAATTTATCAATGATATTTCTACGAAATGCGGTAAACTGTTTTATGTGTTCTTCAATTCTAGATTCAAGTGTTGTTAGTACAACCACAGAATTGTTTAACTCATCGTTGAGAATTTTTAATCGATCTGTAATCGTCGAAACGAGTACACCCGGTTTGAGTTTACCCTGATCGGAAAATAACGCAACGGTGTTCTCGATTGCGTTTTGTTGTTTAACTAAAATATCATCCAGAGAAATATTACTGGTTTTCAATTTACCCTGATCGAAAAATAACGCAACGGTGTTCTCGATTGCGTTTTGTTGTTTAACTAAAATATCATCCAGAGAAATATTACTAGATTTCAATTTACCCTGGCGATCTTGAAATACAACTATTTCATTGGATTCAACACTTTCTAAATTCAACGTCTCAGCTATTTCATCTTTAATTTTTTTTGTTATATCCTTGATAGAATCAGGGGTTGCAGTGCCATCGGGTTTGGGTTTCAGAGGTCTCCCCCAAATATCAATCATGTTATTGTAAAACTCTTTCTCTCTCTAAAAGCGATTGCTGGTGTAGTCATTTACGACAATATGAGGTGGTTTCCCCCTTGGGTTACCCAAGGAGTTAGAAATAGCGTCAAGGACATTTAATACTTCACTGCCGCATATTGGTGGGTCATTGATTTGTTGTGTTGGTAGCGTAGAATACCAAGTCTTCATTGGAAATTGTTTTATGTAACGCATAAATTCTTTTGGTGGGGCTAATCCATATGAATCAAAATAGACAATCCCACGTGGATCAATAGCGTATGCAACCCAGTGAGTTCCAGGTCCGGTGCTGTTATCGAGATTAATAATACCTGTTTCAGTTTTGTTTGGTTGATGTGGTAATTGATCTTTCATAAAAACACCTCTGAAATTTTTAATCACTAGTTTTTTAGCCGCATCCATTAAATCAAAATTTGACATGGGAACCATCGAAGATTTGGAAACCATAGGTTCCTCAATTAATAAACCGTTCCTGGTAGTCTCAGGCCTGATCCGTGAACGGATCTCCCGCTGTACCATGAATACGGGGTTCCTGGTAGTCTTAGACCTTTTCCGCTGTACCATGAATACGGGGTTCCTGGTAGTCTTAGACCCAATCCGTGAACGGATCGTCTCTTTTTTTTATATCCCTTCCCAGTTGCCTTCTTTAGTGCCATTCCTGCTGCAGTACCAACGGCTCCTAACGCCGCTGCTTTAGCCACTGCTGGGGCTGCTGCTGCAATCAATGCTGGTATTGCAGCTAACAATGGAAATATACCACCCGTTTTCATCATATTTTTAATAGCAGCCGCAGAGAGAGTAATCTGAACACCTTTTTGGCTGCAAGTGCATCATTGAAATGTTTCACCTGACGAGTTGTCAGCGATAATTTATTTGCACCACCAGTCATTTGATTAGGTTTCAACGTGATTGTGGTTCCACATTTTATAGCCGATTCTGATTGCAATTTTTTGATTTGACCAGGAGTTAACGCAACACTAATAACACTATATGACATTATACATAATAGATTGATTCTAATTCAATGAAAAATCGAGAAAAATCGTTCAAAGAGTTTCTACTGGGGCATCTACCACTCTCATTCTTCCACCAACACCTTCAAGTAGCATTGATTTATCACTGAGAATGACAGCAACCGCTCTATAATCAGCAATAGCACCACGAGTCACATTAGCTCTAAAGTGTATATCAACAACTGACTGTCTTGTCAAATCGAGATGTTCCAGTGAGAAGTAATAGATCGGATACAAATTTTTAAAATCATATTGTGATATTTGCAAACCAGTATCGACATTTTGGTCGCGTGCCATAAATGACAACAGACGATGATAAACTCGTGCAATATGATTTTCTGTGTAATTAAGTTGTATATCCTCAGATGGTTCCTGTTGGCCGTTTATTCTCAGTGAGACGTCTTTCACACCTAATTGATTAAATATCATATGACTGGAGAGTTGATTGCCAACTCGTGCGTTATCCTGTAATGCAATAAATATATGACGTGGCGCAGAAACGCCTTGTTTTAATGCTAGGTTCCAAGTGAATAACCCGTTGATATTTGATTGTTTAACATCTGTACTCACGGTTAGCCAACTCAACAACGACTTTCCTCCTTGGTCCATAAATGATAGTAGTCGTTGTTCTTCGGTGATTGCTGGAGTCAACACTGGCATCCACAATGATATTTTTGTTAATTTGACTTTACCGGCATCAGCATTGGGGCCTGCAGCATCTGCTGGAATCCTCCAAATTGCATCATTATCATCACTTTTTCGTACAAGCGATACTGTATGCTTCGCCCCGTAGATAACTTTTCTGACGTTTCTACAGAATCCAAATATGTGATGCAGTGGAATCGCGCATGAAAATGATTTACGCTCTCCTTGCAACATTGCGTTTCGTGTTGCAGCTCCTAGATTGAAATTAGGATCGTTGTTTATAATCATATCCTCGATACCAGCAGGAGCAGGAGGAGCAGCACGATCATTTGGTCGTCTTATAATAAATTGTTTTCCTCCAGCGGTATTTGTAGCATCTTTTGCAAACATCATAGAGGGTCCTGCTGATCTTGTATAATCATCAGAATATCTCGCTAACCCGATTATTGTTGTAGCCACATCAACATCACGATCTATGGACTCAATTTCTTTTCCATCAATGAGATATCTAGCACTCTCAAATAGCGCCATAATACCATTATTGACAAAACCGACTTGAGTACCAGCTGGATACTCTGTATCATTTGTTCGTATAATCTCTCCTTCGATTTCGATAAACGCTTCACAGGGCAAAAAGTATTTACTGGTATTATGGACTTGAAGATCAATTCTTGCTCGACAATTTGAGTCTATGGCATGATAGGCGTAATATTGATAATCGCGTACAGAATCATTCTTGCCAACTGGGGCGTCTATATCAAATGCTGGATCAGGTGACCTTTTGAACATTTTATTCTATTTATCAGAGTCTAAATCGTGAAATCCTACGGATTTTCATCGTAAACGATTTTCCATTTTCATCGTGAAAAACGCTAGCGTGAAAATCCATAGGATTTCATCGACGTAGTTTTTTAAAGCCACTTCCCGCTATCATATTTGCAATATTGCTTTGGTCCCCTTGATTTACCATCGACGCTAGTTTTTCATCTACTGCGTTATTTATTATTTTACTAACACTTGCAGTCATTTCTGCTGTAGACGGTAACGGTTTCTTTTTTCGCCTCACTAATGATGTTATTTTATCCTTCGCAGTTGAAAACGCTTTCCCGGCAAGATCTCCAACAGTACTAATACCCTTATCACGAATAACATCAATGGCTTTCATTGATAATTGTTTAGCTAACGGCATCACTTTTGGGGCCATTCTTGAAAAGAATCCTAAAATGGTATTGCCGAGGCCATCTCCATAGTGTGCTTTATAAACTGGAAACCGTGAATTAACTACATAGACGAGGGTTGGTTTATCATGATTGTAGTGTACGATCATTATTATAAAAACAATAGTGTTTTCAATTGTTATTTAATCGCTATGATACCCATTTGCTAACTCGTCAATGAAATCTCGATATGTTTTGATATCCATGATACCGCCGGCAAATAACCGTCTACAGATATCAGCTGCTTCATTAATTATTTCTGGAGAGTTATTTCCAGCTCGGAATCCTCCTACAAGAACATCTAATCGTGATATATCATTGATAACACTATCAGGACAAGTGTTTCCAATCCTTGGATTTTGCAGTCCACTTCCGCTATAACCAGCTGCTTCATCTAGTTTTTCTAAACCCGTTTCTTGTAAATAATCATCATCATCATCATCATCAGGTGGTAGTTGTTGTTTTTTAGGAGAGAAAGATATTTTCTTTGCAGGCTGCTGTCGCCGCTTTTGCAATTTTGGTTGTTTAAACTCTTCGTATTGATTATACACGTGATCCACCGCATCGATATATTCGATGTATGATGCACTATCTGTCTTAATTTGACTTTTTTTAGTTTTGATTTTATAAAATATATCAGCCCAATGAGTGAAATTCTTAACAAACTTATGATGTTCTGGTTTCAACCATTTTTTTCTGTTTTCATAAGACGTAACAACAAGCTCAGGAATTTTTGTTGGGTCAGTCTTATCAATTGCTGCTAACCCTTCCTCGTTAAATCTCACGCGTAAATCATCTACTGTTCTCTTTGATTCCATTTGTTTTGTTTGTTCAGTTTTCGCTGCTATTTTTTCAAGTTCACCAATAACAGATTTTCCCGTCTCGGGACCATCTCCCAGTAAAGCACGCTCTACCCCCTTCGTTGCTGTGGTTACTGGTTTAAACAATTCTTCAGACCCCAGAGCAAAATCAGTTTGTAAACTCTGTCGTTGTTGCAGTTTATTTCTTACAGAGTCGCGAATTGGTATAAATTTCTTAATTGCATCTAGTCGCTCACGAGCCAATCGGGTCGTTAATGCTTCATTGACCATTATTTGAAATCAGAAACCATTTTTCAATTGCAAAACAATTTTTCCCATCGATGATTCCATCCTTAACGGTCCAATTTTTTATTGCTATGAAATATTTTTATTTTTTATCCATTGATTTTGCCTGTTTTTGACAGTTTTGGTGGTTTTCAGTTGAAAATCTCAAAGAGATTTTACAGTGAAGTAGTCGATTTTACATGGGATTTTCCATAAGGAAAAGCTGTTAAAACTCATTTTTGATGATTTTTAGCCATTTTTCATCAATTTTTGCCTGTTTTCGTCATTTTTCATCGATTTTCATCAAAAAACCTCGTAGGGTCAAGTAGTCGATTTTGCATTGGATTTTCCATAGGGAAAAGTTCTTAAAAGAACTTTCAAAGCTGTTAGGATTCTATTTTATTTTCGCAGTGTGAAATATTTTCACTGATTCAATCAAAAAATGATAAAAAAATAAAAATCTCAAGGAGATTTTACTGTCTGACAAAATCTTTTGAGGGTCGGTCAATCAAAATAGTTCATTTTCTTGAATTAACGCTCGTAAGTTTCTAATTTTAGAATTAACTTCCTTTTTCAATTCATATTCGTTACCCAATTCTTTTCGTATTCCTTCCACGATAGTATATAACGGAACAAACACACCTACTTCACTGGAAAATGCAAGAGAGTCTCGAATAGAATTTTGAATTTTTTTGATGAGTGCATATTTCTTTGGTAACATATAGTTGTTAGTGCTAACTCCGTATTCTATATCCTGAAAATCCGACTTGATTTGATCAGGATTTAACCCATCTGACAATTTAATATTCTGATTTTTCAATTTTGCAATTTCAACTATGATGCTATTCATAATTTCAGAATTCATATATGATAATACATATTTCTAATTCATTTTTCAAAAATAAATGAGCCGTTAATATTTTTAAAATTCAGTCTGTATATATAAATATCTTTTTTAAAATTAATTCTGTATATATAACTATATTTTTTAAAATTAATTCTGTATATATAAATATCTTTTTTAAAAATTCAGTCTGTATATATAAATATCTTTTTTAAAATTCAGTCTGTATATATAAATATCTTTTTTAAAATTCAGTCTGTATATATAAATATCTTTTTTAAAAATTCAGTCTGTATATATAAATATCTTTTTTAAAATTCAGTCTGTATATATAAATATATTTTTTAAAATTAATTCTGTATATATAAATATATTTTTTAAAATTAATTCTGTATATATAAATATATTTTTTAAAATTAATTCTGTATATATAAATATATTTTTAAAAATTAATTCTGTATATATAAATATATTTTTAAAAATTAATTCTGTATATATAAATATAAATGCAGACAAAAATAAATATCAACCATGATGAGCGGTTATCAGTCATTTGACCCCCTTGATATAGGCCGCTGTGGTTCTATTTGCATTCATTGGGTCCCTTATTAGGCCTTTGTGTCTTTCATAGGGTTCCTTTGTTAGAGCATTTTTCTGTTTCTGTTTTATATCAGAATGTTTTTTTTTTGTTTTTGCTCTTTGAGATATGACCCTATGACCGTTTCTTTTAGCCGATAATTCATTCTGGGGTTACCGAATGTGCATCCACGAACCTTTTTTTGGCCGGTAATTCATTTTGAACACCATACGGGGCTACCCAAATGTGATGGAGAGCTAATTACATCCATGGATGTTATTTATTTTAGGGCATTGTATGTGTTTACATTCAACATGCAACCCATGAAATCAAATTCATGGTTGCGTAAGTTGTCAAAAACCGACAACCCACGCTACCGTAAATTTGATAGCATGGGTTTGCATGTTATGTGAATGCACACAGAGGGGTTGCCCTTCATCCCCTCAATTAAATAGAAAAAAAAAACATCCACCGTTTCACCATCAGACAATTTGTCTGCTATGCGGCGCGAGCATGTGAAGAATAATTGTCTGGGTTTACAAGCCAAACACGATACCGTTAGACCACTGTTCACGTCCATAAAGAATAACGTTTTTTAACATATATATGTTGTAAATATTCATATAGTATATAAGGGGACTTAATACAGCAATCCGCAAGGTGTGCTATTTTATTTTCTTGAATTACTTATTAATGGTGTTTCACAGTATTTAAATGAGACAGCATATTTGACTTAAACACTAGAAAAAAGAATATAATTGTTTGAAAACATTTCTTTTCTTACAAAACAATGCCCAGCCGCTGAATCGCAATAACCCATAAAACAAGTTAACACAATCTAAGGGAGAAAGTATAAAGGTAACTTAATACAGCAATCCACAGGGTGTTATTTTATTTTCTTAAATTACTTATTAATGGTGTTTCACGGTCTTTAAATGAGACAGAATATTTGACTTAAACACTAAAAAAAAAGAAAATATTTCTTTTCTTATAAAACAATACCCAGCCGCTGAGGGAGATAACTCCCTTGGTTCATTTGTATACTAACTATTGTTTGTCTAATTCATTAATAACATCACTGGAGAATCTTTCAATGTAGTCTTGAGGGGATTTTATGATTTTGTCGCTGACTTTGTCAGTGTCAGGTTCATAATTTCTGATTGATTGTCCATTTTTTATTCGTTTGTCATAATAGCGTTTTAGTTCCCTGTATCGTTTGCCGCCACACCTAAGACATAATTGCGACCTTCCCCTAACCCCAACCCCACATCGAATACAGGGTAACGGACCAAGGCTTCCACGACGAAAGCTTTGCATATGATACCAACAGAATTCATTTCTGCATGATTTGTTACACGGTGTCACTGATCCAATCATAAGCCATTTGCAATGATTCATTATACTTAAATCTTTCATTTAAATGCTTGTTTTAATTATAGTATGGAGGAGTTCGAGAGATTATCGAAAATTAAGCCCTGGAAAAGTGTTCAATTCAATCTTGATAGAGTTTCTGATACACCAAAGAATAAAATTCTTGATAGAACCTTGATTAGTAAAATCAGAGACTGTTTTAATGAATTCAAGCGTGATGGGGCAGCTCATTGTTGGTCAACATTTCGAATTGATGGTGTTGTTGACGCTACCATGAATGATGAAAAAGCAGCAGTGATAATCTCAAATGTTGGGGAAGAAAGAAATTTTTTTCGAATAAAATTCCTTATCCGTGATAATGGAAAATGGATCATTAGGGACAAATACGAGCCTATTCTTAAGGACAAAAAAACTGTCACTGTGACTCAGGATTCAAAACCAGGAATTTTGACTGGAATTGACAAACCCTACTACGAAAGATCTTATCCTGTCACAGCAGTTGTTTACGGGATATATCCGCTCAATGACAAACCTGATATTGCAAAACTAGCACCCATGAAATATTCGACAGGGCTCAATTGTGTAGCAGCACGAATAATGGAACACTTCACAAATGCGTCCCGAGGAAATAAACTAACTGATCTAAGACGAAAAAAAATAACCGAATGGGAACTGACAGTGAAACAGCATGGGGCAACAATTCAAGATATAGCCAAATTAGAAACATCATTGAGATTTCCAATATCGGTAAGGACAATCACCGGTGAAGTATTATACGAATCGAAATATAATAAAAATGGAACCCCAATACAGATTATTGATCATAACGAACACGCGTGGTCATCTGCAGTAACAATATTCCCACGGGATAGAACCGTAAAATATCTATCCCAAACTCTGTTTGGAACCGAAGAGTTTTTTTCAGAGCAGAATTTATTTGATGCTATTTACCATTTGAGTAAAAACGATCCTGTGTCAGTGTGGCTATTTCATAGTACTTCAGACGAAGAATGTAGATTTGATCAGTTTGTAAGGCCCAACGGAGAATTGTACCGTACTGAAGAACTGCATAATCAAATGAAACAACTAGCTAGTGAGTTTTCTCTGGAGGAAGACAACGATCAATTATTAACAAACTGTTTCACACTTCCATCAGTTGTAGCACATTTTGCTAGGAAGAAAAACGCGTGGAAACCAACACGAAGTGAGTTCTTATCAGAGGTCAAATTGTCCTGTCTTGAATACGGCCATGGAGGATTATGGAATACAAAATACACCGCTGATACCGTTATTTCAGTTGATATGATTGCGTGTTATCCAGGAAGTTTTCTTGGGTATGGAGAGTGTGAGAAATATTTCAAACGATTTGGACACCCTACACACGAAATGACCCGTGTTGCTATTAATGGACCACTGCCACATTTCGATTTAACCGGATTCGCTTGTGTATTATCATTTGAAATGGCTACAGGACTTCATCCGTGTAGTTATCTTTGGATTGGTAAACACATGTCTGAAAAACACTGGATGCCAATAGTGTTATTACGGTATATGCTTGATTGTAAGATGTTAAAATCATTAATTGTCAGTGAAGCAATTATATCCTATCGAGCATAGAAATCAGTCTGGTTACCACAACCTGATCTAGAAAAAATAATTAGCGAAGAGCGAAAACTGTTTCCAAATTTCAGTGAACAACAAATCATGGATTGGTCCCAACAGTTATTTGAAATCAGAAACAATGAAGCAAAAGACCTTGGACGAAGAATAATCGGTAAATTTACCCAAGGTGGCAAAGATGATAATACGAGATATTCTTCACGATTGATTATAGACAATGCTGAATACGATTTTGTAATCACGGATTTAACGAATAGGGGCCTATATGTCAATCGTAAGGACGCATTTATGTCCGATGGAACCAAATTGGGTACAATTGTTACTTACACTGATGGATACAATCCGCAGTACACACATTTGAGAGCTTCTATGCTCGGTTATGCTTCTATCAATCTGTTTTCAATGATCAATAGATTTCCTACCACCGCAGTTAGAGTTGCTACTGACTCATTTTACATAAATAGCAAAATGGCTGATTTTAAGGCTACTGGAAACGAGAAATGGGGGTCATGGAGAATTAAGAAGGAAATGCTTCATGATTATATTCCATCAGCAGATGTTACCATTGAAAATAATTACTTAGAAAGCAATCAGTGTTCAGAATTTTCTAGTGCACCACCGATTTCGGATCCAATCTGTAGATATAAAACAGTTTATTTAAACGGCTGTGGTGGGTCAGGAAAAACAACCCGGGTAATTGAGTTATTTCGTGTTTCCAATCCAAACATGATTGTACTAACACCGACTCACAGACTTGCAAGAGAAATGATACAGAGAGGGGTAAATGCCTGCACTTATCATAGTTTCTTTAGATGGAAGGGAGATAAATGGACTCCTGAGCGCATGGGAGAGAAATTTATTCCTGAAATTATCATTTGGGATGAAATAGACACAGTGTCAGAAGATGTCTTAAAAATATTTCTTGAGTGGTTGTTATTAAAAAATACAAAAGTCGTCATGTGCGGTGATCACGGGCAACCACCACCATTTGTCGGTGCATCCCCCCATGAATGGCTAAAGGGTTTAGTAGACTATTATGAAGAAATTGATACCGATCATAGATCACTTGATAATGAATTAAAAGAATTTAAGAAACTAATTAGATTACAACCGGATAAAATCCAGTGTGAAATAGCGCGTGAAATAATTTCAGAAACTCCAATGAATGAGTTTTGGGAAGCGTGGAGACCAAATGATTTAATCATTGCAAGTAGAAAAATAGTCAGGGACACACTTCAGATGAAGTTATTTGAATTGCATAAACAAAAATTTGCAACACTTCCAGTGCCCCTCTGTTATAGGCCATCGGATACACGAAAACAGAACATCGAAGTTGATATTCCAGGCCTGACAGAGTCAGGGCGTGAAAAGAAGATTCTCGTATTAAATGATATTGTGCTGGTTGATATCAATGTCGTTGAAGATGCATTGCGTGCTAATAAATCCCCATGGACGCTAGGTTATGCAGCAACAATACACTCTTCACAGGGATTGACTATATCGGATACAATTGTTTGGATGGTAGATAATCGCATAGAATGGTCGAATTTAGTCTATCTCGCAGTGTCTAGAGTACGAAAAATAAATCAACTTCGAAGAATTGTCGTTGGCGAAGCCAGTGGCGATGATGAAATCATTGGCGATGATAATGATATTATTGATAAAAAACTCTCCGGTTACAAACAACAAGACAAAAAAAAAACAACGAGAATTTGATATTGATGCTGAATTAATAATCACTTTGAAGCAACAACAAAATAATCACTGCGCAAGTTGCAATTGTATAATGCGTTGGCAGCATTCGGATAAGGATCCTCGCCAATTCACCGTTGACAGAAAAAATAACAATCTCGGTCATGTCAGAAATAATGTGATGTTGACTTGTCTTGAGTGCAATAGACGCAAGGGTGCTAGTTAAGCCCATGCGGTGGTAATTGAGTATCCTCAGGTATCACTTGTAATTGTTGTCTAGTAAAACCCCGTTGAGGGGCAGTTGAATCCAGTTTATAGATTGGAAGTCTACCCGTAGATCGTGTTATACTAGATATCTTATGTGCAGTAATACTCCAAATAGGATCAGTAGCCCTTTTTCTGCCCCCTTCAAGCTCTCCTGGTTTATATAAATACCTCACAATGACATTACTACCAAGAATTGGTTGGGAAACGCTAAAATCTTTTTGAATTTCCATTTCAGGTATTGACTTCTTTTTAATCGCATTGATAGGTTTCAAATTAATTGTTCTAGTAATCTCGTTATTCAGTGCAGTAATCACAGCTGGTAACCTTTTAACCCATTCACGGGATCTTTTTTCTTGGATGAATTCTTTTGCGTATTGATATCCAAATAACCGTTCAGCAAGAGTCCGATTAAACCGTTCTACAATTGCCTGATCACGATGTAGCGCAGTATGTCCTCGTCTGATAGTGACTTTATGATTTTTCATTGTAGATAACACTACACCCTGAAATTCTTTGCCGGGATCAATTTGTAATAAATTTGGCCAGTGCAGAGGGCCCGTTCGATAAATCCTTTCAAATGCAGAAGCTACTTCAGTGGCTGATTTTGTTTTTAACGGTTCTGCTTCTTTGTATCGACTTGCAATATCAACTACGGTTAATGCGTATTTGTAACCACGATCATGTGGCAGAAATAATATATCAGCCTGATGAACTTCATTAGGAACTGTCACATCAAAATGCGAGACATTAATTTGTTTAGGCGGTGGTAGATAAATTTGCCATAGTGCCTGTTTGGATAACCAATGAGCCGCAGTTGTTTTTTTCACTTTTGCAGCGCTAGCGAGTTTATGGATTGCTGATTTACCCCTCCAGTATCCTCTTGGGGAATAATAAATAGATTCCATGTTGTTATTAATTACCAGCACCTAACATCAATTTACTTTTCATAGCCGATTTTATCAAAAAGGAAGCCAATTTTTCTTTGAAAGATTTATCAGAAATAGCATTTAACGCATGAATTAATTTCACATCTGCTAGATGCCTGTGCTGCAGATTACTGCTTTTATAAGATACATCATGAAGGTGACAGGCCTTATCAATAGCGTTTATTGGTTCCTCACCGGGTCGGGGCTGATTTTGATCATTGAGTCTGATATCAAGTCTTGTTCCCGGTCCACAGTAGCTATATCCTGGAAGGTGCTTTTCTCCAGGGTATTTTGCCCATGGGGTTCCAGGGAGTTTAGTTAGCTTGGCTGCGATATCACCTCCTCGTTTTTTTTTAAAGGTTCCTTGAGTTCCTTGGGTTTAGAAACAAATCTAAATTTCTTTGTACTACATTGTACGCATTTACCAGAAAGAGCTGATCGGTTATTTTTTAGTTTTAATCGTCGTCAAGTCATCTGTGCCAGTACGTTTTTTACACTTCACACAATATAGATCCATAATTTATATATAACGGCATGAATATAATTGATTATTCAGCTACCCGACGACGGGAACCTATTAAACATCATGAAATGTTGCCGAATTCAATTAGAATGATTATAATCGGACCATCTGGAAGCGGAAAGACACAACTGCTACTTAATTTGATAACGAGATGGATGAAATGGAACAAATTGTATTTAATAGCCCCGAGTGTAGACGATCAGCGATGCTATGAAGTGCTAAAGGATTTTAACGAGAAAGCAAAAGAATTTCAAATCGATGAAGATTTTATTGAGTTTATTACTGATATAGAGGAAGCCCCGAGCATTGATGCTATTGATGGAAGTATTAACAATTTAGTGGTATACGATGATATCATGTTAGATAATCAAAAAAATCCTGCTAGAATATTTTCCCGAGGCAGGCATAAAAACACTGATGTGATATATGTCACTCAACGATACACACAAATACCAAAAGTGATCAGAGATAACTGCAATGTGTTGTGTGTATTTAACGGCGTTGATACTCATACGCTACGAAATATTCATCAGACCTGGTGCAGCGGTGATATGAATCATAATCAATTTAGAAATTTCTTTAGTCACGCTCAGTCAAAACCACACGGATTTGTGACAATAAATTTAGCAGACCCTAGGACACGATATCGTATCGGACTTGATAAAATATTCGGTTAACCCAGAACTGAAAGTTCCAGCAGCAGAGAGGGTGAGTGACAACGACGTTGCGACATTTTATGATTCATCAACGAAAACGCGAATACAACATCACCTGCGAATCCCATGTTCACTGTCATTTTTTTTTCTAGTTATTTCGCGAGAAGGGTCTAGTGTTATTTGGAGGGTATAATCAAAAATATACTAAAAATGTTGTAGGATTCACCCTCTCTGCTGCTTGATTCGATGGGAATCTCGTACTTGGTTTCTGATACACACCATTTCTTTGGTCTGACAATTTAATGATTCGTTTTTACTAGATCCTAATCTATCCAACTCAACGACAGGTTAGACAAGACTTGATTGACATCTGATTTTGATCACGTACACGGGACGGTTTTGCCGTATAACTTCTAAATAGCACACGCTAAGGGATAATTACTGTTCTAGTTGATGGCTTTAAAAAACTGATAACAATTTCCGAGTCTGAGATGCGGATAGCATTACACAAAATGGTTCAGTCACCTACTGACAATGTTGTTTGCCAGTTAGAATCCACATCACTCACGCCAGGGTTGACCTCAACTGACCGCAAAAAGATACTAAGATACCAAATGCCGCAATATAGCACTTACTGCGTTTCATCGAAGGACCAGTAAAGGTAACCCTATTTTAGCTTTCCATGTGCTGCTTTGGTACATTTGACTCTCCAGCGTTTAACATTAATCATTATATTTGACAATAATCTTTTGATTTCACACCACATGAAGCATGAACACATTTGTCAAGTGGCGTACCGTATAACTCCGTGCAATATTAACATGTAAATAATTTTGGAAAGTAATTATGGACACAATACATCTTACATGTGCTGAAAATATGTTGATTGCTTATATAAAACGCAAAAGCACACATTGCAATGTATTAATTGTATATAACTGAATTGTTGTTAACAGCTTGGAAAGGGTAGATAAATAAATAAGTAGATCAGGGAATACAGCCAATAAAAGAATATCGTTCGAGTGCATCAAAAACTGCAAGCGATGGGGCAATATAATTACATAATATGAGCAAGTTCATGCCAAGTATTTCATTGCAACGCGACATTTACAAAAATAAATGGAAACAAATATACTTAGCACAAAGAGCAACATATGATATAAAGAGAATATATGATCATTAATTTATATCTAAACAAGTGTTATGTGTTGAGGATCTAATACACAGCGACACAAAAAAGGTGACAACAGCAAGCTTTGTACAGTTTAACATATAATTTATTTTCCTGGAAAAATACTGAAAAATATGGGAATATTTTTTACAGTTTTAAGAAACAAATACAAATATAATCAAAAAATAATCCACGAATTAAAATATAAAAGTCCTAGTAATGAAATGTTCTATTGAATTCAACTTTGAGTCTGATGGAAAATCTATGATGAAAGACGATGACGTGTGATGTGGTCAGTGCTGTGCGTATTTGCAGTTCCTAGTTGAAATACGTTAAATAACAATCCCGTGTTGGAAATTCAAACACAAATTTGATTAACCGTCTTTGTCCAAGTATTATGTATGAGCAACTCAAATATTTCCAGAATGAATCTTATAAAATCCAAATGATCTGAAGAAAAGTGAACATAAACTCAAACACTGGCTACAACAAATGCAAAATACTTAAAACCATGTGTAGAATCCCGAAACTGAGAATCTTTCTCTAACACATAGGTTATATCATATTCCAAAATCAATCCCCTTGTTGCAAAATTGAAGGGGCCATGTGATCATGTTAATATTTTAAAATCACGCATGCTGTATAGCCTTGTTCTCACTTAATGTTAGATCCGGATTAATAATGAATTGATGAAACGTTGTTCGCATCTTAACTCACGTAGTCCCATTTTGTCCTTGACATCTACCAATCATTTTACTTTAAATATAAACTATTAAGAATTTGTTTTCGTGGATGCTATACGTTTTGAATCCAGGTCAGGATCTAAGTAAACACTTTGCGTTTACAAAAGAATGATGAAAGTCAACTGATTTTATGAACAAATATCATCTCCAGGGAATAAATATATATTACAATAGCATGTAATGAAAAAACTGGAGAAAAAAGAAACATTTAACGCTGACAAACAATCAATTAAATTTAAATAAATATATATTAGATCAGATACACGTAACATAAGGAGAGAAGCAAAACTAATTATTAAACATGCCGAGCATATCATTATCACCAGACGGTGGAAAAAAAATTAATTTGGCTTTTAGTCTGAATAAAATTGGAATTAATCAGATTAGTAGGGATCGAATCAACCATGTTAGCAAAGTTAAATTATAAATAATAAGAAGAGTTATAAGTAGAGCAATTAATCAGTGAGGTTTGTTAAAACATGATTAGCAAAGATGAGGAACTAGGGATCGTAGAAACATGCAGTAAAATACATTGAACCGAAATGTTTTTAAAATGGCGATAGAAATGAGACAAGATTCATTCCAAAAAGTAAGAATCAAACAAAATATATATTTAATATTAGAAATAAACCTTAAACATTTAGCGAATCTTAACTTTTGCTTTTACATCTGTCCAAAAGAAACAAATGACTAAAAGAATTTTGGCACGAGATTACTATATACGTTGTTTAAAACAAATGTTTTTAAAATTTTAGATTGTGGACCAACTCAAAAGGCCTGTTCAATGGAGTTTTAAAATATTTTCAGGTAGTACATTATAATTATCGTAAAATAAGGGATCTGCCAAGCTCAATGTCATCTCATATTAACAAAGGAGCCAGAATTAATACTTTTGAATGTAGTTCTATATCATTTTGTTTGTTTCTTAGTTTCATGATCATGAACGATTAAACAAAACTCCAGTTGGTGACATCACATATAATTATATCAGGGTTCTTTAAATTACATTTAATAGCTAAAACTATATATTGTGTACGGTTACACTGATTAAATATATTTATATTAAATATGGTTATTTCAAAGTCTTGGATGAATAAAAGATTGAAGGAGATTAAAGGCAAGTACAACCAGGAATATTCTTTCATTGAAATGTTCTTATGTAGTAAACAGCATGTGCAATTCCTGCGTAGGAAGGTAGTCAATCTTTTTGTGGAAAACGTTCTGCAGAAACATGGATATTTATTTCTAACTCTGTACTGTGTTACATGGAAACCATATTGTAACACCGATTTCACTGTTGATAGGAAGTGAGACGTTGGGGAATTAGGACCACACTTTAAGGGCAATACTGTTAGACTAAGTGATGAAAACGCTGAAGCTGTTAGTCTCTGTATTGCTAAAATGCCAAATCAATATTTCGCATATAAAAAGGTACATTTTCAGGATGGAAAGTGTGATGCTTATATTAAGACATCTGTTCATTTCAATGGTGAATGTAGAGAAAAAAAGAAGCTCATTGAAAATGCTTTAACTAGTTACAATTCCTTCTTAAAAAAGACCGAATTGCAAAACGTTCTGCAGAACGCTTAAGTTACACAAAGATGGAGCATGAGGGCATGATTGCATGTTTGCGAAACGGAAATAACTGTTAGTTTTTTAATCGTTTACACAATTGTCTAAGATATCTTTATAAATCATTCAAATGATTGTGGTGGTTGGTACTAATGCGTAATGAACAGTGTAAGACACTAGCAACAGCATTATCAGAAAATAAAATTGGTCAGTATAACGCAGATCATAAACATATAACTGAAAATTTAAGCCAAACAATAATTTCAGAGTTTGATGCTCCAGTAGCAACTAAAGCTCAGATTCATTCAGATTTGAAGATCTATTTTTGTGCAGTGTGGATAATTGTACTTAGCATGTACGAGTCTTTCAACCAACATAGGCCAATAAAGACTACAGTAAATGTAATACAGAGACCATTGCTAAAATTGTGTCAAAGCAATTTACGTTCTTCGTACTAATATTAATAATTTACACTGTGCAGTGAATATACTGTGTGATTATTTATTTCTTTTTATTTCTAATGTTGTCGTATGACACTGAAATTAAACGGTGTTTAGAAGACATAGACTATAGAATAGGTACTTACACAAATTACAAGTCGTTACTAGATGCTAAAAATTCTACTTACAAAATATTGAGATTAGGTACGATAACAACTCTATTTAAATGGATATGCGTGTATCATTAAGTGATTGTTCAAATTTCTGAACGCAAATAATTGTGTTCTTTAAAAGATATATCAGCTCAAGCTTGCCGAATGCGAATGGAAGATTTATTAGACTGGATCGTTTATGTGATAACTATTCAATAGAAACTTATTACCTTAGCTTAGTTGATATTGAGTCGATCTCAAATGAACAATGAATTAACATTGAATTTATGAAACGAGTTAGATAATGACCAGATTTAGTCTGGTGAGCAAACTCGACATTATTAAACGATTTCCATAAATCAATAATACAACAGTACCCATGTGAGAATATTTATACATCTCAGTTTTTATCTGAAGTGAAAGGAAAGAGAGAATTTATGAAACGAGTTGAATAATGACCAGATTTTGTCTGGTGAGCAAACTGGACTGTATTAAAAGATTTTCATCAATCAATAATACATCAGTACCCATGTGTGAATTGTTCTATCACACAACTTTTATTTGGAGTGAAAGGAAAGAGAAGGAAGAAGACAGTTTTTGACATTTTTTTCATTCTCATTGAGACACCTCACTTTTAATTCCTGAAAAGTAATCCTAGAGGAGATTTATAGACACAATATACGATTTTATAATAAGTAACATTTAAAAGTGTAATGTCAACAAATAACAATTAGAGTAGCAGTTGTCCTTCTAATCAATAGACCATTTGTCACGAACACGATAATTTTTTAAACATTGGATTGCCGCTTAAAATTCCTAGGTGTTGTTGCATAATTCACTTGATCAGGTCTTCTGCGTTCTCGGAAACACCCTATGCATGACATTGTATGTAGCTCTTCAACGCCTCTACCTAGAAATGTGCATTACGCCACAAACATTTCCACATATGCATTATTGGATCTGGCAGAGGAAATGGCATTCCTAATACAAACTTGCAGGTGTATGTAAAGTGAGAACTTATTTATTATGTTCTTATTGAAAACAATTGTTTATGGACGTAATTAATCTTGTATTTCGATATTATTTGAGAGGAAATATTGTTTGGAGTATTTTTGGATTATTCTGGAACTTTTATGAATTTATGCAAAGTAGTTATGGACAATGACATTGCGATGTATCAGGACTGTTGTCTGTCCAGTACGTAAAAGGATCGGGAATTAATTTCGGATCATTTTGTTCTTTTGTATTTGGAGTTAAGGATTATTTAGATCCAGTTTGTACTACTCTAAGTTCTTCTTAAATTGTCCTTCGATAACTTTGATCATTACAATTTTTGTAAAGGTTTACAAAACTTATTGTTTTGTTGTTTCATTCTGCTTCGTAAGAATTCGGCTGCAGTTTTCAACCGAGTGAATGGATGGTTTTGTAACCAGATATTTGCATGATTTGATTTGTAGGAATGCAATGATCATTCCGTTTCTGGATTAAATGTTATCGGGCACTGTGACTGGATAATTTCTTGTCGGACAGGAGACCAGCATTAGCTGACATCCTCTTCCGGAGAGGGGCAAGTTTATTCTAACTGTTCTACCATTTTTGTTCTCAAGATGGGTGCACAATCTATATCCTGTGTTAGCTGCATTGTAGAAGAGTGAATGTGCTGTTTGTTCTCTACTTATCTATGTATGTCGCTTTGTCTAACTCTCTCACTTTCTGTCTATCTATCTCTATTCGAGAGGTTTATTACTAGTACGCATTAATGTATGCAACAAAAACATTGTTTATGAATTATTTATTATACAGAGTGGGCTGTTTTGCTTCTGTCTAATCAATAACATTCTGCACTTCTCTATCAGTAATTTCAACAAATTTATTGTCAGTGAGAAAATAATAAACGTTATCGGTCAGGCAGGCCAAGGTTGGGAAATAGAATATAATTGATCAAACCAAGAGCAGCATGTCTGTCCTAAATAAATGAATCATTTTATAGCATACCACTATTAGCTAATTAGCAAGGTATATAAGTAGAGTCATTAATAGTAACAAGATATGAACTGCTAAGTTTATTTTGAAACGTCAGATATTTCACTGATGTGCTACATCTTGAGTTGTGTTGTTACCTATCACTATTGTCTGTTAAACTCGTGTACGTGGTTTTAGACTTTTAGTCATTTGTAAATGAGATATTACACATCTAAATTTTGTTCGTGATTTGACATCATGCGTATTTAATTTGATATCAGGACAGTAGATTTTTCACTTTTTAAATTGTCATGGTCTTTCTAATTTGTGTCAGATTCTTTGCAAACTATTAAGTAACTTGACAAAACAAATTGACGGATTTGGTGGACAATCATGTTGCAAATGACCTAGATCCATGACATTGTGTTGCGCATAAGACATTTTCTATATAAGAACAAGTAATCAATTAATTATTCCTATTTTAATATCTACCTTTTTGGATTCAACTTTAGTTACGTTCAGATATAATTGATGAGGAAATAGTTATTACAATTCTGCATTGGAATTACAAATTTTTCATTGAAATATTGGACAACTTTGAGAGTATTTGAATTCATTTAAAGACATTTTAGATTATAGTGTTGTGCACTAAAGATTATCGCTACACTAGCACATCCAAAGACTGGAATTTATTGGGAACACTATGAGTTTGGACCTGCGTAGACGATGTAGGATTATCTGCAATTTACTTCGCAAGATCTTGTTAATTGTTTATTTTGAAATATAGGGAAATAAATTATTGGTTAAAGTTTACTGAATCTGTTGGTTTTGCTTCTCCTGAGACTTATATTAAGACCAAAGAATCGTAACAGTCTAATTGCAAACTTCAATTATTCAAATATATTCAATCAAGTGATTATATGAATTTCAATATCAGAGACTAATGGTTGCATAATTCTCATCAAGAGTAATACAAACAGGTTATACATTTACAGTACAACCACACTTCCTGACCAGATACATTTTACGCCACCTATCAACAGAAACATTTGAAAATGCGCGTTAGGTGTAAAATCGTTTTACTCGAGGTTCGCGCTAAGCATAGCACCGGATATGCATTTAAATTGCCAGCTAAAACCATAGGTGTCAGTTTTTTCGCCATTTGTGCACGTTTTCGCCCTATGTATACTATATTGTCCTTTCATATTTATTGATAAATATGACGTAAAGATTTCCTTATATTTTTTTATGTAATGAACTGTCGCAGTAAGTGCTACATATAGACAATTATTGAAGTCTAGCGCTAGCATAATTGCAGCAATATTTCTCCAGTTAGCCTATTAAACGCCTGGTACTTAAATATTTTTCGCAGAATTCTGCCCTCCCTAGGAGTGCCGGTTTTGGTGGCCGTTCGAACTTTAGATTTCGTCCAATCTTTTTTAAGTTTGCCACCCAATTTTCCCGGACAACTGACATTGTATTGGAATGTATCGGTTCTGCTTAGAACAGTCCCTGACGCATATAACTTCTCTTCTCTGAACCATCCAGACAAGGTATAGATTGCCAGTATAAAATCTACGATGAAGTACATAATAGATGAACAGTTAAATTCCGGGGTTTAAATCTACGCTATCTGTTCCACTCTACCGATGAACCCAATTATTATATTGGCCCGGATATAGGTTACTATAAATAAATAGGTGTCAATCAGTTACCTCCATATCTTTTTAAAATTGTGCAATTTCCTAATCCCTTTCTCCGTGATGTTGGTGATGTGATAATAAGTATGGTTCTGGAGCACTTCTTGGAATTGCAGTGTTTAACCTCCCCAAGACGTTTCCGTCCCTATTATCCTGTGATATGGTACTGTCAGCGTTAGATAATTTGCTTGATGCTTAAAGTGATAACGTGTAGACTCGCCTGTCCATAGATCTTCAAAGTATTCATGAGCACGGCTGAGGCGTCTTGAGCGTTTTTCTTAAATTTCTGTTCTGCATTTTTCTGTCATAGTGTAACATGGTACACCTAAATGGATGCATGGGTTAAACACAACACAATTTGCTGAAAAATGGAAAATGTACGGGATGAATATATATATATATATATATATATATATATATATATATATATATATATATATATATATATATATATAGTCTTATCAAAACAATCGCAAATAACGATAACAAACAATGATTCAAATATATATATATATATATATATATATATATATATATATATATATATATATATATATATATATATATACTATTGCAACGGGTTTGAACCCTGGCCAAGTCATAACAAAGTCTCATAAAAATGGTATTAACAGCTGCCTAGCTTGCAGTTCGGTATTAAGAGGTTAGTTTTAGGACTGGTCGACCAGGTATCAGGATAAAATGACTGGCTGGGACATCAAATTAAATGTCTGCAGCATGACACCCTTGTGGTAGACATCACTATCACCTGCCACAATGCAGACATGTATTAAACCTTGTTAACGCTACGTAAAAAATCAAACTCACACACACACACGCACACGCACGCACACACAAGTGCGAATAAATCTACTCGATATTTCAATTACAAATAATCTTGCAACAGATTTTATAAATAGTAACGATTTAGCATAATGCACAGAATAAAATACTGTTTTCGTAGGTTTTATTCAATTCCCTATGACTACGAGCATTGTCACATACAGCGTGTCACGTTGTGTAAGTTTCCATGGCGATGCGAATGAGCCATGTCAGATGAGCTGTTGTATTCGTAGTTGATTTGTCAACAGCAGTTGAGTAATGCAGTTCAAAATAATAGAACGTTAATTTATTCACACTAAGTAAGCATATATACACACTGATTAATCATATATAAATGCACTTATTTATTTATAATGTTCATTTCAATAATCTCTTATGAAGCTGTCTTGATGTAGGTAACAGAATGAAGAGAATCCAAGAAGCTAGTCAAATCAACAATAATTTTATATCACTAAGTTTCAAAATAAAAACTTAACAGACAATATCTGTTCTGTGAATAAAAGCCCAAAACTCCTAAATGTCATATCACAAGTCCAAAAGTATACAATGTTCCAAATTAATTCATCTAATCTCGAATGTACTTTTGAATCCTGTGGCTTGACTGTCCTAATGTACTAATTACCTTGATCTACCGCAATAACAAAATAACATTAAATGAGTCCATAATCCCAATAGTGCCTTAATCCAAAACAGAAAATAAAGTATTTGTAATTCCTATGAATAACTTATCTAAATAATTCTCTCAAATTATATTTGAACACACATGCAACGACTGATATGAAACTTTAATGAATAATTGTTTACCAAACCTGCATATATCCAAAAACCCACGTAATGGATTGTTTCAAGTTTCCAGTCGAAAGTTTCAGTAATGGTTGAACTAAAATTGCAGGAATCATCTTGTTTACTACTGAAAATCAGAAAAAAGCCAAGTAGATCAAACCCACATTCCCAGCTCTCAATATCAATCCTGACAAAAGCCATGTATGCGGTAGTTATATCAAAAACCAAGTGAATGAGGTATGATTTTGATTTATGTAGATAATTTGTTACTAAATGTGTACATAGAACTTTAAAATATGTAGAATACTTACGTATGCTTATTTGTTTGCATTCCAATTCATATCAATAATATTGTCTGTAACATGTAGTATTGCAACGGTATTAAATTCTTTGAGGAATGTGGACAAATATTACAAAATTTTATCTGAACAAGTATCACCTGCGACATTTGCCTGTGGGATGGTACCTGACTAGTACGGACGTTAATTCAATTGGCCCTTGACTGAGAGCGAGCATATCTCAGGCCTGTGGCAACAAAAATTTTGCGTATATCGTTGTTGCCTTATTAGCCACAGCTTTGCGAATTAGTAAAGCGGCTTAACGAATCCCGGTTGATTAAAACACATACGGTAAGTTTAAAGGCTTGACTTCACTTTAATAATAATAATAATAATAATAATAATAATAATAATAATAATAATGTGGACTTTGTATAGCGCCTAATCTTTCGAAGCTCTAAGCGCTATACAACAACCTTAATGATATGACTACATTACAGAAAAACAAAACACAAAAACCATGAAATTGGAAAACATAAAAACGTGCTGAAAACATATAAGATACAAAATATTATTAGGTCTCTAAGTTTGTTCCTGCAGTCGAAAAAGGGTGAGTTGTAAAAGCACTCTTAAAAGGGACCACTGTGTGTTTGTGTCTAATTTCAATGGGCAATTCGTTCCACATCGCTGGGCCCTGGTATGCAAAAGTGGTCCATATGACTTCGTTTTCATAGTGGGAACAATGAGTATACAATTGTTAGAAATGGAGCGTAATAATCTTGTTGGTGTATACACATGGGTGAGGCTGGATAGGTATGTTGTACTGGAATCTGTCATTTAAACATAGCACAGAGAACAAACTTTGTGTTTGATTCTGTATCGAATGGATAGCCAGTGTAGGATACAGAGCAGTGGTGAGGTGTACTCTGATCAAGGTACTCTAAAATTGATCCAAGCAGCTGTGGCTTGAATTATTTGAAGTTTCTGGAGTAGATGTAGTCTTGAAAGTACTAATGAACACACAAGTGTTTTAGTGGCATCAACTGAAAGTTATTTACGAATGCAACTGATGCGTCTCAGTTCAAGATATGCAGCCTTGCATATGTTCATGATATGTTGATGCAATGCGAGAGTACTGTCTAGAGTAACACCTAGGCTTCGTACTGACTGTGAGAATTTAATGTTGGTGTTGCTGATATTTATTGTCTGAGGTAAATGATGTGAACGAAAAAGTATTTGTGTTGTGATAAGAAGAGCCTCAGTTTTGACAGTGTGGCATTATATTATACAGACATATTTCTAACTCAGCTCAATAAAACCAACGTGTGTGTGTGTGTGTGTCTGTGTGTGTCTGCGTGCCCGTTTTAAGACTTTGAGTTTGCAATTGGAATGTTACTAAAGTGGATGTTTTGCAGTTGTTAAAAACGTATTCAAGTCGAAACCAGATGTTTTACGTCTTTACGTAACTATTTCAACGAAGATTTAATGATATTTCTTTTCAGTACAAATAATGGTCCAGATCAAGATAAATCTACATGGATCAGCTGTATGGTCTAGATAAAAGATGGTCGTTGAAGAACTCGGTCCTGTATAACACATTACATCAGTGATTCAACGAATTTATACAAAGGGCAAATACTTATTTATAATCTAACAAGATTTTTCAAGTTCATTATTCGATTTAAATAATTTCCTAAATTTAGTATAAGCCTCCTCTTCAGTAACGGCTTCTCTGATTATCGAAAGAAAGATCAAAATTGCGTTTTGGCTTAATTTGGGTGAACATTGAGTATGTGAGATCAAGATTCTAATTAGCCGGCTAAATTAACACGTTGCATCTACTTGATTTTCCCCGAATTTCAGAGAGAGAGAGATTTCCAACGATGTCCAAAACTGTCTTTAGTTGGTTTATCCTAAAACTCTTAAGGAAATCCTCAGAAAGGATTATTATCTGTAACTATTTAATAAGGATTCTACCAGTGCAGTAATGTCTGTAACTAGACTTGAACTCTATGACTGATAGTTGTATTAGCTGAAGGTCAGGTTTGATGGCGATAAATGCATGGAACATGATAGTTGCTCACAGATGAATAATCAAGAAATGTAATGCTCCTTTCGGTTAAAAGACCTTATTAACCTTGAATAACGATATACACTTATCATATGAACAGCAGCCAACTGTTTATAACTATCCATTCCTTTAAATATATAGACATAAACATAGTTTGGAGGAAATTATAACAATGCACAGAGAGAAGCTGAATGCAACAGATAGCAAAGCCTATGGCAAATTCACGGAGAAAAAGCATTAGGCATGTGTTAAAAGACATACACAACATGGAGAAAGAAACTGAGAACAAAAAGGAGCCCGATGATATAATTCTAATAAAGCACACACACACACACTCATATACATATATATATATATATATATATATATATATATATATATATATATATATATATATATATATATATATATAAGGAAAACGAAATCAACGCGGGCATGATGAAAACCCAAGTGGCATCACGGTGATTATAAATTCAAATGCGACTGAATCACCTGTATCTTTTTCACTAATGTTAGGTATGAGGTCACAGGCACATTAGCATTGTATTACAACGATGCATATGGAGTTAAGCTAACCTGTGATCAATGGGTTGGAACTCGTAAGAACAAATCTAGATTTAAATACACTGGAATCTATGGGTCAAAACTCATAACGACGAATATAGATTTAAAACACAATCTAATATATTGGTTGGAACTCGTAACGACGACTCTCTATGTAGGCTACACTGGGAACTATGGGCTAGAACTAATAATAACGCATCTAGAGTTAACATATAGCAGCAGATAGAGTTAAGCTAGAATAGGATCATTGTATCGGAACTTATAACGATCCAGCTAGAGCTAGGGTATACTTGTATGTATAGAAAGGAACTGATAATGACATATTGTGAGTATGATAACACCGGGATATAATAGTTTGAAGTCATAGTGACTCATCTAAGATATCATTCATATCGGCACTTCTAAATTTAAGATACTAAATAAACTATGCGGATGGAAGTCAAAACGAAGCTTGTAACACGCTACCCTGAGATCTCGGAGTTGGCACTCAAATAGACACATCTAGAGTTAAGGTACACAGGGATCAATGGGTTGTAACAGGTCAGTACTAGCAAGAGAAGAAATGGTGTTTCATATAAGACCTAGAAAATGACAAATGTTCGTCACTTTATTGCATGTGCTCTTCGCCAATAGGTAGCAATCATCATAATTTTTAATCATTCATATATATATATATATAATTGTGCTTCTTGATAATAAGAAAAACTTATTGAAACCCAGGACCTTTGCCTTTGAATTTGTATCTTAAACGCAACTGGTTTTTATACATGACATCGACGTTTCATATTGTAATTTAAAAACAACACACGTGTGCCTACTAATCCATTGAGTTATTGTGGAAATGTGTTTGCTCAGTGTTTCATATCAAAGATTGGCGGTGTATAAGAAAAGAGAGATAAATGTATATAAAGTTACTCTTCCAGGTTATAATACAAAATTTTGAATTTTAAGCGTGTATGACATATAATGTCTTGCTTTCAATAATATAAACCTTTCATTCTGATGTACAAGCGAATCAGACGTGTTTTTGTTTCTATTTTTCTATAGCAAAATCATTTGTTTTATGCATTTCCTTTTTTGTCCTTTTTTCTGAAATAATGTAAGCGTGAGAATCTCCAAAACAAATGATAACAAAAAATCGACAGACCTTTCCTGGAAAGACGGAAATGGGCCATTATTCTTATGAATACTTGAGTGAGCAATCTGACTTCATTAATGTGAATTATCGTGATATACGCCACAATTCCTTTATAACATAAATGCTATACATTTATTATCTTCCGGCCACTGAAAGGACTGTTGTGTTTATTATCTAATCAAATATTTTGAGATAAGTAATGGTAAAATTGGATAGACGTTAATATGTTTATATTTATTTCATATATTATGTAATTAGATTTTCATTTTTTTTAAAATGACGCTTTAATCGGCATCGTGATTTTAAGACATAAAAGGCATTATTGTTTTCCCAGAAAAAAAGTATCTGGAAAAATAATCTGAAATGAAAATGTTCTTTGAACGATCAATAGGACATACGTCTGAAAGTTTAATCAGTTTAGTTAACATGGATGTATGAAGTTCTGCTCGACAATTAATAAAGAATCATTTAACGGCTTCTCTTAGACGGCGGAGAAAGGCCGTTATAAATTGTGTCTGTACTGAATTACATGACAATGGTTGGATCAATCCATCATAATTTACGTAAAGAGGTATACCAGAGTCGAAACTATTAAGGGATGAGATGATATCAAAAATATATTATTGGCGTCAGCGTATCGAATGCGACACATGAGATAACACGTGGGCTTTCCTTAACTACGCGATACCATATGTATCCACATATTCAGAGAAGTTGAAGTCGTACGAATAATTAATCTCAACCATTCGCAGTTGGCAAACTAGCTAAAGCCTTGCTCAAATGCACTGAAGCACATACACGAACACATAAACCATTGGAACCAAATTTAACATTTCGGTTTCGAGAAGTTTTCGATAACTGGGGTTTTAGCAGATTTAAAAGAAATTATGTCTTTGCATCCTCTTTAGATCCTCAATCTGATCGTACTATTGTATCATGTCGATCGGTCAGCGTCCCACTTATTTTATTTCTTAATATACCCAGACCTGTAACTATGTGAAACTAGCCGGAATATGAGGTGACCTTCTGTTCGAAAGTTCTATTTAAAGATGCTTGTTTTCTACCCCACCCTTTCCTGTCACCCATTCTGCGATATTGAAATTCCTATGTGTATCAAATCAAAGATAATTTATAGCGAAAATAAATTGTATTAAAGGATTTGTGATTGAGGCTACTCTTTTGTTTCAGATTCCCGTCCCTAGGTTTCAATTTATTCCGTCAGAAACTTAAATTCATACAGTTTGTACTCACCTCAACAGGCATTAGAACTCATGACGGGTTTACTTTTCTATTTGGGAAATACGAAATAACCCCTGTCTCGAATCGTTGTGTCTTCTTTATGTATGCATACAATTTTCTGGTGTATTATATGCATACTTATCATTATTAATTAAAAAGTGTTATTGTTATGACTGGTCTTGTTTCGTAGATCAGAGATATTATCAGTTTTCTTATTTATCAGTAATCCATCGAAAAATATTAATTTGATCAATAACAATTTCTATATTTTCTTCTACTGAACGGTGGCCAAGGCATGACACACAGGTTCAACATGACACTCTCATTTAAGAAATGTACACTATGTCACAGAAAACGGGTAATGATACAATATTACTTTCATTGTAATGCGTTATGGACAAGACAAAACACGGGGTGATCTTGGCAAACGCTGATTCTGGACTATATGTGCACATACGTATTAGATAAAATTATTTACTCTTTGGCGTATTTGTCAAAAAGATTGACCTTTTTGAAGAGCCAGTTAACTGGCCGACTCCTATATATATATATATATATATATATATATTCATATATATATATATATATATATATATATATATATATATTCATATATATATATATATATATTCATATATATATATATATATATATATATATATATATATATATATATATATATATATATATATATATATATATATATATTCATATATATATATATTCATATATATATATATATATATATTCATATATATATATATTCATATATATATATATTCATATATATATATTCATATATATATTCATATATATATGTTCATATATATATTCATATATATATTCATATATATATTCATATCAGCTGAATAAATTTAGGAGTTCTTTATATGTACATTGTACAAAAGAAGTATTTTCCTCAAAATCCGTTTATTTCTTTGTATCTTTTTACAGGAAGCCAGTAATATTTATTTTTCGTATTATCTGTAAACTTTCACTTATTTCTTATCTTAATGTTCCATATTGATCTGTACGCTCTTCTTCTTACTGCTTTTTCAGTTATCAGTTATATATGCATTACACTAGCATATTGTCTCGTTTATTTTGCCAGGCAAATTTTTGATTTCTGATTGTACTGTGGTATGTGTCTGGAATATTCCTTATTAAAATTTGTCTTTATTCTTGATTCCGTTCCGATTCCTATTTCTTCAGTTTCTTTCATGCATTTAGCTCTCGTCTTTCTCATTTCCGTTTATTTTTCGTTAAACTTGTATAGTCTATATCTCCTGATTGTGGCACGGGGATGGAGGTTGGGTTATTTCCTTGCAATATTTCCGCTTTCCTTTTTACCTTTCTCTCTGTTTTTAGGGATTCATAGTAAAGCAAATGTTCTGTTTTGCGGGACTCTTAGTATAGCGAAGTTTATGTTTTGTTGGGCTCTTAGCATAGCGATGATTAAGTCTTGAGATAGTCCTATTTATAATTCCTGAATATTCCAATATGTATTCCCTGGATTAAATAGGTCCCTCTGAGAAAACGTGCGTCTAAAAAATGAACTTTTTACATAATTTAAATGCATAAACTTACATACGTCTTTTGTTTCCAATTTAAAACAAAATCGAGTTTGATGAATTTCATATGGTTTAGGGCCAATCGACGTCGTCCGACAGACATAATGCTACAACATGGGTTAGAAACAATCCATCCACGAATACATACATGTATTTATTGCACACACGTTTGTAATATCCTGGAAATTTCCAATCATAAGAAATTCAATACACGTTTTGATTTATAATAGTTCCATTTGGTTAGAATATCAACGTTGTTTAAGACATCGAAAAACTACAGCAAGCGTCATTTAGATTTCCAACTTGTCATGTGAAGCTTTTGTATGGTTCTCGTTAGCTAGGATATGATAGAACACGCTGTTATGACTCGGATGAGTACATAATAACATAAAATATGAAATCAATGAGATATCAGGTTTATGAGCCGAGTTATAGAATATTACAACAGGAGAACATGCATTTAAAACGTAACAATTTAATCAGTTTCATAGGCAAAAAGGTCTTTTTGAACATGACATTCTGAATGGTACACTTTCTCTAAGACATAAAATTATTTACTAGCAATTAGCCGTTCCCCTATACCCATAAACATTACATCATGAAATCAAGTAAATGACGGTACACATTTGCCAGTTTACCTGGTTGATACAGGTCTTCTGAAATTCTATGCTAATTACAGGTCCGAGTCGCCATATTCCTTTTCTTTTTTCTCTTTCTCTTCATCTTTTTCGAGTCATCAACAGTGATCTGGTGGTCTGCACTATTTCCTCACTGTTGTGCAGACATATAGCTATATTTCCGACTTTAAATGAATACCTAAATACAAAAATATTTTTCCGACCGTTTTACGCCTGGGATAGAATTAAAATCCCCACTCTTGTTAAGTCCGATATCGTCTTATCGTAATTCAACAGAACCTAAAGATAATATCGGTCATTTTGCAAATGACAGCTGATACACTCAACGATATTAGCAACTGACAGCTGATACACTCAACCATATTAGCAACTGACAGCTGATACACTCAACCATATTAGCAACTGACAGCTGATACACTTAACGATATTAGCACAAGATTGATGTATTTCTACAGTTCCTACCGCTTTTCTAAACGGAACAACAACATAACTATATACATAGTAGTAAACAGTACTACGCTTATGGATCACGAACTAGTAGACTACATCAGTCGGCACGCATTCTAGGGCCAAATATCCCTGACTCTCGGTTAACAGAAGTCAGATCTTGCGTTCATAAATTAATGAATGGACTTTATGTCTTGTTATAACTGCATTACTAGCTAACTAGCAATGCACTAGCATAATGTTTGATGGTCTACTTCATAAATATCATTCAAAGCGATAATTTCACACATTTCTGGTATGAAAGTCCTATTACATAGTAGAGTAAAATTTCTCAGAATTCATGTCAAGGTCATATTGAGTAACATTCCTAAAATAGTCATGAAACATTGAATACAAATATAGGCAAATAATTAACATCCGAACCCAAGGAAAATTCAATTATGAATTTAAAACTAACAAATGCAACAGATCTTCATCAATGTATTGCGTGTGAATGGGACTCTTTTTCCTATGCAGCCGAATCTCATTGTACCTTTATTGTTCCGTGACCCTAAACATCCAGACACCTGTCTCATGGAGAATGTATAGTGAGAAACGCTTGTTATTTTAAGTAGTTTAACCGCTTGACTCCCAGCATAAAATATTGGTTAGCAAACAGCATGTTTATTTCAAAACATCTCATTGCGAAACATCCTGAATTATTCACAGTACCGAAATTAGAAACTTCAGTTAGTATTAGTTCAAAATCAATTCTCATGTCTGCATCCAAAACGTGATGAACATCCTAAGTTTGCGTCTTAATTATGGGAGCAAAGAGAAAGAACTAGTTTTAATCTACGTAAAGTGTTGTTTATTCGCTAGTTTTGTCCTAACAAATCACGAAAATGTTTCATTTGTAAGCTGGCTAGTTACTGCTGGCTATTTAATTAAAATTAATTCTTACATTTACGTTTGAAAATGTTTATGCAACGAATATCACCGACAATAACATTATCGGGTTTTTTTGGTCGAGTTTTCATTTGATTGGAATTACTTATTCAGATCATTATTCACTGAAATACAAACTGCTCATCAACTGAATTCTTCGACTGAAATATTAATTTGTAATTATAAAATGAATTCAAGCAAGTACAACTTTGGACTACATCATTGTGATACATAAATTTTTTTAGCATATCGACACAATGCAAGCCATTCGCACATTACCAAATTGGAGACTACATGCACATCAAGGAATCAAACATTGGAGTTTATTTGTACTCCCACTGTAATTTAATGGAAATTTCATACAATTGGATTTGGAATGGTATTTTTATGACTCCTTGTGATTTAATTCACAATGATGTAAGTTCTTTTAAATTTTTACTTTGTGTTGCTGGCGAAAAAATAGTGTCTGTTGAATATGACAAGCAAAAAAATGTTTGTTTTTGCTCTGTTATGGTATTTATGTTAAGAACAGAGTCGTAGCCACGTGTATATTGTCATTCAATGAGTCGTAGCCACGTGTATATTGTCATTCAATGTTCAAACTTAGTATTCAGTGTGCATATTTGGTACATTTAGCAATCAATGCATATACTGGGTATATCTATTATTCAGTGCATACTCCACAGTCTGTGTATATTGATCATTCACTGCGTTTACTTAGAACTGAGTGTGTATGCTAAGTATACAAATTACTCTGTTTTATAAGCATGCACAACATTCAGTGTATTCTTAGTATACACAGTAATCAGTGTATTTTAAGTATACACAGTATTCAGTGTGTATTTTAAGTATACACAGTATTCAGTGTGTATTTTAAGTATACACAGTATTCAGTGTGTATTTTAAGTATACACAGTATTCAGTGTGTATTTTAAGTATACACAGTATTCAGTGTGTATTTTAAGTATGCGCATTATTCAGTGTATTCTACATATACACAGTATTCAGCGAGCATTCTAAGAATACAAATTATTCAGTGTTCATTATAAGTATGCGCAGCCATCATTGTGTCTAAGTATGCGCAGCCATCATTGTGTCTAAGTATGCGCAGCCATCATTGTGTCTGCTAAGTATGCGCAGCCATCATTGTGTCTGCTAAGTATGCGCAGCCATCATTGTGTCTGCTAAGTATGCGCAGCCATCATTGTGTCTGCTAAGTATGCGCAGCCATCATTGTGTCTGCTAAGTATGCGCAGCCATCATTGTGTCTGCTAAGTATGCGCAGCCATCATTGTGTCTGCTAAGTATGCGCAGCCATCATTGTGTCTGCTAAGTATGCGCAGCCATCATTGTGTCTGCTAAGTATGCGCAGCCATCATTGTGTCTGCTAAGTATGCGCAGCCATCATTGTGTCTGCTAAGTATGCGCAGCCATCATTGTGTCTGCTAAGTATGCGCAGCCATCATTGTGTCTGCTAAGTATGCGCAGCCATCATTGTGTCTGCTAAGTATGCGCAGCCATCATTGTGTCTGCTAAGTATGCGCAGCCATCATTGTTTCTGCTAAGTATGCGCAGCCATCATTGTGTCTGCTAAATATGCGCATCCATCATTGTGTATGTTAAGTATACACAGTATTTATTGTGTATTCATAGTATACACATTAGTGTATGCTAAATATACACATCATTCAGTGTATTCTACGTATGCACAGTAGTCATTGTGTATTCTACGTATACACAGCATTCAGTGTGTATTCTATGTATACACGGTATTCAGTGTGTATTCTAAATATACACAATATTCAGTGGGTATTCTAAATATACAGAGAATTCAGTGTGTATTCGAATGATACACAATATTCAGTGGGTATTTTAAGTAAACACAGTTTTCACTGTATTCTAAGTATGTACAGTATTTAGTGTGTATTCAAAGTATACACATTCTTCAGTGTGTATTCTAAGTACATTCAGTTTATTTTATATATACACAGTATTCAGTGTGTTCTACTTATAACCACATTAATCAGTGTGTATTCTAAGTATACAAGGTATTCAGTGTGCATTATAAGTATGCACATCATTCACTGCATATTCTAGGTATACACATTCAGTGTGTATTCTAAGCGTACTAATTATTCAGTGTGTATTTTAAGTATACGCAGCATTCAGTGTATTTTATGTATAAGCACTATTAAGTGTATTCTAAGTATTCAGTATGTATTCTGAAAATTGTCTTTACAGGTTTGTACAATATTTTTTTTTATTGTAGAGCCTCAATGTTTTCGACGATCTTTTTAGAAAATCTAGAATCATGGAAATCAGTTTGCTTTGTTATATCCAATAAATCGTTCATGGCGAAACTTGTAAAATGAAACCTATTAAACGGTGTCAAAACGTAGTCTAGATTTCTCATTTTTCTTTTCTTTCTTAGCTTCGATATCTATAGTATCAAATAATCGGTGCATTTTACTTTCGCACGATGAAGTAAATATTTACTACACAGCACATACAGAAAATAACTGTTTAACAGTTAATCAGTTAATCGTAGCCGTAGCTAGATTCACAACGAAAATCAGGGTTTGTTCGTAATTATGGAAACAACAAGGATAATATAACAAGTCATATGCCGAGATGGAATATAAGAATTATTTATCATAGTTTTGTAGCGATGTTAGTGCCGACTTAAAGACCATCAATCAGTTCGAGGTTAACTATTTTCACATCTCTATTGGAAATATTTTCTACAGACGTAAATTGTTTTTAATTATTTATATAAACCGGAGAGTGCTGTTTCCATAACGAACATGGTCGAACTTAGTACAAAATGTTGACGCAATCAAGATGTCCAGGTATGCCGAAGCTGGCGGGTGTTCCAGGCACCGATACGAAATATTTATACAAAAACTTTAAAGGAGGTTTTGTTTCTTTCGCCCTCATTCAGCATTTTCATACTTCAATATGTAATTAGTATGTAACATGAGGAAAAAGACTTATGAATATGTAAGAAATATTTAAGTATAACCCAGTCTCAGGCAGAGGCCTCTAAAATAAGTTTGCATTAGGAAGCCTAATCGATTCTCTTCTAGGCTGGAAGTTTAATAAATTGATGCCGAAATTTAGAACATGCCGTCATGTTGAAAATGCGCATCCACTGCCGGACAAAAGCTGTTGTACGAGACTTAATATGTTTTGTCCTTTGAGCAAATTTATACAATGGTTTTGTCCCTAGCCATGTATTCCGATGAATAACAAACATTGCTTGCATTGAAACTATCGATTTTTCTTTTTTGCTTGTCCTTGATTGGACTGTTTCAGGGTTTTGTTTTCTCTCCAAGCAATGTTACGGTTTATTTTTTCCTTGTATGTGGTAGCGTTTGTTTTCAAACACACATGGGAAGAAATTATCCCAACATTTCCCCTTGAATACGTCATTGTATCACATTGTATTGCTGTGTTAGGTAATGTCAGTGATGTCGATAATATTAAAATTATTATCATGGAGGTTAATTAGAGATAAAACCGCCATTAATTTGATAATACTGAATTTTAAAAACGTGCAGCCTGGTTGCAAAAAGTTTCAATGTTTGTTCAAAAGTTGGGGTTGGTGTCTTCAATTTAATTGGTTTCATTGCAAGACAAAAGCGCGCAAAGCAGAAATTTTAAAAGTCAATATGTCAAGTAAAAATGATCGATACGTATAAATAATTCATACAATAGAAAATGAGGTATTTAAATAAAGAGTTTACTATTTTTAACACGTGTTACAGTTTATTATGTCTATCACTGTTAAGATTGCAACGTTATGTACATAATAAATACAAAAAAACAAAGCAAAAATTAAAAAAAACATTAAAATCAATTTCAGTTTCTTATATCTACCACTTTTCAAATTGCAAAGGTATGTGCGATTCCGCGCAGATATTCGATCAATGGTACGCTGCCGTACGCTGCAAGCAAAGGTAGCAGGCGTCGATTGAACAGATTCAAACTAACTGTTTATTTCTACTCAATATTAAGAGTGTACACACTTTGATGTCTGCTTAAACTGATTCAAACTTTTAGTGTATTTCTCCTAAATATCAAGATTTCACTCTTTGATGTGTGCTCTTTGGTGTGTGCTCACTAGAAAATGGCATATGGAGTTTTTCGATCAAGGTATCAGAATGAAAATTATAATTCATTCGAAATGAGACATTTATCAATCAAATTCATGATAACAATTAAGTATTTTAGTTTATGTTGCGCGATATTGTCAGTGCGCTTTTGTCGGAGCACATTTGTCGGCGCGCTTTTGACCTGCGCGCTAACGACGGGGTGCCAAGAAAAATATATGAAGTATACATATAATAATTCTCACACGCTTTCAACATACGATTAATCCAATCACTCTATACAATCACACATTGATAATAAACTAAATAATGATGTCAATCTGAAATACAGATTAAAGAAACCTCATGGATTTCATATACGTTTCATATAATAGCATGCACTGTAAAATATTCACAGAAATTCATGTATGGACTACAATTAAGATTCAAGCAATCTAAAAGGTATTCAGATATGTTTGAAATGTTCTGAACTGTAAGTGAGATTCAAATAAATCTCCTGGAATGCAACTAAGAAATTATCTGATGTAAATGAAAATTTATCAATTTAAACAACACTTGGAACAAACATATGCTTCTTGACCTTTGTACAGTCGTACGATTCAGAAACTGATAAACCGCACAGTTTAACAGTGTCCTTGGGTTGGCCCAGACTTGTATCGGCCACACGCACCCTTCACAGATCCACCACAGTGATCCATATAGTCAGCTCTAGATAGTTCTAACCAATTCCTGTCAGCTCTACTGTCAGCTACAATAAAACAAAACAGGTAATAATAATGAGCTCTGAAAAAATATATAAATATACGCTAATACATTACACTCTAAAAGCAGCTTGTAGTTCATTACACTATATGGCATTACATAGAGGATATGTGCTTGAAACGAGTGAATAACGGATATATTTCATCGAGTGGATGAAAAACTTAGTATTTTCACGAGTGGCGAAGCCACTCGTGAAAATACTAGAGTTTTTTATCCAAGAGATGAAATGTATCCGTTATTCACTCGTTTCAAGCAAATATTCTTTGTATTTTATGCTCACATACGTTGGCTACCTCAAATCTGCTCTTTCACTCGTTTATTCACTCGTTTCAAGCAAATATTTTGACCCAAAAATGTAGTTCCTGTAGTGAAAAAATATTGTTATTTTTTCACTGTTACTTTTTCACTGTTTTTTTTTCACCGCAGTGAAATATCAATATTATTTTAACTAGAAAATCAAGTAATTCACTGCTGAGCATAAAATAAAAACTCAATAAGCTTCGCATATCAAATGAAATATCAATTTAAAACTCACCCCTGTGACTGCAGAACACAGTGGAGAGTGTACACTCCAAACGACCAGAGGGTCGGTTATAAATTGATGTTCCTTACATCCATAGGAGAGTGAGTAATATTCAGGGTAAAATATCCGTGCATATCATGCTTATAATGTATCTCGTCGGAAGTTATTTCCGGCGAGATACATGTTTGTTCCGTCGCTTACCAGGAAAAGACTTATTCACCGTAGATAACGTTGTCGCATGTACAAAGAAAGTTATAATCAAGTTATTTTTTCTTATTATATATATATATATATACATATATATATGTATATATATATATATATATATATATATATATATATGTATATATATATATATATATATATATATATATATATATATATATATATATATATATATATATATATATATATATGTATATATATATACAGATTTTGTGCCCTAATGGTTACGAAATATTTATAAAAATGGTACTAACAGCTGCCTCGCTAGGAGCACATTGTTTGGATGTTAGTATTACCAGTACAAAATGATAGTAATGTTTGTGTCTCTGATCACATGTATCTTATTCTGATAATATTAATTAAGCTACAGTACAAATATACTGTTATGGTGGGGGTTATGGTGGTGGTGATATATAATATAATGTGATCCCCCAACGTCGTTGGAGCTTTGGTTATCGTTATCAAGGAAATTATCGACAGCGATGTTATTGCCAGAACCGATCAGACATTACAAATAAAGATGAATTAATGGATTTAGTAATTATGATCTGAGCAAAGAATAAAACACCAATAGCCAAATTATAATAATCTAATCAGTGACATAAGCAAAATTACATTAAATATGGCATTCAAATAATACACTACATCTTAGAAATATAATTATAAATATGGACTCAAGATCTGTTAATATTTATACCTGACATTATGTTATCGTTCTGAATTAATTATAATCGACACGACATTGACCAGTGCCATTTCTGTTCTGCACCAACACAATTGGAGAGCTATACGCCGACTCAGATGGCTCTATGACTCCGAAGTCAATCATAGCCTGAAATGCATTTCCGACCGTTTCTAATTTCACGCGTGATAGTGGATATGGTTCAATTGTTCGGGCGTTTTGTCCAATAGTTTCAACTTGAACGTCTCGCCTGGTCACTTTGTCAAGACGCTTGAGAAGTCTTTGATATATCGACTCCAATACCTTACCTTGATCTGACGTTATTGTCCCGTCATGAACGAAATCAACACAGGTTTCTTTATTAATTAAAGTACCCGTTGTATTATGGGCATTCAGTCACAATCGTACCAGCCACGAACTTTGCAGGTGCTTCTCTTTCGTGATAACGCTTAAGTAAGTTGACGATATACAGTTTATATATGTATCCTACCTATGTGTGGTAATTATGTGCACTCTCTTTCTCCATTGCAAAGAGCGGTCCACTCCATGAAATCTGACTTTGTTTTACTCTAACGGCAACATTTCTTCAATCACTTCAAACCGGCTTTCCTTCGTCTTTCAATTTTAATATTTGACATGAAGATTTGACAAGGCCATGTTTCCAAACTTCATCTATCTTGTTGCGGATATCTACAACATATCGATATATTGTAAATTAATTCAGAAGATAAACAGAAAGAAACGTTCTGAGAAAAACAAGCTTGATACATACATTAAACATTTCGTGAACGAAATATATCTACGATACAATAGCGTACGTGGTTAGAAATACAAGATATAGAGAATTACAAATAACACTTGCAATTCATGATAATAAACAAAATGATCGTGAGATGCTAAGATCAAAACTAAGATAATTGGATATGTACATTTAAAGTGGTTTTAGCTTCGAAAATTGGCATTCTAGCCAGGAATCGGTTCCTGAAAGTTCTGTGCATGAAAATGTGATATTTATAATGCGTAACTGGTATAAAGTATTCATTTTCCTTAACAGCAAATACATGTCTCTCGAGTACAACCCTTGCAGATAAATTCAATCTAACGGTTTACGAAAGCTAATAAAATAATCCGCAGAGCTAATATGGGGGAATCTAATTAATTAGCCGAAACGTAACTGTTGATTGTACAAGAGTGTTGGGGATGGTATAGATGAGATACTTTAATTTCACAAATAACACTGACAAAAAGAATTCATATGCATGTCATGAAGTGTTAATATTGGCTGATTAAATGTCCTGTGTTTTGCTGTACATGAATTGTAAAATTTGGATGAAGTGAAAAGTAAATTTCCAATGGAACAATTTGCCATTGTGAAAATGAAGATACCGTGTTAACTTTGAATATTAACTACTGAAAAGTAACACTGTGATTTAATTACAGCAATTCTTCTGATTGTTTTTTTACTTCTCGTCCAACTTTGATATTCATGTCGCCTAGAGTTATTTTTCATGAATATTTCAATGGGTGGGTGGAAGCATCAACTTTGGCACGAAGCTCCCTCAATGACTGCTAATAAATTTAGAGTAGGTATCCTCTCAATGTTTGTCAAACAAGCATGTCAAACATCAGAATCCCAGATGTATGACGCTCATGATAAAATATATACTTTCTCGGGTTGAGTGAGTTGTAGGAAGGCCAAATATGCATTATGGACATGGCACTGCAATCCCAACGGCACACTGATATGACGTATAGCCAATACTGAATGCAGTGTATTCACTAAACTGCTACTTTGTCACAATACTTAAAATTACTTATTTTAAAATTAACAACAAGACATATCTGAACGATTTAACTGCACGTTGCGCATTCATAGTAAAGATGATTATAGAACAGTTGGCATCACGTCGTTTCTGACAAATATATAACAGTTCCAAAACACTGGCACTCTTCCAGCTACGTTCTATGCTGGCATTGAGGAATGTCAACACATTTGTGATATACTGTTCACCTTGGGACAAAAGCTGCCATATAAACGTTGCTAATTCTAAGTTGAAAAAGCAAAAGAAGAAAGAGATGTAGAAGAGATTAACTTCAGAACGACTAGTAAACACATGATGATGAACGAATTTTATGTGAGTAAAGGTTGTTGATGAAGCAAAGAAACCAGAAAGCACACACTATTTTAGACTACATGGTGAACGCCCACTAAACGCATGACACTGAATAAATTCATTTTTATGGCGGATAAATTTGGGTTGTTTAGTACAATACAAGAAATGTGATTTATATAAAGTTCCAATTGTTATGCCAACACCAATTTTACCTGACCGAAAATCTGAAAAAACGTGTTCTTGTTAGAATTTGTGGCAGAGATCTGCTTTATAATGGAACAAAGTGTCATCTGAAATGTCAGTTCAACCTGAGAAATCATTACCGCGCCCTTATCATAAAGCCTACCAAGAAGTCAGCAGCCACAGATGGGACAGTGAATGTATCTGTATCGCTTGTAGAATATACACGTTACAGTAAGACTGCTATATACTCTGAACCCGTCTTCGTTAAACTAAGTGCAAGCCACTCCTTCAATGTGACTTGTCCCAAGAACATATGTACAAAGAAACTATTTAAGTCCAGGGTGAAGGGTCATTATTGGAAAAGCTTTTCCTAGATTTAAGAACAGTATAATGGAAGAGTTGATAAGGTCATTTTCAAAAAATCTCATAAACGCGAGACCTTCCCTTGACGCATGTATCTTGGTCAAAGTTTGCATGACAATCGGAAAGAGACACCTTCAGTCATTAAGGCTTCACATTTACTGGCTGCTTCCAAATATAATCTAAAGAAGACACACCGACTTCAAGCACAATAGCCTTTGTCTACTGCTTTTTACTGGAACAGAATCGAGAGATCAAGATTGGTGTGTCTTCCAGGTTTATGTCGGCATTGGCAAGGTCATTCTCTACAGGTGAACTAAAGAAAACAATCAATTATCCTCTGCAAACAAAACACCCTTCGGAGAGCGAGTTATCCCTTACTATCTATATTGCCATCAGTATCCATGGACTGGCCGGAAGCAACAATCTCATCAAGGAACTATACTATATGGGTATCACTATTTCATATGGATGGATAATACACTTTATGGCGGCATTACGTCCGTGTGCCGGTGCCAGTTAATGGGATGGAATATGCTTCTTGTCTCCATATAGATATGTCCTCTGAACATATATCACAATCAAAGCTCTACCACTGGAACCAAACAGTGCTTTCTTTGATCACGAGTAAACTGACAAAGTGTTGTCGTGCGTCGTGTCACCACCAAAGCAGGTAGGAAGACTGTCCCATTACGTCTTGTGGACACAGTTTTTAAACTATGTTTGCTGTTGCATTCCATAAACTGGCTGCAATGCAATAGTTGGCATACATCTGGGTGTCCCTTGCTATGGACGCGATTTTAACATGTTACTGCATCACCATTATAGACACAGGCCTCACGATAATAATTGTTACCATTGTTATGTGCATTCTCTGGTTGCGATATCACATTGGCATTCAAAGGCAAGCACGAGACATTAGTCACGCATTCATACGAAAAGCTCAAAAACGTTAACTTTCCCATCACCCATCTGAGGTTTAGATTGAACACTCTAATCAGGTCCAGAAAATAGAAGGACTTAGAGCCATCTTGTAAGATAAAACTAGTCTCGTGCACTTTGTCAATAAAACAGAAAGGAATTATTAAATCTGAAAACACTATATATGGGTATAATACCACCACACTTGAATCTCTAGTTTAACATGCCAGACATGCAATTCTATTCTATCAATATAGAATCTGGACAGCAAGCATGAAGACACAGTGATTCCTTCTTCATAGGAGTTGGCCTGGACCAGTGTGTCTCAATTGTGAGTGCCGGTTTTGATGACGGTTCCAGAGTCTCAGAAAATGGTCAGGTGATCCTTCAAAGACGACTTTTCTAAGTGCGAATACGGCAGAGCGAATCTTGACAATTCGCCAATTTGTAAATGCAAATGTAATTAGTGCAAATTCGAACTAAACACTACTAAGTACATCCAGATGTGTGACAGAAAGCAAAGAGGCAATGAAAACATTACACGTGTGAGATAAAAGTACTGTGGGATAAATAGAAATTTGAATCTGGAAGTTTACTGGCAAATAAGTGTTTACTAGAACAGACTTGTTACTAGATGGCATTAATAGCATATTTGCAGGCTCTTAATGTCCGACGTCATTTCCGTTACTTCATATAAAAAGCACCTATTTTGAAAACAACGTATGATCTTAATAACACCTAGCACCTGAAGCACACGATATGTGATCGGTGGTGTCGCCAGACAAAATCACAACCGTTGTACTACATCTTGGTGAAAAATCAATTCTGCACAGCACTGAATATTGTCAGAACGCGAAGTTTCGCAGGAGCAAATATTTGAAGTGTCCACGATATATTAGTAACAGCGTTTCGTCTCCACCTGGAAACGATACAAATGCCAATCAAGAATAAGATTTGACCTTACAATATTGAAAGATCCAAACGTCGAATAAACCTTCCAAGCAATGAAAGAATGTATGTTGCACAATTGATAACCATGGAAATATAAGACACCGATCTCGATTCCTTAAGAACCACATCCAACACAGGTGTGATTAGAACAAGATGTAATTATTTTACTACAATTAGATACACGGTGGGTTGGTAATTCCTTTAGCTAGAAAAGAGTTATTTACATTTAATCAATAATTTGTTTTCCTCTTTCATGTTTCTGCTTGAGGGAATGAAGATTATTGTGCTGATGTATGCAGATGTTACCAAAAAAAGATATTCACATAGTGAATTATCAACAAAATTATACCAATATCAAATGAATATTTATAATCTACAAAAATGTTTGAAATACCTTTGAGTCTACGAACAAGATGAAATGAATAATTTTACCAAAACACTAATGAATAATACAAATGATACATGTTTGTTTGTTTGCATGTGTCAGTACTGGAGTATGATTATAGTGAAAACCATCGTATCACCAAGATCATTACTGCAGTTAGGTTATATTTTATATATTCATTTCACCAAAACAAATACTGGAGTTTGGCTTTATTGTAGACCACCATGCCAGCCACGCCAATAATGTCATCGGATTATAGTGCACTCCTTCATCTCACCTAAGGCAATACTAGAGTGTTCTTATAATTATTCCTGCATGTGAGATAGGTCAAGAATCTTGTTTATTTATATTGTACAAAACATGTCACATAGGTTAATACTGAATTTATGATGTCTCCCGACTTGTCGGCTAGGTCAAGACGGGTTGCCGTATATTGTACCGGTCACCATGGCCAAGACTGGGAATCAAGGAACCAGTTTTGATGAAAACAAGTCGTACAATGCACATACTCATTCATTATTTTCTGCTTTTAATTATAAATGTTTAGTACGTCACCTGTTAAAGGCATTCATCCATATATATTCATATAGTACTAAGATGCACAATTATTGAAAGGAATATTGATTTTGTCAGACTCCTGATACTATGCCGTAAATAAATAATACCTGCATTTTTCCACCTCACCCAATAAAAAAGAAATTAAACATATGTTTATTTGATCTCTATAAGTTTCAAACCTTTGTCTTGTCAAGAATTAATATATGCGCGCAGTTAAGAAGGAAAATATATTGGCAAACGGAGACTTATTGATTTCTTGCACAAAACATGAGTTTGCGCGGGTGATAAGTCTCCGTTTGCCAAATGGAGACTTTCTTTTTTTTTGGTTAAAACATGAGATTTCGTAGGAAGGCTCTATTTTCCGTTTTGAGGCTTCACTCAATTTTGTCGCAAAAAGTTGTAGGATTGCCCCCCCCCCCCCCTGCTGCTCATAAAGTACGCATCGCCCCCGTTTATGTTGAGACTTATCAATTAAGGTGACCTATCTAAAGTTATTTATTTATTTTTACAAGTATAAACTTACATAAGAACTTTCTTTTCCGGAACTTGTAACTGTTTTGATACAGGTGTTATTAACCTGGCTTTTATTTGTCTTGTCTACTCCGCCATCCTCGGGTGATATCTTCTTATATTGTATCCCTACGTGGAATTATTTATGAGGTAGATTTTGGCGTACATCTTGATTTCGAACGACCTTCTCAAAAATGACTTATGCTAAATATGATGTTTAATCTAGCCAACCTAGTGTTGTCATTGTGAATTTATATTTTTATTTTGGTAACAATGTTCCTAATTTTGCAGACAGTAGACTTATTGCGTCATCTGATGAGCCGTTTGCAATGATTGTAGAAATGTTACGATTGATTCCAGTTGTATCTTATTTATATCACACTGAACGCACTTTAGAGGTGGCGGTGGCAAGAGGTTGATAAGGGTATGGCTATTGGGTTTCACTGGCATATATTTCCTAAACCCATTCATAGATTGTCATTGTACATGGCGTACATCTTTGTGAAATTCATCCAATATATGGTGTGGCACACATGCTCCACTCTTTCTCTTCCAATTAAAGACACTGTCAAACAAAAGTTTTGTTCACAGTTTTAGAGTACAAAAATATAATAATAATAATAATAATAATAATAATAATAATAATAATAATAATAATAATAATAGATTCAATTCATTAATGTTCCCATAATCCTGTAAAAGAAATTTTCTTTAAAACTTAAAATGGATAATTATGCAGCGGAGACAATTCATCTGCAACATTCTCAGTCGCCCATATGCCACGGACACCAAGGACACAGTAATGGACAATAGATGTAACGTTTAAGTTATTGTTTCTTGAATATAATTTTGTGTTTAATTTCATTGTATTTCTTACGTTCCTTCATTAATTGCTTTTATACTTGGGAAACAAATGCAAACCATTCTGTGCCACGCTACCGTGTCGGTTTGACCCTCTCGACCCTATTTAAAGGTCATAGTCACCGCACATTGGCAATGCATTTTTGGATGAATTGAATGAATTTCCTTGTCATGAAATATTAAATAGCATTATATAAAATGTCAGACGTTTCTGTGCTCTGGACGTTTCCTCTATCCAATGTAAAGCTATCTTGCTTTGTAATGTATCCAATTCGAAACTCTCTTGAAATGTCACTTATCCGTTTTGTAAAGCTCCCTTCAATTGTCATGTATACATTTTAAAGCTCTCTTGAGCTTACACGGTACACTGGAAGCTATCTTGAATGTTCATGTATACATTTTCTAGAATTGTCATTAATCAAATTGAAGCTCTGCTGAAGGGTGACGTATCCGATGTAAGCTCCCTTCATTTGTCATGTATCCATTTACAGTTCTATCATGAAATGTTATGTATCCATTTACAGTTCTATCATAAAATGTTATGTATCTATTTACAGTTCTATCATGAAATGTTATGTATCCATTTACAGTTCTATCATGAAATGTTATGTATCCATTTACAGTTCTATCATGAAATGTTATGTATCCATTTACAGTTCTATCATGAAATGTTATGTATCCAGTTAGAAGGTCTCTTGACGTGTCGTGTATCCTATTTAAAGCTAGCTTGCATTGCCTTGTGTCCAGTTTTAATTGCACGGGTCCATTTTCGTGTATCTACTTACGATGACAAATTAAATTTGAAATGTCATGACCAAAGAGGGCTGATTTAAGATAAGGACAGAACGTTACTAATTTAATGTTGACAGATTAGACGTTCAACAATCAAAAACAACGATAGATTTGCCAAAATTAATGAATTCATTTACAATGCCACCCTAAAAAGATAACACAATAATCCAATATATTCACGTTATATTTTGCACGTTTAGTTTCTTTGCGAAATTATTAAACGTTGTATGAATACGCTAATCAGGATCACTAGCTAGAGTGAAAGCAAGTCAATGAGTTTTTAGTCGATGGAATTGCTTGATTGTCACTATCGAAAGTGCTGCGCTGACAGATTTCCGACAGTTTGGCTCCAGTGTAATCTTCTGAAATTTAAGAGCAAACAATTTATAGAGAAACTTTATCTGGTCCGAAATTCCGATTGATCATGGGAAAACTTGATTGATTGGGTTTAATTTCTTTAATACAATAATGACGTAACTGCCGGAATATGAAGAGCATACAATTTGACAGCATAAGGATGCCTGTCTTGATATTTTCATTAATTCGTTTCAACACACTTCATCCAGATACACTTTATAAATTAAACACACTCGAACTGATGTTCAAGTTAGCACCAATCTGTAAATCTCAAGAACACTTGCAAACTTTTGATCTTCCTAATTTATCTATCAAAACATTTTTAACATAGTCTCCAAACCCTTTTTGCAATTTTTTTCCATGTGACCATTTTCATAAGAGGTTACAATAAAGTTTCTTTTCTATGTCATAACAATGGTGAGTGGTAGTAGTTCTAGTAGTGGTCGTAGTAGTAGTAATAAGGGTAGTCTTAGTGGTAGTAGTAGTATTAGTATTAGTAGTAGCTGGCGATATCGCGCCAATTACAGTCTCGTTCTAGTAAGTAATTCTAATATAGGGACTTTTGTTGAAACTTAAAACTCAGATTAGTAAGTCTGCCGAATAGACGCAAAGCTAAGACACTTGAAGAAAGGATTTCAAAGATATAGATGTCAAAGGTAAGATCCTTGAAACAAATGGCCATTATATATATATATATATATATATATATATATATATATATATATATATATATATATATATATATATATATACACCTATACACACAACGGGCGAGCGACAAGAATAACTAAAAATATAGATTATTACCCGTTATAAGACGGTAATGCTAAAATAATGTTTCAAGATTAAGATAAGAAAAATAAAAATATAACGTAAAATTTTAAACATTTAGAAGAGTTACATTCAAAACAAAAAGATTGAGCATGAGTATATGAAAACGTGTTTGAAAAAAATATACATTCCGCCACGAGTTTAGAATCCGAGCCCTGCTAAGTGTTTGGCACAAGAATCAGTGATTAAATTTATTGTCTTTATTTGATATTCAACCCCTATTAAATTACACGTTTAACCGCTCGCTCATCTGTCTGGCGAGAAATATTTTCTACGGATTCAAGAAGACTGAACTGGTCAAGGACGTACCGTACAAGTACATACGTGCTTATAATTCAGGTCAGACTTGCCTATAATATAGATCTTAATCTGCCGTTGTATACTCCTCCGGGAGATCTGGTTTTACGTTGCTTTCTATGCTGATCACTAACAAACTGCATAGAGCCATGAGATAGCAGATCTAGGAGCAATCCGTCTGCAGGTGGATCAGGTTTATGCGAAGAGACGTACTGTGCCGAACGTGCCATATTCTGAATGATTCGGAATTGTGTATCGAAATTGACAGACACAAAATCTGGCTTACACAAGTTTTATACCATATCATTTTTAATGTACTTATTGTGAAGGAGTAACATTATAATTCATGAAAGCATCTTGGTATATCCCTGTTTACTTTTAACTTGCTAATGACCTTGATTTTTTTCTTCTCGTCAGCATTCTGCCTTTGATGGATGTGTTACGATGGTACGCAGAATATCATTTTCATAAAATAATTTAAACAAAACTGTATTAAAAAAGTTAAAGTTCTTTAAAAATAAGAAAAAAAAGGACTTTTTCAAATTCACTCGTTGGTTATTTTGTAATAATTACTATTGATATTGCCTAATATGATATTCACGATGGCATACACGTCGGAATGACAAAACCGTGAAACATTTAGAAATTCTAACTTTAGTTTTCATTAATTTCAATATACATTTTGTGTTTATCTTGTTATCCTTATACGTAAATGATTGCCAAATATATTGAGGATATATACATGATGGTAATAAGAACAGGCCGCAATAAGACAATATCATGGACTTCGTTTATAGCAGCAACCTAGATGTTCATAGCTTCTCTCCTTAAACAATTATCATGTGTCCATTCGAGGAGAAATATAATTGCCCTCATCTATGACGTACTGGATTTATCCTGACCTTGACCAATCGATGACAAACATAGAGGACTCCTAACAGATGGTGGTTCTATGTATTAACGTCTCAAGATGAGGGCACACATAAAATTATTGGTCATCAGTGAAAGGGTACAGTGTGTCTACTGCTGGATTTTGTGGGTGAGAAATCTTCACAACGAGGCGAGCTTAAACGCCACCTGTGCTACAGTGAAGATCACTATATAAAACAGTGCAAATACTATAACACTCAGGAAATACCAACTATGCCCACATCACCATTTAAGATAGTCAGTGATACGTGCTGCTTCTTAATAAAGAATACTGAAATCTTTCAACGCTTAATAAACACAGGCGTTTTCAGCCTGTGTGTATAACACGCATTAATACATAAAATGATGTTGCTGGCTAGTGCATATTGTCGACTCATGCAGGTGAAAAATGCTTCAAATCTTTACCAAAAAATAAATCTAATATAACTTTACATTCACATTGCAATTCTATATTACTATATTCAGAATATATGGACATATAAACAGTAGATGTACAATGCTTTGTCCAAGGTAAATAGTTATATTTATCGATTTTCATTTTCATGATCGATGTTTCCGATAAAAGCAAGATTGGAATTTGGTTTCTATCATTTTGTTCTCCTTTTGGCGAGAACAATCTAGGCTCGTAAACAGGGATAATAGTTGAATAAGACGTAAAACTTAGACAATAAACAAGCGAAACCAAATGCTACAGTATAAATGCAAGTGCTCTGGAACTATTTTTATGTACTAAAAAATTTTAATATTACAGAACAGCAAGTCATATTTGAGGAGAGAAAATCATTCTAACGTGATCCTTGCCTGATTAATTGTTGTATATATTATATATGCATTCAGTTAATACCATCATAACTCAAACTGTCAATATATTAGAATCGTGAGTGCTCAGCCATTTATAAGCGTTCTCATTACCAACGTGCAGGGTCCGCAATCCGCAGGGGAATTTTGTCAGTGGATGTTCACAATATGTAACATGGTTTGTAGAGCTCTACAGCAACAGGAAGAGTCAGTGTACCCTGGTCCTATCAGACGAGACTGACTTTAACAACGACACTGTCCTGTCGGAAATCAACACAAAGTATGGATCCAACTTGACTGTAAATAGTTCTTAAACTTGTCATCTTGAAAGTTATCTATGAGTGACAACTGATTATAAGTTTTAATTTAGATTGGATTGTTCTGTGATTCTATTCTACAAGACTTAGATGTTCTATGTGCATAATTTGATTTTAAATAAACGTTTTCCTAATTTCGATTTGCTGATACCACACATTACTAGCAAATACATTATGACAGCTATCATGGGTTGTGACATTGCGTTGTGCACAAGTAATACAAATGAGAAATTCCTAGGACACGAAGGAAGCAAGGAATGATACAACTGTTTTACTGTTTAGAATTCTATATGGATATAGTAAATCGATAAAATGTAAGGTATGGTTTATACTAGCAATAAATAATTCATGATTGAGAACTAAAACGAAAGGTTGCGGGTTTGAACCCCGGTCGAGTCATACGAAAGACATCAACATGATACAAACAGCTGCCTCGCTAGGAGTTCAGCATTATTTGGTTAGTGTTAGGACTGTCCGGCCTGGTGTCAGGATAATGTGATTGGATCTGACATAACGCGCCAGGTCTGGAGCATGATGCCAAATGGCTTAGACATCAATATAAACTGCCACACTGCAGACATCTTAGCAATATGACCGAACATTTTTAAAGTTACATTAAAAATTCAAATCTGTCTGTCCCTCTCTCAGTATGTCTCCGTCTCTCTCACGCACTCACACACACACACACACACACACACACACACACACACACACACACACACACACCTCGTACATAATAAGCGCTTCAAGAGTAGAAGTCCATATGGAGCAGTCAATATTTTAATTTATGGGTACATTGTAGAGAACTTGTTTGCTGCCAGGTCTCTTTCGCCTTTAATAATGATGACAAAAGTTAACTACTGTTTAATCGTCATCAAATATGCTTTGATAACTTCCCAGGCATGATAATGTCTCAATCGCTGGCATCAACGAAATCCGACTTTTACGAACCCTAATATTTCCTTAACCAAAACTCATTTCAATTAAATAACCATGAATTTAAATAAATTCAAGCCTTCCATATAATTAGACTGCTTTTTAGGAAACAAATAATACAACAGATGTGATGTGACAAATGTTTTCTATGCATCAGCTGCAATGTTAAACCTTGATTTGAACATAGAGATACATATCGTGAATTTAATGTCAATCAAGGAAATCAAGAGAAAGTTATTGCTTGTTATCTTTGAAGTAGTACTGCAAGTTGTTCTCCTGAGTAATCACACGAAAAATGAAATATATGTTCTTCCTTCATCAAGATCATTACAACACAAAAAAGAATAATTACTAACCTTTACCGTTCTCGAGAACATCTGTACAGATGATAGATAGATAGATAGATAGATAGATAGATAGATAGATAGATAGATAGATAGATAGATAGATAGATAGATAGATAGATAGATTGATAGATAGATACAATGTATGAGTGCTGATTCATTTGCTAATATCGCACTAAATACTTAACGAAAATCATTGCTTTGCACATCCTGTAAGTTTTATATTATAACGGACAATTAGTTACATCCGCTACTTCAATGTCAGCATACCACTTTATATTGTATTCTATATACACCTATTGTATTATACGTAACCCTATTGCATTCCAAATAACCATATTGTTTTGTACATAACCCTGTTGCATTATAAATTATTATATTGTATTCTATACAACCCTATTGCAGAATACGTACCCGTACTGTATTCTACGTAACCCTATTTAATTTTTGCGTAACTCTGGTTTATTATGCTTGACCCTATTTTAATTCTACATAACACTATTTCATTTTACATACCCTTATTGTATTCTACTTAACCCTAATATATTCGCCACAACCCTATCGTATTTTACGTAACCTTATTGTATTTTAAGTAACCATATATTATTATACATAACCCTATTGTATTTGACATAACCCTATTGTAGTGTCCGTAACCCTATTGTATTTTACATAACCATATTGTACTATACACAACCATATTGTATTATCCATAACAATATTGTATTATATGTAACCTTATTGTATTATAAGTAACCATATTGTATTATACGTAACCATATTGTAGCATACGTAACCCTGTTGTATTAAACGTTATCTATTGTATTATACGTAACCCTATTGTAGTGTCCGTAACCCTATTGTATTCTACTTAACCCTAATATATTCGCCACAACCCTATCGTATTTTACGTAACCTTATTGTATTTTAAGTAACCATATATTATTATACATAACCCTATTGTATTTGACATAACCCTATTGTAGTGTCCGTAACCCTATTGTATTTTACATAACCCTATTGTAGTGTACGCAACCCTATTGTATTTTACATAACCCTATTGTACTATACACAACCCTATTGTATTATCCATAACCATATTGTATTATATGTAACCATATTGTATTATAAGTAACCATATTGTATTATACATAACCTTATTGTATTATACGTAACCATATTGTATTATACGTAACCATATTGTATTATAAGTAACCATATTGTATTATACATAACCTTATTGTATTATACGTAACCATATTGTATTATACGTAACCATATTGTAGCATACGTAACCATATTTTATTATACGTAACCCTGTTGTATTATACATAACCATATTGTATTATACGTAACCATATTGTATTATACGTAACCATATTGTATTATACGTAACCCTATTGTATTATACGTAACCATATTGTATTATATGTAACCCAGCAGCAGAGAGGGTGAATCCTACAACGTTTTTAGACAAAATTTTGATTGAATCCTTAAAACGAGCCTTCCTACGATCAAAAAAAAATGTCAGGGGAAAACCCTACAACGTTTTCAGACAAAAAATTTATTGAAATCTCCCTATGAAATCATTTTAACTAAAAAAATGAAAACGATTTTTTAATTAATTTTGGTCGCAACTTGTTGTCATCCACCCTCTCTGCTGCTAAAGTTTTCAGTTCTGGGTTAATAATTCTTTTACGATTTTAACCGAATATTTGATCTAGTCTTTAGGACGAAAATCATTTATGATTTCACAAACAGACTAATCGCTAACACCTCTTCTTGTAAATCAATCAGATTATTTGACTGGTCGGTGAGTTTGAAATTAATTCTGGTTAATGAATTATTATGGCATCGCATGTAGACAGGATTAATTGGGTTTTCAATAATTAGGAATCCTGGAGGAGCTGTTGGTGCAAACGAATAAAGAATATATCCTTGCTGAGCTTGATTTGATCGTTCGAGATTAATTTGATAGCTTCCTTCGATAACATCACACACTAAATTGAGCGCAATCACTGAGGATATATTCACGTTGAACGGAGCGATATGCCTGCCGCCACCGTCTGGGTCATTATTATGTTTGAGGATTTTTATTTCCCCTGATGCTGTTTTCTTCCACGTATCATGAATTATTTTAAACCCAACATCGATGGTGTCACTGAGAAGTTTTTTTAGTTCCGGTACGTTATATCCCGGTAGTTTGAATGTCGGAATATCTTCAACGCGGATTTTATAGTCTGATGCAAATTTTGTTCTCGATTTTGGGTTATCTTCATCTAATATATCCTGAATAATTTTTAGGTTAAATGTTTCCATATCGTCGATAATTTTATTGCATGTTTCTACGACGCTGATAAATTCATCTCGGGTGAGAGAGCCGGATTTAAGAGATATTAACAACAGCGATAAATCATTATTCATTGCTGTGAAATTTTTAACGATTTCAGGTTTGTTAACTAAATAATATATCCTTATTCCTTCCCCCTCTGGCTTCTCTTCTTCATTTGATCGGTATCCGAGACCAAAAAAATCTATAACAGATTTATGATCTTTATAACTCTTTATTGGATTATCAGGTTTTATTCTGTCGGTGATATAATCAGTTTTTTGTGGTTCGGGTATATCAACGGTTTTACTCTGGGGCGGTAATTCAGGCCATCCTAGTACGGTTCTTATTGAGCTTTGATAGATATCTACGACGTATCCTTCTGTGTTTATCTCAATTGCGGATGATAGCGTCGGTTCATGAACTGTTATAGCGATTTTTGACTCTACTCCAGTAATCGATTTTATTCTACGCGCGAATTCATTATTGATTTGTTCTATTTGGTATGACCCTGTTGGTATTGAAACAACGTTCCAGTCTGGGGTTCCGTCGGGTTTATTCTTATTTGCAAACACTAAAGAATTATTTGGTTGTTGACTACCAAATGCTACCGATGTGATATTAGGCCAACTGTGATACATTCGTAGTTTTGCAAGCGCTATCTCCTTCACTGGGACCGGAGAGGGGAAATTCACACTAAACTCGGGTTTCGTAGATGTTATTGATATCATACTCGTTTGTACTGGGTTCGTGTTCTCCACTATTTGTTGAAGTAATTCCTGCTGTGTCGTCATTATACTCATGATTTATTTCTAATTTTGGTATCGAGGAATCATAAATACTGACCATCACTGAGAATTCACAATCTGGTAATGTTGATATTATTGAGATCATTTTGTTTTTTGGGTTCGTGTTTTCTGATTCCATCGGTGTTGTCGTTGTTATTATACTCATGTTGTCGCTCTAATTTCGATATCGCGGAATCAAAAATACTGACCATCGCTGAGAATTCACTATCTGATATAATCGTATTATCGAGTGACGACGATATCATCAGGGATAATTGCGAATATGCGGTTGATGCAATATGAAATTGAAGTAAGTAATTCTGCAGTTTACTCTGGCTGCATGATGATATCTTTTTTGCTATCCCGGTTAATATACCCCCGATTGTAGCCACCGCAGAAATGCAAATTGGAACTACGACCGGGGCAATCATTGTAACCGATGCAAGTATTATTCCGGCGCCAGTGAGAACGCTTGACACCGAGTACACAATAACATCAATTGCGGTGATTCTTCGTCGGTATTTTTTTATTTTTATTTGATACTCCTCAGTGAGGGTTTTGAGTCTATTTTGAAATTCTCTGACCTGATCATAGCGACATTGCGTCGATGACAAAGTCATTGTTGTTTATTTTAAAAACACTAGCGTTTTCAATTGTGAAATCCGAACGATTTAGTTATTTACTTAAATCCGCTACGAATTCCAGATACCATGTTACTGATGCCTTAGCCAAACTTTTATCATCGGCTTTTATCGTTAACCGTTCAGTTTTATCCTTGTCGATGATCGTTGAAATCGTATTGTTAACCCCGGATGAACTCGACGATGATATATTAAATTGAATTGGTGCTACCAGCGTTAATCGATAAATACCCTTGATAGTAGCTGTGATATCTAATTTGTTGTTTGCAGGTGTCCACTCAAATGATCCGTGTTGGATTGTATATACTACGTTATTGGTTTTCTCATGAGGAATTTTTGTTTTTTCAATGATTGTTATCATCCTCGAAAAATCACCTTTGACGGCTTCGATGAAGTTTTTCGTCTCATCGATGGATTTTTTAATATCCGGGAGTTTTATTTCAATTTTATCTAACGGGGTTCCAATAAATTTATCAATGATATTTCTACGAAATGATATAAACTGTTTTCCGTTTTCTTCAATTTTAGATTCAAGTGCTGTTAGTACAACCAAAAAATCTTTTAAATCATCGTTGAGAGTTTTTAATCGATCTGTAATCGTCGAAACGAGTACACCCGGTTTTAGTTTACCCTGATCGAAAAATAACGCGATAGTATCCTCGATTGCGTTTTGTTGTTTAACCAAAATATCATCCAGAGAAATATTACTGGTTTTCAATTTACCCTGATCGGAAAATAACGCAACGGTGTTCTCGATTGCGTTTCGTTGTTTAACCAAAATATCATCCAGAGAAATATTACTGGTTTTCAATTTACCCTGATCGGAAAATAACGCAACGGTGTTCTCGATTGCGTTTCGTTGTTTAACTAAAATGTCATTCAATGACACATCACTGGATTTCAATTTACCCTGTTTGTCTTGAAATACAACTATTTCATTAGGATCAACACTTGTTAAATTTAACGTCTCAGCTATTTCATCTTCAATTATTTTTTTTACATCCTTGATAGAATCAGGTGGTGCAGTGCCATCGGGTTTGGGTTTCAAAGATCTCCCCCAAATATCAATCATGTTATTGTAAAACTCTTTCTCTCTCTAAAAAGCGATTGCTGGTGTAGTCATTTACGACAATATGAGGTGGTTTTCCGCTTGGGTTACTCAAGGAGTTAGAAATAGCGTCAAGGACATTTAATACTTCGCTGCCACATATTGGTGGGTCAATCATCGTTTGTGTTGGTAGCGTAGAATACCAAGTCTTCTTTGGAAGGGTTTTTATATACCGCATAAACTCTTTTGGTGGGGCTAATCCATATGAATCGAAATAAACAATCCCACGTGGATCAATAGCGTATGCAACCCAGTGAGTTCCTGGTCCGGTGCTGTTATCTAAATTAATGATTCCGGTTTCAACGCTGTTTGGTTGATGTGGTAATTGATCTTTCATAAAGACACCTCTGAAGTTTTTAATCGCGAGCTTTTTAGCCGCATCCATTAAATCAAAATTGGACATGGGGATCTTCGATTCCTGAATTAATAAATCGTTCCTGGTAGTCTTAGACCCTTTCCGCTGTACCACGAATACGGGGTTCCTGGTAGTCTTAGACCCAATCCGTGAACGGATCGTCCCTTTTTTTTATATCCTTTCCCAGTTGCCTTCTTTAGTGCCATTCCTGCTGCAGTACCAACGGCTCCTAACGCTGCCGCTTTAGCCACCGCTGGGGCTGCTGCTGCAATCAATGCTGGAATCGCAGCTAACAACGGAAATATACCGCCTGTTTTAATCATATTTTTGATAGCAGCCGCAGAAAGAGTAATCTGAACACCTTTTTTGGCTGCAAGTGCATCATTGAAATGTTTCACCTGACGAGTTGTCAGCGATAATTTATTTGCACCACCAGTCATTTGGTTGGGTTTCAACGTGATTGTGGTTCCACATCGCTTAGCCGATTCCGATTGGATTTTTTTTAATTGACCGGGAGTTAACGTAACACTAATAACACTATATGACATTATACATAATAGATTGATTCTAAATCGTTTACAATTTCAATTACATGTTTTCTACTGGGGCATCTACCACTCTCATTCTTCCACCAACACCTTCAAGTAGCATTGATTTATCACTGAGAATGACAGCAACCGCTCTATAATTAGCAATAGCACCACGAGTCACATTAGCTCTAAAGTGTATATCAACGACGGACTGTCTTGTTAAATCGAGATGTTCCAGTGAGAAGTAATAGATCGGATATAGATTTTTAAAATCATATTGTGATATTTGCAAACCAGTATCCACATTTTGATCGCGTGCCATAAATGACAACAGACGATGATACACGCGTGCAATATGATTTTCTGTGTAATTAAGTTGTATATCCTCGGATGGTTCCTGCTGGCCGTTTATTCTCAGTGAGATGTCTTTCATACCTAACTGATCAAATATCATATGACTGAAACGTTGATCGCCAACTCGTGTGTTATCCTGTAACGCAATAAATATATGACGTGGCGCAGCAACACCTTGTTTTGATGCTAGGTTCCACGTGAATAACCCGTTGATATTTGATTGTTTAACATCTGTACTCACGGTTAACCAACTCAACAACGATTTTCCTCCTTGGTCCATAAATGATAGTAATCGTTCTTCTGCAGTGATTGCTGGAGTCAACACTGGCATCCACAATGATATTTTTGTTAAATTGACTTTACCGGCATCAGCATTGGGATTTGCAGCATCTGCTGGAATCCTCCAGATTGCATCATTATCATCACTCTTTCGTACAAGCGATACTGTACGCTTCGCCCCGTAGATAACTTTTCTGACGTTTCTACAGAATCCAAATATGTGATGCAGTGGAATCGCGCATGAAAATGATTTACGCGCTCCTTGCAACATTGCGTTTCGTGTTGCAGCTCCTAGATTGAAATTAACGTCGTTGTTTATAATCATATTCTCGACATCAGCATCACTATTATCACGTTTTTTTGGTCGTCCTACAACAAATGGATTTCCTCCAGCGGTATTCTTACCATCTTTTGCAAACATCATAGAGGGTCCTGCTGATCTTGTATAATCATCAGAATATCTCGCTAACCCGATTATTGTTGTAGCCATATCAACATCGCGATCTATGGACTCAATTTCTTTTCCATCAATGAGATATCTAGCACTCTCAAATAACGCCATAATACCATTATTGACAAAACCGACTTGAGTACCATCTGGATACGGTGCTGGTACAGCAGTAGTATCAGCAGCTGTTACAAGTTCTCCTTCTACTTCAATAAACGCTTCACAGGGCAAAAAGTATTTACTGGTATCATGGACTTGAAGTTCAATTCGCGATCGACTATTTGCGTCTATTGCATGATAAGCGTAATATTGATAATCGCGTACAGAATCATCCTTGCCAACTGGGGCGTCTATATCAAACGCCGGATCATGTGATTTTTTGAACATTTTATTCTATTTATCAGAGTCTAAATCGTAAAAATCCGTAGGATTTTCATCGTAAACGATTTTCATCGACGTAGTTTTTTAAAGCCGCTTCCTGCTATCATGTTTGCAATATTGCTTTGGTCTCCTTGATTTACCATCGACGCTAATTTTTTGTCTACTGCGTTATTTATAATTCTACTAACACTTGCAGGCATTTCCGCTGTAGACGGTAACGGTTTCTTCTTTCGTGATTTCACTAATGATGTTAATTTATTCTTCGCAGTTGAAAACGCTTTTCCAGCAAAATCTCCAACAGCACTAATACCCTTATCACGAATAACTTCAATTGCTTTCATTCCTAGTTGTTTAGCCAACGGCATCACTTTTGGATCCATTCTCGCAAATAACCCTGCAATGGTATTGCCTAAACCATCTCCGTAGTATGCTCTATAAACTGGAAACCGTGAATTAACTACGTAGACGGGGGTTGGTTTATCATGATTGTAGTGTATGATCATTATTTGAAATCAGAAACCATTTTTCAATTGGAAACGCTAGCGTTTTTATTTAATCACTGTGATACCCACTTTCCGCTAACTCGTCAATGAAATCTCGATATGTTTTGATATCCATGATACCGCCAGCAAATAACCGTCTACAGATATCAGCTGCTTCATTAATTATTTCCGGTGAGTTATTTCCAGCTCGGAAACCTCCTACAAGAACTTCTAATCGTGATATATCATTGATAACACTACCAGGGCATGAAACGCTAGCGTTTTCACTCTTTGAGTTTCCACTGGAATCTTGCAATCCACTTCCGCTATAACCAGTTGCTTCATCCTGTTTTTCTAAATCGGCTTCTTGTAATAAATAATCAAGAGGATCATCATCATCACGTGGTAGTTGTTGTTTTTTAGGAGAGTAGACTACTTTCTTTGCAGGTTGCTGTCGCTTTCCTCGCAATTTTTGCGGTTTTTGTTGTTGTTTAAACTCTTCGTATTGATTATACACTTCGCCCACCTCATTGATATATCCAATGTATGATGCGTTACCCTTCTTCTTAATTCTACCTGTTTTTTCAGTTTTGATTTTGTAGAATATATCAGCCCAGTGAGTTATATCTCTAACAAAGTTATGATGTTCTGGTTTCAACAAATTTTTCCTGTTTTCATAAGTCGTAACAACAAGCGCAGGAATTTTTGCTAGTTTAGTCTCAATGATTGCTGCTAAACCCGCCTCGTTAAATATCACGCGTAAATCATCTACTATTTCTTTTGATTCTATTTGTTTTGTTTGTTCAGTTTTCGCTGCTATTTTTTCGAGTTCACCAATAACAGATTTTCCCGTCTCGGGAACATCTCCCAGTATAGCACGCTCTATCCCCTTCGTTGCTGTGGTTACTGGTTTAAACAATTCTTCGGATCCCATAGCAAAATCAGTCTGAAGACTCTGTCGTTGTTGTAGTTTATTCCGTACAGAGTCACGAATTGGTACCAATCTCCTGATTGCATCCAGTCGTTCACGAGCCAATCGGGTTGTTAATGCTTCATTGACCATTATTTGAAATCGCAAACAATTTTTCAATTGCAAAACAATTTTTCAATCCGACCTAACACCATCGGATAGTCATGGAAGCGTTATTTCGTCGTGAGACAGCTTCGTTCATCGATGTTGAAAGTAGCAAAATTGTATATAAAAATAATAATACTGCTAGTTTCAACATCCTAGTTTTGATCAATCTGACATATCATATCGACTAAACCATCCATTAACGGCCTATCGATTTTGTTGTTTTCAATAAAAAAATGCTAAAAAAAAATTAAAATCTCTATGAGGGACGGTCACAATCAAATAATGACAAATGGTTGGTCAATCAAAATTGTTCATTTTCTTGAATTAACGCCCGTAGGTTTCTAACTTTAGAATTAACCTCCTTTTTCAATTCGTATTCGTACCCCAATTCTTTTCGTATTCGTTCTACGATGGTATACAACGGAGCGAACACACTTACGTCACTGGAAAATGCGAGAGAGTCCTTAATAGAATTCTGAATTCTTTTGCTGAGCGCATACTTCTTTGGTAGCATATACTTGTTAGTGCTAACTCCGTATTCTATATCCTGAAAATCAGACATGATTTGATCAGGATTTAACCCATCTGATAGTTCAATATCCCAACCTTTCAATTTTGAAATCTCGGATAAAATGCTATTCATGTTTTCAGAATTCATTATTCTATAATAATGATATATTTCTAAATGAAAAATATGACGCATTAGACATAACTAAATTGAATTTTCTGTCCGCTCTTTTTTGAAATAGCCGATCGACAAACCCCTTCTGCAACATATCGTACTGAGGGTCTACAAATATTGAAATACTTGCCGGCTTCATATATTTATTTAAATACTTTTTCTTCGTTAGTTATTGTATTCAAAGATTTCACAGGTCTCGCTTTTTTCGAGTATTTCCCAGTCCCCCCTCGTTTGGTATTCTCACTATGTGTGATTGCTTGAAGATTTGATAAGGAATTGTTCTTCGGATTAGAATCAATATGATCAATAACAAAACCATCTTTGATCAATCCATGGAAACATTCATACACGAAACGATGATTGTAATATTTCTTCTTTCCAACAGTAAAGAACAAATACCCCATACCATTATCCCACCCAACTGGGTTCTTCAGTCTACAGTGTCTTACAACACCATCACTGGATGCTTCATAATTTGTACTCACTGGGTGTGGTCTGAATTCCTGGTTCATTAGTATACTATACTATTTGTCTAATTCATTGACTGACCCATTGCAGTGATTCATTATACATAAATCTTTCATTTAGACACTTGTTTTTAGTATAGCATGAAGGAGTTCAAGAGATTGACTTCGAAAAATGCTGAATTCAATGCTGATAAGGAGTTTAAGAGATTATTGAAAATCAATCCTAGATTTAATCTCGATAGACCCAAAAAACGTCCAATAGACGGAAACATGAAAGAGTTTAAGAGATTATTGAAAATCAATCCTAGATTTAATCTCGATAGACCAAAAAGACGTAACAAACGTCCAATAGACGGAAACATGAAAGAGTTTAAGAGATTATTGAAAATCAATCCTAGATTTAATCTCGATAGACCAAAAAGACGTAACAAACGTCCAATAGACGGAAACATGAAAGAGTTTAAGAGATTATTGAAAATCAGTCCTAGATTTAATCTCGATAGACCCAAAAAACGTAACAAATTTAATCTCGATAAACCAAAAAAAACGTCCAAGAGAGATTACCCCTGGAAAGATGCTCAATTCAATCTCGATATAGTTTCTAATACACCAAAGAATACAATTCTTGATAAAGCCATGATTAGTAAAATCAGAGACTGTTTTAATGAATTCAAGCGTGATGGAGCATCTTATTGTTGGTCAACATTTCGAATTGATGGTGTTGTTGATGCTACCATGACTGATGAAAAAGCAGCAGTGATAATTTCACGTGTTGGGGAAAAACGGCATTTTTTCCGAATCAAATTCATTATCGAAGTCGATGGCAAATGGATTATTAAGGATAAATTTGAACCAATCCTCAAGAATAAAAAAGCTGTCATTGTGAGTAGAGATTCCAAACCAGGGATTCTAACCGGCATTGATAAACCATACTACGAAAGATCTTATCCCGTAACAGCAATGGTTTATGGGATATATCCGTTAAATGATAAACCCGATATCGCAAAACTAGCTCCTATGAAATATTCGTCAGGGCTTAATTGTGTAGCAGAACGAATAATAGAACACTTCACAAATGCATCCCGAGGAAATAAACAAACTGATCTGCGACGTAGGAAAATAACCGAGTGGGAACTGACAGTGAAACAGCATGGTGCAAAGATTTCTGATATAGCTAAATTAGAAACATCATTACGATTCCCAATAACAGTTATGACGATAACCAGAGAGGTTTTATACGAACCGAAATATAACAAAAATGGAGCGCCAATACAGATTATTGATCATAACAAACACGCGTGGACACCTGCGGTAACAATATTTCCACGAGAACGAACCGTGAAATATATCCCGAAGGAGTTCGTCGGGGATGTTTTCTATAAAGAGAGATTATTTGATGCTATTCATGCGTTGTGTAAGGATGATCCTGTGTCAGTGTGGTTACTTAGAAGTGATGAAGAATTCGATCAATTTGTAAAACCAAATGGTGAATTATATCGCATTGAAGAATTAGATAACAGAATGAGAAAAATCGCTAGTGATTTTTCACCGCAGAATTCCCATGAAAAACTACTCACGGATAGTTTTACTATTCCATCAGTAGTAGCTCACTTCGCAAGAGAAAAAAACTCATGGCGTCCAACACGAAGTGATTTTCTCGAAGATGTTAAATTGAGTTGCGTCGAATTTGGTCATGGAGGACTGTGGAATACGAAATACTCACGTGATGGTATGATTTCAATTGATATATCCGCGTGTTATCCCGGAAGTTTTCTCGGGTATGGGGAATGCGCTGAGTACTTCAAACGATTTGGACACCCCACGCATGAAATGACTCGTGTTGCGATTAATGGACCATTGCCTGATTTTGATTTAACCGGATTCGCTCGTGTGATATCATTTGAATTAGCTACAGGGTTACATCCGTGTAGTTATGTTTGGCTTGGTAGACACCTATCTGAAAAACACTGGATGCCAATAGTGCTATTGAGATATATGATTGATTGTGGTATGCTAATATCGTTGATTGTTTCCGAGGCTATTATATGCTATCGAGCTCAGAAAGAAGTTTGGCTACCACAACCCAATCTAGATAGAATAATCAACGAACTACGAAAACAGTTTCCAGATTTCAGTGAAGAAGAAATCATAAATTGGTCTAAGAAGTTATTTGAAATTAAAAAAGAACAAGCAAAAGATCTCGGAAGAAGAATAATCGGTAAATTTACCCAGGGTGGACGATACGATAACGCAAAATACTCTTCGCGGTTGATCATAGATGTCGCTGAATACGATTTTATTGTAGCGGATTTAATGAAACAGGGAAAACTTGTATCCCGTAAGGATGCTTTTCTATCCAATGGTGAGAAATTAGGTACGGTTGTTACCTACTGTGATGGATATAATTCCCAGTACACACACTTAAGAAGTTCAATGTTAGCCTATGCTTCTATTAATCTATTTTCGATGATAAATAGATTTCCTAATACCGCGGTTAGAGTGGCCACTGATTCGATGTATATACACAATAAGTTCAAATCAGCTGTAGCTAAATTCACAGATCCCGAAGAAAATTGGGGGCGTTGGCGATTTAAAAAGGAGATGCTACATGAGTATTGTGAATCCGCAGACGTTGCCATGGATGATAAATATATTTGTTGTAACCGTATTGAAATTCAATCAGAATTTTCTAATGCACCACCGGTATCTGATCCAATCTGTAGATACAAGACAGTTTATTTAAACGGTTGTGGTGGGTCAGGAAAGACAACTCGTGCAATTGAATTATATCGTGGTGGTGGAAATACTTGTATTTCTACTAACATGATTGTGCTAACACCGACTCATAGACTCGCCAGAGAGATGATACAACGAGGGGTAAATGCTTGCACTTATCACAGCTTCTTTCGATGGAAGGGTGACAAATGGACTCCTGATCGAATGGGTGATAAATTCATTCCTGAAATCATAATTTGGGATGAAATATGCACAGTGTCATTAGATGTATTAAAAACATTTCTTGAGTGGTTGTTAACCAAAAACACAAAAGTCGTCATGTGCGGGGATCAAGGCCAACCACCACCATTTGTCGGTGCATCTCCACATGAATGGCTAAAGGGTTTTGTAGACTACTATGAAGAAATCACCACTGATTATAGATCACTTGATGAACGATTACGAGAATTTAAGAAACTAATTAGATTACAACCGGATAGAATCCAATGCGAAATAGCGCGTGAAGTGATTTCAGAAACCCCAATGAATGATTTCTGGGAAGCGTGGAGACCAAACGATTTGATCATTGCAAGTAGAAAAATAGTCAGGGACACACTTCAGATGAAGTTATTTGAATTGCATAAAGAAAAATTTGCAACGCTTCCAGTACCCCTTTGTTATAGGCCATCGGATACACGAAAACAGAATATTGAAGTTGATATTCCAGGACAGAATGAAAAACAAATTTTGGTATTAAATGATATTGTGCTGGTTGATATCAATGTCGTTGAAGATGCATTGCGTGCTAATAAATCCCCGTGGACGCTAGGATACGCAGCAACAATACACTCTTCACAGGGATTGACTATATCGGATACAATTGTTTGGATGGTAGATAATCGCATCGAATGGTCAAATTTAGTCTATCTCGCAGTATCCAGAGTACGAAACATAAATCAACTTCGAAGAATTGTCCTCGATGATGAAATCATTGGTGATGATAATGACACAACAATAAGTGATATTGATGTTAGCATCATTAATAAAAAAACTCTCCGGTTACAAACAACAGGACAAAAAAAAACAACGAGAATTTGATATTGATGCTAAATTAATAATCACTTTGAAGAAACAACAGAATAATCACTGCGCGAGTTGCAATTGTATAATGCGTTGGCAGTATTCGGATAAGGATCCTCGCCAATTCACCGTAGACAGAAAAAATAACAATCTCGGTCATGTCAGAAATAATGTGATGTTGACTTGTCTTGAGTGCAATAGACGCAACGGTGCTAGTTAAGACCATGCGGTGGCAATTGAGTATCCTCGGGAATCACTTGTAGTTGTTGTCGAGTAAAACCCCGCTGAGGGGCAGTTGAATCCAGTTTATAGACTGGAGGTCTACCAGTTGATCGTGTTATACTAGATATCTTATGCGTAGTGACGCTCCAAATAGGATCAGTAGCCCTTTTTCTACCCCCTTCAAGCTCTCCTGGTTCGTATAAGTACCTCACAATGACATTACTACCAAGAATTGGTTGGGAAACGCTAGCGTTTCTAGGGAAATCTTTTTGTGGTTGTACGGGTATTGACTTCTTTTTAATCGCGTTGATAGGTTTCATGTTGATTGTTCTAGTAATCTCGTTATTCAGTGCAGTAATCACAGATGGTAATCTTTTAACCCATTCACTGGATCGCTTTTCTTGAATGAATTCTTTTGCGTATTGATATCCAAATAACCGCTCAGCAATCGTCCGATTAAATCGTTCTACAATGGCCTGATCGCGATGTAGCGCAGTATGCCCTCGTCGTATGGTGACATTATGATGTTTCATTGTAGATAACACTGCACCCTGAAATTCCTTGCCAGGATCAACTTGTAACAGATTTGGCCAGTGCAGAGGACCTCGTCGATAAATCCTTTCAAATGCAGAAGCGACTTCAGTGGCCGATTTTGTTTTCAGCGGTTCTGCTTCTTTGTATCGACTCGCAACATCAACTACGGTTAGCGCGTATTTGTAACCACGATCATGTGGCAGAAATAATATATCAGCCTGATGAACTTCATTAGGAGCGGTCACATCAAAATGCGAGAATTGAATTTGTTTAGGCGGTGGTAGATAAATTTGCCATAGTGCCTGTTTGGATAACCAATTAGCCGCAGTGGTTTTTTTCACTTTTGCAGCTCTAGCGAGTTTATTGATTGCAGCGTTACCCCTCCAGTATCCCCTCGGAGAATAATAAATTGATTCCATATTATTAATTACCAGCACCTAACATCAATTTACTTTTCATAGCCGATTTTATCAAAAATGAAGACAATTTTTCTTTGAAGGATTTATCAGGAATAGCATTTAACGCATGAATTAATTTCACATCTGCTAGATGCCTGTGTTGCAGATTGCTGCTTTTATAAGCAACATCATGAAGGTGACAGGCCTTATCAATGGCGTTTATTGGTTCTTCACCGGGGTTGGGTTGATTTTGATTATTGAGTCTGATATCAAGTCTGGTTCCCGGTCCACAGTAGCTATATCCTGGAAGGTGCTTTTCTCCGGGGTATTTTGCCCATGGGGTTCCAGGGAGTTTTGCTAATTTGGCTGCGATATCACCTCCTCGTTTTTTTTTAAAGGTTCCTTGGGTTTAGAAACAAATCTAAATTTCTTTGTACCACATTGCACGCATTTACCAGAAAGCGCTGATCGGTTATTTTTAGTTGTAATCGTCGTCACATCATCTGTGCCAGTACGCGTTCTACACTTCACACAATATAGATCCATAATTTATGTATAGAAATATGGATATAATTGATTTTTCAGCGACTAAAACAAGAGAACCAATTAAGCATCATGCAGCGCTACCAAACTCTATCCGGATGATTATAATCGGGCCATCTGGATCCGGTAAAACGCAATTGTTGCTCAATTTAATAATGAGATGGATGAAGTGGGATAAGTTGTATTTAATTGCCCCTAGCGTAGATGATCAACGATGTTATGAAGTGTTAAAGGATTTTAACGAGAATGCATCAGAAATTAAGGGTGAGAACGCCATTGATTTTATAACCGATATCGATGAAGCACCGAGTATTGATGATATTGATGGAGATATTAACAATTTAGTCGTATACGACGATATAATGTTGGATAAACAAAAGAATCCTGCTAGAATATTTTCCCGTGGGCGTCACAAAAACACTGACGTGATATATGTCACTCAACGCTACACTCAGGTTCCAAAAGTGATCAGAGATAACTGCAATTTATTGTCTGTATTCAACGGAGTTGATACTCATACGCTACGAAATATTTGGCAGACATGGTGTTCTGATATGGACTTCAATCAATTTAGAGATTTCTTTAGTCATGCTCAGTCGACTCCGCACGGATTCGCAACAATAAATTTACATGATCCTCGGACACGATATCGTATCGGACTAGATCAAATATTCGGTTAAAATCGTAAAAGAATTATTAACCCAGAACTGAAAACTTTAGCAGCAGAGAGGGTGGATGACAACAAGTTGCGACCAAAATTAATTAAAAAATCGTTTTCATTTTTTTAGTTAAAATGATTTCATAGGGAGATTTCAATAAATTTTTTGTCTGAAAACGTTGTAGGGTTTTCCCCTGACATTTTTTTTTGATCGTAGGAAGGCTCGTTTTAAGGATTCAATCAAAATTTTGTCTAAAAACGTTGTAGGATTCACCCTCTCTGCTGCTAACCCTGTTGTATTAAACGTTATCTATTGTATTATACGTAACCCTATTGTATTATACGTAACCATATTGTATTATACGTAACCATATTGTATTATACGTAACCCTATTGTATTATACGTAACCCTATTGTATTATCCTTAACCCTATTGTATTATCCATAACCGTATTGTATTATCCTTAACCCTATTGTATTATACGTAACCATATTGTATTATACTTAACCATATTGTATTATACGTAACCATATTGTATTATACGTAACCCTGTTGTATTATCCTTAACCATATTGTATTATACATAACCATATTGTATTACACGTAACCCTATTGCATTATACGTAACCCTGTTCTATTTTAGATAACCCTATTCTGTTATACATAACCCTGTTGTATTCATCGTAATCATATAACCATTTTGTACTCTGCATAACGATTGCTGAATGCGTCAATCGTGGCAAAGAATCTAACCTCGATGAAGTTAAATATGGCCTTAACTTTACGAACAATAAATCTGCGTTAAGAGATCATTAAAACCTAGCAATCAGACTAAAAATATGACATGGTTTGGATAATTACACTTCTCGAGAGACATTGTCCGTAAATATCAAGCTGTTGTAAAATGGAACATATTACAATATTACGTCCGTCACAGACGACGCATTCGTGCCTGTCTTTAAAAGAGGAGAGATTAGAGACTCTATCCATAAAATGTATGACAAGATAAAATTAATGGCAGTCACTGTTCATCTGTCTATGACTTGTCTGAGCTTTTGTCTCCATGAAATACGTTAGAGAATGCGTGTGTTTGATCCCAGGAAGTGATTCGATAGATTGAATAATGATGGCACATGCGTCAGACTCGTATTGAGGTTCCTTTCAAGGAATTTCAAATTCAAATGATGTAAACACGCAAGCATGACACGAGATTAAGCTATCGCCAGGTGCTGTAAAAGTGAAACATAACTTAAAACGATTAAAACGTTTTTTTTAAAAAATAAATGAAGAGTATTTGTTAGACGAGATGGTTGTTTGATAGGGTTGGATTTCGTAAAATTGTTACTAAAGTAGAGAACATTGTTTAATGCAAATCAATTCGCAATTACTGAAAGAAAAAAAATGTCAAATGTGAATAAGGAACTAAAAAGAAAGAAAAACATTTTCTTCTGAAAGCATTACTTTCTTCAATATACACATTATTGACATGCAAGTAGTTACTTATTTCTCGCAAATCCTGGCACACTTGTTCGAGTTATTTATTTCTTTTAAAATATGTTACTATCATAAAATGTAACAGGACAGAATAAATAAAATAAGCTAATTTTATTTACAAATACCTACCTAGCTATCTTTTTGGTACAAATTATGAAAAGAGCCGTCTTTTTTAAATATGCAATCTTCCATGCATGGACAGGGTCGTTTATCGAAAATGTGCATTCTAGACAATAATAATAATAATAATAATAATAATAATAATAATAATAATAATAATAATAATAATAATTGTAAATAATGAGGACTTTGCATAGCGCCGAATCTTTAGAAGCTTTAAACACTTTATAACATATATAATGATATGATTACACTACAGAAAAACAAAAAACAAACGCCATGAAATTTGAAAACATAACAATATGCTGAAATCATATAAAATACAAAACATTATTAGGTCTCAATCAGGGAGAGGGTCGTTTATCGGAAATGTGCATTTCATACCAATCAGGGACAGAGTCGTTTATCGGAAAGATACAACTGATTTGCTTACTTACATCCTACAAGCCCATATAACGGCATATTTAATCCTACAGATACCCTGCACTATATCATGGAAAAGCATATACTTATTCACATAGATGACCTTATTTTATCTTCTAAAACTTAATGTTCACTTGTTTTTGTCTTTCTGTTAGATATGGCCATTTAAGCAACGTAAATGCTGTTTGTAAGCACAATACATACTACCCATATTTTTGTTATTAGTACAGCAATCACGATTCCTGCTTATATAAATATATATATATATATATATATATATATATATATATATATATATATATATATATATATATATATATATATATACGTAAGCAGGAATATATATATATATATATATATATATATATATATATATATATATATATATATATATATATATATATATATTCTGGATAAATTTAAACGGAGCGTGTTTTCGTTCGTGTTGTGTAGGTAATCGCATTACAGGGTTCAATAAACACACGTTTAAAAAAACTACACCTTTCTTTATAGGAACAAATGTGAATCTAACATTCAAGAATTATTGATTTCATTTTAAATAAGTTGGTTTTAATGTTTTAAAACTTGATGAATTGCTTTTTGCATTGTAGAAAATATTGACGAATGCGAAAATGAAATCAATCATGGAAAAAACAACATAGGGTTTGCACAGTTTATTTGTTTCGCTGAAGGTATCTGCATTTTAAAATGAGCACATCAATCACTTGTAAATATAAAATTGAGCGTAAATGAATGTGTCCGATATTTCCTAATTGTATGGTTGTCATTGACATTAAATGTTTTCGTAAAACGTAATGGAGAATCCCGCCCCGCGTATTTACCGTGTACTGCACAAATAATATTTGTAATGAAATATTTCAGTCGTCCGAAATCCAAATAAACATTTAAAAGTTTGATCGATTTATTGCATTTAACTGTCGCTAAAAGCCAGAATATAATTAAATCGTTGTAATAAAATAACATAACGAAATTCGATGATCTAAAATATTTGATTTTAAACACATTAGTATTTAAAATAAGAATGAAGAAAACTAATACTAAAAAATTAATTCCATTATTAGGTAATTTATCTTCTGTACCTTTAAAAGCATTTGAATATTCTTATTAGTTCTACTATTGCATAAATATGATTTAAACGTATTTCATGAATACTAAGATCTATACAGAGCAGTGTGTGTTTCCTGGTGAGCATTGTGGGCTATAGTTCATAGCTCTTGTGATAAAGATGTAATCAATGATTATGAGACGGAACTTGCTTTCATGTGCAACCTATATGTATTGTTATGAAGAACTAATTTTATTTATAACGTCAATTCAAAATAAACTTCTAAGTAATATACTGAGTAGCAATGGTGTAAAAACATAATGATAAACTTAAAATTAATCACAAACAAAACTTTGGTGGTGATGGTTCATTGCTTACCATTCCCTGATTATAATTATATGTATGTATGTTGATATGCTAGATGGTACAACGACGGAATCGTACTCAAAAGGTAACGGGTTTGACACCCGTCAAGGACAACATGGGAAAGGTTATCACAGAGTGTCTTCAAGAAGGGCAGATAGTTGCATTTAAAACTAATCAAAAACATCTCAATATTATTGTTGATTACGATGCATTTACTTTATCTATCTATCTATCTATCTATCTATCTATCTATCTATATATATATATATATATATATATATATATATATATATATATATATATATATATATATATATATATATATATATATATATATATATATATATATACACACACCATGATAGCACCTCCAAATCTATTTAGTCGTTGTGCAATGATCCAAACATGTTTACGAGCAAATCCCAATTGCGTCTTCTGATAATTTTAATGCAACTCACGTAATATCAAAACCTCAAGGATATGTAATAACTTAATATAATTCATATAATATTAAAAACCTCAAGGATAGGTAATGACTTAATATCATTCATATAATATTAATAACTTCAAGGATAGGTAATGACTTAATATCATTCATATAATATTAATAGCCTCAAGGATAGGTATTGACTTAATATCATTCATATAATATTATTAACCTCAAGGATAGGTAATGACTTAATATCATTCATATAATATTAATAGCCTCAAGGATAGGTAGTGACTTAATATCATTCATATAATAGTAATAGCCTCAAGGATAGGTAATGACTTAATATCATTCATATAATAGTTATAGCCTCAAGGATAGGCAATGACTTAATATCATTCATAAAAAATTAAGAGCCTCAAGGATAGGTAGTAACGGAATGTCATTCATATAATTGTAGCAACCTCAATGATAGGTAATAACGGAATGTCATTCATGTAATAGTAGTAACCTCAATGATAGGTAATAACGGAATGTCATTCATGTAATTGTAGCAACCTCAATGATAGGTAATAACGGAATGTCATTCATGTAATTGTAGCAACCTCAATGATAGGTAATAACGGAATGTCATTCATGTAATAATAGGAACCGAAAGGATAGGTAATAACGAAATCTCATTCAAGTAATACTAGTAGCCGCAAGAATAGATAATAACCGAATGTAATTTAATAAATAGTAAACTCAAGGATTGTATAATAGCGGAATACGATTCATGTAATATCAGCAAACTCAAGAATAGGTAATAACGGAATGCTATGTTGGTATTATCAGTAACCTCAATGATAGGTAATAACGGAATACAATTCATGCAATGTTAGTATCCTCAATGATAGGTAATAACATAATGATATTCATGCAATGTTAGAATCCTCAATGATAGGTAATAACGGAATACAATTCATGCATTATTAGTATCCACATTGATATGTAATAACGGAATACCATGCATGCAATGTTCGTATCCTCAATGATAGGTAATAACGGAATACCATTCATGCAATATTAGTATCCTCAATTATATGTAATAACGGAATACCATTCATGCAATGTTAGTATCCTCAATGATAGGTAGTAACGGAATACCATTCATGCAATGTTAGTATCCTCAATGATAGGTAATAACGGAATACCATTCGTGCAATGTTAGTAACATCGATGATAGGTAATAACGGAATACCATTCATACAATGTTAGTATCCTCAATGATAGGTAATAACGGAATACCATTCATGCAATATTAGCATCCTCAATGATATGTAATAACGGAATACCATTCATGCAATGTTAGTATCCTCAATGATAGGTAATAACGGAATACCATTCATGCAATGTTAGTATCCTCAATGATAGGTAATAACGGAATACCATTCATGCAATGTTAGTAGCATCGATGATAGGTAATAACGGAATACCATTCATGCAATGTTAGTATCCTCAATGATAGGTAATAACGGAATACCATTCATGCAATGTTAGTATCCTCAATGATAGGTATAACGGAATACCATTCATGCAATGTTAGTATCCTCAATGATAGGTAATAACGGAATACCATTCATGCAATGTTAGTATCCTCAATGATAGGTAATAACGGAATACCATTCATGGAATGTTAGTATCCTCAATGATAGGTAATAACGGAATACCATTCATGCAATGTTAGTATCCTCAATGATAGGTAATAACGGAATACCATTCATGGAATGTTAGTATCCTCAATGATAGGTAATAACGGAATACCATTCATGCAATATTAGTATCTTCAATGATAGGTAATAACAGAATGATATTCATGCAATGTTAGTATCCTCAATGATAGGTAATAACGGAATTCCATTCATGCAATGTTAGTATCCTAAATGATAGGTAATAACGAAATACTATTCATGCAATGTTAGTAACATCAATGATAGGTAATGACGTAATGCCATTCATGCAAGTTAGTAACATCAATGATAGGTAATGACGTAATGCCATTCATGCAATGTTAGTAACATCAGTGATAGGTAATAACGGAATACCATTCATGCAATGTTAGTATCCTCAATGATAGGTAATAACGGAATACCATTCATGCAATATTAGCATCCTCAATGATATGTAATAACGGAATACCATTCATGCAATGTTAGTATCCTCAATGATAGGTAATAACGGAATACCATTCATGCAATGTTAGTATCCTCAATGATAGGTAATAACGGAATACCATTCATGCAATGTTAGTAGCATCGATGATAGGTAATAACGGAATACCATTCATGCAATGTTAGTATCCTCAATGATAGGTAATAACGGAATACCATTCATGCAATGTTAGTATCCTCAATGATAGGTATAACGGAATACCATTCATGCAATGTTAGTATCCTCAATGATAGGTAATAACGGAATACCATTCATGCAATGTTAGTATCCTCAATGATAGGTAATAACGGAATACCATTCATGGAATGTTAGTATCCTCAATGATAGGTAATAACGGAATACCATTCATGCAATGTTAGTATCCTCAATGATAGGTAATAACGGAATACCATTCATGGAATGTTAGTATCCTCAATGATAGGTAATAACGGAATACCATTCATGCAATATTAGTATCTTCAATGATAGGTAATAACAGAATGATATTCATGCAATGTTAGTATCCTCAATGATAGGTAATAACGGAATTCCATTCATGCAATGTTAGTATCCTAAATGATAGGTAATAACGAAATACTATTCATGCAATGTTAGTAACATCAATGATAGGTAATGACGTAATGCCATTCATGCAAGTTAGTAACATCAATGATAGGTAATGACGTAATGCCATTCATGCAATGTTAGTAACATCAGTGATAGGTAATAACGGAATACCATTCATGCAATGTTAGTATCCTCAATGATAGGTAATAACGGAATGCCATTCATGCATTATTAGTAGCCACATTGATAGGTAATGACGTAATGCCATTCATGCAATGTTAGTAACATCAGTAATAGATAATGACGTAATGTCATTCATGCAATGTTAGTAACATCAGTGATAGGTAATAACGGAATACCATTCATGCAATGTTAGTATCCTGAATGATAGGTAATAACGGAATACCATTCATGCAATGTTAGTAACCTGAATGTTAGGTAATAACGGAATACCATTCATGCAATGTTAGTATCCACATTGATAGATAATAACGGAATGCCATTCATGCAATGTTAGTAGCATCAATGATAGGTAATGACGTAATGCCATTCATGCAATGTTAGTAACATCAATGATAGGTAATAACGGAAGGCCATTCATGCATTTTTAGTATCCACATTGATAGGTAATCACGGAATGATATTTATGCAATGTTAGTATCCTCACTGATAGGTAATAATAGAATACCATTCATGCATTATTAGTATCTACATTGATATGTAATAACCAAATAGCATTCAAGTAAAAGTAGTGTAAGTATTATATAGGACTTACTTTACACATAAGTAGTGTAAGTATTTATAGGATATACTTTACACAAAAGTAGTGTAAGTATTATATAGGACTTTGTTTTACACAAAAAAAGTAGTGTAAATATCGTATAGGACTTAAATTACACAAATGTAGTGTAGGACGTATTTTACACAAAAGTAGTGTAATTATTGTATAGGATCTACTTTACACAAAAGTAGTATAAGTATTGTATAGGACTTACTTTACATAAAAGTAGTGTAAGTATTGTATTGGGCTAACTTTACAGGAAAGTAGTGTAATTATTGTATAGGACTTACTTTACATAAAAGTAGTGTAAGTATTGTATTGGACTAACTTTACATGAAAGTAGTGTAATTATTGTATAGGACTTACTTTACATAAAAGTAGTGTAATTATTGTATAGGACTAACTTTACATGAAAGTAGTGTTATTATTGTATAGGACTTACTTTACATAAAGGTAGTGTAAGTATTGTATAGGACTAACTTTACATAAAGGTAGTGTAATTATTGTATAGGACTTACTTTACATAAAGGTAGTGTAAGTATTGTATAGAACTAACTTTACATAAAGGTAGTGTAAGTATTGTATAGGACTAATTTTATACAAAGGTAGTGTAAGTATTGTATAGGACTAACTTTACATAAAGGTAGTGTAAGTATTGTATAGGACTAATTTTATACAAAGGTAGTATACTTATTGTACTCAATTAAGTGATTCAAAAGTAGTGTAAGTATTGTACTCAAATTAGGTGATTCAAAAGTAGTGTAAGTATTGTACTCAAATTAGGTGATTCAAAAGTAGTGTAAGTATTGTACTCAAATTAGGTGATTCAAAAGTAGTGTAAGTATTATACTTAAATTAGGTGATTCAAAAGTAGTGTAAGTATTGTACTTAAATTAGGTGATTCAAAAGTAGTGTAAGTATTGTACTCAAATTAGGTGATTCAAAAGTAGTGTAAGTATTGTACTCAAATTAGGTGATTCAAAAGTAGTGTAAGTATTGTACTCAAATTAGGTGATTCAAAAGTAGTGTAATTATTATACATGAATTAGTGTGTGAATATTACACATGAATTTGTTAATACAAACCTAGTGTACGTATTGTGCAGGAATCAGTTGTAAGACGTTGCGCAAGTATTGTATACGAGACAGCTTTTGCAAAACTATTGTAATCATATTAGAGGAAATAGTTTATACGAAATGGTCTAAATATTGCGCAATACGCAGTCTAAACGATAGGTAATAACATAATGTCAATCATGCATTATTAGTATCCACATTGATAGGTAATAACGGAATGCCATTCAAGTAATATCAGAAACCCTAATGAAAGGTATTAACGGAATGACAATCATGCAATATTAGTAACTTCCAATATGTGTAACAACATAATGACATTTATGTAAAAAAAATAATTTTATGAAAGTTATGTAATAACGGAATGCCATTCATGTGTAACAGTAACTTCAAAGCTAGCCATTAAGAAAGATAAAATTAGTATGTAACCAGTATCGTCTCGTCCATACTGATTGAACTTCGTCTTATCTGTGTCTTCTGGAATTTGAACCTAGACAAGAGACGATATCGTTTTCTGAAAATCGTTTATCTGTCTGGCGCAAGACTTAGGAAGACATGAAATAGCCAGATTCCACATGTGCCATATAATCAATAATACACGAGAGATGTTGCTGTCAAGCCTGTGAGCTTGATTATCGTCCTTGAAAATGTTAGTGGAAGTTAGTGGATTGGGGAAGGATGAGAGCGAGTGTATATCAAAGCACATACGTAAAACACTACAGATGGAGGAAAAACCCAGTTAAGATCTAAATGCACCCTGTACTAAGAACCTACTCTAATACATTAATACTGCATTTCTAAATATCGTTTGTACATCTTCTTTCTTCAATAAACAAAGATTTGTGTTCTCGTTGTCCATTAACATTGGGTCGAATGTAAACCTCTTCTAATGCACCTAAAGGCATCATTCCAGATCGCTTCGGCTTCTCCGTGCTGGTTTGGTTAGGCACCTATGTACATTTATCCAGAGGGGCTCACCTGTACTCGACGTAAGGGTCATATTTAAATTATATATTTGCTCCCGAAGTTTAAGACTTCCAGCTGCCGAAACCTAGAAGTGGATGTATTATGCAGCATTTAGTTTCTGTAAAGTTAGTGTAAGTACTGTATTGGATTAGTTTACAGAAAAGTTGTGCATTTTTTAAGAATTACTCTACACAGAAGTAGTGTAAGTATTGTACAGGAATTAATGTGTACAACAACAGTGTAAATATTGCACAGGATATATATATATATATATATATATATATATATATATATATATATATATATATATATATATATATATATATATATATATATATATATAAACCTAGTGTAAGTATTGTGCAGGAATCAATTGTAAAATGTTATGCAATAATTGAATACAAGTTAGCTTTTGCAAATCTATTGTAATCATATTAGAGGAAATAGTTTATACGAAATGGTGTAAATATTGCACAATACGCAGTTTAAATGAAAGTTGAATAAGTGTTATAAACTATATAGTTTATACAAAAGTAGGAGGAGTAGTGTACATAAATTAGTTAAGAACAAATGCAGGGTAATTGCTGTACATGGCATAGTTCATACAAACCTTGTGTAGGTATTACACGGGAATTAGTTCTATTATAACAGCACAAGTAATACAAAGTAGTGAAAGCATTTCACAGGAATTAGTTTATTCCAAAGTAGTGTAAGCATTTCGAAGGTATTAGTTTATAACAAAGTAGTGTAAGCATTTCATAGGACTTAGTAACTAAAAAAGTAATGTAAGCATTCACAGGAATTAGTTTATTCCAAAGTGGTGTAAGCATTTCACAGGAATTACTTTATTCCAAAGTAGTATAAGCATTTCACAGGAATTAGTTTATACCAAAGTAGTGTAAGCATTTCATAGGACTTAGTAACTAAAAAAGTAATGTAAGCATTCACAGGAATTAGTTTATTCTAAAGTGGTGTAAGCATTTCACAGGAATTAATTTATTCCAAGGTGGTGCAAGCATTTCACAGGAATTAGTTTATTCCAAAGTAGTGTAAGCATTTCACAGGAAATATTTTATTCTAAAGTAGTGTAACCGTTTTACACTGCTTCACAGGAATTAGTTTATACCAATGTAGTGTAAGCATTTCACAGGAATTAATTTATACCAAACTAGTGTAAGCATTTCACAGGAATTAGTGTATATCAATGTAGTGTAAGCATTTCACAGGAATTAGTGTATACCAAAGTAGTGTAAGCATTTCACAGTAATTCGCTTTTTCCAAAGTAGTGTAAGCATTTCACAGGAAATAGTTTATTCCGAATTAGTGTAACCGTTTTACACTGTTTCACAGGAATTAGTTTATAGCAATGTAGTGTAAGCATTTCACAGGAATTAGTTTATACCAAAGTAGTGTTACCATTTCGCAGTAATTCGCTTATTCCAATTTAGTGTAAGCATTTCACAGGAATTAATTTATACCAAAATAGTGTAAGCGTTTCACAGGAATTAGTGTATATCAACGTGGTGTAAACATTTCATAGGAATTAGTTTATACCAAAGTAGTGTAAGCATTTCACAGTAATTCGCTTATTCCAAAGTAGTGTAAGCGTTTCACAGGAATTAGTGTATATCAACGTGGTGTAAACATTTCATAGGAACTAGTTTATACCAAAGTAGTGTAAGTATTTCACAGGAATTAGTGTATACCAAAGTAGTGTAAGCATTTCACAGTAATTCGCTTATTCCAATGTAGTGTAAGCATTTCACAGGAATTAGTGTATACCAAAGTAGTGTAAGCATTTCACAGGAATTAGTGTATATCAATGTAGTGTAAAGTTTTCACAGGAATTAGTGTATACCAAAGTAGTGTATGCATTTCACAGTAATTCGCTTATTCCAAAGTAGTGTAAGCATTTCACAGGAAATAATTTATTCCAAAGCAGTGTAACCGTTTTACACTGTTTCGCAGGAATTAGTTTATACCAATGTAGTGTAAGCATTTCACAGGAATTAGTTTATACCAAAATAGTGTAAGCATTTCACAGGAATTAGTGTATACCAAAGTAGTGTAAGCATTTGACAGTAATTCGCTTATTCCAATGTAGTGTAAGCATTTCACAGGAATTAGTGTAATAGAATTGTTACCGAGAGGATGGTGGATTACATGAACAACACAAACACAATATGTGAAAGAAAATATAAATTTATGAAATAAATTATTTATAAAAAATAATGATGTATCAACACAATAACTCATGCGTTCAACCCACAATTACACTAACAACCATTCACAATACATGAGTAAATGAAATATTAATACAAAATAAAACACAGATACAAAGGAATCTCTTGGACTATACACAGATCCAAGGAACCTTTACAAAAGTTATATTAACGCAAGTATAAATTACGATAATAAACGCAAGCATCAAACTATACTATCGCACGTATGGATTGCGACAAGTAGCACGAACATATACATGTATTTAATCAAGTTGCTAACTTTTATTGAGATTCATGCAATCCCTTGAAATACTATTGTGATCTGAAGTAACTATGTAAATACAACAATGTATTCAATTGTACTACAATTGCAACACACACATGTGTCTTGACCCTGTATAATCGTACGATTCACCAACAGTTGAATCGCCGCCCAGTTTCCCCGAATACCTAGGGTTGACACAATACTTTTATCGGTCACTTGCCCTTCATGGATCCACCACAGTTATACGTACAGACAGCATACAACATCTACTAGAACTAACGTTCCTCAATACCCTAGATGCCACCCCGGATGTTTACAACTCTAGACAGCTCCGACACTTGGACTTCTAGATTTCCGGATATTTACACGTCACGACAGATGCAGACGGACAGACAATCCGACAAACAGAGATGCTCCGCTACAATATCAGCTACGATATCAGAGATGTTATCAGAGATGTTCCGCAACAAATCATCTACAATTTCAGCTACGATCTCAAAGACGTTATCAGCTACAATAAAGAAAACCAGACTAATAAAAGTTGTCTCAAAAAATAATCTAAACCTTAGATTACGCTATTGCATTTAAAGTCTAATAGTGACTAATAGCCGCCCAGTTTCCCCGAATACCTAGGGTTGACCAATACTTTTATCGGCCGTTTGCCCTTCACGGATCCACCACAGTTATACGTACAGACAGCATACAGCATCTACTAGAACCAACGTTCCCAAATACCTAGATGCCACCCCGGATGTTTTACACCTCTAGACAGCTCTGACACTCAGACTTCTAGATTTCCGGATATTTACACATCATGACAGATGTAGACGGACAGACAATCAGACAGACAGACAGTCAGATACCTCAATTTGATCTCACAATCAAATGGCACAATTAATCACGTTCAGCTACAATCAGATACGTCCAGAGACGTTCAGCTACAATCAGATACGTTCAGAGACGTTCAGATACAATCAGCAACAATTTCAGAGACGTTCCGCTACAATATCAGAGACGTTCCGCTACAATATCAGAGATGTTCCGCAACAAATCAGCTACGATATCAGAGACGTTATCAGCTACAATAAAGAAACCAGACTAATAATAGTTGTCTCTAAAAATAATCTAAACCTTAGATTACGCTACTGCATTAAAGTCTAATAGTGACTAGTAATTCCAAATATTCCACGTTTTAAATCTGCATTGTAATAAAGGCATCATTACATGAAATGATAAACTGAATAAAATTCACAATAAAACGAAATATAACTTTAACACTCACCCCTTTGGCTGGAGATAGAATGACGAGCTATCTTTCCTGTGATAAGATACTTTTGGTCCCGTAATATTTATCAGAAATATTCTGCCTTATATACCCTCAAATAGGTGAGCAGAATTCACGGCAAGATTACCGTGCACCCCGTGATTCTAATGTTCCTGACTTCAAGTGATACGAAGTCTGGCACATGCAAATCGTTACACGCAGCTTACCTTGGGAAACACCACTTATTCACCCCAGGTAACGCATGTACGACGAAACAAAAACAAAATGGTGAAATTAGTTTGTAATTCAAAAAGAAATAAATTAAATTTTCGCCTAATTCTGTGACAAGTTGAAAGTTACAAACTTAGCGTGTTGCTTCACTCGAAATGTATGCACGTACGGAAATATGTGTATAATAACTGTGTATAATAACTGCATTATCGTTATGACACAAATTAATATAGCTCATGCCCTTTCGATCATAAATGGGAACAGAATCAAACACCACTAATTCTATATGCAATACATTTTAGGCAACATCGTCAACATTATACCCTCTCTGACGAATCCCGATAATGAGTATCGATAACTGAAATGAATGTGAATTAAATCTAAGACATGAATTAAAGACATTTATAATGTATTACAAGATAAAAGCTTAAAGTATTATATATAATTGATTAGATTTTTTGTGCTGATTTTAATGATTCTTTCCAGACATAGCACATATTAAACATGAATTTAACAGAGATCAAAAACATTTATGAAATGAAACAATTAAATGGTGTTGTTACATGATTCCTGTTCAATACATAGTTTTGAACTGTTTAATACATAGTTTTAAACTGGCTGACACAACGTCATGTGATTTGCTATGCTATGTATACGACAATGTCTTGATATCATATTATTTGTTTTCCATCCAGTTGATGAAATGGGATTTTAACTTTCCATGTCTTACCGAATTGATCTAGATAAGAGTAATTAATATTGTGGATCAATTATATTAGAATTTATTTACAATATAGGCTGTTGTGTGCCGAATGTTCAGAGACATCAAAGCGATAATCGCCAGGCTTTCCGAAGACAGTCGAAATATATTCGATATTGCCTTTCAGTGCTTCCGAGCATGTACAATGTCGCACCACTCTTTAATCATAAACTTCGTTAAATACTTTAAAATTTGGGAAATGGTTGAATAACCCTATATTTAGTAACACAATATTCTGAAAATACGTAATACGATAATATTCGTTTGGTTCACTCATTAAGGATGGAGCACGATGAAATGGATACTGGAGACTATTGCAAGCTATACAATTCAATATAACTGATATTTTAAAAACAACTTTGATATTTGGCTATACTGTATTATTCAAGCACCTCATTCTTGTCGACGTCATCTCCATCTTTGACGGCCATTCTATATTATTATGATAGCTTTTGAAAAGCAGACGACAATTGTATTGCGGCCACAAGCCATGTCGATATGTTTGTTAGTGTTTGCTAGTAATATAATTGCAAGAAAACTAACGATATACATTAACTTTGCCCAAGTGGATGACAATACGAAACATTTCCTAGGTCACACAATTTCTTATTGAACGAAAATACAGTACGACATGTCATAAAGGTCAATCACGTCATATAGCGTGAAATTGTGTGATGCAATGAACACCCATCGAGCATGGAAACCATATAATGATTTGTTTGATTACATGTTACATGATGCCAGATCATACAGTAAAAAAAGCCACCTGACAGGAATCATGCGATCATAATATTGTTATGTATCATAGGTCAATGGAATAACAATAACCTATAAACTCCGACTATCAAACTAAGTCTTAGTTCTAGATATAGGCAGATGTTATAATGCATATATTTTCCTTGAGTCTCAATTGATTTTGGTCCAGAAATATGTAATCGTTTTAAAATTATTTCTCAACCGTTCTTAAAATTACTTCATCGCATTGTGTCAGACAGAAGCATAATCCATAGAAATGTCACGTTTTTGTAAATTCATTATATCGGTCAACTGACGATTAATTTTAGGATGTAGACAACTCTTACCATATAACAGGGGCCCCGAGTGGTCGAGTGGTCTAAAGGGCTCTCCGTTACGGATCACTGCTATTTCACCTCTGTCTGCATGGGTTCTATTCTGAGATTCGGCCAATGTGGGTATGTGAGAAAGCTTGCCAGTAGCTTCTCGTGAATCGGTGGTTCGTTCTGGCGTTTCACGTGTTCTTCCTTCACCATTAATACTGTATAGCCTATCTTCTGCTGAAAAATGGCGTTAAACCCTACAATAACAGAAATAACAACTTACTATATACCTGTTCACGACGTTTTTATTCACGTATTTTTATTGCCAGTTGAAAATATGATAAATTTATTTATTTTCTACATATTTCGACCATCTTTTCTAGTGAATATAGAATAATCTCGACTAGAGCAGGAATATTTATTGGAACCAAATAATATTATTTTCTGCTGCGAACAAGGATCTCTCTTAACGTTAGCGGACCAATCAACAAGGAAGGCGTTTGTGTTAGATGTATCATATACAAAATAGGCATCTGTATTAGGGTCATGATGATCAGGACTGATGTCATTGCTAGAGACCTAATCAACAAAATAGGATTCTGTGTTTGGGGCATATAGAACAAATTAGGATTCATTGTGTTCACTTCAGCAGTAACTATATTTTTTCGTTTTGCAACACGGCCTTCTAACCAGCTCAATTTAGGCAGCGTTAATATAAAGTCATATAGCCAAATGTATCTCGGAAGTCTAATGACAACAAAGGGTCATTCATAGCTCTCTAATAATTGTAGATCGTGTGGATTGTTCTCTTATACTCCAAACACTCAAATGTAAATGCTCAGATTCTTATTCTAAGCAATTATTCTGTCAGCGTTTGAAATTCACAAATGACAACCAAGAATCTATCCATGGCATTGTTGAATAAACATTACGCACAGCATACTCGAAGAAATCCCACGTTTCAATTCGAGCATCGTGAATCATTTGAAGCCTTCTGTAGGGCAATGTTTCATGCATTTGATATGACAAAAAAGAAAATCTCAAAATATACTAAAACAAATATATATATATATATATATATATATATATATATATATATGTTTAGCGCACTAATTTTGCTATACATGGCGGCCAGAGCATGTAGTGCAAAAATCCAGAATAGACCAAGGAATACGCAACGGTCCACATGATGTTACTGGCATGCTTTCTCACTTACCCACATTGGAAATGTCCTACACACGCGGACATAGGTGTATGCCAGTAAACAATAGTATTTAAAATACGTGCATGTTATTTAGTCCTTGAAATTCGATATTGTATTAATAACAATATGTAACAATCTGTAATTATAAGAACTTACAGGACTCTGTAAGCAAGGTACATCTGTGGTACACAATTGGTGTGATTCAATAGAATAATCGCTGTGTTAATGAATGTAATAAACTATATATTTTCGTCTTTCAGAAGTGTGCTTTAGTTCAATCCGACATTTCAGATGTTCTTAAATTGATTTTATTTCGCAATATATAATAACAATTTGGTAGATCCATACTTTCCAAATACAGTTTGAATTAAAAGTTCCTCTTTCAGAGATCTAAAAGGAATGCTGCACTTTTCTTGTACATGTATACATGATATTTTATCAAACTAAGGTCTGAAACCTGTCGTACTCAACCTTTGACCTCAATATGAGATATTCATAGGTTACAGCATTTCTATTGGACATTATCGACGAGTATTTTGACGAAACGAGTTCATATTTCTCCAAACAAATGCAATCACCTTTTTATTATATGCTCGTTTACTTATTCTACCTAAGAATTATTTATATAAACCAAAATACACTACAAGAAACAAAGTAACTAAATGTATGCAGTATTTCCAATTAAATGCACAAGCGTAGATTCATCATTACACAAGAGCAACATTCTTAATGCGTACATAACTCCGCCCAGATATATCTGAACTTAGTTGCGCGCTAAACATAACTTTCGGAAGTAAATGGCTTGTTTGTCTACTTACAATTCAAAGTCATATTGTGAATGATTGCACATTTCAACCGCTTTTAATTTGATCTGGAATGAATTGATTTTGCTTTTTTTGTAGATTCTTTGAAAATTCGTGAATATGGGCTGCATTTACCTGTGGCAATTCTACAAAAAGTACATCGGACCACAGCAGCATATTGATATGTAGAAGTGTTTATGTTCTGTCATTGAATGCTTGAAATCATAATAAGGGAAAACATTCAGAACTAAGAAATTACATTTTGAGGAAAACCAATATATAAGACTGTAAGTATATTTTTTGCCGTTCTTAGTAGCAGCTAACGAAGACAGTGTATGCCTTGTAAATTGCAGGTTTTTTTGTATGGAACCTGTTTGGCACCTATAGCTATCTTACATCCGAAACATTGTATCAAATTCGTCAATGCGGAATATGTAAAAGCAGCTGGTATGTGGGATTTCGCGAAACATTTCCTTTAGTTCATTCAGAAAAAAAATTAATCAGCCAAACTGTAACACTTCTGCTACACAGGTGTGTACGTTATTGTTACAAGTAGTTCATAATATATTGCTGAGCACACGTGTCCTGCACGTGTGTGCAATATGAAGTTGTGCAAGATCATAAATTACTCAACGATTCAAAGTTAACGGAGAAACAAATGAGGATATAATAACCTGTAATATTGCACTGTCAAAAATCAATATGCATGCGTGATTAGGTAAGTCAATAGCGCAGTTATTTAACTTTAAGTCACTTAATGCATAATGTTTTGTTTTTTTTTTATTATTGAAAAGCGGGCTGCTTTATAACAGTGCTATGTAGTTCTATAAGGATGCGAAAAGCGGTGTGCTTTAAACACATATCTATCTATAGAGAAATGCAAAAAGGGGTGTGCTTTCCAATAGTATATGTAGCTCATTAGGGATGTGGCAAGCGGTTTGTTTTAAACGCTGATAGCTAGCTCTATAGAATTGCATTGTGCTTTGCATTAGTTATAGATAGCTCTGTATGGATGCTCAATGTTCTCTGCTTTAAGTCAATTTTGCGACAAGTGACGTGTAACTTTATAGGAATTTTTCAAACTGTATGTGTAATGATAGTTAAGTGTAGCTCTATAGGATACGACAGGTTTTCTGACGTTTGTCAGTGATGTGCAGCACTCTATGGATGCTACAAGCTTTATGATTTATAAATGTGACGTTTAGCTCTATAGAGATTCGAAACGTTTTATGATTTATGCTAGAGGTGTGTAACTCTGTATGGATGCGGCAAGCTGATGATGATTACAGTGACGTGTAACTCTATAGGCATGCGATAAGCCTTATGATTTGTTATAGTAACGTGTAGCTCTATAGGCATGCGATAAGCTTTATGATTTATTATAGTAACGTGTAGCTCTATAGGCATGCGATAAGCTTTATGATTTATTATAGTAATGTGTACCTCTATAGGCATGCGATAAGCATTATGATTTATTATAGTAATGTGTAACTCTATAGGCATGCGATAAGCATTATGATTTATTATAGTAACGTGTCAATCTATAGAGATGCGACAAGCTTCATGATGATGACAGTGACGTGTAACTCTATAGGCTTGCGATAAGCTTTATGATTAATGACAGTGACATGTAACTCTATCGTGATGCGACAAGCTTCATGATTTATGACTGATGTTAAGCTCTATAAGAGGTTTCACGGTTCCAACGGAGTTAATGGTCGTAGCGCCTAAAATTACCTCCCTTAGCTCCAATGCGCATGCCCCAAAAAAAATTCCAGTTCTGGACAGTTTGCTGTTCTACTCTTGATTAGCGAAACATAAAGTCAACAAAGGAAAACCAATGAATGAATTCTATATGTCAAACGTATGTTCTTCATACTAGGATAATAATTATAGAAACTAAATCAGATAATTAGATTCGGTGTTCATATTTAAAATTATCAGATAGTTAAATATTTATTTTCCATACTTTTAGAATGTAAAATAATTAAATTAAATGCACTGTCCATATTTATATTTTTCCTGATAATATAGATTCATTATCCATAATTTCAAATGCATTTGTAGGAACATTTCACCTTGCTCTCCGATTTTAAACATTTATTGCATATATTTGGCTGCATAAGTTTAAAGAAAACAATCTCAACAATTTGCATTTTTCATATATTGATATATCCTTCTTTCTCAGTTACTTTCGCGAGGCTAATAGTTCTTTTATAACACGAGTTAATAATGTTATAGCACAAGTTCGATAAGAAAATTGTAACAGGAATTCAATACGGCAGCTGATCTGTAATGCTAAATACATTAAATCAGAAAAGGTTGTGTTTATTTACAATTTTAAAAATGGAACACAGTATATTAATGTATTCAGATGATCTTGATAAAGCAATAATTACATTAGCTATCATAACGATAAAGGAGTGTAATTAATGTACATGGAATATTTATTCATATTTGAGTGTAAAAATTGTACAATTTTCGTATTAACGACGTTTTTACTTGTTTCGTTTATTTTTAAAAGAATTTTGAAACATCAAGTATCGGACGGTACATGCAATAACTTTCAAATTTGCTTGGGTCTTTAGACAAGATTTTCTTGATCTATGTCTGCCATCTTTAATTATTGAACTATCCGGAAGTGAGATGCACCGCTGGTGAGATAGTAACCGTGAAACCCCCTATAGGGATGCGAAACGTTTTATGATTTTTGATAGTGACGTGTAACTCTATAGGATGCGACAAGCTTTATGATTGATATAGTGGTGTGTAACTCCATATGGATAAAATAAGCTTTATGATTGATATAGTGGTGTGTTACCTCTAAAGGGTTGCGACATGCTTTATGTTTTATGAGAGTGATATTTTACTCTAGAAGGTATTCAAAAAGAGTTTTGCTGCGTATTATCTTCTTTGGATCTAAAAAGTATCTGTTTTTTGATTGAAACAGAAGTCTTAACAGCAAATATAATTTGACCCATTTATGATCATTATGTTAGTGCTTCATTGATGTTTCCAACATGAACCGTATGACCCTGCTATTACCATAAACATGCTATATTAATGAACAGATTTTAAGTGATCTCTCCAGGGAAATTAAAGGACATCCAACGCCTCTTCTTGTTTGTGCCCCGTTGATGTGTTCCATTAATGTCATGATTCTTCATGTGTTTTTGTTATCAAAAGATAACGAAAGAATCAGGACATTGTGTCTGGATAAAATCACATTATTTGACCATTTATAACACAAATTATACATAGACTTTGCAAAGTATATATACAATTGCAAAACAAAATATGAATTATGCCAAATCTAAGGATTCGCTCTTCCTTCTGTCTTGATTGTACAGACGTGGTGTGTAGCTGAAATGACCGATATAATGTCTTCGAAGTCTATAAGATTAGGTGTTTTCAAACGTTTGCGATGATTTTTATGTGTCCTACCTATCGACATTATGAACTGTAATTTGTATTTACAAACTGTTCACCCGTATAGCAATGAAGGGAAAGTAGTCATGATTGCACTGGGCACTGCATACCCTTAGACAACATTAATATAGAAGGAAACACATACAATATAATGATTAGAGTGTTATTATCCGTTCAAGCCAATGATAAAACCCACGCCGTGACAAGCAGCACCGTCAACTTGTTGGCGTCCACCAGTCCTCTAATCCACTAATAATGATGGAAAAGTTCACGTAAAGATGCAACGTTCATCGGAATCAGCTCACTTGGTAGGCGGAGACAAAGGAAATTAATACTTAAAAGTATTTTGCCTAAATACCCACCATGTCGTTTAATTTTGCGCGTCGTAATTGTGCCAAACGATACGTCCTTTCTGTACACATTGGATTACGTGTTATGATGGGTCAAATATCCATTTTGTATCAAGACAGAACGATCGTACTTTAATAAAGAAACATTATGTTCATAAAGTGTACAAACACATGTCGATTCAAAATGCATATGAAAATGTGATTTCTAAATGTCAACATGAAGACCCACTCCGTGAATATCTTGAACCTGTAACCCAGAAAATCCTTTAGATTCGTACAAAAAAATATATTATAAAGAAAATGGAAATTTATACATTAAAACAACTCATGATCTTAATCCAAGTTCCAATTTTGCGAGATGTTGTTCCACACGTACAAAACGGTATGCTACCCAAACACGTATAAAATTGTCTGCTACCCAACTTATCAACTTGCCGCTAGAACGGGATTCTCAAGACATTCCCCCGCGTATTGTCTGTTTTTAGATTCTTTTGTAACTTTTACCCATAAATAAGACATTGTAAACAACTTGCGTTCTTTTCACTCCCACCTGCTAACTTATGTTTTATACAACGTTGATCTTTACTAATCTTGTTTACAAGATCGGTTTAGCTTGCTTAATATCCCTTGCCATTTATTGGCATTGTTACGTTGAATTTTGCAAAACTACCTATAAACCTGACCTAATTACTCGACTGAACTGCTGACGGAAACAGTCCAAAGTAATGTATTTCATTCATATAATCCAATGGATGAACATTACATATTTTCAAAGATGTGCGTAGAAGAGGCCGACATATCGCGAGTCATGAAAACAGGAAGTGGGGTATCCCGTGTGTTCAAAATAAAATTGTTTTAAACAGAATATTTTGTGACAATTGCTTCTTTTCAAATGGTAATCATTGCAGTATTTTATTTGTGTCAATTAATCGAATTTTGGTTTGGTATTGCATCAATATTGACGAAAACCTTGCGTGCACAGACATCCCTGACAGCATTGTATATAAGTGAAATGATTGAAACTGATAAACAATATCATACAGTGCCTAATATAATTTATTCATTGTGTGCATTAAAGGACAAAAATACATAACAATGTGAAATCCCATAGTGTAAATTGTTTTATTAAATACCAATCCATTTTAATTTACTCCGCTTCGCAAAGTTCAAACTTGGAATCTGTAAATTGTTACAGAAGCTATCTGTTATACTAAATAAAATTGACACCTAATATGCACTTGACAGGATTCGTCCTTACTTAAGGACCCGACATCAAGAATGTATTTTATGACCTGCATGGCTAAATCATTGGAGAGTTCTGACAGATGCATTTTGACCAGATATAGCAAAGCTGTTGATTTATTTGTTATATGTGTGTGGCGTGTGTGTGAAATGTGGTATCTTAGAATACAATCAATTATACATCTTTTATATTAAATCCAGGAGCATCTCGTGGGGTTTTCGATTTTGTTTCAGATGATATTAAAGCTCAGTAACAACGAATTTGTTGTTCGTTATTAGAATTTCCAAAAACATCTGATGATCATAGCATCTTGTTCTTCTGCTTTAATATTTAAGCAGCAGAGAATGTGAACAAACCGTTTCCCTGAAATGTTGTTTGCTTAAAATCAAGATTCCAAGGAAAATGAAAAATATAAGGTCAATAGCCCCAAACCGAAGTCACTGACTGAGAGTTTTTTCGAATTGCGTAAGTTTTGTTGTTTCTTTATGTATCTTTATATGTTTTTTTCTTCCGAAGTCGTATGCTCACTCGATGAGGTCGCACCTGCTCTGTGTTATAATATATAATATCGCTCTCTTAAACATATATTTTATCAAGACATATACGATATCGCGATCGAGGATCATATAAATGTATTGTTATAAATGCGTGTGAGGTAGTTTTTTTTTTTTAAATGAAGTTTTTGAACCCCGGAACATCAAGTCTGGTGAATATTTTGCAGAGTACGTTTATCAGCTTTGTTAAAATATTCCAGTTATCTCTGAACACTTTAAGAAGTTGGTCTGTATCGTTGAGTAACAAATAATATCTGTTTTCATGTCTGTCCCGAGAACAAATATTCTTGCTGGATTTGATTGTTAATCTAACATTACATCATAGTACACTACGAGATTTTTAACAACTCCATCAAGGTCATCTAACGATGGGGCTTCATTAATATCGTTGAGAAAATCAATGATATCAATAATATAATTACCGTCTTCGTCCAACCATTTTGCATTCTCGTTAAAATATTTAAGTACTTAATAACATCGCTGAACAACTACTGATGGTGCTACTAAATATAGTTTATCCCATTATCAGATTGAGCAATAAATGGCTTCTACCACTTCCAGATGGGCCTATTGTTGTCATTTATATATATATTTAATTATACCAGTACATTTGGTGGTGATATTGCTACTTTTTTAGGAATTTTACCAGGAACTGTTTGCGCTAAATACCCAGGAGAAAATTATCTTCCTGGATCTAAATATTGCAGTCCTGTAACTCGAATTAATATTCGATTTGATAACCAAAATCAATAAAAACATGGAGAATATCCGAGAAATAAAATTGATATAGCGTCTCATATTCATGATGTTGCGTATAAACGCAATGATTGACAAAAACGACATTGCAGAAATAAAATTCATTCCCTCGTTTAATTCCATGACAATATATATTTTAGAGAATCATTAGCTAATTGGCTAGTATAATATGCGATAAAAGGTAAATTATTATTCGGAGCTAATAATTAATCAACCCATTTTAAAATAATGGAATCGATTTGTTATAGCCCAAGAGGATATTGGAGTAGTAGACCAGAGATTAGTACATTTACCGATGTTGAAAGTTGTACACGATCTGTTGCTACAATTTGGTTAGCACTACAAGCAATATGGCAAATGTATTTCCCACCACTTGAACGAATGCAACACGTATATTTTCATGTCAGCACTCCTAATAAAGTTCATAAGACTGATATTGTATTTTACCACACGATACTATCAAAACTGGTAGATGTCAATACCCATAAATATATGAGTGAACTATTGTTGACGCTGCAAGTATATATAAAGGAGCAGAGCTGTTATTAACAAAAGCAGCTATTGAAGTTGCATCTGCGTTTAAGCGAATGTATTAACTAAGACCCTTGCGATGGCATCATCTACTACAAGTTGATCCTGCAAGGAATTTCTTGGTACAGTATCATCTCTGATGGAAAAAAAACATGACTCCAAAATTAGACGAGGACATACCCCAATTCATCGTGATCAGGCAATTGTATAACGATTTAATCGAAAACTTGCTGAACGGTTATTTGGATATCAATATGCAAAGGACATAATTCATAAAGATATAAGATCTCTTGAATGGATGCAAGATTACTAAGTGTGATAAATACATGAAATAATGTAAATACTCAAGCAACTTCTATAAAGCATATTAATCCGATTACAGTGCTAGGTAATGTTAAATATGTCAGATATGTATATGAATCTCTATGGTCATCAGTTATTTCCTCATAATAATCTACAAGCCTTTACAATCATAATCATGCGTGCAGAGACAATCCAACAAATGGCGGTGGTTGATCATGATCACCACAAATTATTACAGCAGTATGTTTGTCGATAACCAATCAAGATATGTTTATAATGTTTCAAACGACACTGTGCATATTTCATCCCAAACGATAATCCTTGGAATATCATCCTCGGCCCTTCGATAAAAAGTCCATTTATCACCCTTGCATTGAAAGAATGTGCGATAAGTAAATGAATTAATATTTGTTTATTTAATTTCTCTGGGAATGTGTGTGTAAAGGGTAAACAACCATATCAAAATTTCGAAATGTTCAATCGCACGAGATGTTTACAAGAACCTCCAGGTCCATTAAAATAAATTATTGTATGTCTAGCTACGGGATCATACACTAACGGTGCTGATGACAATTTTGATATTTGATTTTTTTCTGCAGAATATTGGCGGATTCAGAATAACTAAGTATATTTGCTTGTTTTATTTTCCATCCACCTCATTATGCTTACGTGCCAAATTCATATTTTCCATCAATCCTAAATATTTCTTTTGATATAAAACGAATCTGTACCGACTCTAACAGCAAACTTATACATTCTTGTATTTATCGATAATAGATCTATCAGAAAATCAGCGAGCATTGCTTTCTTAAATGGGTAAATTGCAGTGACTCACCATGAATATAAAACAAAATTGTGGCTTATTTAGTTGCGTCAAATAAGTTAACTGTACATCGGCAATCATAAAATTTAACCCAGCAACGAATATAAACAATCTTGCACATGGTCGTTTATGATTAAATGATCTTCCTTGTAAATTTACCGATTAAGTTTCTGACGAGATCTTTTGCGATTTTATTTTCTTAATCAGTTTTATCAAAACTTTCATCATGATACTATCCCTCTTATTGTAGTAACATAACTTCTTTCTGCGGACAATAAGATATAATATCTTCATTTACTGTCAGAAATATCAGTATTGTTACATCGATCATATATTGTAACAATACTATTGGAGCCCGAAATGTATTTGCTTCAGAACTAAAGATACAAAATTGGATAAAATTTTTTGGCAAACTTCAATGACTCGATACAATCGAGTCCAATCAAGTATAAATCCGGTAATGACCCAATTATCAATAATTGGTCATATTGTATGTTGGATGTCCAAATCTTTTAAAATATACAGAACTTTCTTCCATTCCAAAACACCGTCCTAGATAACATACAACCATATCAACCGAGATAACATCTTTATGATCATATTTTCTATTCCATAATCCAACGTCTCCGCATTCGACACAACCCGATATTACCGGTATATCATCGAATAAAATCAAACCGAGTTGGTTGCCATGAATTGCTCTCTCTAGCAAAATGAGCTGTGATGGACGGAACTGTAAAACAATTACTCAATAACTGTTCAGCACCATCGGTGTATTTCAGCGCAAGAACTTTTATTTCCTCGTGGTTAGATTTTGGGCAATGAATGATGTCATTGCGTCGTAACAACTGATCATAATTGCTAAACATCAAACCTTTGAATTAATCATACTGCTACATGGTCGATTTTAATAATTTCGTTAAAATAAATCAGATATATCATCGTTATAAAAATTCAAGTTCAATTTCGTGGAAATCTTTTTCCTGCAATAGTCAAAGCATACGGATTATGATCAATAATTTAAATCGAAGATCCTTTCGATTTATATTTCAATTCGTACAAAATATCTCCGGTCATCGTTTTTACTATTATTAGAAATGTTAATTTCTTTCCTAATTCAGCGACGTCTTTGACAAACGCTTCAATATATTTAACTAGTTTTCCCCATTCGCTTATTATTTAACGTCTTTAATCTTAATCCGTCAGACCATATCCGTGAGTCCAAATGGTACAATATTCCGTTATTCGTTCAGCTACACACGTTAGCCATGACAATTTCATTGGTTTTAAATTATTAAAGCTGGGTTTATCATTTACCAGATAGACTGCGTATATAACCGTGCTTACAGTATACGCTCATTCATAATATCGTTTGTCAATACCAGTCAACATTCCTGGTTTAGAACTTTTATCAATATGGCAAGTATTCCACTATGAGGCATATAATCGTCTTTATCAAGGATAATCCAATTATTATTTCCCTTTCTGCTAATAAAATTAATTTGACTTATAAAATTTATTTTCGATTTTCGAGGTAAATATTGTCGCTGTCGCTCGTTCGTCGTTCATCGTAGCTTCGACATCTTTAGTGTCGAGTAAACTTTTGAATGTTGGCCACATATAACATATATATCTCTTAACATCTTCCTAGGCGTCATGATTAATTTTTAAACAAAGTCGTATTCTTAGGATCTACCAGATCTCGTAACGGTATGTCAGATGATATTCTGTCAAGTTAAAAATTATCTTTCGAAGGATTAATCTTAAAATATCTCTTAAATTCATCTGTATTATAATTAAGACAAATTCTTCAATTGAAATATATACATAATTATGGCTTTAATAAATGTAGGATCCACAACTCTTTGTAACAAAGCGTACACGAATTCTGCAGATATCATTTACAAAGTATCCGTCATGGAACTCTAGGACCAAAACTGTGTTTAAAATGCATTGTTGGAGTTAGAGGTTGAAACCCGGTTGTGTGTGCAATGTGGCTTTAAGCAACACAGAGAGCTCAAAATGTATTATGATAAAATCTAACACCGAGAAAAATGGCAAAGTTATTTGAACCGCTAAGGATTATCTAGCATGATTTTCTAAGTAATAATTGAGACTATATATATATATATATATATATATATATATATATATATATATATATATATATATATATATATATATATATATATATATATATATGTTGGTAGTCTCTCGAGTCGAGGAAGACCAGTTGTGCACTTTCCTTCAACGATGGACGCGCATGTGACTCCGGAGTCCAAATTCCGAGACACACATGCGATTACAGGTGGGGCATGAGACACCGGTGGTTGTTGGTATCTGGGATACATTTCTGTGGCGTCTCTCACGGGTTGCAGCAAGACGCTGGAGACGGTCAGCCTCAAAGGAGGAACAGGCTTTTCTGGTCAGGGCTCGCCAATGCTTTCTGTCTGAGGCAACGAGCTCGAGCTGGCGTGGATGAAGGTCTGCCCACTTGATGTTTGTCTTGAGGTTGTCTTTGTACCTCTTGTGAGGGCGGCCTTGGTTTCGGTTCCCCAGGAATAGCTCGCCATAGAACAACTGCTTTGGGATTCTGTTTTGATCCATGCGGATGACATGGCCAGTCCATCGAAGCTGGGCCTGGATTATTTTGGCTTCGATGCTTGTTGTGTTGGCTCTATCAAGGACTTCCAGGTTGGTGATTCGGTCCTGCCACTTGATCCGCATGATGGATCTCAGGGAGCGCTGGTGGAATTGTTCTAACTGTCTGATGTGCCTTCTGTAGAGTGTCCACGTTTCACAGCCATATAATAGAGACGTGAGGACAACTGCATTGTACACCTTCAGCTTTGTTGACAGACGTATGTCCTTGTGCTGAAAGACCTTGGTTCGGAGTCGTCCTAGTGCTTGACTGGCTTTTTGGGGCCTCGCAGTGATCTCTTTGTCCAGAGAGCCATCACTAGATATTGTGCTGCCAAGGTATTTGAAACTGTCCACATTCTTCAGCTGCGTGTCGCCAAGGGTGATACAGGGTTGCGAATGGACAGTGTTTGGGGCGGGCTGGAAGATGACTTCTGTCTTTCCTAGACTAATTGTGAGTCCAAATAGGTTGGAGGCTTCAGAGAATCTGTCCACGATTGCTTGTAGGTGAGTCTCTTCATGGGCCATGAGGGCGCAGTCATCTGCAAAGAGTGCATCAATGATGAGTCTTTCTAGTGTCTTGGTTTTTGCAGCTAGGCGACGGAGATCAAACACTGATCCATCCAGGCGATTCCTCATGTAGATGCCAGTGTCAATGTCCCGTATGGCATGGAGTAGTACCTGTGTGAAGAAGAGGTTGAAGAGTACTGGAGCGAGTACACAACCCTGTTTGACACCATTAGATATGGGGAATTTCTCTGAGGGTTCACCATCTGAGAGAATCTCTCCAATCATGTCAATGTGGAGGAGCCGGATGAGGTCGGTAAACTTTTGAGGACAACCAAGTTTCTTGAGTACTACCCACAGTGCATCTCTGTTGACTGTATCGAAAGCCTTTGTCAGATCCACGAAGACAGCATATAGATTCATGTTCTGCTCAAGGCACTTCTCTTGGACTTGTCTCACTGCGAAGATCATGTCAACGGTGCTGCGGTCTGGGCGAAAACCACACTGAGACTCGGGGAGGTTATTTTCTGACACTGCTGCAATAAGCCTGTTGAGCAAGATGCGAGCAAGTATTTTTCCAGCAACGGAAAGCAGGGAGATGCCTCTGTAGTTTCTGCAGTCCATACGTGTGCCTTTGTTTTTATAGAGGGTCACAATTGATGCATCACGGAGGTCGTCTGGCATCTCTTCTTCCGTCCAGATGCTGATTAGCACGTCATAGAATGCCTCCAGAGACTGCTTACTGTGAGTCTTGTACACCTCCGCTGGGATACCATCCTTTCCAGGTGCCTTGCCACAGTTTGTTTGTTTAATGGCCCTTCTCAATTCCTCCATCTTTGGCGGTATATCCAGTTGGTTGAGCATTGGCTGTTGGGGTATTTGGTCAAGAACAGATTGGCTGACTGATGAGGGCAGGTTTTGGAGCTGATTAAAGTGCTCTTTCCATCTTTCCTTAATGCCATTCTTGTCTTTTATTAGTGTACTGCCATCTGCAGCAAGTAAGGGCGTAGAGCTTGACTTTGTGTGGCTGAAAATTGACTTGATGGCGTTGTAGAACTCTTTGGAGTTGTTAGTGTCGGCATAGCTTTGCACTTCCTCAGCTTTCTTTTCCCACCATTGGTCATGCATCCTGCGGATTTCTCTCTGAGCCTCAGCCTGATAGGATTTTAAGCGATCTTTTTTGGGGATGGAGTTTGTGTCATTCTGCCAGTCCATAAAAGCTTTATTTTTTCTGGCAAGCAGATCTTCAATGGCAGCGTTGTTCTCATCAAACCAGTCTTGATGTATTCGTTTCTTTGGACACATGGTTGCCATAGCTGTTTCTTTTATTATGTCCCTGAGCTTGTTCCATTTTTCAGAGGCGTTTCCACATAACGGTCCGTTTGTTGACAGCATGTCATCTAGTCTCTTCTGGAAATCGAGCTGGGTGGAAGGCTGCTGCAGTTTGACAACGTTGAGGGCTGTGCGCACAAGCTTAGGACGTCTTTGGTGGTGAGGGGCAATGTGCAGCTGTAGGATAGTTCTGACAAGTCTGTGGTCTGTCCAGCATTCTGCTCCTCGCATGACCTTGGTGATTTGGACATCCTTGGCATCACGCTGGCGTACTATTACATAGTCAATTAAGTGCCATTGGCGAGATCTGGGGTGCATCCAGGTGTTCTTGTGTTTGTCCGCCATTCTGAACATTGAGTTTGTGATTAGGAGGTTAAATTCTGTGCATTTGCTGAGTAGGAGCAGGCCATTGCTGTTCATTCTGCCGACACCGTGCTTGCCAAGCACACCTTTCCATCGAACATAGTCGCAGCCAACACGGGCATTGAAGTCCCCCAGTACTATGATCTTGTCGTCAGCTAGAATTGAGCTAAGTACAGAGCTGAGGTCCGTATAGAACTGATCGATGGTTTCTGCTGGACTCGATACGGTAGGGGCATATTCACTGATGATTGTTGCGTGCCGTTTGTGGCTTATAGGTATTCTCAATTTCATTAGCCTCTCATTGATACCGACCGGCATTTCCGGGAGCTGCTTCAGAAGACTTGATTTGATAGCCAGGCCGACTCCATGGATCCTGTCCTCATTTTGGGCTTTTCCTTTCCAGAAGAATGTGTAGCCGCTGGCTAGCTCAGTAAGAGAACCCTCTTCTGCGAACCTGGTTTCACTCAAGGCTGCGATGTCAATATTGTAGCGTGCTAGCTCCTTAGAAACTAGAGCTGTTCTCCTGTGGGGTCTTGATACGTTTTCTTTGTCCATGAGAGTACGGATGTTCCATGCTCCAATAATAAGTTTTTTTCTTTGATTGTTTCGACCGCAGATAAGGATGATCTTGCCAGCCGCGGTATGCTGACCAGATTTGTACAAGGCAAGCTTTTTTTAGGCCACCTTTTCTAGTCCTCTCCCTATTCAGGGTGAGCAGCGCCGTCCTAAAAAGGTCTGCTCAGTCACCCCTGGATGCTGCCGAACTGTTCTGCTGCCTTGGGTACAGAGCAGAGCGACCACTTGTACAAGGGCCGCCTACGTGCAGGTCTCTGACTACAACTCCCAGTGGTCATCTCTACCTGTTGCGTCGCCAGTCGCCCATCGCCGTAGGACTTTGGTAGGTGTAGGTAAGAAACAATGAGTGTGATGATAAGGATGAATGATAGATGCACAACATAACCTGTGCGTGAAGGAGATTAAAGTGAAACAGCCTTGTGGTGTTCGGGGTGCTCTGGGAGGGGTAGTACCTCTGGTGGGTGGCATGTCGTGCTCCTTGGGGAATAGCCTGCCCATCTTTGGTCCTCACCAGGCGCTCAGCCCTCACCTGTGGCTCCAAGCAGCTGTAGCATGCACAGCGGCCACACCACGGGCAACGGCTTCGACTGGCCGGCTAAACCAGGTGGAGGGTAGCCGACGGGCCTTAAACCCTCGGTGACTTAGGAGCTTGCCTATCCTTGCATGTAAAGCCAGATTCGGCAGAGTGGGCGGAAGAGATCAACTGGGTGATCCAACGGCCACAAAGGCGAATCTGCAAACGCTTTGTGGAGAGCGTAGAGTATGACAAGGCACGGAAGACGTCATAGACATCCAATGCAGCCGAAGTAGTCCCCAGCCGTGACGAATCTTCGTACCACTGAGTTCTAACTACCAAGGCCGAGAGAGTGAGACTGTCTCTGTGCAAAGGCTGTTTCACTTTAATCTCCTTCACGCACAGGTTATGTTGTGCATCTATCATATATATATATATATATATATATATATATATATATATATATATATATATATATATATAGAACCTAACTTTTTATTGTCTTTGGCGCTCTGTATAATCGAAAATCAGTGACAGGTCTGGTTATCTTTTCAGCTAGTTGCGAATTAACTGCAGTATTTTGTGCTGCCAGTATCTTAAGATATGGTCTGCGATCAGGGTGGTCAGCATTATCCTTGGCAAACATCACTGACGGACCAGATGATCTTGTATAATCATCTGAATATATTGCTAGACCCGATATAATTGCTAGACCCAAATCTGATATCAGCTACGTATTCTGTATTAGCGGCGACGTCTGTAACAAGTTCTCCTCCTACTTCAATAAATGCTTAAGCGGGTAATAAATCTCTACTTTTATCCTCAACTTGTAGATCGATTCTTCCACGCTGATTTGGTTGTTGTGCTTCATAAGAATAAAATTGAAAACCGCGTATCGATCCATCTTTGAGTACTGACGCATCCATGTCGAATGCTGGATCGGATATATCCTTCAAGATATTTTTATATGTATTATCGTCTAAAACAAACACCAAAACTCGCTATCAGACTTGTATTTACAATATTTCTGTTTCACCAGCCAACTCTAATAGTTTCTGATTTGCGGCTTGTTAAATTATTTTACTGAAATTTGCAGTTTAGCCTTGATTGTCATGAACGCTTTGCCGGCAAGATTAACAACGACGTTAGGCATTTTCACGAATTTATTCAACAGCTCTCCTTTCAAATTGTTTTGCAATTGATATTGCTTTTGGAGTCATTATTCCAACACAATTCTTGAATAGCCATCACCAAGTCCATCTCCGTTACGTTGCTTTATAGTTTGGTAATCGCCAATTAATCCATATACTACTGCTAGTATATAATCTTTGAAAAATATAAGATATTTCATTTATTAATTCTGGATAATTATCCCCAGCATGTTCCTCCAAACAGCATGTCTAATACATCAACGGCAGAAAGAATATTGTTAGGACAAGCAATAAAACCACTTTCCTCTGGCGTAGTTGAATAAAAACTACTCACAGTAGCGCCGACCGTGGGGGTATGGCATCGCCAGAATATGTCTAACCTTGCGAGGAAAGTAATTCTCCCACTTGTCTAACTCTTAAATTCCGGGTTTTTTTTCTATCTCTATCGTTTAGCTTCTTCATCACTTATTGATTGACATGGTTGCTCCTCATGTAATGATAATAGTTGTTTTTATTCAAGTCGTTCTAATGTTTTTTATATATTCATCTATTCCATCAGTACAATTACTATATCTTGCACATTCTTTTCTTGTATCGATGCTATCAAGTTCAAAACGAATTTTATAAACTGAATCGTACCATGTTTCACTTGTTATACTCTTTAATAATCCGTATGTGGTAAATAATATCATCGCTAAATTTAGCGATTGCATACGCTTTTGTTCAGATATATCACTGTCTGTTTTGTCCTTTTGATACGAGCTTGGTCAATAGCTTCACGTACTTCATTATCTACATCAATAAGCTGAGCAGCATCTATTCAGTTGGAAGGTTTCGTAGAATATATTTTGTCTGTTTAGTTCTTGTTTTTTTCAGCTCATTTAGCAGTTTGTTCTAACGTCGGACGAAGAAAGACTTTTATTAACTTCTGCAACTTTTTCAGTAACGTTTGTAACAGGTTTAAATAAGTGTGCTCTACCTTCTGCATGTTCTACTTAAGATTCTTGACTTTCTTGCATTGTTTTTCTTTATCAAATTCATGCCATTACATTTTATTTGGCAGTTCGCCACAGTCCTTGATATCACATTCAGAACATTACATTTTATTTGGCAGTCTGCCACAGCCCTTGATATTACATTCAGAACATTACATTTTAGTTGGCAGTCCGCCACAGCCCTTAATATCACATTCAGAACATTACCTTTTTTGTTGGCACTCCTCCACAACCATTGATATCACAATTCAGAACATAGATACTTTGACATTTCTCGTCAGACATTGATATTCGACTCAGAAAATTAACTTTTTTGATATTTCCACTAAGGGACTCTAGATTCAACTAAACAAAATATGTTTCATGGAATATTTTGTTACGTGCCTTGATATTAGGCTCCGAATATTGACTAGAATTTGAAATTTCATTTCCGACATTGATATCAAAGAAAACAACGTTTACGTTTTATTTGATATTGCACTACGGACCTTAATATAGAACTCAAACCATTGTATCATATCGATTAACTCACAAGGTTGATTCGTTTATTATAACCCTCATAACTAATCCTTTCTACACAAAGGCACGTAAACAATTGATTGGTTATTTAACAAATTACTTGGTACAGAATGTCCAACTCATTTACCACTTTTGATTCCGATGGTTCCGACCGACATTACACGACAAATGATAATGCTCCGATCGATGGCGTCAATCGAATTCGTGTTCCCCAAGATTCACCATTGTTTTATGCGCAGTCTGTCTGAACGATTCTGCTTTGAAACGTTTAGTTGTATATATAAGCGATTGTGTTTATATGTATGTTCATCGTTGTATCTATTGATTCCATTTTTATTCTTAAATGGAATTTCAAGCTTTTCACAGATGGTATAGTGAGCAAAGAAGAGATATAGAGATGAAATCGTTTTGTGATCAAATGTTTTCGTTGAAGGTAACCATTAACAGTGTTCGTATATTAGAAAGACGTTGACAAATATAAAAATATCATTTTTAGATTTTAGTAAATAAGTCCTAACTCCCTTACTATTCTACAACATTCTGCCTAACCTCTATTCTACAACACATTCTCCCTGGCTTCCTTATTGTTAGTCACAATTTGACATACATACATACATACATACATACATACATACATACATACATACATACATACATACATACATACATACATACATACATACATACATACATACATACATACATACATACACACATACATACATATATATATCTATATATATATATATATATATATATATATATATATATATATATATATATATATATATATATATTTTAGAGCACAAGGTGATTGTAACCAATATTTTATTTTTGTTTAGAATTATTCTTGCGATACTTATGAGTGGAGCACCAAAACTGATTTCATGTCCTTCAGTGCACTCAGAATTATCTTTTTAATATCTACTATGTGCACGAACTTCATGGCACAAAACACCTCCACATGTAATATTTCTAACAGATTGAAGCTGGTATACTACACATGATATCTATTGGTTTCATGACATCGAGAGGGTCTATGCAAATAACTTACCTATTGAAATCTCCAGTGTCAATAAATCTGGCATATATGCCTACTAAAATTAATTATCCAAACTTTCGCTTGGCTTCATCGTATATCTTGCGAAAAGGAGATTTTCTCTATTAAACTCATGAAGAGATACTATTATGATCACCAAGCATCATGACGTTTCATTGGCATTATTACGTTTGAGATATTTTTTGTCAGCTGTAATTCCGACCGTAAAGGAATTGTTTAGTTTACTGGTCTCTAATGCACGTTTACAGCGCAGCTGACGTCATCTGATTGTTACCTACCCATTCATCATTTAGGTGGTACTCTACAGTTTCGTATTTTGCATAGGGTAAGAATTTTAAAGAAAAGAATGTCCCATGCTGCCCATACTGGTTATACTGGCTCTTTAAAATAAGACCTTGTCTAGCATAGGTATTGTTCAAAGTAACTTTAATTCCCTTTATTGTGGTGTATGATTGATGGATGTAGTATGGATTATGGAATATATAGCTTGACCTTACTCAACACGTGCACATTTCAAAACCTGCTAGTTCCGTATGGTCGTTTTCACATCGTGGACTTTAGAGGTAAATTGTAAAAGAACGAGAAGATATTTTTTTACATTTTACATATGTAGTAATTCATCCATTACATGCACGTTTAGAAACTGGTATTTCCTATTTGGTCAAAATTCATTCCCTCTATTCTAATAGGTGCTAAATATAGTGTACTTGAGACTAATTCATGCTGGGATTTTTTAGCACAAGGGAGAAATCATTTTAGTTAGCAGTGCGCTTAGATCATGTACAATTTCGATAAGTAAAATATACTAAGAAATGTCAGCCACATTAATCAACGTAGCATATATGTATGTCAACATTCTCTTCACTATGCATGTTTCAAATGCAAACAACTTTATCTTATGTGCATCACTCTCTCAAATGTACATACTAACTGGTGAGCGTCCCCTAACTATAATGTATGCCCCTCCTATAGATCACGACAAGTCATAATTTTGTAAATTACCATCTCGAATTCCGACAAGATAAATTTGAAAGTTACAATTAATATTTCTTATCGCCTATTAATGAAATAAGGAAACAATAAAACACTAAATTTAATGGCAATCATATTTGCTAGTGAAGTATATTTTCAAAGTAACACATTCATTTAGCGACATCAAAATACCAGTACACCGATTCACACTGTGAAAACAAAATTGTAGAGGAAAACAGGACAAACAATTTAAATATACCAGATCATAAGCACGAACACAACGATCCATTTATTTAATTCAATAGGTTTTAAAGAGGATATACAAATACATGACACGTTTAAAAGAAAGTAGCAATGACGACATGTAGAGACAAATGTAAACCGAATTGTCGTACTATTTCGTTTATTTTATCTACAATTAGCACCTGACGATTCCTGACCATGGCAAGAGACTGAGTTCATTTCATGTATCCATCATTGTCCTCGCTCGCTTGCTTTGGGAATTAATTGTGAGTCAATCAGCTTAACAACACCGGGGAAAATCTCAAGTTGCGACACAAGATGTGAGCAACGTGTTCGTCGTTTCAAGGATTTAATCGTTGTACACGAAACGTCAATCTTATCCGTCTTTATATCGTTGCAATCACGTCAGTATTGGATATATTGATGTTATATTACATGACGAGAAATTAATAAGTACATCAATAATAATCTTAATTACATATTTGTCCACACTAGCAACATCATCAACAACAAAAAATAACAACAACGATAATAATGATAATAATAATAACAATAATAATAATAATAATAATAATGATAATAATAATAATAATAATAATAATAATAATAATAATAATAATAGCAGTAGTAGTAAAATTATTCTCATGGTCATCATTGTTATTATGAGTAGTAGTAGTAGTAGTAGTAGTAGTAGTAGTAGTAGTATTAGTAGTAGTAGTAGTAGTAATAGTATGATTATTTGTATTTTTATTATTCCTATTATATGTCTAAGAGAATACCATATTCAGTATTAAAGTTAATCTTAAAATAATACTCATTAAACATGCATGCAAACTACATATATATATATATATATATATATATATATATATATATATATATATATATATATATATATATATATATAACAGTTTAAACTAGTAATCCTACTTTTGATCACTAAAAAACTTAACATGTAAAATAACTGGAGCTAATATCAATAATATAATACAACAAAGTTAGCGGAACATATGTATGCACAATAACAAATTTGAATACTAAATTTGATTTCGTTAGCCAAACATTAGTGATCACATAAAGACGTTACTTTAATATAAGTGACAATGTTTCAAACTACAGCAAGAACTGTATTCCATACGTTTGGAAGCAATATAACGATATATTGACACAGGAATAGCAAGATTATGCAATGATATAATACTATTCAGACAAAGAATGAAGATGATTGATTAATAATTGTTTGCGATAAAAGTATAGAGACCGTTTTATATAAATCACGCAATTTGTTTGCAACGCAACACGTTCAGAGAAAAGTGTCCAATTCAAACTCAAGACATTTCAGACGATGGTGTGGAAATATAAGTTTTTGAATGATTCGGTCTTGTAATTTTGAAGACTCGAACGACGCTGCAGCTGTTCGATGGTAGTACAAGACTTCTTTGTACTGCAGTTTCCCAAAATGATATACCCCTAATAATGTTCCCCCTAAGATGCCCGGATATTTAGAAAATGTCGCGCATCAGTTTCAAACTTCCACGCATAAGTTTTGGTGGCAAATACATAGTTTCAATACGTAGTTTCAATATCACGCGCACACAGGAAACATATTAGAGGGAAAAGTTGACACTAATCCAAGACTTGTAAACTTTTGCTATTGTAATAGATTTTAAGAATAGTTTCAGAAACATTAATTTTATCGAACTTTTTAATGCAGTCGGTTTATTTGGTTAATAGATGTTATGAACTGTTAGAGTGTTTGGTGAAAGGTGAAGTTGTTTACATTTGCGACATACGCACGGGAGAGAATGTTAGTATACTACAATGTTACTTGTATGTACCTTAAATATTTTGGAAACCTACATAATCCAGTCATATTACTAATTATATTAACTGTCCCCTTATGCTCCAAAATCACCCTGAATTAGTCCGGTAATGTACGCTATCTTTAGAACTTATTAAACTGAATTTTCCAGACTAAACAATACTAGCTTCTGAAAGTGCAATGTACGAAATATTGCATGTAACACAAAATGTTATCGTCTCTTTTTTACACTAAAATATATTGAATTATCGGTTCTTTAAACAATGCCTAAAATACATTGTCAGCATAACAGTGAAGAAATTCGGGAAATTATTTTCTTTGAAACTCTAACCATATGCAAATATGAAACTGTAGGGCGCCACATGACATATGCCATAAGCTCCATTATGGTGACATTTATACCTTCTGATTCGGCTTCTTTATTCGTAAATAGTCTGAAAATTAATAACATCTGGTACTACCGACATTTTGGTATCAAGCCTAAACAACTAATCCCATCTGGTATGGTAGCTTTGTCTGTATCAAGCCTAAACAACTAATCCCATCTGGTATGGTAGCTTTGTCTGTATCAAGCCTAAACAACTAATACCATCTGGTATGGTAGCTTTGTCTGTATCAAGCCTGAAAACTAGTACAATCTGGTATGACAGCATTTCTTTGCTATCAAGTCTTAAAAACGAATCCCCATCTGGTTTGGTAGTTCTCTTCTTATCAAGTCTCAAAAGAATGTTATAGACTTCAAGCAGAAATCATCAAGCAAAACAAAGTCAATATCAGCTGAAACTTCATGTGCCGAACCGCATCCAAAGAACAAAACCTCAAAAGCAGCAAAAATAAAAAATAAAATTTTTTCACTGAGGCAATTGCTAAACGTAAGCGAAATATTAATTAATTATATTTACAACTTATGTATAGTACACCTTTTAACATTATTTGCATGAGTTAGAAATAGAGCTCAGTGTGTTAACGTCATTGTTAGTTGAAGAGCTTTTATGTGCTTTTACCTGACGTTATACAGAAGTAAAGTTATATATTACATTCTCTGGTAACAGACGCTGTTTCTTTCAGCCAATTTTGTCTACTCTAGGTGACAGAATGTGCGCAAATTTACCAATTATTGAATTGCTTTTTTTCTTTTTGGGGGGGGCACCAGACAGATGCCCCCCCCCCCTAATCAAAAAATTTTAAAAAAGTTTATATGTATGTGTGTTCCCCCCGATGTTTTTATGTTGTTTTTTATTTATTCTTTATCTCTAAAGTCCCCAATTAGTTTTCCCCATCGGGGTTATAATATAATTGACAAGGGGTATTTTCGTTTCCTAGTGTATATTAAGTATTCCTTTCTAGTTGGGATTTGATCTACCCACTCTAGAAAGTTACTTTTGATATTGTTGACCATGGCTAGTGGTCCCTTATTATCCTGGTGTATGCTATATGTGTAATGGCATTTGCGTGATTGCTATAGAAGGTATATTATATCCTTGTGTATATGTTTAGGATAGCCCTGTCTCTTTTCAAATCATACCAGTTGTCATATTTATTTATTATCTTCACCAAATCTGGAAGATAATTATTCATTTTTATTTATTCAAATATTTTAATTTAGAATTTGGTAAAAATTGAGGTGTATTATTTTCAAAAAGTTATGTGTGTCTCAATTTTTATATTTTATTATATAAATTGGTCCGTTTTCTTTGAGACAGAAAATATACAAATTTATTTGGCTGTATATTTCCTGTCTCAATTTGTCCGGCCTTTCTTATTTATTATTAAACTTAAGAAAAAATCCAAAAAAGTTTTTATTTTCCCTTAATTGGGAGTCATGGCTATTTTGGGATATAGCCATGACAGAAAAAGCATGGATTAAGGATCCAGAGAAGAAATCATGTGCATTTACAGAGGTATAATAAGTAAAATTCTCAAATAAATTGTTAAATATTTGGGTGGTATTTTCCAAACTCTTCCATAGGCCTGCTCACTTCGCGTAGCGCCCTGTGATATAGCCCTACGGCGTCCTCATATGTACTTCCCCCTCACAATTATTTTATTCTTCTTCTTTTATTTTTTTTTTTTTTAAATTTTAGAATTTGAAATTTTTTTTTTAAAAATGATTCTAATTAATTTAATTTTAGAAATTTTTCCTTAACCTTCATTATGGAGCCACATCTTATAAGAGTATTCGTTATAAAGTCCGTTATTTGTCTAACGAATTGTTTATTGAAATTTCCGTCTAGGAAGAGTAATTGACGTTTGTCATATTTGTCTATCTTCATTATTTCGTTTATTAGTTTGATCCTTTCTTCCTTTGTTTTGTCACATTCTGTAATTGTGTGGTCTTTTGTATATGGGGCATTTTTGCATAGAGGGCAGCTAACAGGGGTCCTTATTAACCTTCGTTTAATTGCCACTTCGCCTGTTAGCCAGGCGTTGTGGAGGTACGTGTACATGATACTTTGTACCTTAAACGAGTTAATGCCGGACCAATGCCTCCAAACTCTCTCCCAATGAACAGATGGGTATTGTAGCTGTAACTTAGATTTATTTTGGATGGAATTTAAGTCTAAAAGCCAGTCATATGTTTTGTCCTTTTTCAATTCCCATAATTCTTTATTATCCCTATACCTATATAAAATTTCTTTAATCCCCCTATATAAATGTGGTGCACCTATTTTTTTCACTAGTTTGTTGTTTGTGTATATATCTTGGTTGTTCCTCATTCCAAAACCTAACCAAAAAATGTATAGTGCCTCCCATGGTTTTTGTGGTGTGGCGCTTATTCTTTTAAACCTATTTAATATAGTTTTTAATTTTATTAAGGGGGGGGGGGTTAGGCAAGGCCAAGCCCCCCTTGAGTTTAGCTCTATATAAAGTTTCCTTATTTATGTAGTGTGTTTTGTAATTCCAGATGTAGTCTATTATATCATTATCAATTTTTTCTAGTGTTTTATTGTTAATGTCCACAGAGTTTATAAGGTATGTCAAATTAGAATACATATATGTTTTTGCAACCTGTGAACGTTCTATTAAACTGAGCGGCGTTAGTGCCCAGATATCGATAACTTCTTTTATTTTGTTTTTAACTTTTATACAGTTTTCAATTATTGAATTGCAAGCTGTTTACATGATTATCATGCATTTACATGGGTTAGGAAAATATGATCAAATCAGAAATTTAAATGATATATAATATTTAAAAGTTACCTTTAGGTTTATCAATTTTAAAATGGAATTCTGGTGTGTTTTAAATGTACTAATTACTAATGCGTTTAGTTTTCTCGAATATAAACTCTCTTTATTCATCCTGGTAAATATCTTGTTTCGTTAATTTATAATGTTGTGGTTCGTCCTTGTAAATTGTTCATTTCGTTAAATTATATGAAATACAATACATATCTCCTTTGGACTCGGTGCGCCATATAATAGAAATAATCTGATCTCATTTTTCTATTCCGCCAGATTTACCATCCATAGAATTATGTATGCGTTTTCCAGTTCTAATTGATTAAATCAGTGCAGCGGCCATGCCCAACACGTCCTAGTGGGGCAGGATCAATTAATCTCTTATGACCATTAACTCAGGTGGAAACAGGAGTGGTCATTTCTTCGCTTGGTATTACTTCTATTCAGAATGATGTGGAAATTAAAAACCTCTGATCCAATTCAATATGGTTGGCATTAAGTACATTTTTGTCATCAACAAAATCTTTCGAACGATTTAGTTAATTAAGGCAAGTGTCGGATAATGATTAATCTAAGGCCCAACGAGTGGTACGTTTATTAAACCTGATTAAAACGCCTCTCTAAGTGTACAATCGTCCGTCCGTCAGTGCATCTGTACGCCAGTATGAACGTCCGTCACGAGAGGTTTGTTGTCAATGCTAAACAAAAATCGCACAGCATAGAAAACGGACATTTTATGACCGTGTAGATGACCTGGTCACACTCTCATATTATAACAACAACTTTCCAATCAGATTTACACATTTTCACAACGATATGGATGTAGATGTTGCATAAAATAAATTTGTTTGACACTATTGAACAACAAGAACTTACGGCAATCAAGGAAATATTTTGACCCTATTGGGCAACATGAAAACTTATGATTTTGTTTATCATATTTGTATTTTAACGGCGGTTTTAATGCGGTAATTTTGCTATAGAAAATAGATCAAGGTAGTAAAACAGTATGAAAATATATAATACAAGAAGTCTAATGCTCGGTCAGACAATAGGTATTATAACAGAAGCTAAACTGGTCTGTTAAACCTCAAGCCTACCAAAGAGATACATTTGTTTAAATATATTTATTATTCTATTTTGTCATAAAACAATTAATTGGAATATAAATGTTTGATATTAAACAATTCTCTTTGGTTTGGTCATTATCTACAAGGAACTACAAGGATCTACCAATGACAATAAACCAATCCCTTTACCACATAATAATAATAAATACTGTAGCATTAATCAACGGCAGTCTGAAACTAATACATGTACGTAAATTTGGGAACATTATGAGCATTCTATCTCTTTCATTATGCCCAAATAAATAAAGAAAACATGTACATACGATCTTGAAATAATACTATTTTATCCTTTTCATTTTGAATCATGATGTTGTATTTTTTAAAATGTCTTTTGATCATTATCAACACAAAGAGTATTAATTTTGATATAACAACAAGTACAAAGTAAAGGATACTTATCAGTGGGAGGTAACAAAGAGTGTCACATGGGACGGGTAGTGGTTGTTGCGACTCTAGGTCTTAAACGTTGTAACAGAAAGAAGTGAAACCATCAAGTCTAATAAAATCAACAATACTATTTTCTTTAAGTTACAACTTTTACAGACACTAACAGTATTGTTAATTAAATCCCAAATACTCCTAAATATCCAATCACAAGTCATACAGCATAGAATGTTTGCAATAAATTACAATAGCCTTGAATGTCCTGTTGTACCGCAATGGTACAATACAGAATGTATTTTGAATGGGTTCTCAGTAATCTCAAAGTAGGCCTTTGTATAAAAAAAACTCATTTTCGTTTTCTAATGCTAACAAATAATTTTAATAAATAATTCCTCTCAAGTTATATCTGAACATAAATTTAAAAAATTCCACGGCCAGATCATAAAACCGGAATAAAATAGTGTTTACCAATCTTCTGTAACAACAAATACCGGCAACTCAATATATTGTTCTGAAGCAACCAGCTTCTTTTATGGAAAATTCCACTATTTCCTAACTAAAATTCTAGCAAACACCTTAATTACTACTTACTTCAGGTACGCAAAACTGCCTTCACAACTCTCAATCACGAACAAATATAAAAAACATTTTATACATTAAATATGCCTAACACGGCAAATGGTGGTGTCAACACTGGGCAAATGATGGTGTCAACACTGGGCAAATGATGGTGTCTACTAGGCTAGACCATCTAATGCAAAAATGCTTTTTAATCATTTTATTTTTATAACATTTCATAATAATAATATGATCTGACTTAAAAAGAAGTCATAAAAAGAAAGCAAATATTTTGCGTCGTTTTGTACAGCTCTGTATCATATGCTTATTTTAATGTCCACAAACAAATTTAGATTCGATACACACGGTAATGATGATTGCGTTTGAAACATTATAGAATGCGAAAATCGGAAACCAAGACTAATCAAAGAACCTCCTTGTGTTCAAGTATCAAACCGGGTTGACGTGATACCAAGCCAGTTCCAGATTAATTATGCGGGAGCCCACCGTTACCAATTATGAACAACATCTGTATAGAGGTTATATAGTAATGAATGGGTTATGGGTTTTCAATATGAACCTTTGGCTACATTGTATATTTCAAAACTAAATTGAACACAAGCTTTCTATTGGTTGTTGATAAAATCATGGTTTTTACCTCTCAGACATTTTACTTATAAAGCAAGGTTTCTTAAGTAACGTCGTTGCATGAGAATAAACTTGCTTTCTGCGGTTGTTGACAGTCCATCACTAGGGACACTGCTAATGTACTGATTCTCGAGTTTGCTTCACGGGGGGGGGGGGGGGGGGGGGGCCGACCGTACCGGGTAGGTGAGATCAAAATGACATCGCTAGGGATTATGCTCTGCTATGGAAGGAGGTCCATGGGGAGCGTGACACCCATGAGTTACGGCACTGAGTGACACCCACCCTAGTGACGTCACTGTGGTTTTCTACTTCAATAAAATTAGAGTAAATGTATGTCTCTTTCTTGGGTAGAAAATTGATTGGTATATAATATAACGCATAATCTAACTGGTCTATCTGAAACCGTGAACGCAGTGAAATCCAAAATGTAATGTCGGAGATGTTACGTTATTATGACGTCATAACTCTGCAAAAATTTAGAATCATTTAGGAGTAGACGTTAACAAAAACAAAACTAAAACGCTGTTTTAGAACATTGATAACGTTAGAGCTTCCAATGCTCACATTGTGAGTAACGTTATAACGTCAAAGTAGAGGTGGACGCAAATGGCTGCTTTTCTGCCGTTGTACAGACCCTACTGGTACTCACTTGTGACACTCATTTAGCGATTAAAAGAACGTCGTTCAGTTTTCCAATACACAATATCTACACATTAATTTAATGGATGAGAAAAGTAGTGTCTGGCAGAAAGGTTAATCGTTTTTTCTAGCAAAGGTTAGTGGAACAATTTTGTGTTATTTACAAGATACAACATGTCAGTGGAAACAAAAGTTTATTAAGGTCAGAAAACAATTTGATAGAAGTTAGTTATTAATTGGAGCTGACATAGACAGAAGAGCCTTTATAATGAAAACTTTATTAAAGGACAAACCGTGATCTACAACAAAACATCACACGCAGACACAAAAGAATTACGAAGCAATATAATTGTGGGAAATCTACATGCAAAGCTCTACGTCTTTTGGTTGTTGTTGTTGTTGTTGTTGTAGGGTTTAACACCATTTTTCAGCACACGATAGGCTATACATAGCGGCCAGTATTATAGGTGGAGGAAGAAACTGGGATAACGACCCGGGAGAAGCTACTGGCAAGGTTTTTCACATAACTACATTAGCCGAATCTTAGACTCGAATCATCGCAGACAGAGGTGAGATGGCAGTGATTCGTAACGGAGCTTTAGGCCACGCGGCCACTCGGGGCCCCCTTTACAACTTTTGGATAATTTTGGACTATTGATTTAAAAAATTAATAGTTAATAGCATTACTAATTAGTTTATCTCAAATAAGTATATCAAAACACCTTTGTTTTGCTTTTGGGGTTTTGCGGGACTTTTGTTTTGATTTGCTTTGCTTAATTTTTTTTAATGGTTTGTTTATTTTGCTATGTTTTCTTTCACTGTGTGTTGCTTTGCATTGCATTGTATTGTTTTGCTTTGTTTTGTAATTTGTTACTTTACTGTGTTTCATTTTCTTTCCTTTTGCTTTGTTTGTATATGCTTTTGTTGAAATTAAATCAAGTTTAAACACATTAATGGCCACATAAAGTCCAGGAAAAAGAGTTTAATGCCATTTCCAATAATACACCAAAAGGATCCACCCAGATTTGTCTAGTTTTTCTATGTGATCGAATTAAAACTATAAATTCCACTTATGCACATTCTAGTCTTTTCTCATGGTACATATGTTACGAATCAGATGTATTACAGAAAACTGATTGCTAAGACCTCTAATGACCCCATTTTAGTATTCATATTAGGTCGAACAGAAGGCATGTATCTCAAGGTAATGTATATACATTATTAACAATATTTCTTTCTAGTGTAGTTGTTTATTTTATGTAGGATAAATATATAAACAGAGATCTTATCTTTTATCGCTAAGACGAAAGCCAAATAACCTATATCCAGTATAACAATTGTAGGAAATGAAAATAGTCATATTGGTTGTCTTCAACATTTTATCAGAGCATTTTACATTGCTCGGCAAGAAGTACAATAAAGCCTCGATAAAAAGACCACTCTTGAAAACAAGACCATGGTAATTCAACTTTCCACCACATCGAATTTACTCTTTGCTATATTCCATAAAACAATTTACCTTACCGGTCTTTTTAGCTTTAACTTTAGTATTAGCAGGAATCATACTTAGATCTATTACATTAGTCGTGCAGATTACCCTTAAGCTGGTGTTTATATTTGTAATATTTTGTGTTTTTTGCAAAGCTTTGAACACTTTTAGTACATTGCTAAGATCAATGCAGTGTGCCAGTTTATAGTGATGTCAATCACTAGGGCGTTATGTCCAGACATGTAACATCATGTCCAACCCAGTCACATCATACTGAGACCAGAAAATACCTCTTAATGCTGAGCGCCAGACAGGTACAATTGTTTTAGAATCTTTGGTATGACTAGACTTGGGGTTCGAACTCGCGACCGCCCTCATCCGGACGCTAAAACCATGAGCACGTGTAAGCCCGCATTTGTCCTGATAATAAAATTAGATCATCAGCAAACATTGTCAAAATTAAGACGACTCGTCCAACTATATAAAGATTTCTTTTCCGTTACATTGCAAAACAGAACACTATTGCTGGCTGGTATCATTAAGGTCTAATCCATTTCAATAAAAAATGATTAACTAACCCGGCCGTAAGGTCCATTGAGAAAATGGTATGGCGCTCCATTCAGCTTGTGTGATATGTCTTTATGCCAACTCACTATCAAATGTACTACCATTATTCAAAGTAATCAATCGCTCAAGTCACTGATTAATAAAAGCGGCATAGAAGAATTTGACAAAATTAAACAGAAAGCTTTATGAGACAACGACCTTTCAGATTAACAATTATTATACAAATCAACTTGAAGATTTGGCCACCGTTAATAAAAAAAAAAGCTTCAACGAACATTTTTAATATATTCACATTATTCGTTGATTTTTTCGAATATTAGCTTTCTTTTAATGACTCCTTTTTTATGTCGGATCAATACTCATTCAAAGACTTTTCGGACTGTTTCGTAGTGTTAATCAGAAACAATGCGACTAATGGGATTGATTCGGAACATTCTATAAGTTTGGAGTAGTAATATTATATGTGTTTCTATTTGGAAACTATATCACAAATACTGTAGGTGTCTCTTCAATTTTCATTTTGTATTGTAAGGGTATAATTGTTTGTTTTATTTTTCTCACTTAGATTGTTGGCTTCATTTCTCTTCGTTATATATAATACAAACAGTTCTGACAGAAAGAGATCAAAGCCTACTAATCTGATATCAAATGTAATCGCTGCTTTTTAAACTCAAACTCTATCATCTTCACCAGTCTTAACGATATATATATATATATATATATATATATATATATATATATATATATATATATATATATATATATATATATATATATATATATGATTTGTTGATTTTGTTCTTTGCATCTGTATTTAGATATTGTTAGCTATGTAAACAATTAATCTAGACTTTCAATGGCTGACATTTTATTCGACCTGCGCTATATTTTCGTAACTATTTTCGCGAATGATGAAAGAAGTATCCAAATTGGCACGTAATTTTTTCATTCGTTTTCTACGTCTGTTCCAAGCTGGACCAATTAAATCAATATGTAGCCGTATTAGACTCCATTAGAGTAAATTAATGAAACTTTCAAATTGTAACCATCTGTTTTTTATTCTCTAAAAACAGACTCCTAACACGAAATGTAAAACATGTCCTATTGTTATGGAATTATTTTCGTGCTGACAAATTTTGGCTTTCGGCACAAAAGAAGACGTTCACTAGAAAATAAAATTACAGTACATCATTAATAGATAAGTTATCTCATGTAGATAAAAATATAACGAAAACGTAGCAGATAATAAACATTTTCAAAATGTGCTCATGTTCATCCTATCTTTCTAAAATTATAAACTGTCCAAGCGTATGCCTTAGCTGACAAGAGTTGAAATGTTTAACGTTTGATGTAAATCAATGGTATATTGATTTTAGTTTTAGTTCATTATTTTAATAGCCTTCTGTCATTTTGATCCAGATTGTTGACGTAGTTCCCACAGGCTATTGCTCATTCAGTAGCAAGATTTATCACCTTAAGGTTGTCTTATAGGTAAAAGGAGAAGAAGAAACGTAGTTTGCTTAATCAAAGGAAATGGTCTTTTATTTTTAATACCTGCGGACAATTCTCGACATTTGTGAAATGTACTTAACCATAGCATAATCTAAAAGTGGGCGACGTAGATGCCTTTGAGCCAACAATTAATACACAATCATTAAAACGAAATGCTATCTAATGATGTTTGTATTTGTTTTGCGACATAATTTACACGCCAGCAATAAAGAAACTCAACCTGAATTCCATTATCAAGTTCTTGTGTGCAGCTGACTATCATCCTGTGTCTATTAATGAGCTGAGAAACTAATAACTCTAGGAGGAAACTGTTACACCTAAAATATCATCTCTTTTGTTTGTTTATTAAGGACATCCATCATGTGTCTTAAGAAAAGTGTCTTCCGGTTATGAAAAAAATGTATTGTACTGGAATATAAATATAATAACGTGGCTCAGGCAGCGTGTTTTTTGTTCCAGAAAATGTCAGCAACGAACGGAGTCCGGAAATTAAACATTTTCAAGGCTTTTTCTTAAAGTTGATCAACAAAGTGACGTGCACAGCTTTAGCATCAAGTAGTGGACAAGACGAAACCTTTATTACATAATGCAATTTCATTTCCTTTCTCTTGAATTGTTTTATCTAATGCTTCATCCATGATGTCAAATACGTGAATCATCCATCATGTGGTTGATATTTATCATATCGAAAATGCCAGTCCTATGTATCATCGATCACGGCAATGTTATTAATCATATTGATGATGACAGTGGTGTGCATAAGAAAAGATTCAGATATAAAATAACCTCAATATGTAAACTAATTTTAAAACAAATGTGCATTAATGACATCTGCAATCGTGGGAATGATTATGTTTGCAATCCGGTAAATGTGTAACATGTACCAGATATATGCACAAACAAACAGAAATGAAAGCAGCACTGTAATTAATTATCTCTCTTGTTCTTGCATATATACACACACGCACCTCCTTGTATATTTGCTTTTATGCTTTGATCATATCAAGTGAAGAAAGATATTCAATAGATCATCAAGAACTTGACAAATTCAACCGAAAATTAAGAGAAGTACATGTTATTCATTTTCTTTTCTTATTCTTTCCATTAGGTACATTGCATTCATTTTCTTTTCTTATTCTTTCCGTCAGGTACATTGCATTCATTTTCTTTTTTTATTCTTTCCGTCAGGTATATTGTATTCATTTTATTGTCTTATTCTTTCCATCAGGTACATTTTGTTCACTTTCTTCTTATTCTGTCCATCAGGTACATTTTATTCATTTACTTCTTATTCTGTCCATCAGGTACATTTTATTCATTTTCTTTTCCTATTCTTTCTATTAGGTATATTGTGTTCATTTTTTTTTAATTCTTTGCATCAAGCACATTTTATTCATTTTCTTCTTATTCTGTCCATCAGGTACATTTTATTCATTTTCTTTTCTTGTTCTTTCCATCAGGTACATTTTATTCATTTTCTTTTCTTGTTCTTTCCATTAGGTACATTTTATTCGTTTTCTTTTTTTATTCTTTCTATTAGGTATATTGTGTTCATTTTCTTTTCCTATTCTTTCTATTATGTATATTGTGTTCATTTTCTTTTCCTATTCTTTCTATTAGGTATATTGTGTTCATTTTTTTTTAATTCTTTGCATCAAGTACATTTTATTCGTTTTCTTTTTTTATTCTGTCCATCAGGTACATTTTATTCATTTTCTTTTCTTGTTCTTTCCATCAGGTACATTTTATTCATTTTCTTTTCTTGTTCTTTCCATTAGGTACATTTTATTCATTTTCTTTTCTTGTTCTTTCCATTAGGTACATTTTATTTATTTTCTTTTCTTGTTCTTTCTATTAGGTACATTTTATTCATTTTCTTTTCCTATTCTTTCTATTAGGTATATTGTGTTCATTTTTTTTAAATTCTTTCCATCAGGTACATTTTATTCATTTTCTTTTCTTGTTCTTTCCATTAGGTACATTTTATTTATTTTCTTTTCTTGTTCTTACCATTAGGTACATTTTATTCATTTTCTTTTCTTATTCTTTCCATCGGGTACATTTTATTCATTTTCTTTTTTTATTCTTTCCATTAGGTACATTTTTTTCATTTTCTTTTTTTATTCTTTCCGTCAAGTATATTGTATTCATTTTATTGTCTTATTCTTTCCATCAGGTACATTTTGTTCACTTTCTTCTTATTCTGTCCATCAGGTACATTTTATTCATTTTCTTCTTATTCTGTCCATCAGGTACATTTTATTCATTTTCTTTTCCTATTCTTTCTATTAGGTATATTGTGTTCATTTTTTTTTTAATTCTTTGCATCAAGTACATTTTATTCATTTTCTTCTTATTCTGTCCATCAGGTACATTTTATTCATTTTCTTTTCTTATTCTTTCCATTAGGTACATTTTATTCATTTCCTTTTCTTCTTTCCATTAGGTACATTTTATTCGTTTTCTTTTCCTATTCTTTCTATTAGGTATATTGTGTTCATTTTTTTTTAATTCTTTGCATCAAGTACATTTTATTCGTTTTCTTTTTTTATTCTGTCCATCAGGTACATTTTATTCATTTTCTTTTCTTGTTCTTTCCATCAGGTACATTTTATTCATTTTCTTTTCCTGTTCTTTCCATTAGGTACATTTTATTCATTTTCTTTTCTTATTCTTTCCATTAGGTACATTTTATTCATTTTCTTTTCCTATTCTTTCTATTAGGTATATTGTGTTCATTTTCTTTTTCCTATTCTTTCTATTAGGTATATTGTGTTCATTTTTTTTTAATTCTTTGCATCAAGTACATTTTATTCGTTTTCTTTTTTTATTCTGTCCATCAGGTACATTTTATTCATTTTCTTTTCTTGTTCTTTCCATCAGGTACATTTTATTCATTTTCTTTTCTTGTTCTTTCCATTAGGTACATTTTATTCATTTTCTTTTGTTATTCTTTCCATTAGGTACATTTTATTCATTTTCTTTTCCTATTCTTTCTATTAGGTATATTGTGTTCATTTTTTTTTAATTCTTTGCATCAAGTACATTTTATTCGTTTTCTTTTTTTATTCTGTCCATCAGGTACATTTTATTCATTTTCTTTTCTTGTTCTTTCCATCAGGTACATTTTATTCATTTTCTTTTCTTGTTCTTTCCATTAGGTACATTTTATTCATTTTCTTTTCTTGTTCTTTCCATTAGGTACATTTTATTCATTTTCTTTTCTTATTCTTTCCATTAGGTACATTTTATTTTCTTTTCCTATTCTTTCTATTAGGTATATTGTGTTCATTTTTTTTAATTCTTTGCATCAAGTACATTTTATTCGTTTTCTTTTTTTATTCTGTCCATCAGGTACATTTTATTCATTTTATTTTCTTGTTCTTTCCATCAGGTACATTTTATTCATTTTCTTTTCTTGTTCTTTCCATTAGGTACATTTTATTCATTTTCTTTTCCTATTCTTTCTATTAGGTATATTGTGTTCATTTTTTTTTAATTCTTTGCATCAAGTACATTTTATTCGTTTTCGTTTTTTATTCTGTCCATCAGGTACATTTTTTTCATTTTCTTTTCTTGTTCTTTCCATCAGGTACATTTTATTCATTTTCTTTTCTTGTTCTTTCCATTAGGTACATTTTATTCGTTTTCTTTTTTTATTCTTTCTATTAGGTATATTGTGTTCATTTTTTTTTAATTCTTTGCATCAAGTACATTTTATTCATTTTCTTTTTTTATTCTTTCCATTAGGTACATTTTATTCGTTTTCTTTTTATTCTGTCCATCAGGTACATTTTATTCGTTTTCTTTTTTTATTCTGTCCATCGGGTACATTTTATTCATTTTCTTTTCTTGTTCTTTCCATCAGGTACATTTTATTCATTTTCTTCTTATTCTTTCCATTAGGTACATTTTATTCATTTTCTTTTCCTATTCTTTCTATTAGGTATATTGTGTTAATTTTTTTTAAATTCTTTGCATCAAGTACATTTTATTCATTTTCTTTTTTTATTCTTTCCATTAGGTACATTTTATTCGTTTTCTTTTTTTATTCTGTCCATCAGGTACATTTTATTCATTTTATTTTCTTGTTCTTTCCATTAGGTACATTTTATTCATTTTCTTTTCCTATTCTTTCTATTAGGTACATTTTATTCATTTTCTTCTTATTCTGTCCATCAGGTACATTTTATTCATTTTCTTTTCTTGTTCTTTCCATTAGGTACATTTTATTCATTTTCTTTTCTTGTTCTTTCCATTAGGTACATTTTATTCATTTTCTTTTCTTGTTCTTTCCATTAGGTACATTTTATTCATTTTCTTTTCTTGTTCTTTCCATTAGGTACATTTTGTTCATTTTCTTTTCCTATTCTTTCCATTAAGTACATTTTGTTCATTTTCTTTTCCTATTCTTTCCATTAGGTACATTTTGTTCATTTTCTTTTCTTATTCTTTCCATTAGGTACATTTTTTTCATTTTCTTTTTTTATTCTTTCCATTAGGTACATTTTATTCATTTTCTTTTTTTATTCTTTCCGTCAGGTACATTGTATTCATTTTATTGTCTTATTCTTTCCATCAGGTACATTTTGTTCACTTTCTTCTTATTCTTTCCATTAAGTACATTTTATTCATTTTCTTTTCTTATTCTTTCCATTAAGTACATTTTGCTCATTTTCTTTTTTTATTCTTTCCATCAGGTACATTTTGTTCATTTTCTTTTCTTATTCTTTCCATTAGGTACATTTTGTTCATTTTCTTTTTTTGTTCTTTCCATCAGGTACATTTTGCTCATTTTCTTTTCTTATTCTTTCCATTAGGTACATTTTATTCATTTTCTTTTCTTATTCTTTCCATCAGGTACATTTTATTCATTTTCTTTTCTTATTCTTTCCATTAGGTACATTTTATTCATTTTCTTTTCTTATTCTTTCCATTAGGTACATTTTGTTTATTTTCTTTTTTTGTTCTTTCCATCAGGTACATTTTATTCATTTTCTTTTCTTATTCTTTCCATTAGGTACATTTTATTCATTTTCTTTTCTTATTCTTTCCATCAGGTACATTTTATTCATTTTCTTTTCTTATTCTTTCCATTAGGTACATTTTGTTCATTTTCTTTTCCTATTCTTTCCATTAGGTACATTTTTTTCATTTTCTTTTCCTATTCTTTCCATTAGGTACATTTTTTTCATTTTCTTTTCGTATTCTTTCAATCAGGTGCATTTTGTTCATTTTCTATTTTATTCTTTCAATCAGGTACATTGCATTCATTTTCTTTTTTTTATTCTTTCCGTCAGGTACATTGTATTCATTTTATTGTCTTATTCTTTCCATTAGGTATATTTTATTCATTTTCTTTTCTTATTCTTTCCATTAGGTACATTTTATTCATTTTCTTTTCTTATTCTTTCCATCAGGTACATTTTATTCATTTTCTTTTCTTATTCTTTCCATTAGGTACATTTTGTTCATTTTCTTTTCCTATTCTTTCCATTAGGTACATTTTTTTCATTTTCTTTTCCTATTCTTTCCATTAGGTACATTTTTTTCATTTTCTTTTCCTATTCTTTCCATTAGGTACATTTTATTCATTTTCTTTTCTTATTCTTTCCATCAGGTACATTTTATTCATTTTCTTTTCTGATTCTTTCCATTAGGTACATTTTATTCATTTTCTTTTCTTATTCTTTCCATTAGGTACATTTCATTCGTTTTCTTTTTTTATTCTTTCCATTAGGTACATTTTATTCATTTTCTTTTCTTGTTCTTTCCATCAGGTACATTTTATTCATTTCCTTTCTTTTCTTTCCAGCAGGTTGTCTCTCATGATATGACTGAGCTCAAGGAATGTGAGCTAGTTTTATTTAAAACATGTCAGACGGTGTAATATTAAAGATACGTCTGTCAGTTTAGTGCTGTGGTACATGTTTTGTGTTTACCAGCTAGAACATATATTCGTTTACATGTTAACAAATTTAAGAGATGAAAACACGAACAAAATGCCAAAGGGAAAAGCAAAGAAGTGATCACATTCAAGAAACTGCCTTCATCAGGTTGTTTGGCGCAGTTGTTTGTAGGAGTGGGGCGTGGGTTGTAACGGCTGAATGATTTTCTATTTTCAAGTATTTTTTCTAACGATGGACCAGCTTTAGACTACCCGAAGGTCCACAAATAGAACCAATGTTTCTTGGAATTCTTTATTCCGTTTAGACGAAACTCTGTCTTCGAAGAAACTAAACATTACTCTTAGTTTTTCAACAGAAAATAAACTATATGAGTTTCAAGTCCATTGTGCGTCGATCCATTTTTTGTCTCAGACAAGAATTGTTTTCATTATTAGAAATAAGAAATAAGATTACTTTCTCACGTCACTGCTATTCTGCCTCAAACATCGTCATAAACTAAACAGTTCATATTAAACAGCGATTCTGAATTAAAAGTATACCATCCAGAAACTTAATTATCAACAAACAAATAAATATGCATAGACAGCATTTTTGTCGCACATAAAGTTTATTAATATTGATAAGCAATACAACTTGATTTAGTTATATTTTGTCTCTACCGTTTTATTATTAAATTATGATATCATTAGAACGCCTTCATAAAACTAAGATAAACACAATCTACTGAAACTGACATCTGTGTTAAATAATTCGAGTGCAATTAAAACAAAAATGGAAAGTTACTACACACTGTCCATTAGAAATTGCCCCTATCTTGTTGTCGTTCATTTAATTGCAAGATATAAATGTAAATGCAATATTTAATTAGAATCCGAAATTGGAACGTAAATTTAAAAGATTTCATCATGTCAGCGAAAGCAATTTGCAGCGAAATTGGAATGCTTCAAATGATGTCAAGACATAAATCATAATGCAAGCAGATTCGCTATACATTACAACAGACTAAAATAATTTGTGGTGAAACATTTAAGATAAAACTTATTATTTTCAAAACATACTGTAATATAAGTTTTACAATGATTCCCATGTTGGTTAACATCGGTTTCAGCTCTATTTGTATACTCCATTTTAATCTCTATATAGTATGAACTAAAACAACATTATTTTGATAAATGACACAAATGAAATTGTGTCACAGATTCAAGTTGATCAGAAAAGGGAGGCGACTTTTTAAAGAGATAATATATAATTACAGTAATGCACATTTCCCGCATTGTGTTCATGGTCCTTGTTTTATCGTGTTGCAGTTCTAACGTATGCTACAACTAGACGAATGTTGAGCTTCGTAAATCTAAATCCCGAATTCCATGCACCTCTCATCCATACCGAAGATCGAGAGGGGTCTAAAAACATAGACAGCCATATATTGTGTGCAAGTAGTGCGAGTACAGTTATATGTAGACATATCTTCAATTACAAATACTGAGTTGTTCAGCAATGCGTTATAAACTGTGAAAAAAACCACACTCGCATGATTCTGTCTTACAATTGCAAACTAACGATCGATATCTACAGAGAAAACTACTAGAGCGAAGTAACTGATTAACGTGTCCATCTTCAGGCAATAGTCATAATCTGCCTAAAGAGTCATGTCATAATTTCAAAAACTACTTAATATCAATGCGTACATCTGGAAATAATGACCATAATATCACGAGATTTTGTCGTATACTAACTATATCAGACTAGGAGCTAAAAAGGGCGATACCTCTAAAAACGGAACGCCATTCCATGACACTATTTCTACTAATTAGATTCTGTTGTATCTGACGGAATGACAGATGGACAGACACAAATTTTCATGCATTAAACAGGTTAATAAACGAAAGAAACATTATTATTGTTCAATTCGTTTTCGCTATTTCACCAGAAAGTTTACGTTTTGAAAAATTTCGTATAAGCTCTCATCAGATTAACTTTATAAAGTTTTATCATATTTTGATTTTGTTAGAAACAAGAGCCAAACAAACTGTCACAATATGTATCTTTGAACGAATAAGCGGGAATGAACACAGAACAAGTAATCTTTATAAGGGTAGGTTAGATTTTATGATATACATTTTCTACCTGATATACAATGTCTCTCTTTTGAGATCATTTGTATCATTATGTACTGTATAATCTGTAGATTATATTTATGCTTGCTTTAAAATAGCTTACACAATATCACAAATCAAAAGTTTTTGAGCCATTATTTTTTTGCTCTCAAGATCAATAACAGTTATCATGGCACGTCAAAGACAAATTCCTTCTGTTATACTGGAATTTAATTTCGAAAATTGGATCTTTATTTTCAGTCGGGTTGTTCAATGATCATACAATTTTAGTTTGGTTCCTGACAATGTCCAGGTCATCTCATTGTCGCTTGATAAACATAGTGCTAGCCAATTTTCGTTGAAACATATTTGGAGTCACTTGAGGCTAACGTTATTCTTCGGGCTTTTTTTAATACAAGCTTTACACGATAGCTTCTATGTCTTAGTGGTCAAAGCGTCTTCCCCGGATGATATACAATGTCTCTCTTTTGAGATCATTTGTAACATTGTGTACTGTATAATCTGTAGATTATATTTATGCTTGCTTTAAAATAGCTTACACAATATCACAAATCAAAAGTTTTTGAGCCATTATTTTTTTGCTCTCAAGATCAATAACAGTTATCATGGCACGTCAAAGACAAATTCCTTCTGTTATACTGGAATTTAATTTCGAAAATTGGATCTTTATTTTCAGTCGGGTTGTTCAATGATCATACAATTTTAGTTTGGTTCCTGACAATGTCCAGGTCATCTCGGGCTTTTATCCAAAACAATGCTGAGATATTTCATTAATTTAATGTCTTTCTCTTCCGTAGACATCACTGATACTTGGATTGACCGGAAATTAATTTGACGTTCTTTCTAACAAATTAGCTTCAATGAAAATATCAATCAAGTCTAGTCGCAAGCAGACAATTAGTATCAAGGAAAATATCAATCAAGTCTAGTCGTAAGCAGACATATGACCTTGTTACGTAATGCAATAATTTTTAATTAAGGTTTCATGTTTGACTCTCCGTTCACAATGAAGGTGAAATGTGATATATCAAACTTGGTACAAATGAAACACAGATGAGTTATATCTGACATTGTTTGGGAACGAAGTACAGCTATTTAAAATACGATACAACATTGTGCATACATCATACAATACATTATCATGCAATATTACGTCTGTATCACACAATACAATATTACTGCTCCATCTTTAAAAAAAAACAATACTACACAATATTACGACTGCTTCGTTCTGTACAACAACTTTACAATGTTAAATATGCCTGATGCAATTCAGTATAATACGATTGGTATTGAAAATACTGCATTGGATAGGCTAAATAAAATTAGACTGATTATATTATGAATAAGTATCAACCATTCGTGGCAAAAGATTGTATATCGCTTATTGATGATTCTTCCTATTAACCTATTAAAGGACACAATAACTTATCCTAATCTATTGTTATCAGATATGTTTCCTTTATCGTAGAAGTCTTTTTCTGGTTAAGGTGATCTTATTCAGAGAGGTGTGTGCTAGTTTGTTAATGTTCAATTCCAATATGTTAACGTAGCATTAGGCATAGCCTCGTGCCAGGTGACTATAGGAGCATCGTATCTTTACATATCGAAAGTATGACTTGAATATGTGTAATCTATCGTCTTTACATATCGAAAGTATGACTTGAATATGTGTAATCTGTCGTCTTTACATATCGAAAGTATGATTTGAATATGTGTAATCTGTCGTCTTTACATATCGAAAGTATGACTTGAATATGTGTAATCTGTCGTCTTTACATATCGAAAGTATGACTTGAATATGTGTAATCTGTCGTCTTTACATATCGAAAGTATGACTTGAATATGTGTAATCTGTCGTCTTTACATATCGAAAGTATGATTTGAATATGAGTCATCTGTCGTCTTTACATATCGAAAGTATGACTTGAATATGTGTCATCTGTCGTCTTTACATATCGAAAGTATGACTTGAATATGTGTCATCTGTTGTCTTTACATATCGAAAGTATGACTTGAATATGTGTCATCTGTCGTCTTTACATATCGAAAGTATGACTTGAATATGTGTCATCTGTTGTCTTTACAGATAGAAAGTATGACTTGAATATGTGTCATCTGTCGTCTGATTAATCACAATTATATAATCCTTGATGTCATTGTCTAAATGCACTATATTTACGAGTTAATGGCTCAGTAAATAAATTTTAACCATGAACACTTTCAAGTGAACAATAATCTGAATAATAATCTGAATTATATATATATATATATATATATATATATATATATATATATATATATATATATATATATATTGATAATAATGATCCTCTGTTTACTACTCATTCCTCTATTCTAATATGGACGACACAGAAAACTACTCCGTGTTGTACAAGAACTAGGTTCTGAGATCTACTGTTTTTCCGGAGGCATTTGAAACCACACAAGTCCTATTTTGTTATTTTGTGAAACACAGTGACATCATGAAAGAACGGAGACCTTAGAGTCGTTGTATCTCCCTTACATAGGCTTCACTTACTTTACTTACTACTATTACAAAGATTAAATACACCAACATTACGTAGCAAGTTATTTGCCCGAGACTGTTTTCGTTTATAATCTAGAACTGTGCATGTACTATAAAATAGTTGTCAATAAAAATAGCTCATATTTAAATAAACTAATACATGTAGTAGTATTCGTTTAATGTAATATAATAAAAATGCGCTATAAAAAAATGATTTACAAATATATATTGGTACATGGTTTTATAGATAAAAGATGGATAAAGGATGTTGTCCCATGTAGAAACACGTATTTCCTCTTTGTTACAGGTGGCATGGTTCATTGGAAAAGTATGCACAACTTTTTGTACTTTAAACCTTTCCAAAAAGAATTACTACAAACACCCGTCGTTTATTTGGAAGAGCAGCTCTAAAATCTAATATTTTGATCATTGATTATGCCTGCATGCATCTTTATGAAATAGTTTTATTTACAAATATTTTAAAACACAGTTCCAGATTATAAACGAAAACAGTATCGGACAAAGTACTTGAGGTTGAAAGTACAGAATGAAACAACCGCTTAGGTGGCCTAGTGGTTAGAGCGTCCGCCCCGGAAGCGGGAGGTCGTCGGTTCGAGTCATACCAAAGACTTACAAAAATGGTACTAACAGCTGCCTCGCTTGACGCTCAGCATAAAGAGGTTAGTGTCGGCCTGGTGTCAGGATAATGTGACTGGGTGAGACATCATGCTACATGTCTGCGGCAATTTTTGTATTTTGCATCAATAAACATATACAGTTTCATCTCGCTACATATACACGCTTATTTAGAAGTAGCCACTAATAATAAGAACAATTCCTTGGTATCATATCGGAAGGCACGCCGGTATGCGACAATGATAAACCGCTATTGTCTAGTGTTTGCGCTAGTCTCATGTTTTAAAAATGCGTTTGATGGCGAGTGAATAAGGCCTTTTGCTTTTAAATTTGCTACACTGTCAAATAACTCAAATGGTGTAATAAAGCTAAAAAACTCTTCGACTCTCTCTCTCTCTCTCTCTCTCTCTCTCTCTCTCTCTCTCTCTCTCTCTCTCTCTCTCTCAATGATTTATAGCAGGTACCGTGTGATGCTGTCAAGTCCATACTTTATCAAAATGTAACTGTCCTTAAAGAGCTCGCCTAAATCCTGAACATTTTACCTCACTTAATGGTATGCTACTTCAATAGCAAAAGTCAGTTTACTCAAAACAGTGCATACATGTACTACCACAAACAGTAAAAATCAGTAGCTTTGACTAAATCGTGTGCTGCTTCGTCTCAAACATATGTGTAACTGCAACATTAAATGTCCGTGTTGTCACTTTATGGGGGAGGATGAAACTAAAGTGATTAATGTTTAATCACGCGTTTGATTAGTTCGGTTCTGCCTGAACCACTGAGTCCATTAATCAGCAAGTCAAAGAGATGGTTAGAATAAAGTGCTTCATACCTTTGACCTTTTGTCAATCAATTTAAGAATGGAGGATGCAGCGTTGACTTCCACGTAATGCTTCGCAATTCTGGGATTCAATAGACATTACGATGCATTTGATACATTATATATGTTTAATTTTGTCAGGTTACAAAATATAATTACGTTTATGTATTCTGTATGGGTTTTTGTTTTTATTGTTAAACATATTTAAACAAACAGTTGATGTCTTTTTCTATCTTTTAAGGTGCGGCAAATTTACTTTAATTAAACGCAACTTAAAGTTTTCGTCATTGTGAAAAGCAAAACAGTGTTTAAGTTCCTTTCACGATACAAATCAAATCACACATTTTCTGCTTTCTGCATGATGACAAATGTAAATTTTTAAATTTAATATACAACATATTGTTGCATGTTTGTAAAAGTTTTACATTAAAAAAAACACACCTCACGTTTTCATTCTTTGATCAGTGAGTCTCTGTCATTAATCTAATTATCAGTCAAAGACAATGACTTTAGCATAATCATTAATACATAATATATTTTGTATAATCATTCAAACCCAATAGCTTTGGCATAATATGTTACATACAATGACTTTGGCATAATCAGTCATATATGTATTTGGCATAACGAGTCATACATTATGTCATTATCATAATCAGTCGCACAATCTACTTGACATAATCAATCACACGCAATGTCGTTGGAATAATGAGTCATACACAATGTCTTTGGCATAATCTGTGACACACAATGACCTTGGTATAATCAGTCATACATAATATACTTGAAAAAAATCAGTCGCACACAATGTCTTAGCATAATCAGTCACACGCAATGTCTTAGCATAATCTGTCACACGCAATGTCGTTGGCATCATGTCATACATAGTGTAATTGGCATATTCAGTTACACACAAATGCCTTTTTTAAGCATTAGAGCCAAGATATTTATAGTCCTGTGCATCTTTCCAGTCAGACATCTTTTTGTGCAACACGGCCATCTTGATAAGTGTGCTGGGTAAATAAAGTGCAGGGACTGATTTCGTTCAAGAGGGTACAGAAGTTGTCGTGACATATCGCATCACTATTATTCAATGAGTTCTAAATTGCTGTTAGTCGTGTATTCATTTACCACAAATAATCTGCCTGTAAACGACATGCAAGAACGTTAGTAAATACCACCAACACATAGCATGTTCTTGTGAAATCTTTTCTTTTAACAGACGCTAAGTCACTTCCTTCAATATATATTGTAGCATGGCTGACAAAAGTTGTAACATGATAAAATTAATATGGTATTATTCGGAATAAACCTTTATCGTATGTAATATGAACTTTCTTTTCAGAAAGGTCAAAATGGTGGGATAGAAAGTTTAATTTCCATGAATAATTTATTTTCTTCTCTGACCTCGGATATCATGGAATCAAGAATCACCATTTGTATGATATATATATATATATATATATATATATATATATATATATATATATAACTTAACTTTTTCTAGGCACCCCCTATGCATGGTGAGCAGTTATGTCTTGAAAAGGCCTGCTCAGTCGCCCCGGATTCTGACTATCTGATCAGCTGTCCTGGGTACAGAGTAGAGAGACAACATGTGCAATGGCCACCTACGTGCAGATCTCTGACCACAACTCCAAGTGGTCATTTCCTCCTATTGCTTCGCCAATCGCCCGCCGTCGTAAGACTTTGGTTGGTGCAGGTAAGGAACGATGAGTGTGTTGCCAGTGGTGTGGCTGCTGCGCATCCTACAGTTGCTTAGAGCCACAGGTAAGAGAGAGAGAGCTGAGCGCCTTGTTGGGGCGAAATGTGGACGAGATACTCCCGAGAGAGCACTTCCTGAGTTACCACCCCTCCCAGAGCACCCCGAATGCAACAAAAAAAATATTCTTATTGGAGCATGAAACATCCGTACTGCTATAAACAAAGAGGATGTAGCAAGACCACACAAAATAACAGCCCCATGTCGCTAATGAGCTTTGACTCTACAATATCAACATTGCAGCCTTGAGCGAGACCATGTTCGCTGAGGACGGTTCTCGCACCGAGCTTGCAAGCGGCTACACCTTTTTCTGGAAAGAAAAGTCCAAAACGATCACAGGATCCACGGAGTCAGCCTGAGTATCAAACCAAGTCTTAAGAATCACAGTCCGGACCTGCCTGGTGGTATCAATGAAATTACGGCAACCTATCAGCAGAAACACCACACAACAATCATCTGCACCTATACCAAACACCATCGAGTCCAGCGGAAACCATTGAACAGTTATATGCGGACCTCGGCTCAGTTCTGTGTTCAGTTTCAGAAGATGACAAGATCAATGCTACCGGGGAACTTCAACACCCTTGTGGGTGTGATAATGGTCGAAAGAAAGGTGTGCTAGGCAACCACTGTGTCGGCAAGATGAACAACAATGATCTGCTCCAAATCTGCAAATGCATACAATTTGACCTTCGTATCAAAAATACGATGTTTAAGATGGCAAACAAACATATGAACACCTGGATGCACCACGTACCTCGCCAATGGCACTTAATCGACTATGTAATAGTCAGAAAGCGCGATTCATAGTATATCCTTTTCGCCAAGGCAATGCTAAAAGCGAAATGCTCGACAGACCACAGACTTGTCAGAAGTACCCTAAAGCTGCGCATTGCCCCACATCACCCAAGGCGTCCTACGCTTGTGCGCACAGCCTTCAATACTGTCAAACTTCGAAAGTGTTCCACCTATCTCAATTTCCAGAAGAGTCCAGATAACAATTTGTTCCCCAACGGTTTAATACTTGAAAATGACTCCGAGAAATAGAACAAGCTCAGAGACACCATTAGAGAAACAGATAAAGCAAGTCTGAGCCCCAAGAAGCGAACCTATCAAAACCGGTTAGAAGAGAACAACGGTGACATTGAAGATCTGCTTACCAGAACGAAAAACAAACATTCTTAGACTGGCAGAATGAAACTCCATCCCCAAAAGTGGCTGGTTCAAACTTTTATCAAGCTGAGGCTTAGAGAGAAATCTGCAAGGTGCATAAAGAGTGGTGGGAAAGAAAAGCTGATGAGATGCAACGCTATGCTGACACTAACAACTTCAAAGATTTCTACAACGCCAACAAGTCTATTTTTCACTCTTCAATGTCTCTGACTTGCTGCAGATGACAGTACACAATTAAAGACAAGGCTGGCATCAAGAACAGGATGGAAAGAAAACTTCAGTCATCTTCAAAACCTGCCCTCATCGGTCAGCCAGTTTCGTTCATGACTAAATACCCCAACAGCCAACGCACGATAAATTGGATGTTACGCCAACGATAGAGAAGTTGAAGACACCCATTAAGCAAATGAATTGTGGCAGGCACCTAGAAAGAATGGTGTCCCAACAAAAGTGTACAAAGCTCTCAGTTAACAGCCTATGGAGGCATTTTACGATGTCCTAATCAGCAACTGAACGAAAGAGGAGATGCAGACGACCTCCGAGACGCATAATTTGTGACCCACTATAATAATCAAGGCACACGTGCGAACTGCATTAACTACAGGACACACGGTACTAATTATACGGAAGAGCTGTGAACCAGTCTAAAAATGGGTGAAGAAATAATAGAGTATATACGGCTTTGGTGGTCCATAATTGGTTAATAATGAAAATTAAAATTTTAGTAAAAATATTTTTTGAGAGCTTATCCAAACTGTAATTTTAAAAAAATATAGACAAAATTCTATTGATGCAATTGAAGTAAATTTAGAGGCTTCACCTATTAGTACTCAATAATGAAAGTAGCACCTGATTCATTGGTGCAGAATCAATAACATGTGCTTACTGCCAATTTATGTCAACAAAATGCCGCGGGTCCTATGTTTTTCTACATTTAAAAACTTACATCAAGGTTAGTTGTGCATGGGAAAATATAGGTCTGATCATCAGCACCCAGAAATGTTAAGTTGTTGAATTTTGAATATGACAGTGTTTCCATATGTTTACCATTGGAGTTGAATTAGTACCGTGTTTCCTACAGAGGCATCTCGATGTTCTGCATAGCTGGAAAAATACTTGCTCGCATCAGTCTCAACAGGCTTACTGCGTAAGTGTTAGACGATAACATCTCCGAATCTCAGTGTGGTTTTCGCCCAGACTGTATCACCGTTGACACTATATTCGTAGTGAGACAAACATGAACATGTATGCCGTCTTTGTGGACTTTAAAAAGGCTTTCGATACAATCAACATAGACGCACTGTGGATTTAACTCAAGAAGCTTGGTTGTCCTCAAACGTTTACTGTAACAAGATAAACACGTGAGATTTCGGATTTACAACACAACACAATTAATATTGATAACAAGAACAATTTTTAAAACGAATGATTCGCGTGACAATTAATTGTGATTAAGACGTGCGTGTATACGATTCAAATATTGCATCAATTAACATTAAACGCTTGGACTTAACAATTATATGACCTTACACAGTAATATAACAAGGAGTGAATGATTCTCATTGAAGCGTTTTACTTAAACATTAACAGAATGTATCATTTTACTCGTATAGTACGATTCACAAAAGTAGTGAAATTAAGTTAACAAAAAGGAACAGATATACAAATTATCTCTACAGTCACTCAAACACGAAGGGTTTTATGAACCCCAACAATTAGCCCACGGCTAAAGGATTATATTTACATGCATAGAGTTATACATGCCGTCACCAGCACACTCTGCTACCAGTAAACATGACGCCGTTGCTCAGTAAATCAATCATCGCCCACCAATCTCAGTCAGCAACGCCGGATCACCTGCTAGTCGATCAGCAACACTATTCCGCTATATGGATGCTATGGTTCTGCTTTATAGTTGATTGGGTCGACTTCATAGTTAGCTATACAGCCGATACCACGTCGACTACGATCTCTCTAATCATTCTAGTTACTCTGTTCACTCTTTTCATCTGAAAATATGCATGACACGGGCATAAATGATAAAACTTAATGACGTTACATACGGTAAGCTATACAGATTAAATTATCGGCATAATAATTACAAACAATACACAAGTTCAGAAGTGAACTGAACCGTACTCGTTAATAATCCTACAGCATTAAAGGTTTTTTAAAACTAAAAAACTACAACTTTGTATTGTCTATATTAATCTCTTGTTAAGTCACAAACATGAATATAAAATATTTGCAGTGATGTGGGAGGATGACCGCGGTGATCCATAATGGCAGTCAAGCCCTGTGATCATGTACCGAATCTTCATAGAAAATATACAAAGAAAAACGTGGTAGTACAATAGTTCAAATGTATACACAATACAGTAATAATAATAACTCACATACCTCAACAGCTGAAGATGTGGAAGTCCTTAAAGTATATTGCTAACTGACAAGACGTTCCGTAATGTAAAGATTTTTTACCTACAGTGAGGCATTTATACACAGATATCGTATATGCACTGGAATCATTCGATTCTTCCCATCGAAAGCACTTCACACGTGTATGCGGGATAAGCTGAACCAAACTAACTATTTGTCCATTGGCGACACGCAGCGGAAGAATGTAGACATCTTCAAATACCTAGGCAGCACAATATCCAGTGATGGGGGGGGGGGGATGACCGCGGTGATCAATAATGGCAGTCAAGCCCTGTGATCACTCCGAACCGAGACTTTGCCGCAAAATGACATACTCCTGTCAACAAAAATGAAGGTGCACAATCCAGTTGTCCTCACGTCTCTCTTAATGGCTGTGAATCATGGACTGTGTAGAGAAGGTATATCGGTCAGTAGGAACAATTCCACCACCGCTCACTGAGATCCATCATGAGGATTAAGTGGCAAGACCGAATCAACAACCAAGAAGTCCTTGATAGAGCCAACACAAATGCACCGTAACCAAAGTATTTGAGGCCCAGCTTTGATGGACTGGCCATGTTATTCACATGGATGAAAACAGAATCCCCAAGCAGCTGTTCTTTGGCGAGCTAGCCAGGACAACGGAACTAGACTATGTGAGGGTTAGCATTTTAATAAGACGTTTAGGTTTATTGGGCGGGAATTATATACTATAACACTTCTTGATCAAATTGTATTTTGGGATGCAATTGTAATCTTGGTAGTACGTTGTTAAACATCAAACCAGCTAAAACATGACGCCGTTGCATTTGACATTTCATGAAGAATTTGCCTTTTTCTAATCTTGTTCGTATGTACTAAATCGTCTTATATTTATATTCAGACCAGTGACCTATGTGGTTGAGCTTCTGCCTCAGATAGGGAGGTAGTGGATTCAAACATATGGCCAATTCATATCAAACACCAATACAAATGGTAATATATTGGCGCTCAGCATTATCAGGTTCGTGTTGGGACTGGTTGGTCTGGTATCATCTTACTAACATCACCGTAAGCTGCCACAATGTAAACATCGTAGCGATATAACGGGACAATCTTTAAAGCCACGTTAAATATCCGAACTCACAAACACATATATGCAAACATTTTTATTGGAAACGACGCCGTCAGTCACGCGCCTAGTTGATATAAATAATTAAATAAACATTGACGCGGACAACATTTTAATGAAAATGTAATTTGTAAGGTAATTTCTGATGAGTTGCATAATTCAAATTTATGACACTTTAATGTTGTTGGCAAGTACATGGTTTGCGTAATCTTTTCTAAATATATCAGTGCAAACGGAAAGTTGTTTAACGGGTGGGTTGTCTAACCTAACGTTGATTGACAATATTTTAAAAAAAATCAAAATTATTTAATCAAAATAATGAAACCCAGTTTTAATTACTTTTTATATACTTCTATCGTTAGGTTTGTACCATAAGTCTCGTTTGTTTGACCTGCAGTTAGTGTTGTATCGATAATAACTGACCATTCCCGTTATGAAAAGATTTAAAAACGGACAATGTAACCCGAACTGGCATCACATTTGGGATTGTGAAGAAAGCTCAATTAACTCTAAAGGACTCACATCCGCTGCTTAACTTTCTACACGTAATCTTTTGGTCATGAAATTTACTGTCAGCTTTGTAAATCTGGCTGTTATATATATATATATATATATATATATATATATATATATATATATATATATATATATATATATATATATATATATATATATACATATATAAATTCGCTATCTTAATACTTTTAACATAAAATACATTGAGGGAAGCTGAAGCGAAACCTTCTTTTTTTTACGGAAATTGATTTTCAACGTTAACGTTCCAAACATACACATTAAGAAATCACAAAGCCATACCATAGACGGCTAACCTTGTTGTGGTGTGAAACTTCAAATCTTTATTTTATGCGAGTCGGAAACTCAATATATCATACGGTACTGTTATCTAGCAGCCGAGAGGGCGGACAGTTCATTTTGCTAGAATGTCATTTTTGAAAAATAATTCTTCCTTCGGAAATGAAAATTGCAAAGCCAATAACGCCAAACCGCAGCCTCTAACTACCATAAGGTTTCTCTAATTGGGGTTAGTTTTTTTTTTACTCTATCCTGTCGGTTGTATCTTCAAATTTGTATGTTCTGTTTACCCACCGTACGTTTCGTTGATGTCTTGTTCACCCTCTTTGCTGCTTTAATTAATTCATTAATATATAAATAATGGTAGCTGAATCTTACATAGGTAAGCTCGAGAATTATTAGATGCAATTAAGAACTTTAACAGTATGTGGTTTTGTCAAACATCAATTACAAGAACGATGATGATTAGTACGGGTTATCCGGAGTTTGTTAAGTTCTATGCAAAAGTAAAACAGATATTGGTCTATCAACAGTTCCACTTTCATAATCACCTACTAAACCAACATCTCCTTAAAACCCTAAAAATCAAACGACATAACTAGCTAATTTCAAGGATAAATTTACGTCTAAAGGCTTTAACAGTATCAAGAATTCGAGACACGGTGGAGTAGTAAAAATTGCCACACATGCGAAGGTGTGAAAATTGCCGCACATGGATACCATGAAAGAGATATTTACTTTAAGTGGTTTTCAACTCAAGGAAGTTGTCTTATTTCTTATCCTAAGCACAGTATTTCTGATCTCGAACTCCTAGAAATTCTGATTGGCGGAAAACGTGCTGGACAGAGTATGAATGAAGCAGCTGATATTTGTCAACGATTATTTGCAGGCAGCATCATCAACATAAAGGTTTATCGTTCTCCTATCACTGAAATTGCTGATGACTATCACAGAAATTAAAGAAATAAATAACAAAGAAGATGAGTATACAGAATTCTCAACGTAGACCGATCATGGTCGGAGTGATAAATTCGCGGTTACCTGCTAATAATGCGATATACTTAACAAGCCTAGGAAATTTGCTAAATTTTCCGTTTTCACATTCTGGATCTGTGCAACAGCAAATACGTATTATTATATTTTGAACTTGAATCGATATGATCATCATCGAATACTCCATTACTACAATCAAATACAAACCTATTACATAACTAAATTTCTTCCCATTAACACCAAATATTAGATAACCAGTAATAATGATATAACCGACTACTTTTTTTTAGACCACAGTGCCTGATGTTACCATCGCGAGATGCTTCGTAATCCTCGATGATGGGATGCTTCACATATTCCGTTTGTTTTGTTCTATAATAAATATCATTTGTTTAAATAACAAGTTGTCCAATCATTACTTTGAAAATCTAGTTACATAATCTTCTGCCCGTTTTATAACCGTACAATTGCCCGAATTATGTTTTATCCTAATATCTTTTCAGTTCTGTATTTATTTTACCGCCGCATCGTACACACATCCGTGTTTCAACTGTAACGCCAACACCACGCCTCAAACACGGTTTTGGTCCTAGACTTCCAGGACGTACACATTCGAAACGAAATATTTTCCAAGATGAACTCAGACACCAAGCGACAATGGCGATCAGTGCCGCACAACACTTTTCAAAATGTGTTGGTAGAGGTTTGTACTAGCAATCTACACGGTACACCGGGCTTCCGGTGCCCTAAGAGAAAAGGGAAGAAACATAAACAAAAGGAGAAAGTGAAGAGGGGTTGAGAACAAAAATACGTTGATGATGAGGAAGAACTGGGGCTAGTGAAGAAATGGAAATGGAAAAATTTACAAAATGAGACGAAGCGTTGGGCCTGGTGTGAAATGTGATGCTCACTTCTTAAAGGGAATATATCAGAAAGTGATAGTAAGTATCTCTTGGTCTTACCTTTTTGATAATAAGATTAGTATATTCTATTTCATTTCATTGAGTCGGCATGAATACGTGCTTTTTTCACATTTTTATATCTATCTGGGACATTTCTTAGTTAGAACTGAAATGGAAGGGTTGTTTTCTCGTACGCACTTTAAGCATACAAGTGAGTAAACATAATCTGTCCATTCATCCATCATTTTATGTTCTGATTTTCTGTTTTCAAAGTACACAATGACGCACTATAATAATGGGTTGAATGTGTGTTGGAATGTGTTTGGGTTTTAGTAGAGTTGGTCGATATCGGTAAGGTCTTAGGTGCTTTCGAAAAATGTTTTCTTTTTTACTTTGTGTTTATATTATATAATTGTGTATTTTATTCACTCCGCGTTGATAGTATATAATGGACTATCACCTTCTTTTTTAGTGGATAGCATATGATTGTTTTGTTCTTCCTGTGTGCATAGCATTTTGGGTTTTGTTCCTCTGTCTAGACAATATATATGGAGTTTGTTTATTCCGCTTTCCACTGTGTGAATAGTGTATTTTAGATTTGTGTTTTCTTCAAGCCAAGAAAATATGAGAAAGGTGTTGGATTTAGATGTGGAAAAGATTAAAGATATCTGGGCAAAGAAGCGAAAATACGTAGACAACAGAAAGGAACAAAATTAGATCCATAGGAGATATATATATATATATATATATATATATATATATATATATATATATATATATATATATATATATATATATATATATATGCAAAATGCTTCTGATGGGACGATGCGAATGCTTCCAGCTTCCAGTGCACAGACGAAATCTGTTTATAAATACCTCACCCTAGATAAAGATATTTACATTACGGAATGTCTTGTTAGTGAGTGGGCCCACTTTAAATACTTGCACATCTTCAGTTGTATAGGTATATGAGATATTAATATATATGTATAGAAGTTATAAATATTGTATTACCACCTTTATCTTTTCATAGGTAAATTCGGTCAACGTGATACAATGGAAATACTTTCTATTATTGTTTGTGACTTTGCAAAAAATTTATATGGGCAATACAGAGTTGTATTTGTTAGATGCGTATAGATTGCTTATGGAGCACGATTCAGTTCACTTCTGAACATTGTGTATTGTTTTGTAATTATTGTGCCGATATTGTAATCTATATTGCTTACCAGTAACGTTATTACGTGTTTGCCATTTATGCCCGTGTTATGCATAGTACACGACGTTAGATATATTTTCAGCTGACCAGAGAGAACAGTGAACAGATTGATTGGAGTCGAAGTGTTATCAGCTGCAAAGCTAACTATAAAGTTAACCCAATCAGCTGTAAAGCTAACTATAAAGTTAACCCAATCCGCTGTAAAGGTAATAAAGCTAACTATAAAGTTAACCCAATCAGCTGTAAAACTAACTATAAATTTAACCCAATCAGCTGTAAAGCTAACCATTGCAGTCGTAGAGCTGAATTATGTTGCTGGTCAAATAGCAGAGGCGCTGCTGACCAAGATTAGTGGACGATGATTTCTTGACTGACCAATCTAACATACTGACGGCTTGAATGGCCATTGTAACTGGTAGCAGAGTGTTCTGGTGACGGAGTGTATAACTCCATACAGGTGGGCTAATTTTTGGGGTTCGTAAAACCTAGTGTGTTTTGGGGGACTGTAGAAATAATTGAATAAATGTTCCTTTTTGTTTATTTAATTTCACTATTTGAGAGAATACATTTTGTCATTTTTACTATCTGAAAAAAATACTACATTGTGTTGTTTTTGTTGTTGTAGGGTTTAACGCCATTTGTCAGCACACGATAGACTATACATGGCGGCCAGTATTATTAGTGGAGGAAGAACCCGGTGACAACACCTGGAAAGAATCACCGACCCACGAGAAACTACTCGAAAGCTTTCTCACACGCTCACATTGGCCAAATTTACATTTTTTTTTTCTTTTTGAGTAATGCGCATCTATTTTGTGTTGAAGTCACTGTGAATTATTTACCCCATCGTCCTTGAACCGCATGATGTCTTTTAGTTGAATTTTTGTTATTTATATCCGTGCGTTTTAGGTTTATTGATCCAATATTTGGATCGTATACACGCACATATTAGTTATAATAAATGTTTCATTTAAATTATTTATCAGTAAACATTGTAATTGTATGAACATCAGATGTGTTGTGTTGCAATTCCGAAATCTCACCCTTTTTTCTTGTTATATTGAGGTCAGCCAGGTGCACACCTGTTCCTAAAATTGTTGCAACATTGTTACCAATCTTCAGTACCGTGACGTCACTACACCTATTCATTCATATTGTCTTAATAAAACATTCCAACTTTCCCTTATCCGTATACAAGCCCCAAAGTCTCCATGTTCAATTCCTTTTGTCCCTAAATGTTCCCAGGATGAATTTTGAAACCTTGTCCCCAAACATTCCCACGGGAAAGTCTGTAATGTAGTTTCCTAATTTCCCCAGGCTATCCCCTATTACTACTGACGTTGCAAAGTTAACAATGCAATCATTTTAACATTCTTTATTTGCTAAAGAACACTCAGGATTCTCCGTTAGTTCTCTCATGGGACGAAATTTGAAGAAATACACAGAACAGAATTGCATCTAGTTAACAGCAATGATTTAAAGGGTCATAATTTCGATTGAACTCATTTTTTCACCAAAGAAAACATTAGATTGCTTCGAGGATTACACATAATACGAGAAAATACATGTCTTGCCACAGTTTTCCTGCACATAGCTCAAGAAACTACGCCAATCTTCATGACCATTAAACGTTCTGGATGCGAAATTATAACCAATATTCTGGTCATCTTATCGTGTCTTAGATTGATATATAAAGTTCAGATAAGCATAATGTATTCATTCCTACTTTTAGTTCAGTGTCACGAGAAGTCGCTAGTTGTAATAATAATAATAATAATAATAATAATAATAATAATAATAATAATAATAATAATAATAATAATAATAATGAGCACTTTGTATAGTGCCTAGTTATTGAAAGCGCTAAGCGCTTTAGAACATATACAACGATATGACTACAAAATAAAAAAACACCATGAAATTATAAAACATAAAACCATGCTAAAAATATTTTAGGTAGGAAACATTATTAGATCTTTAAGTTTATTATTGCAGTTGAAATATGTGAATTTATTTTAAGAGTACTCTTGAAAGGGATCATAGTCCCTTTTTGTCTAAGTTCAAAGGGCACGTTGCTGGACCCTAGTATGCAAAAGAACGTTGTCCATATGAATTAGTTTCCCGAGTGCAAATAATGACCATACTAATGGGAGAAAAGGAGCGTAAGTTTTTTGTTGGTGTGTCGACATGGGTGAGGTCGGATATGTATGTCAGTGAAACGTAGCACAGAGAACAAATTTTGCGTTTGATTCTGGATCGAACGGATAGCCAGTGTAGGGTACAGAGCAGCTGGGAGATGTGGTCTGATCGTGGTACTCTATGGATGATCCGAACAGCTGAAGTTTCTTACATAATTGAGTTACAATAGTCCAGTATGGAACGTTCTAATGACGACGCACGTGCTTTAGGATCATCAACTGAAAGATATTTGCTGATGGAGCTGATAGGTCTCAGCTCAAGGTATGCAGCATTGTAGATATTCATGACATGTGACATGTTGGTGCAATGTGTGAGTACTGTCGAGAGTTACACCTAGGTTTCGTACTGTGTAAATTCAGTTATGGTGTTGCTGATATTTATTATTTGAGGTAAACATTGTGAATGAGAAAGTATTTGTTTTGTGATCAGAATATTTTCAGTTTTATAATCATTCATCTGCAGATTGTTGAATGTATGATTTCACTTCAGAAATGCAACTCACTACACTTTGGATGGTAGAATAAACTTTTGTTGGGTGGCCAGATTGGTATATTTTGGGTACAGCGTACAATTGGTGAGACACTGCACGGTGATCTATGACACTTCAGAGCGTCTGAGTGTACAGAATGAAGCGAACAGACCCCTGTGGATTCCCGATTGGGCTTGAGTGAGTTATATTTGCGGACACTTTTGTGTCCTGTTGACTAAGTAGGACTTGAACCACGGTAAGGCTGTATTGTGAATGCTAAATACATGTTGGATACGGTGAAGTAATATATCATGGTCTATTGTGTCAAATGCTGCAGACAAATCAAGGAAGATGAGCTCTGTAATCTTTCTGCTTTCAAACGCATAGTGAATGTCATTAACTACTTTCAGAAGAGTAATTTCAATACTGTGGCAAGGGCGATATGTGGATTTACATTGCTAAAAAGACTGTTTGAATTCAAATGAGATACAAGTTGGGTTACAACAACTTTTTCTAACATTGTGCATATTAACGTGAGATTAGAAACTGGACGGTCGTTCTTTATGTCGTTATGGTGAGCAATGGTTCCTTCAGCAGAGGCAGATTCGAAAAATGATGGGAATTCCCCGGATGAGAGACATGTATTAATAGCATCAGTTAATGAATGCAATATTTGATCTAACCACTCAAGTAGCATAGATGTTGAAATTGGACGCCAAGTCCACGTGAGTTTGGTGTACTCTTCATTACGATTGTAAATTCTAATTCCAAAAAGACAGATTCAAATGCTGCTAATGGTTGGCGACTACGAGTAAATTCACAATTGTGGCGTCAAGCTTATATCATGTTTTGTATCTTGTCACGGAATAAATTTGCAAACTGTTCCAGAAGGTCGAGTGAAAAGAAGGTAGTTAGGAGCGGTGTACATACATTAGCTTGCTAGCAACCTCTAAGAGCTCTTCACAGCTGGAACATACCGCGATCTTAGTACCTGTATTGGGCTGTTTCGCTGCATGGAATATGTGACGTTCTTCTTAGCGGCTTCGTAGATTTGCTTATGAAAAGTGAGTCTGGTGAAAAGTCAAAGTCTCTCAGCTTTACGGCGGTGTCTTTTAGAAGTGCGAAGCTGGTCCCACAAACTGATATACCAATGAGAACACTTTTGAACTGATACTCTGCATTTGGTGGATGACGGGGGACATTTTTTACAATAAATGAACGCAGGCAGTTATCGGCTTGTTATGCTGTAGGAGTTAAGCACATTGTTATGTTTGCTTGGATGTCATGCATTAATCCGGTTTTATTTATTATTCGGAGGTTTCTCTTAGTAAAGGCGGGGGGTTAGGGACTGATACGTCCAGGTGGCATATAATGCAGAGGTGATATGATGCAAGTTAGGGGGATACATGTGTGGAGTATAGAATATTGTTATCAGGTCAATGAAGAATCCAGACTAAAATGTGACCTTGCTTATGGATGTGTGTTGGTTAACTGACTGTTTAAGTTTGAAAATATGAATGGAATCAATGAGTTGTGATGTGTATGGGTTACCGTGACAGTCAAAGCGAAAGCGGAAATCTCCAAGAATAAGCACCTGTCGAATTTCCATACTCACTGATATTCGGAAACTGTTCCAAAAGGGATTTTTATATTGAAAAGGTATTGTTTGAAAAAACAAAGTGCTTATTTCAAATGTGGACAAAATGACTATTTTGAGATTATTGTTAATTTTTCAAGGCGAAAAATTGGCTTATTCTAGACTGTTCGTGCATCAACAGATTTAAGATTGGAATATATTCGGGATACAAATGTAATCAATTCAGACCACTATAATATTTGACTTTGATAGAACATTTAGGATTATATGGATTTTAATGCACAATACGTTATGTTCCTTTTCACTTTACCCTTTGAACTATTAGGAAATGAAATATCTCTTGAAGTTGACCAAACTTTGTTTTGCGTTTATTAAGTACTTAGTTTACGACCATGGAGTCGTAACATTGGAACGTTTGTGCATTCATTCATTTACATTTTGGATTGCGTCAATGTTATACCAGGACATTTAAAAATATTGGTATCATAAAACATTCAAGCCCTTCCGACTTCAAAAGGACCTGTGATATGACATTAAGTACTATTTGGTATTTAATAATTTATCGTTTGAATTTTCACGTTATAGTAAGGTAAATTGTTTGTTGAACGTTTCTAACTTTATAAATGTAATGTAATGATCTATTGCTTGTTTGAAACATGCGTAAGAAAGTATATATGTCTCTTCTTCCAAAGAGTCAGATAACTTTACATTTTAGCAATGCAAGGGTAAACAAGTCCTCAAAGAAATTGATATGACCACCTGAATTATCTCCCCGCACATTCCAGATTATATTTCAAAGCCATTTTTAGCACATAAGTACGGAGCCCGTGAAGGGACACACTTCACATATTTTGTAATTCAAGATCTCGATTTACTAATCCGAGATCTCGGTTTACTAATCCGAGATCTCGGTATATTAATCCGAGACCTCGAATTACTAATCCGAGATCTCGGTTTACTAATCCGAGATCTCGATTTACTAATCCGAGATTTCTCATGTTGTGGCCTCGTTTTGACTGGATGTGTTTATTGTGGATATACTGCTAAAGGTTGGAGGCAAAATATTCAAGCATCTGAGGTAAGTTGTAACTGAAGATTATATTATAAGGGCGTTTATTACAAATAAAATAAAATAATGCTCGTAAAGTTACGAGAATAGATAAGAAAATATGCTTTGCTGTATTAAGTAAGCCAAGCCTTCTCACAGTTGATGAATAGGTATATAGAGATTAATTAATCAAATTAAAATATAAAAAACACGATATCATGGTTTGATGACAAATTTTAAAGTGGACATGTAATGGATAATTGTTGTTCTTGTTTAGTTTAACACCATTTCTCAAGATAAGTATGAATGAACAAAATCTTCAAAACATCGTTCCTTTGGAAATATCAGAACCACTAAACTGCCTTTCTAAAACTGGTCCAGTTCCAAAGAATTTCTTTTCCTGTAATTTTAAATAAACTCCAGTAAGGCATTCCGAGGATTTGCTCCTCACTGTACAACTAAGCCTACTAAGGATATATATTTTTTGTTTAATTTGCTGTTCTGTTTATATGACACCATTGCAAATCATGGAGACATGAATGTTATAATTGGTCTATGAACATCAATAAACTTTTATTTCCTATAACAGTGCTCCCTCTTTATAATGTTCTATATCTGAGCCTTAAAAGCGACTAGTATTTTACATCAGTTAACATTATTCCAAGGAATGTTTTCATTTATGGACGTAGCGACTCTTAGCCAAAACGTCACATTTGTACAGTTTTTCGTATGAACGAAAGAAATGTTTTGCTCTGAAGAAATAATGTCAAGAACTATTTTCTGTAAGAATCGGATGGGGGGTCTATATATGATTAAAATATTCGTGTTAAGTAAGTTTTCTTGTCTGTATCACGATGCAGGAATAACACCGTTTGGATTTCGTGGATCACAAATATGTCTGAAAGTTAAACAGAAAACGAGATGCAAATAGCCTAGGTGTATACACAAATTGTTAAACCATATTTTAGTTACATTACAAAATGTCTTGCAGCAGGCCTATATATTGCGACCAAAACGTTATCCTCAAAATATTAGCACAAACTCCGTGGCTTATGTTTCTCTGTATTAATGAATTGAACAATATAGGTTGTGTAACGGTGCGACGTTCTGACTTGTGCAATAAACCGAATGCATTTGTCGCATAAAGTATCACGCATCGTCACTTTTGTGATAATGATTTTCATTTGATTGATAAAGAATGTATGAACTAAACTTGTACAGATACAGCAATTACTTATTTCAGATGCTGTACTTCTCTCAAACGTCCCTCCTTCCTTATGGAAGAATCAAAGTGAGGCTTGCGCATGACAAATCTCTAAATCGAGATCTCTGATTAGTAAACCGAGATCTCGGATTCGTAAACCGAGATCTCGGATTAGTAAATATAGATCTCAAATTACAAAATATGTGAAGTGTGTCCCTTCACGGGCTCCGTACTAAAGCTTTAAATGGCGGACACTATAATTTGTGCACGATGAACCCGGTTAAATCCATGTATGAACCACCGCCTCAAGGGTCGCTACTGGCAAACTTGTCACAAACTGACGTTAGTCAACCACTCAACTTGAACCCCCTTGGACAGAAGTGAGATGGCAATGAACGGTGAAGGCGAGCGTTTAATACTACCGTACCGTCCGGGGCTTCGCATCCAGATAAAAATTTAAAATTTAAACTTGTCTCTGTTCTAAAGTGATCTGGGTTTTTTTTTTTTTCTTCACAATTGCTGTTTTAGTGTAACTTGACTGGTTCATGTGTAAGCAAAACAATAATTTCCCAAGTATAGTTTTAGTTGTTTTAATATAATGAACTTTTAACTCAAATTTCAATGCGAGATAAGTTGTCAAATGAAGCTAACGGATTTTGTTGAACATATAAATTGTATCACATATTTGAAATGTCCAAAATTCCTAAACACTTTTGGTTTAAAGTAATAAATTATGGCGTTTATTCTCATATGAGTTAACATATTTGGTTGGATTAACAATTTGCCACGTTACATCTCTATTTTTCTTGGATATTTCATTGCGCCTTTAAAACAATTATACTACTTGATAGGTGTGAGTTATTTTGATCTCATGACCGAGAATCAAGGTTCTTCTTAAAGCGGATTGGCATTGGACCTAGCAAAGATTCTGAATAATATTTCGTGAATGAAATGCAGTAACCATATTGAACTATAAATCGCTCTGTCCGCATGCTCGTGTATATAACGTATCAAAATGAATTAAATAGATCCAAGCTATTTTATAACAGCCATGATAACTAGATCCAAGATATTGCATAGTAACCATATTAAATATAGCCAAGCTATTGTGTCACATTCATCTCCACTAGGTCTAACCATTTGTGTCGCTTTCATCTTCACTAGGTCCAACCTATTGTGTCACTTTCATCTTAACTAGGTCCAAGCTATTATGTCACATTCATCTCCACTAGGTCTAACCATTTGTGTCACATTCATCTCCACTAGGTCTAACCATTTGTGTCACTTTCATCTTTACTAGGTCTAACCATTTGTGTCACTTTCATCTTTACTAGGTCTAAGCATTTGTGTCACTTTCATCTTTACTAGGTCCAGGCGGTTGTGTCACTCATTTTGACTAGCTCCATCTCATTGATTAAAATCATTTTAACCATGTTAACTACGTCCATCTCATTGATTATAGCCATGTTAACTAGGTCAATCTCATTGATTATATCCATGTTAACTTGTTCCATCTCATTGAATATAGCAATATTAACTAGGTTCATCTCATTCATTATAGATTTGTTATTTAGGTCGATCTCAGTTATTACAGCAATATTAACCAGGTCCATATCATTGATTGTTGCCATGTTAACTACGCCCATTTCATTTGTTATAACCATAATAACATTATCCATCTCATTGATTATAGCCATGTAAACTTGGTTCATCTCATTGATTATAGCCATATTATCTAGATCCATCTCTGTTATTACAGCCATGTTAGCTAGGTCCATCTCTGTTATTACAGCCATGTTAACTAGGTCCATCTCTGTTATTACAGCCATGTTAACTAGGTCCATCTATGTTATTACAGCCATGTTAACTAGGTCCATCTCTGTTATTACAGCCATGTTAGCTAGGTCCATCTCTGTTATTACAGGCATGTTAACTAGGACCATCTCTGTTATTACAGATATGTTAACTAGGTCCACCTCTGTTATTACAGCCATGTTAACTAGGTCCATCTCTGTTATTATAGCCATGATAACCAGGTCCATCTCATTGAGTATAGCCATGTTAACTAGGTCCAACTCATTGATTATAGCCATGTTAACGTGGTCCATCTCATTGATTATCACCATGTTAACTAAGTACATCTCATTGATTATAGCCACGTTAACTAGCCCATCTCATTGAGTATATAATAATAATAATAATAATAATAATAATAATAATAATAATAATAATAATAATGCGGACTTTGTATAGCGCCTAATCTTTAGAAGCTCTAAGCGCTTTATACCATCTATAATGATATGACTACACTAAAGAAACACAAATGACAAAAACAATGAAATTGGAAACATAAAAACATGCTGAAAACATCTAAGATACAAAATATTATTTGGTCTCTAAATTTGTTCCTGCAGTCGAAACAGGTGAGTTTTAAGAGCACTCTTAAAAGGGACCACTGTGTCTTTGTGTCTAATTTCAATGGGTAATTCGTTCCACATTGCCGGCCCTGGTATGCAAAAGAACGTTGTCCATATGACTTCATTTTCAAAGTGGCAAAAATGAGTATACGATTGTGAGAAGAAGAGCGTAAGTATATTGCTGGTGTATACACGTGTGAGGCGAGATATGTATGTTGGACTGGAGTCTGTCAGTAAAACAAAGCACAGAGAACAAATTTTGTGTTTGATTCTGTATCGATTTGATACCCAGTATAGGGTACAGAGCAGTGGTGAGGTGTGTTCTGATCGAGGTACTCTAAAGATGATCCGTGCAGCTGTGTTTTGAACTTTTTGAAGTTTCTGGAGTACATATTGTGACGAACCAGACAGAATTGAGTTTCAATAGTCCAGTTTTGAAAGTACTAATGAATGACAAGTGTTTTAGTGGCATCAACTGAAAGATATTTACGAATGGAACTTATGCGTCTCAGTTCAAGATATGCAGCCTTGCATATGTTCATGACATGCTGGTGCAATGTGAGAGTACTGTCTAGAGTAATACCTAGGTCTCGTACTGACATTGAGAATCTAATGTTGTTGTTGCTGATATTTATTGTCTGAGGTAAAGGATGTGAATGAGACCGTCTTTATGTTGTGATCAGAATAGCCTCAGTTTTATCATCATTCATCTGCAGCTTGTTACATGTCATCCATGCTTTCACATCAGAAATGGACCTCTCTACTCCATGGATGGTAGCATCAACTTCAGTTGAGTTTCTAGACTTGTATATTTGGGTGTCATCAGCGTATAACTGGTGAAACACTGGGTGATGATCTATAACACTTGAGAGCGGCTCCGTGTATAGAATGAAGAGAACATGCCCAAGAACAAACCCCTTTGGAACACCACAGCATAGATCAACTGGGCTTGAATGTATTCCATTTGCAGATACAATTTGTGTCCTGTTGACTAAGTAGGACTTGAACCACTGTAAGGCTATATTCTGAATGCAAAATACATGCTGAGACGATGAAGTAATATATTTTGGTCTATTCTGTCAATTGCTACAGACAAATCAAGGAGGGTGATGACTGTAATCGTTCCACTATCCAAAGCAGAGAGAGATTATAGCCATGTTAACTAGATCCATCTCATTGATTATAACCATGTTAACTAGGTCCATCTCATTGAGTATAGCCATGTTAACGTGGTCCATCTCATTGATCATAGCCATGTTAACGTGGTCCATTTCATTGAGTATAGCCATGTTAACTAGGTCCATCTCATTGATAATAGCCATGTTAACTAGGTCAATCTCATTGATCATAGCCATGTTAACCAGGTCCATCTCATTGATCATAGCCATGTTAACGCGGTCCATCTCATTGATTATAGCCATGTTAACGTGGTCCATCTCATTGATCATAGCCATGTTAACTAGGTCCATCTCATTGATTATAGCCATGTTAACCAGGTTCATTTCATTTATTATAGCCATATTAACTAGGTCCATCTCATTGAGTATAGCCATGTTAACCAGGTCCATCTCATTGAGTATAGCCATGTTAACCAGGTCCATCTCATTGAGTATAGCCATGTTAACCAGGTCCATCTCATTGATTATAGCCATGTTAACCAGGTCCATCTCATTGATCATAGCCATGTTTACCAGGTCCATCTCATTGAGTATAGCCATGTTAACCAGGTCCATCTCATTGAGTATAGCCATGTTAACCAGGTCCATCTCATTGAGTATAGCCATGTTAACCAGGTCCATGTCATTGAGTATAGCCATGTTAACCAGGTCCATCTCATTGAGTATAGCCATGTTAACTAACCAGGTCCATCTCATTGATCATAGCCATGTTAACCAGGTCTATCTCATTGATCATAGCCACGTTAACCAGGTCCATCTCATTGAGTATAGCCATGTTAACCAGGTCCATCTCATTGAGTATAGCCATGCTAACCAGGTCCATCTCATTGAGTATAGCCATGTTAACCAGGTCCATCTCATTGATCATAGCCATGTTAACCAGGTCCATCTCATTGATTATAGCCATGTTAAAGTGGTCCATCTCATTGAGTATAGCCATCTTAAAGTGGTCCATCTCATTGATTAAAGCCATGTTAACCAGGTTCATTTCATTTATTATAGCCATGTTAACGTGGTCCATCTCATTGATTATAGCCATGTTAAAGTGGTCCATCTCATTGATTAAAGCCATGTTAACCAGGTTCATTTCATTTATTATAGCCATGTTAACGTCGTCCATCTCATTGAGTATAGCCATGTTAACCAGGTCCATCTCATTGATTATAGCCATGTTAACCAGGTCCATCTCATTGATCATAGCCATGTTTACCAGGTCCATCTCATTGAGTATAGCCATGTTAACCAGGTCCATCTCATTGAGTATAGCCATGTTAACCAGGTCCATCTCATTGAGTATAGCCATGTTAACCAGGTCCATGTCATTGAGTATAGCCATGTTAACCAGGTCCATCTCATTGAGTATAGCCATGTTAACTAACCAGGTCCATCTCATTGATCATAGCCATGTTAACCAGGTCTATCTCATTGATCATAGCCACGTTAACCAGGTCCATCTCATTGAGTATAGCCATGTTAACCAGGTCCATCTCATTGAGTATAGCCATGCTAACCAGGTCCATCTCATTGAGTATAGCCATGTTAACCAGGTCCATCTCATTGATCATAGCCATGTTAACCAGGTCCATCTCATTGATTATAGCCATGTTAAAGTGGTCCATCTCATTGAGTATAGCCATGTTAAAGTGGTCCATCTCATTGATTAAAGCCATGTTAACCAGGTTCATTTCATTTATTATAGCCATGTTAACGTGGTCCATCTCATTGAGTATAGCGATGTTAACCAGGTCCATCTCATTGAGTATAGCCATGTTAATTAGGTCCATCTCATTGATTATAGCCATGTTAACCAGGTTCATCTCTCTGAGTATATCCATGTCAACCAGGTCCATCGCTTTGAGTATAGACATGTTTTTGGTGCGTCTCATTAAAAGGTGTTTATATTAGCTAAGACCATATCACGCTTCACGCAGTTGAATTATTAAATTTTGAATTAAACCTTTTTTTACCTTGATTTTTACCTTGGTATCGATTTAAAGAATAAATTAGAAATTGATTGATTGATATCAATCTTAGGGTGCAGTAGTATGATAAATGTTACTAAACTAATTAACCAAAAGAAGTGAAACGATCAAATTTAGTAAATTCAGCAAATAAGTTACAGAAACTAACAGTGTTGAGAATTAAACCTCAATGTTCCAATCAAATCTAATGATATATTCGGAATGAATTCCAGTATTGAATGAGCTGATATGCCGGTAGTCTTTAGCAGGCTTATGTGCCAACAGTAGTTATTTTTCGAAATGATATAATCCACACTGAATTATAAGAAGCTGAATGCGATCCCAATATAGTGTTTAGTCAAAAAACTGAATGAGCACGTTGTAATTCTAATGCATGATTCACATAAATAATTATTTTCACATTAGATATGAATACAACTGAAAATGATTTCAATGACTGATTTTTTAATGGAAATAGATGATATTGTTTACTTTGTTGAAATGTGCGATTGTTTATTTGTTGTATGTGTTTAATCTTTATTCTGTATTTTGAGAGTCATTTGAAACTAATTTGAGAATTGCTGTGTCAATTTCGATCTACATCGCTGCCCACATTAAATTGTTTACCTTTTGTAAAATATCTTAGTTACAATAATAAAACTAAAACAAGGGTCAAACGTTTTCTTCAAGAACGTTTTTAGTTTGAACATAAGGCTAGACCTTGAACTCAAACAGTAAACAAATTATGCATTACAAATTATGAGAATATTCAGGTAGCCCAAATCTATACCCTCATCCCAGACGAAAGTCAAGTGTATACAACAAATTAAATATACATAAAAGTAGTGTGTTTCTATACTATTTCTTTGTTCACTATTAATGAGTTTACTCTTACCAACTAAATATTAGTATTGGCAGTGATATCCTCCTTATCATGTTTTGTTGACATTTAATATTGTTTTCTTATATGTAATAATGTTAATACAGTATTTTGAGAATGATTTTGAAATCAATTATATTATAGTTGTGTCAAATTCGATATACATTTATGCCCACGGATATCGACGATTAGAAACGTTTTAGATTTTTTTATAGATAATTGTCACGTCCTACCAATAAAGTCATACTTAACCTTATCAGGTAACAGAACTATAGAAGACATGAAAATTAACCATAAGCATACTTGGTGATAAACAAGTGTATAACGCGGGGGAGATAACCTCTGTAAGCTTGACAAACATGTTAATATCACGAGTTCTGATACCTTGACATCAATTTCACATTTTAAAACCTCTTTCATCACAAATTATTGAAAATTGCGTCGTACGTTTCAAGTTTCATCATCTGTTTATCAGAGATTATTAACATTTATGTCGCACTTTAAAAACGAAATGATCTGAAAGCACCTGCTACGAATTTGCATACTTATTTGGATGAATCTAGCAACCTAGCTTTCCCGGCAATGTGTTATCAGCAAAATCATGAAACGGTTATATTTTTGCAACGAGTAGCCTCCCCTGAAACATAATGCAATAGCCAAAAACTTAAATATTATTTTATTCGTTTTGACCACGTGTGTTACGGCTGCGTATGTTGAGATCACTCTTTTTTATTTGTTTATTCTAATCTTACAAAACCCTGAACTTCAGGAAAAATACAATTGGTTTAACTTCGAAGGTTTTCCATGGCCAAATTAAATTGAATTTGCACAATTTGGAGAAGACTTAATTAAACCAAATATTTATTTAGTTTTGACCTCGTTTGTTTCTTAAAAAAACGTTTTTCAATTGTCGGGCTTGTTTCATTTTCCTTTCACATGTTTATTGGTCGGAATAGTGTCCTTTTCCTATGACGTGTTTAAAGGTCAGACTAATTTCATTTTTCTATGACGAGTTTAAACGTTGGATTGATTTTACTTTTCTATGACATGTTTAAAGGTCAGAGTA